>CM057453.1:24247500-24870000 GCA_016271365.2 Neoceratodus forsteri | reverse complement strand
TGATGAAATTGCCCATGGCTGTGATTATTCATATGTTGGTGTGCCTGTATGGATGTAATGCCTGTGTGTGTAGGGATGTAACTGTCCATGTGTGTAGGGATGCATTTGTCCACATGTGTGTCTAGGGATGCAGTTGTCCACATGTGTGTTTAGGGATGCAATTGCCCATGTGTGTGTGTGTGTGTGTGTGTGTGTGTGTGTGTGTAATTGTCTATATGTGTGTAGGGATGCAACTGTCCATGTAAGTGTAGGGATGTAATTGTCCATGTTTGTGTAAGGATGTAAGTGTGTGTGTGTGTGTGTGTGTGTGTGTGTGTGTGTGTGTGTGTGTGTGGAGATGTAACTGGCATGCCTGTGTATGGTTGTAATTGTGTGTGTGTGTGTGTTGGTGTGTTAGGGCTGTTAATTGGCATGTGTATGTAGGGATGTAATTGTGTTTATAGGGCTGTAATTCATGTATATGTAGGGATGTAATTGTTCATGTGTGAGGGTGTGTGTGTGTGTGTGAAAGTATGTAATTGGCGTGTGAGTGTGTGTGTGTGTGTAGGGAAGAAATGTCCGTGTGTATGTGTAGGGATGTAACTGTTGGTGTGTTTGTAGTGTGAAATTCTTCATGTGTGTAAAGATGTAACTGTTCATGTTCATGAGTGTGAGGATGTAATTGTGTGTGTGTGTGTGTGTGTGTGTGTGTGTGTGTGTGCATGCACATGTGTGTATTTTGGGATGTAATTGCCCATATGTATGTATAGATGCACTTGTTGCTATCTGAGTATGGATGCCAAAAGTCACTAAAAAGCCTGCATACATTCCCTGCTCCATGAGTGATCTTACTGATTTGTATAGCTCATTGAGATACATGATGCATGAAATTCAATATACACCATACCATTTGCATTTGTATACTGCCTTTCATGGAGGGAGCTCAGAATGCTTTACAATACCATACAACTCCACTATTAAGGGAATCAGTTTTGCTCAGTGGCTAGAGTACAGAATTATTAACCTGTAGACCTGGGTTTGAATCTGTCATCTACTGTCTATTCACTATGTGACTTTGAGCAAGTCGCTTAATCTGTCTGTAAGGTTTATTTATTTGAAAATTGGTGACCAGGAGAGGCACACTGAGCCAAGACTCATTTCCAGGTGTGTCCCATGGGAGGGGAACAGTGGAAGAAGAGCAGCACAGTACACAGTAGCAAAACATTTGAACATCTGGTAAAAAAAAAGGTACAGAATTATAATAAATATAAAAGCAATTGTATGGCAGGGAATAAAGTGTGGTACAGTTCAACAAGAATGCCTAGCAAGTGTACTTTCAGAAGTGGCAGCAATACTTAGTAGTGAACAAGAACAAACTGACAACAGGCTATTGGCCTGAGGGACTAGTTATTGCAAGGAGTTGCGGAGGGTGTCAAGTCTGGAGAGGGAAGTGGCAGGGGTGGTGCCACAGACCACATCCATGAAATCGAAGACAGGCAGCACCATTTTGGTAACAAGTTCCCTGCGGACATGTGGAGCTAAGCAGTCTTTATTGCAGCGCAGGGCACTAAGCTTGGGATGGAATTTTGCAGGGATGGCATTGATGCAGGCTGAAAAGTCAAGCTCACTGTCTAGCCACACTCCAAGGCACTTGAAGGACTGAACTGTTTCAAGAGGTGTGCCATACAGTATGGTGAAAACAGTGATGGCAGTGAGTCTGGCCAGTTTCTGACTAGTACCAAAAGGTCATGGACACCATATTTTTAGTATTGACTCTGAGTTGGTTGGATTGTTGAAGTCCTGCTGGAACAGGTGTTCCACAGCTGTGGTTGAGTGACTGGAACTGAAGATGACTGTCATCTGCATACATGTAGATATGCAAGCTGGCACAGGCAGAGGGGAGGCCATTCAATATGATGGAGGAAATGATGGGACCCTAGATGGAGCCCTGAGGGACCCCAGCCTGGCTAGGAAGGTGAGTTAACAGAGCACCTCCAACCTGTACCAACTGTTACTGGCCCATTAGGTAGGAATGGAACAAAGAAATAGCAGGCACTGAGAGGCCAGCAGAACTCAGCTTGCCCTGGAGGAGTGGATGAGACACCAAGTTGAAGGCTTTGGCCAACTTGATGAATAAAGTAGCCATAATGTGTCCCATATCCATCCTGTAGAAGACAGAATCAGTGACATGTAGCAGGGAGGGGATGGTGGAATGGTGCTTCCAAAAACCAGACTGGAAGAGTGAGAGGAAGTTGGAGGATGAAAGGAAGTTGAGGAGTCTAGATCAGACCAGTTTCTCTTTCAGCTTTGAGAGGGAGGGGAGAAGGGAGATGAGATGACGTTCCCAGGGGTGAGGGGTCACCTCTTTGTGAAGAGGAATAACTTTGGACAACTTCCAGGATTGAGGAACAGCACTAAGGGAAAAGGAATGAATGAGCAGGTGGGTAATGAGAACTGCAATAGCAGAAGCTGAGAGGTGGAGAAGCTTGGGGTCCAGACCTTCACAGCTGGACTTTGATGGGTAGAGGGAGTAAAAGGAAAGCAGGGTTTCCTGGATGGTGACAGGAGGGGGGGAGTGGAAACCTGGTGAGGGATGGGGAAGGGGAGCAGCACCTAGGAGTAGAGGAGCCAAAAGGGGGGAGAAGAAGGGAGAGTGCAGGTCATGAAGAACTTGATGAAGTGAACAGCAACAGAAGTAGGGTCAGACACAGGTGAACCATTTATCATGAGGGCTGTGGGAGCGGAGTGGCAGGGTGTTGAAAAGGGAGTGGATGACTTTCCAGAATTTAGCTGGGGAGGTAAGGTTTTTCTGGAGGTTGGCCTTGAAATCATGTGATTTTGCAGCCCAGACAGCCTTTATTTACTTGTTCCTCAGAGCCCTGTAAGAGAAGAGGTCAAGAGAAAAGTGAGATGATTTGTAGTGGCCCCATATGAGGTCTTGGGACTTACACAGATTGACGATTTCTTTGGTAATCCATGGGGTAGCTGAAAGTTTTTACTCTGGTTTTCCTGATAGGGCACGCTTGTTCCAGACAGAGGAGAATTTGGAGTAGAATAGTGTGAGGCCACAACAATATCAGAGGCAGAGAGAATAGCTGACCAATCTGTTGCAGCGAGGTCGCTCAGTAGAGCACTGATGTTTAGTGACTGGTGAGACCTGGACAAGATGTATTTTGGCAAGGAGGGAGGGATGCCAGATCTTTTTGACACAGAACGCCATGCCGTGCTCACTAAATGAATCTGGCTCAATAATTGCTGCAACAATGCAGTTGGGGTAGGAGGTTGGAACCCAGTTTAAAAGGGTATGATTGGCAGAGTAGGGATTGAGCCAGCTGGATTCTGAAATAGCTTGGGACAAATTAAGGGACTTAATCCTGTGAATGGTGAATGGTAGATCTGGAGGACAGGGAAAGCCAATTTACGTTGGCATTCCAAAGGTGGATGAGTTCACCTGTGGAAGAATGAGAGGCGATGGAGGAAAGGGAGTCAAGTAGGGATGAATGTGAGATTTTAGTAGAGGCCTAGATAACCCCAATGAATATAGGTACAGAGGAGGGGAATGAGAAGAAAGCTTGACTAGCAGAAATTCTTGGGAGGAGGATATGGCCTCTCTGATGGCTACAGCACATAAGACGCTCTGGTGGACATAGATGGTGACCCCTCCTCCATGTTTTTCACTGTCCTGCCTGAAAAGATGATAATTAGGAAGCGACCTGCTTGAGTTTGGAGTCCTGGGGAGAGCCAGGACTCAGAGATACAGAGGACATTAGGAGAGTGTAATTGAACCGAGACAGAGAAGAGGCTGTTTTTAGGCAGAAGAGTCCTAGCATTCAGATGGAAGACACGAAGACTCCTGGCAGTAGCAGAGGAAGGGGGGAAGGGGAGGGACCATGGATGGGTTCCACGTCACCAGATAGAAGGAGGAGAAGGAGAATGAAGAGAAGGATGGAGTGGTGCTTCCTACCCTTGGAGCAAGCTGGAGAGCAAGGAGAAGAGGGTCAGTGAGGGGAGAGGACGGCACGGTGTAGAAACTCCAGGTTGAGGGAAGGGTACAGTAGGAGACCAGGGTGGATAGGGAGTGAAGAGGGGAGAAGGGTGGGCAAAATGAGTGGAGGGGAGAGGAAAGGGGAGGTAGGATAGTTGATGGGGGAGGGGTGTAGGAGAAGGAAATGGAGCAGGCAGAGTGTGCAAGGAATACTGTGGCCAGAAGGAAGGAGACAAGAGCAAAATGGCAATCAGTAACCACAGTAGTTAAACAGTGCACAATAGCAGGCACATAACAGCTAGACAGATTAGTAAATTAGTTGTGCTAGACTACTGATCAGCAGCAATTGCTAACATCTGGTAACAGACCTGGACTGTAATTACAAAGTAGGAGCACAACAAGCAGATGATAGCTGCAATGCAGATATACTCCACAGATTATTGAATAGCTAAATATGTGCAACTAGGTGGGAGATTACTAACAGATAAGCTTAACAAGTTAAATTACAATTTATGGAGTTATAATATGGAGAATAATGCATGGGCAACAATGTGCCATAAGTTGTTTTACACACAGGAGGTGTGTTATACCGCATAAAACATGAGTCCAAAGGTAAGAGATTTATTTTGGTATCACACACAGAGTCTATAAAAAACAATTATTGTTAAACACTGTTGCCCATAATTTAGTTTTTATAATTACTGGTTCTGACTGATAAATATTCTGAACCTCATGTCTTTTAACAATTTGGATTTTGTGCTGTGTTGTGTTGTGTTGTGTTGAGTGGATTAGTCTCCACAGTAATCAGGGCCATGGATGAGAAGCTCCCAGAATGAAATGCTGCTGCAGAGTTGAATATGCCTTTTACTGCAGACATGTGTTGTTTGACTGTAGTTTGTAGATCTGCACAAGATATGCTGGTGAAAATGAGCACATAATTATTATAGCGATTCTTGAGAAATGTGTGAGTAGCTTAACAGGCACCCGAAAGCAGGTAAGGGCAAGCGTGACTGAATCTCCATTACACACGCTAGTGTATAATGAAGTGTGTGTATCAGAGATTTTGATGAACTGGTTTTAGGTTATAGTCACGCCTAACCAGTAACAATATATGGAATAATACATGGTTGGGTGTGTGCAACCAGAATTTTACACCCCCCCCCCTGAGGTTGGGGATGCTACATAAACCCCAAGAGCGAAGCTCGAGGGGTTTATAAAAGCATCCCCCACCAAAGGTCTGTGTAAAATTCTTGTTACACCCACCCACCCATGTTTTATTTATTTTTTTTACTGGTTATCATTTTTTATAACACTGGGTTTTGAAAACAGAGAGTGGAAAATTGTTGTAAACTGTTTTATTCCAGTATGCAAGTAAAACCTTTTTTGTGAGTTTTTCCTGAATAACTTGCATTTTTCTAAACTTTAATATAGTTGTTTTAGAAGTAATTTAACTTGCAATCCATTCAACTTAGCAGTTTTAAATGTCCTTCAAATAATGCAAGTGATCATTAAACGTTAACTGCAGTCAGCCCACCAACACAGTGGAAACATTCACCACTGTGATGCCGGTGACTCAGGTTCGGGAATGGACTCGGGCATCGGAGGGCTGGTTGGGGGAGAAAAGGCTTGAGTGTCTGATGACTTTTGCCTTCTCTTGGGGAAAGGGTGGGGCAGAGGACTGGTGCCTATTGACCCCTGGCAGAGGCTGGAGGAACAGCAGTGCATCTGGTCCCGCTACCATGGGGAGCGTGATAGATGCTGGCGTCTGCCTTATATCCTGCATGTCACGTACCTGAGGGAAAAAAACTGAGAAAATGGTGCACTGGCCGATCGGGTGATGACCTCCTGGACCCTCATCACTGGAGCTCCCAGACCACGGAAAGTCTTCTCAGCAGCATCCAGGACCACTGGATGGCCGGTAAGACTCATTCCCTTTGCAGGAATGGGACCCACCCAATAAAGGGATACATCGGGGTACCCTGGGTGGCGGCAATGTCAGGTGGCGGGTGGTTGGGAGTAGCCTGGGATGAGAATCGGTCCTTGAAGAGGCCAGAAGGAGAGATCGGCCAGTGTGTGTGTGGGGACCATAAACAAATAATAATAACAAAGTTTACTATGAAACTGTTTAAATGAACTGTTTTTCCTCATGCTGTTGTTGTAAGGAAGGTTTTCCTTTGGAGCTTCATGCCTTCTTTTGTACTTTCATTACATTTGAAACAAGACACTGCTGTGTTTTTCCCATTGCTACAGTATGGAGATTCTCTCTGTGTGAGGATCTATGAGAGAGAGGGAGACACTATAAGGGAAGTCTTGACGGTTTGCGAAATCTGTCACATTGTCCTGCGATTCCATATTTCATTTTCTTTCTCAGGATGGCATTTTTATTAAGATTTTTATACCACAGTTATGAAATGTTTAGTCGCCTCACTGATTTCTGTGTGAAGAACTGAGTTGGCGGTATTGGGAACAGTTTGGTTAGCTCATGTTGAGTGTAGTGAGAGTGAGATTGACAGCCACTGATTACAACCGCCCAACTGTAACGCAAAATATCAACCAGGTGGTTGTAAGTAAGGATTAACCCACGACAGACCATGGGTCTATAAGGTATTAATGTATGGCTGGGGGGGGGGTGGAGGCCGAGTGGTTCCAATCACCCAGCCATTCATTAACACCTGATAGACCCACACTCTGGAGTGGATTAATTCACTTGTAACATGGGGAAGAAAAAGGGTTTGGCTCACTTTTGAGAATGTTTTCTTTCCCATGTTACATGTTTCAGTAGGTTAATTTAGCACTACTGTGTTGCGCTGCTACATTTCTATTTTTGGTTTTGGTCTAGGGATATGAGTAGATGCCAGATTTTTAATCGCCCCCCCCCCCACACACACTATTAGTAATATTTGAGTTCTTACAGGCGTTTCTTTCATGAAGTGGTGACAGTAAATTTTGTGGTCTGGAATGAATCTGTTTCTCCATTTCATGACCTAGATGCTTCTGTTGCAAAAGGGGGTGTGCTGCGCTACGGGGAAAATAGTAGTGGTCCTTCAGTCATGCATTATATCGCCAGTGTGAATATTTGTCGGCGGCATTTCTGTTTGCTTAACTGCCAAGGATATTGTTCTGCGAGAGATCCTAAAATAGTTATGAGACTGCAGGAATCAAAAGTGGCATCTGTCACCACCGCACGCAACAAGAGCTAACAATTTGTGTCTGCACACTGTCTCCTGTCAGGAAAAATTGTGTTTATGTTAAAAACCAATAACTGCTGCACAGACAACTTTTCAGTGAGCTGTTCTTGGGTCAAAATGCCCCAAATCAAACACAGTGGGAGATAATGTTAAAGCTCAGAATCAAGTTGCAGCCATTTTATTAAATCTATATGAGCCTCAATTTGACAGATCGTTTTAAAGAATGCTGCATTTTCTAGTTTACGGCTTGCAATATCAGCAACTTTTTTCTGACGCAACAACAGACTATTTTTCACAAAGTGGTTTTAATGGGGGATTGTAGCGCACTACATTGACTTCATGACAGGCCGTTCTCATCCGGTGCGGGTGGCAGAGAGTTGTCTCTAGCATATGTGCAAACTAAGGTATGCATCTTTTCATTTACTACTGTTGAACAATATCTCACATTTTACATGTAGCCTACCAGTTACTGTATCTATTCGGGATCTGAGGCTGTTGTTAACTGGTCTAGCTGGGTTTGTAACATGGGGAACAAAAAGGATTCAAACATTTGCAACACTGAATCACACTACAGGCTAGCATGTTGGACCTGTGGCATTACACAATGACCTATACAAAATATAAGAGAGAGCAGGATCATTGGTGGATTTCAGACAGTAGGTGCAGTGGCAGAATGAGACCATGCATAAATTGTAGCGTGGGCATGCATTATTTGAGATTTAATGTATGTCCACGCTCACCACAAGTGATGCTTTTTATCCAATCCTGCGTAACCCTTTTTCTTCACTATGTTACAATGCGGAGTAAAACCACAGTTATCCATATATAAAAAATTATGACATGTAATTAATGGGCACTGTCAACCCTTTTAAGCCTCAAAATGTCCCTATTTTAAAAACACATATTTTATGATTGTTAGAATTCTGTAAAATATGCTGATGTTGCTGGTAGTTTGATTCTGATTCATGTTTTCTTTCTAAAAGTGAAAAACAGACTGCTCACCACACTGGTGTTACCACACCAAAATGTGTTTGTTTACATTCCTTAATCATCTCCCTCTGTATCTTTTCTGAACTCGGCAACACCTTCAACATAGTGTAGCCACTCAAGATGCAGTGAGTGCAGAGGAAAATAATGTATCATGAGTGGCTGTGCTGCAATGGGATTTTCCTAATGTTTAGGAAGTGAGCAAGAAGAATAGATCAAGGATTTGAAACAAAACAAAGTTGGATGTAAATACACAATTATACAAAAAAAGGTGATGGGGAACCAGGAAAACGTATGGTGCTAATAAAACTATGAACATTGTTGAAGTCTTTTTTATACCATTAATGGTATACCATGTTCAAAATATTTTAATTTAAATAGTCGTAGCAGACAAAATAAATCAGTTAACGCTTCACCTGGTACCCCAATGAAGCCTGGCAGGGTACCAGGTAAAACGTTAGTTTTGGTTTACTAAGCCATTTTTTATGTCTGCATGACTACATTTATATTAAATTAAGTGGTTTTTCAACCTTTGAGTTGTTCTATTATTGGTGGTATGGGTGCTTAAAAGTTTCAGCTTAAAAATGCACAATTACCATGCATTTCAGTTGTACTAAGAAAGGTGGCAGATTAAACCACCAGCAACACCAATGCATTTCAAAGAAGGAAAGCAATCATAAAATGCAAGTTTTCAACGTGAAATAGCATGATGAAAAAATGGATGACAGTGTCCCTTTAAGTAAGCAATAAACCATGACAGGGTGTGCTGTTTTGGGGGATTAATGCACAGTCAGGTGTGTTGTGAAGCACAAGACCGCAGGCAGCGTGTCTTCACAGCATTCAGGTGTGCATTAATCCCCAATAACAATACACCCTGGAGTGGATTATTGTGCTTATAACATGGGGTATGTTAAAACAACAAAAGAAAATCCAAAAAGGTGTTCTTTTGCCATTTAAACAGCAAAAAAGGAACTGTATCCTGCCACCTTGCAAAATAGTCCCTAAGAAATAATGCTGCCTTCATTGCTGTTGCAGCATGCATAGAAGTGTGCCTCAACAGCACTGTAGTATGTTCTGCCTCTTTTGCCTGGCATGCTTGCTCTCTCCTGTGTACTATGGTGGGAAACAGAAGACAGACAGGCACATTCTCTACAGCAAGTGATGTGCAGAGAGAGAGAGAGAGCACACCTCAGGAATTGTCACTACCTCCATGTCTCTCTCTCTCTCTCTCTCAGAAGCATGACTAACACAAATGACAGGGCACTGCTCCTGCTCTCTCTTTTACTGAGTGACTGGGAACAGTTAACAGTTTGTCACAGCAATGCTCCATCTCTCATTGTCTCTGTAGGTGCTTTTACACACAGGGTTTAGAAACGGAGCGAGCATTACCTGTGTAGTGTCATTGCACTCTGTTGCGTTCAGTGTTCCCTTTACACTTCGCGAGTATTCCGGCAATCCCTGCCTCCATTTGTTTCGGCTCCCCCACAGAGTTTGCCTCTCTATAGGCTGTTTCTGCAGTGTTATGAAATGGCTGTTTTACACAGCCAGTCGAACCGGAACACATCAGTGCAAACCACAAAAAGCAGAGATTGCGGTTTGCACAAATGTTCACGAAGGGAACGGAACAGATGCACTTTACACACAAGGGATGTAATGGAATACTGTTTCCGTAACAGTTATTCCGTTACAGAAACCTATGTGTAAAAGTGCCTTGTGACTGGTACAATGCATACTCTCTCAGTGTCAACACAACGTCGGGAAATATACACTGTGCTGTGATAACCCAGTGGCACCATGATTAATGCAAAGGAGGAGCAGGGCTCCATATATGAAATTGCGATTGGAGGTGCCTGGAGAGTAGGGGTTGAGCACATGGGAATGGGCTCTCTATCTGTCTTCTGTTTGTCAAGGTCCAGGTGTCCCACTCTTTGTCAGTGTATCTCTCTCTCTCATGTCTGTGATGCGCACTTCACCTCGGTTCTGGAGTGCTATTGGCAGCCTGCATGGAGCACCGGGAACACATGCCTGGGGAGGTACACTCACACAGGACAGTGCAGGTAATTTGGTTTACACTCTGCCACTGTCACTGTGTTTGTACTGTGCTGCCTCTACTTCTTGCTGTTTGTCCCTGTGGAGCGTGTCTCTCTACCTGCCACACAGGGTTAAGCTACAGCTGCTGATACCTAGAGAGGCTGCTTTGAAAAATCAGTGGGGGTTACTTGCTGCAGGCTGTAGCGGCTCCACTGACACTGTTGCTACACTACTGTTGCTGCCCACCTTTCTCTCTGCACTGTGTTGCACTCTCTGTGACTGCTGCAAGGGAAACAGAGATGTACTGTCTGTTTGTTAGCAGCACATCTCGGCTCACACTGTGCGGGGTCAGGGGGGTTGGGAACAACATGCCATGGAGGTTGCAAGACTGCGATTTGCGTCTGAACACTGCCAGTCATAATATTTATGGTTCTACAACCATTTTTGGGACATCTGCACTGTGCGGCTGTCACATGCAGGAGCATGTTGTGAAACGCCACTTTTCCCTGTGTCTCCATAAGTACCTTTGGCACCTGGTGTCTCTCTCCCGGAGGACAGCCTGTTGAGTGACACTTGAGCCCACTGGGTGGTGGGTGGGGAGCTGCATAGCACATTGGGGGTGACAGGCTTCTGAGAAGTGTATGCTTTGTGGGGAAAGACTGAGTTGTATGGGGTGGTTGGGTGAGAAAGCTCAGAATTTGCCAGCAGAGCAACTGTGCGGTGACTACTACAAGATCCGCTGGGCAGGTGTGTGGGTACTCAATTAGGGCACCAAGGGGCACATGCCTCTTACAATCAACTACTATCGCCATGGTCATGGAGGTAACACTGTCAGATCCATGGGGTGGTGACTGGTAACTCATGGGCTGGTAGACTCTCTCTCTCTCTCTCTCAATAGTCAGTTTTAGCAGGGGAATTAAATGGCTACCGGTGACTTTTGCTCAGTTTGCTAAGTAAAGAAGTCCAGGTTCAGAAGACAGATCGTGCTGCCAGGACTGCTCACTCTGACTGTTCATTAACAGACATTAACGAACAGTCAGGTGGTGCTCTTCACCCAATCCGGTATCTGCTTTTCCTACCCCATGTTATAAATGTTTATAATAAATCTCTGTGCTGTTTGAATCTCTCTGTGTGCCAAGCTGTAGTTACATTTTCTCCCCTCCATCTGTTAGACTCTAGAACAGTCTGGTACACAGGTAGTAAAGCACTAAATAAACCAAGGTTCTGTCCTGTCCTGTATGTCTATCTGTCCTATCCTATCCTATCCTGTCCTAGCCCCTCCCATCCTATCCAACCAAAATTCATTAAACTCAATTTATTCAAAGCATTACACTTTCCTGACTTCAGTGAACATATCATTATGCAGTGAATTCAAAATCAAATGGACAGAGCTGACTAACAGGGGTTTCTCTCCAGTGGCCTTCTACTGCATGATAGAAGCTAGAGCCCCTAGTGCACCATGGTACTTCAGTCCTAATGTCTGCAGCACGGCTCCAAGGCCACTGCAGCAGCATTGGTTCATTTCTGCAGCATGAATTATGGCTATTCCTTTGGCAGAACACAGTACTGCTATTGGCGAAAATATGATCTGATGTCATAGATGACATCACTCGCTAAGCATAGGGGAGGGGATTCTGGAAAATAAAACAGGGATGAGAATGGAGCCAGGCACTATGGAAAAACTGTATTTTGAATGAAAAATTACCAAGAGCAAAGAATTCTGTGACATGATGTTTCACTTCACTGACGTTCCTCCTAGAATACTAAACTCTGTTATTTATCTTTTAACCTCATGAAAGCTTATGTTTTGCTACATGAAGAAATTCCCAATATCTTTTCCCTTCACTTCTTCAATACACTTCTTTAAATTCTATGGAATTTCTGCAACATTTATCATAAAAATAAAGTGACAAACCATGAAGCAAAACAACGCAATCCCAAAGGAATCTGAAGGGGCACAGGACTTCTTATTTTTGCATATTCAACATTATATACTGTGCTTTTTTTGTGAGTTGTAGAATTTTATGTAGACTAGACTGCATTCCTTTATTTTATGTGATGGTGGTGATCGATCAGAAAGTAAGATTAACACGCATTTATTTCTTGATTTCTAAATTAATATTCTATACCAAATTTGCATGATCTTATCTTATTTTGAAACTTAAGTTTATTAAAAAATTCGGTAGATTAACATATGGAAGAAATACAATAAACAGATGTTCTTCCATTCTGATTCACTAATATGGCACGTTTCCATTTAGAAACTATTAAAAAAATGAACAGGTACAACGATAGGCAATAAATAAAGTTACATGTAGGCTTCACCCCATCTACAGAGAGTTACATATGGATTAAATATGTTAGAGGTTATGAGAATCATGTCAAGGGTCTTGGAACACAGGGAGAGCTAAGAAATAATAGGTATATCACTGAGGAAAAAGATCTTATTTTGGAACAGCTGTGACTTTCTTAAAATGAAAACAGAACCAATCTGGCTTCTTTTGAGCTGTCAAAACTGGAAACACACACACACACACACACACACACACACACACACACACACACACAATATAATTTGTTGCTGTTACTATTGCAAATCCCATTTGCACATGAAAAGTTTCAGCCGTACACACACAGTAAATAGTTTTGTTTCCTTCTTTCAGTAGGTTTATGCTGCTATATTTATCATTCAACAGTGAGAATAACCAGTAAACTTTAAAGCAGCAGTGCAACAAAATTGTGCAAACAGTTTGACCTACCCTTTTTCACTATAAAAGATTCCAAGCATCCTCCATTTTTATTTGGCGGTTAACATTTTCTTTTTTTATAATAAAATGTTTATTCAGTTTTATAAACAAAGTAGATAGTAAACAACATACATAGGGCCCTATGCACATAGGGTCGGGAAGTACATGCCAGAGATGCATATCCCACCCACAAAGGGATGTACCTGCAGACAGGTGCTCACCCGGGGGTATGCACTACTGGTGCACACCTGTCCATGGCCCCACTCACTGGCAAGTGGGAGTGTAGAGGACAGATACACAGATCAGGCGGGCATCCAATGGGATGCCCAACCCGGCCACTGGTAGCTCCCCTGCACCCACGGGCATGGAGAAATGGCTGCAGCCTCACTGTGTATGGCAACCAAGAAGCGGGCTGGTGCCCAATCGGCTGTCCTCAGACCACCAGTCATTGTCCATGGTCTGTGGTGGCATGGTGTGGGGGAAACATGCCCTGCCTGACATTCAGTGACCAGGAGGGTGGCATCCTGGGGGCATGCAGACCTTACAGCATGGGTTCCCCCTGCATACTGTGGCCCCCCACGCCCTATGCTCTGTGACTCTGTGAATGTCATGGAGTGCAGGCACACCCCCCAGCATGCCCCCTGCCCACCCCAACCGTGTTGCTCTCTGCACAGTCTGGATGAATACTGCAGCTGGCTGCATGGGTGTACAATTGGTGTGGAGTGGCTATGTGCCACAGATATGTGGTGCATAGCCACTCAGCATCATAGTGCATGGCGGCAATAATTTGTAACAGACAATAACATGGCCAAAGGTAGACATTACATAGCTTGCAACAGATTCAGACTGTACTTATACAATTAATGCTGAGTGGAGAATCAAACCAAAATACAGAGGCTGAAAGTTAAACAATAAAGACATAATTAAAATTAGGGTAAGGGGGGTCTTTAAAAAGATCCATAAATCAGGAACCTCTTTGGGTAGAAATGTGGTGTCCACTACCATATAATGTAGTGTTCAGCGATGCCAAAGTATGTCAAAATGTGTCCTGAGTTTGGGAATAAATTGCACTTCTACTTCCTAACATATAGATATTGTGGGTTAGGGCATACCACATTTGCTTTGTGGGAGTAGTAGAACTAAGTCACAGTTTTGTGGGCACTTTCTTAGCTATTGTACAAAATGAATGCAATAACTTCATGGTGTTACCTCTGACCTTGTGCTTCCCAGGGGGTATAGACAGGAGGTCCGAAGAAGGTATGACCAACTCAAGTATCAAAAAGGATTCCAAAATTTGTGTCACTTCTCTCCAATATTCAGATACTTTTGGACAGCACCAAAACACCTGTGTCTGGTCTGTAGATGGATGCCACATCCTTGCCAGCATGAGAAATGGGCTGCCCCAATGAATGTTTCGTGAACTGAGCTTCTGAAGTATTGAGACCTACACTTCTAAGAGAATTCATGAAGATGAGAAGCTGGAGAGATCTTGAGTGACAGGAGGAAGTATTTCAGCCACTGATTCAAGGAGTGATCTGTACTCACTTCTCTGTTCCATCTTTGAAGAACACGGACAGTGGAATGGTGGAAAATGTCTTGTAAACCTTTATAGATGTTCCCAATAAGGTACTGCCACAGTTCTACCTACAGGCTTCTTTACATGGAGCTTACCTGTACTGCTCATTTTGTAACGCGCTCTGCTCCGCTCACTTCTGTCTCACCCAGAGTGCCCTTTTTTATGCACTGCCCTGTATCACTTGGGTGGCCCTTTCCATGTTGTGATTTGCTTGTGAGTCCGGGGGAGGGGGATGTTCAGATCACATTTCCACATTTTGTGAAATGAAACCTCTATTTTTTAACTGGAATAAACCCAAAAGTTTTAAAAATGCAGAATTCATTTTGGGAGGATGTTCCCAAATGAATTCTGTTGAAAACATTACACAAATAGTACCTGTGCAGTTATATTCATTACTGTATGCATAGTAAGCCAGACTATAAATAAATTAACAATTGGAACTCCATGGGGACGAATTTCTATATGCTTTCAAAAGGATTTGTTAGGGACATTCCTCCCCAAATGAATTCTGCCTTCAACTTCAAACTTTTACTGATTTTTGTGGAAAACATTTCAGGGTTTTATTCCCCAGAACCCTTGATGCTGTGCATTCTCTCCCAAGTGGCTGTCATCACAACAAATAGAATGGAATGGCACAAGTATACGATAAGGTGTAATGGCACAAGACCCGATAAACCCACAAAAGCAGGGATGATGGAATCTGTGAAGGTTCATTTCTGTTGCAGAGCGGATCTCTTGTACATGCAAAAAAAGTAACGTTGCAGTTGATCTGTATCGCTCATTGTGGTACCGATCATTGCTTGTAGAGGGGCCTTATGACCCCATCAGTATCATGGCTGACATATTTTTCTTATCTGGCAACATCAGTGCAGCCTCAAAAGTGTTGTATAAAGGAGAGCAGTTATAAATACTTAATATGGTCCTGTATTGGAAGGGAATATCGCTACCTTAGAGTGTCAAATGGGATAACCCCATGGTGCCCCAGAATCTGATGGCTGATTTAATCTGAGTAAAGCAGTACCTATGGTGTTTAAATGGCAGGTGAGAACATAAGGGAAGGTCAAAAGTGGTACTCACGGCATCTGAAGTGCTGGGCAGCAGAATAGGGACTGGCAAACATTTAGTTTGGGCACAGTGAAACATTGAAAGTCACCATAAGGGAGACAGCTGGTGGGAGAGTGTTCAGATATTTATTTAGAGGGGAAAAGTCATTCAAGATGAGTTTCATCATCTTCCAGTGACATGTATAAAAGCTGATGCTTCATAGACAGATGGTGCTCAAATGTGCCACAACAGCATAGTTATACAGATTGGGAAGATTACGTGCCCCCTTAGCAGTAGGTAACTGCAAGAGTCTAAATTTAATACACGGGCAAGACCCCCACCCCCCAAAAAACAAAAACAAAATGGGAAATACACTTGTCCCAAAACTGAAAATGGGACTGATCAGGAAAAACAGGGACAGTGCATAAAAAATACAGTATCCTCTAGAGGATATTTTGCTGTACTCTTTCAATTCGGATTAATAAACTGAGGAGG
Source organism: Neoceratodus forsteri (assembly GCA_016271365.2). Lineage (NCBI taxonomy): Eukaryota > Metazoa > Chordata > Ceratodontiformes > Ceratodontidae > Neoceratodus > Neoceratodus forsteri. Next base: position 24,853,968 of record CM057453.1, on the reverse strand, counting down.
ATCTGAGTCCATCTTTGCAAATCCTGTTGGATAGTAATTGTTATTAGGGCTGTGCAAGGGTTAAATATTATTTTCCGAATACCACGAATAATGGGCTATCCAAATACCCAGGACCGAATAGCCCACTATTCAAGTGGTATTCATTATTTGGCGGGGGGGGGGGGGAGGTGTTTCAAAATAAAAAAACCTCTTCTCCCATCCTGGCCAACATTAAAGTTAATTTGTATCCCTGTGTCTAGTGGTCTCACCCCCCCACCTCTGGACGATCTCCAGCCCAATAACAAGAATCATTGGTGTCTAGTGCCCCTCCCGGCTGATTGCCACCCTGTCCAGCAACTTTACAAAATAAAATTTCCCTGGTGTCTAGTAGACCCCTCAATCCCCCCACCCTGTCAGGTAGTTCCTCCCTCACCTGCTTCCCTCCAATCCTGAGCAGGCTAATGGCAGCCACCACTCCAGTTTCTGGTAGCAGCCAATTAAGCTCCAATGAATAGGCATCACGCTCATTCATTCAGTCAACTTCACAGTAAGTACAAGAGGTTTTCAGCGGTGTAGAGAGGAGGGGTTGTTTGGTCACTGGTGGGGGGCAGGATGGGGAAACCACTGTAGAACTCCTCCCGGTTCCACAATGCCATTCCACCCATTCTGCCCCCCGCCAGTGACTGGAGCAGCCTCTCTCCCTCTACACCCCTGAAAAACACCTTGGACTTGTACTGGCCATGAGCTGGCTGATTCTGTTAATGAATGAGTGCATGCTTGTACAAGCACGCGCTCATTCATTGAGAGCTCAGTTGGGCTGCTGCCCATGGAGGTGAATGGAGGGCTATGCTGGTGGCTCACTAAGGGTTGTGGTGGGTGGGAGGCACTACCTGACAGGGTAGAGCGGTTGCGGGGTCCACTAGACACCAGGGAATTTTTTGTTTGTAAAATTGGTGGAAGGGTAGTGATCGGTGGGTGGAGGGTGACACTAGACACCAGGGATTCTTATTAGGCTGGCAATCGGCCACAGGGGGTGGGATCACTAGACACCTGGGAAATGTTTGTTTTAGTAAAGTTGGTCAGATGAGGCAGTGATCAGCGGGGGGGACCACTAGACACCATGGACAGACAGATTATAGCTGGGGCTGGGCCGAATACCGAATATTTTGGCACAGAATAATGAATATTCAGTCGAATATTCGGAAAAAGGTATTCCCACAGCCTTAGTTGTTATAGGCTCTACATTTTTAGCCAGCATGATTCCAAAATATTCAATAGCATTCCTAGTCCACCAAAAAGTAAACTTGGTCTGTAGGGCTTGAGACAGGGGAAAACTGTAAGTAACAACCTCCATTATGGGGTATTCAAATGAAACCCAGTTAATGTTTCATATCGCAATAAAAGGAAGCATACCTTAGGCAAGGACAACTCTGGTGACAGAAGAGTCAGTAAAATGCTGACTGCAAAGAGTGCCAGCTTACAAACTCCCTGCCTCCCAGAGGTACCCCATCATGGTGGTAATATTTTCTAGTTCCACCAAATTTCTGGATTTCATAAATTTTTAAAGCAGCAGTGCAATGAAAATGGGCTAAAATTTGACCCCACCTTTTTTTCCCCCTAATCAATGCCAGACGTCTTCTAATTTATTTTGGTGGTAAAATTTTCAGTTTTCATTATCATTTAATAATTTTATGAACGTTTTAAAGTAATAATTTCTCAAGAAAAAAAGATGGCTGCCTTATTTTTGCATAGAAATAATACTGAGGACCCGGGGGGGGGTAAGAATCCAGACAAAAATGCAAATGTACAGTACTTACAGCATTAGAAGCATCCAGAAAACCCAAATCAACAGTTCTGCAAATATGTTTGATAACTATAGCAGAAAATTAGTTTTTTAGAATGACTTTTTTCATTGCACTGTTGCTTTAAATGTAGGTATTTTATTTTTTTTTGAAGAAAAAACATTATGACCACTACATTTGGCTTAGAAATACCACTGTAAACTTGGTGAGGGTTAGGATCAAGAAAATAAACAAAAAACTTATCCTGCGCAGTGTAGGAGGTACCTAAAAAAGTAGATTTGTCAGGTGTGATAATATTTTTATTAACTGTAGCTGAAGTTAGCTTTTTTGGAAAAAAAAAATCATTGCACTGTTGCTTTAATGCTAGCCACATGGATGCAGAACATGTACTGCAATTAGTGTATTAGGAAGTTCCAAAACACATTCCATTCAGTCTAAAATTTTGGCTGCTTATCTTTGCAATGCCTGACCATTCTTCAGGATCTCTAGTGGTAGTGGTGGTGGTGGTGGGGGGTACAGACTCACTGAATCAATTATTTAGATACTTGAGGTCCCTCACAGTTAAGGCTCAAACAACTTGTGTGAAACAAAACAAAGCTAGGATTCAGCAAAATTCCTCTGCTCTGCTGCTTGTCATGCTAATCCAGGATAATTGTCATCTCTGTGCAAATCTGTCAGACAAATTTCCAGAAATACAGCACTGCTAATTTAGCATTTAAATGACCCAAGTAACAGTAATCATCATAAAAAAGGCTAGTAGCAATGTGTAAGTATTGAACATAATCAACGGTTCTTTAGTTTTATGGTGCTGGACTGGCAAAGGTCTAACAGTAGGCCTCTAGGCCTTTTAACAGAGCCTATTAGCACAATATAAATAGAACAGGTGCTTTCGTAGTTCCTGAATTACCCCCTAAGGCAAAACCCACTGAACAAAAAAATAATAAAGAAAACAAATGATGTGAGAACATTCTGATGCTGGAATTCCATTTGCTGAGCGACTCAGGTCTGCAGGTTGTCCAAAATGCAACAGTACTTTACATCAAGACACCGGGCATTATCGGCTGTATACCAGTATTTTAATTTACTGTGCATTTTGTTCCACCTTTGTGTGTTTTTAACACATTATGTTTGAAGGAACTAAGCAATGAGTCTGCTTCCATTAAGGGCACGACTTCATGTTCCAGATTATTAGACCAGCATTCCTCTTTACAATAACACAACTTTTACTTGACTGTATTTTATATAGCTTCTTTCACAGAACTTAATGTATCACAAGATGCAGATTATGACAGTGTCACAGTAGTAGATTTCTGCTAAATTACACAGGAGTGATTTGATACTCTGTACGAGGCAGAATTATGCTTCACACAGTAGCGGATTTATGGATTGGCTGTTAAATGCCACTGAGACAAGGTAAGTCTTTCAGGAGGTTTTCAGTGCGGAGTAAGAGTCAGTTTTGTTGACTTGTCTACATATTGCGGACACAGTAGGAAAAGGCTTTGTCACCAAGAGAGAGATGGAAGATTGGGGTGATGGGGAATGGTGAAGAGGGCACAGAAGGTAGACAGGGGAGCACAAGGTCATACGGGGATTTTAAAGGAAGAAGTGAGTGACTGGGAACCTGATGCTAAAAAGGAGCATTCAGTGGAGATATTCAGGCTAAGGGTGAGATGTTGGGTGTCATGTTTGCATATACAGGCTAAGCAGTGAGCTACAGAGCTCTGTCCTCCGGAAACTGCCCCAAAAAGAGAAAGGTGAGCTGGAAAGTATGGAGTTATAATAGTTATGGCCTGAACTCACTATTTTTATGCACTAGGAATGTAAAAGTGTAAAAAGTGTATTGACATACTTACAAAAATACTTCTCATTACACAGCACAATCTCATAGCTCGCCGGGTCCCTTGTAAGACGTTTGACATGTTATCTTTCATTATTCTTTCTTTCCTTTTTTTTTTTCTTAACATTACCCAGAATCATCTGCAAGTACAGTAGGTTATGAGACAAAGTAGGGGATAATTTGCTTAGTCTGCATATCTGTCCCAAGGAAGTACCCCTTCAGATGTACCTCATTTACAAGGGGGTCCCGAGTGATGGCAGCAGCAAGGTTGTAAAGGTAGGCAGTAAGACACAATAACACTATAAGGACATTCAGATGAGACAGAACAGCAGTGGCATTCATAGAAGGGGGCTCAGTGCATATGAGAGCACGAGATATACTGTGCAACAAGCGACCCGTATGCATAAGTATTTATTCTGGGTGATTTCAAATTCTGCTCTGGTACTGTAACACAGAATAGTAGGAATAGGAACTGATTTATCCTAACTTTTACAATTGTTAGGGCACCATAGAATGAGGCAGTTCAGCCTAGTTGTTAAAGGGCAGAGCCATAAACCAGGAGGTCATGGCTTTGAATCCGGCATCCACCACTTGATCACTGTGTGATCTTGACCGAGTCACAAAACCTTCCTGTGCTTAACCTCTCTCTAACTTTGTACAGGCAGTGTAGCCTACTGGTTAGCGCACTGACATGGGAACCAGTAGATCACAAGTTTAAACCCCACCAGAGCCAAATACTCACTGTGTGACCTTGAGCAAGTCAAATAACCTGTCAGTGCTGCAGTCCACCCCACCTTTGGAAATGGGTAGAAGCACAACCCCAGTGTAAACAAGATGCTACATCTGAGCTGGGGTATCTTGGATAAATGTGTTGTAGAAACAGAATAAAAGAAACCAATAATTTTAATTTAACCCCATGCACAATATGTACCCAATAAGGTCATGTACAGTGTGTTCTGGTTTTGATCACCCTTAAAAACAGTATTGAATAGTGTTAAAGCACAGTTGTTGAAGTGTCCGGACAGCACTTCAGTACCATGCTAGTCTAAGCGAGTTTCCAGATATCACTGTGCACCAGCCCAAAGCATTGTGGGCTCCACAATGTATGCTAGAATACTTGTGATCAGACATGGAGGACATTTCCAAATAAAAGGACAGAGTTTTCAAAATTAGTTCATTGTGAGTGCAGTGATATAACTAGGGAACAGTTATATACTGTAACAGCTGATGTTCGAGAGAATCTCCTCCACTGAACCACACCTTCAGAACTGTAAGCCACTGGCATCAGGGTCACTGGGAAGCTTTTGCTAGCTGGGGGCCGGTCATGGTGATGTGCAATGTCCGTGCCTATATAGTCATGGCTGGCCCCACTGCTCCTCAGTTCCTCACCAGAGATAAGCTTGGAGAGCCTCTTACTGTGAGGAACCAGGAGAACAGACCAGTATCTGCACACAAGGAGAGACATGGGACTGGAAGCAAAGTATATATAAGGCACTTATAGACACCTCAAAACAAGGCAGTAGACAAACCTGCCAGCTGATGCCTCAGCAAAGGGGAAGCAGGGTGGGTGTGCTGTGGCCAAGTGGAGGAGATTCTCCTCAAGATCTGCTGTTACTGTGAGTAGCTGTTCTATCTTCATCAAGGTTATCTCCCTCCACTGGGTCACACCTTTGGAATGATTTCCAAGCAGTACACAAGGCACCCAAGGAGGATGGCAAAGTCTGATATGCATTCAGGACAGAAGACCTTGCAATACTGCAAAATCAAATCTGACACTTCTATGAGAGACAATGTCTACACTGCTCCATGTGGCAGGAACATGTAAGTCAGCTGCAGAAACATTCTTAAAGCAGACAACAGAAGTGACCATGCCACATGTAGAGTGGCCACGCACAACACCATGAAGTTCCTTACCATACTTCGTATAACAAAATTCAATACAGTTGGCCAGTCATCTTTTTTTTTTTTCTAGACTTTATTTCTTGCCTGGTCTGTCCGGGGCATCTGTCAGGCTTGCTGACTCAGCTGAGCCCCGAACCACCCACCTGAACCACTTCCCTGACAGTCGCTCAGGAAAAGGATCCCCACCTTCTCCCCAGACCCCAGAGAAGGCCAGAGATCCCCAGGGGTAGCGTCGGGTCTGTGGCTCGGCACTGGGCGTGGAGCTGCAGCCCCTGGAGGTCGTCATCACCTCACCCGGCAGGCAGGGTATTTCTTTTTTGCTGGTTTCCCCCTAGGAGAGCGACATGTAATGACACCCGTGCACAGCATCCCTGCTGGCATCTGCCACTCTCCTCCCCTTTACATCAGCTGTTGTACCTGCATTACCCCCGGTCTCCACCGGGGGTCGCCAGGTCACCGAGCTGTCCCTGGATCCCTCCCCAGGGAGAGGAGAGCAGTCCACTGGACACTCCATCCTCTACCTTCCCCTGCTGACCTATGGCCACCCAAGTCCATTCCCAAACCCAGGTCACAGTTGTGGCACGAGGTGTAGCATCCAGTACCTCAACCCTCAGTGCCACCAGGCTGGCCCTAGCCAGCCATCTTAAGAGGCACTGTTTAGACACATAGGTATCCTCTTTTCCAGAGGTGAATGACTCAAAAAGCGAGAGGAGTTTCTACAGTCCTTCAGGTGATCAAGACTGAAACACAGGGCCTGATTCTCAAAGTATCCAGCATGATGCAGGGAGCTTGCATCAGAGGGATGATGCAAGGGGTGGCTTGCATCAGGAATTGCACCAAGAGCAATTCTCAATTGCAGCCTATGGCAACCGCAGGCTGCATGTACCAAGGGGGTTGTGCGCTGTTCTTGTGGCACAAAAGGGGTGTGGCATGGTGCAAAAACATCCCCTTTTTTGGTATTCTGCAAAGTGGATGGTGCCGACAAACTCAAAAACCCATTAGACCAGCCAGGGCTGGTCTAACATTCCTTGCACCACCCCCGGAGCCCTTCATGGGCTGGGGATGAATGTATTTGCTTACACTCCCAATGTACAGTATGGTACCAGGACAGCCCAGCTCTGACACAGCATCTCATTTTCAGTGGGGTCTGTTTCTACCCATCTCATATCCATGCCTCATGGAACCTGACTGACAGTATGCACAGATGCATCAGACATTGCACAAGTGTAACATACTACTTCTGCAATGTCCGATGCATCTGGCCCCCAAGCTAGCAGAAGTTTCTGAGTGACTCTGACACCGACAGCTTATCGTTCCAAAGGGGTGGCCCAATGGAGGAGATGTCCTCGATGAAGATCATAATTTGTTTTGGATAATGAATAGCCAGAAATCACATTTCAGGTCAAGGGTGGTGCACCTTGACCTGTGTCACAGTATCGATCACATCAGCACTGCCAACATGGGTTGATGCAACAGTGCCGCTCTGACATTGCGCTCTAGTGTACATCCAAGCAGGGTCAGAGCATAGTTTGAGAACACCGATTATAGCAATTTCTTACCATGCTACAATCTGGGTGCAAACATTTTAATGCATTTTTACAGGGATTAACTGTCCTAGTATGTACAGGGCTTAACTGTCAATGGTGATACAAAAGAAAAATAAAAGATTGGGGGATCAAAGACAATGGACTGCTGTTTCTTTTAATCAAGTTATTCCCCAATGTCTGCACATCAGGGTCACCTCTATGGTTGGGCAACCCACCTAAGTCCTTTCTGCCACTTATCCTCCTCTGCTTCCATCCTGCAGCTTGCCCCTGCAGTGAGGTTCCGGTAGGGAGGGCCATTCTCCTCCCTGCAGAAAGCAAGGATCCATTCAGATGGAGGGCTCCCCACTGTGAAGTCCAAGTGCGCTGGCAGCCATCACACAGTTGGCAAGCAGGCAGGCTTTTCATGCTGGTTTTCTCCCTTGAATCATCTCTCCATCCACCTTCCCCGATGTCAGCTATAGCCTCCATCAGCATTGCATGGCACAGCAAAATATGTGCATGTTCAACTCCTTGTGAAGGAGAAGGCTCCACGGCCCAGAGCAAGGGATCATGTCGCCACCAGGCCCTGATGTCTCCCCTTCCAGTCTGGCTTGTACTGTGTATGGCAGCAATCTCCAGCCCCAGTCAATCACAGCTCCCCAAGTCCACTCTGGGCCAATAAGCAGCCCTATGGACTGGCGTTTTAAAGGGTTGGCTTTATGTAATGTGGTTCCACAAAGCTTAAGTCCACTTAAGACTGCAAATTCTGGTGGCATTTTGGGTATTCCTTCAGACACAAAAATGAACTGTTTTTTATTCATTCTGGCCTTTGTGGATCCATTTGGTAGGGGGCTCCACAAACCACTATGGTTGCAAAGATGGTGACCATAATGTTTTCCAAATTAAGCTTTATTTAAACATTCTGCAAACTATGCACAAATGAATGTGTGGTCCTCTTACCTGGGGGCAAAATTTTTTTTAAAAAAGGTGTTTATACAACTATAAAAGTAACATGTAGACAACATACATCTAGCCATCTACTGTACCTTTTATGAACACAAAAGTGACTGTACAAATACCTTACATTGCAGGCAACTGGGCAGATTTAAAAAAACACCAAAAGCCAAAAATGTTAAATTAGTTTCTTAAAAACAAAACATGATTTTCTGGCACAACAGTGGCCTTGTAACTTTACAAATGTTCAACAATCTAATCTCAGTACTGTTTTGATAATCTCGTTACTGTTTTAAAGGTTTACTTATTCATGTTTTGAAGAAATGGATGCTATTGCGTGCAAGTTAAAAGCTTTACAAGACCAGCTTAAAAATATATTTTTACTCATGTTCTGAAGAAGTTAACTTCCCTTCTCTGTTGAGCAGGTTATTAAATTATTGCCACATTACTCATGACTAATGTAAATAGTCTGAAATGAAATTAAATGGTAGCCTCTTTTAATCATTTCACATGTTACACATTTTTAATTTACAGACATAGCAGCTGAAATTGTAAACCTTGCAGTTTCTACATGTGTTTATCCTGCTAAATAACTGCAGTGCAGGCTCTTCTCCATAAAAAGAAAAAGGCAGGATTTTTTTTAGATGCAGTGCATTTTACAAACCATGTTACACACATAACAAATTATTCAAGCAGAAAAGGATGACCTTTGTCTTTTCATACAGGTAAGGAAAATGCTTCCTGCACTACATGGTGCAATTAGGAAGACTTCCCTTCCTTCTTTCTTCCAGCAGAATCAATCAGCTCACCTTGCACACAAAAAGCGATGCTTTAACACATTCAAAGGAGACTCAGCATTTCTGTGATGAATCAGAAATCAATGATCTGATCATTGCTAATCATCATCGCAGGCACTCGAAACAATGACTTTCACATCCATCCTCAGTTCTGCATGTTCAGAAAATGCAGGCCATGCCACGCAGCAAATGCTTGCCATGACCCCCTTAATGGAATGTTTTACTAAGATTCACTGTTTTATGTGTTTGACAGAAAGTAAATTACTAAAGTTACTGGAGATTCTCTGTAGATCTGTGATCCTTGCAGAAGAGGTTAATAACAAGTTAGACAAGATCAGGGTGCTAGATATGCAAGCAGTACAAATGCTGCAAGTAAGTCATATACTCTGTCATAATATGATGGTGTGGCTGCCTACTGAAATCAGTGCAGATAAAGTAAACAATGTTTACACACTCTCTCCCAGGAATTCCCATTATTTCTTTTAGAAATTTCTAGCCAGAGTCTGCCCATTTTAGGAAAGAAATGTTTAAGAAACAGAATTATGGTCGACCTCGCTCGGTGCAGTGGAAGCATTACCACTTTTGACATCAGTGACCTGGGGTTTGGGAACAAGCTAGGGTCACTGGGGGACATCCAAGGGGGAGGAGGACTGAGCATCCTAGCAGTCGCTTTCCTCCTCCAGGGAGGGGATTCTGCACTATGTGTTAATACCCTGCCACCGGGGTGACCACAGATGGAACTGCATCACGTGGATGAAGCAGGGAAGGGGGCACTACCTGGATCTGGTGCACTGTAATGCTTATACATAGGCATGTGCACACTGCAGCCCTAGACAGACACATTCTAGGGGTTGGAATTACCAAACAGGAAAAGCCTTGCACAAGCAGAATGAAGCCTGGTGATCTGGGGCTCTGCCCACCTGACTGGTCATAGTGTACTCTCACTCTTGACAGGCTGAAGGGGGCAGCTGAATGAGATAAACCCCACAGGAACCACCACAGTGCAGGAGCTGCATTATGGTACTGGAAGCAGAGGCAAGTGCCAGAGATGAATTGGGGGGCTGGGAGTTGCTGTATGTAGATGGGAACAACACTGATGATGGGGGTGGGGGGAAAAAGGAGTATTAACTATGAACTGTTATAGTTATAGGGAGAAGGCATTTAAGAAGGATATAGAGATAAGTTGGTGGTGAAGGCAACTGTAAATTAAACAGTAAACATAAACCAAAGCCATATATACACATTAGGAAACAATGGCTGAATCTACAACTAAGGCAAGGAAACTTCAAAAACAGTGTACAAAATGTAATATTTACACCAAAGGGTTAAAATGTAAGGAGTTTTGCTGCGATGACTGCATGATGATAGAAACATTAAGGGAGGAAATAAATGAGCTACATAAAAGACTAGAGGCTCACAAAGAAATCAATGAACTTGAAAAGTTTCTAGACACAATGGTGCAAAACATACCCATACAAGAACAAAACAACCAAATAAGTACACCGAGGTTTGTAAAGCAGGATCTCAAACCCCCAACTTCCAAGGAGGACTCTGATAGTTGGGAACTGGTCAAAAAGGGATGTAAAAAAGTAGATATAACAGGACACAAATTCCTGCAGGACTCCCTAAAGACCCCGCATAAATTTGAGGTACTTGCTAAAGTCAGACAGGATGAGGGATTAGAAAAAAATGGATATTCAAGAGCATTAGACAGAGAGGCCCGACCTTTTAGCGGACAGGTACCCCTTAAAACAGAATAAATTACAAAAAGCTAGTATGCACATAGAATGAGTTTATAAAGGTAGATGGTCAGCGGGATATAAATATAGAAAACAATACAGGAATGAATCAAAAAAGCAGTAACCATCTTAAAAAATACATCTTTATTATAGGTGACTCTATTACCAGGGGAACAGATACCATAATATGTAATGGCAGAAAGGAAAACACAGTGGTGAGCACTCTTCCTGGGGTTAAGCTGACTGATATACAGTAGATGGATTACTGGAGGGGTTAATGGAGGGGACAACAAAACCCCCTGGTCATCTTGCACGTTGGAATAAAAGACATAGGAAAAAAATAACATGACAATCAGCCAAAGCAGTTATAAACACATAGCAGACAGAACAATAAATGGGGGGGGGGGGGTGAAGTAATAATATCAGGTATCCTACCAACATGTGGAGCAAACGATTATAAAAACAAAGAAATACTCAGGATTAACAATTGGTTAAGACATTTCTGTAAACTGCAGAAGATTGGCTATGTGGATAATTTCACAACATTCCAAAACAAGGCAGTATACAAACATGATGGGCTACATCTGAATAAAATTGGAACAAGGATACTGGGCACAAAAATAAATGAGGTAATCAAGCTTCATTTAAACTGGGTAGGGAGGGAAAGATTCCCAATAACATAATCAATATATCCCATGAGGAAGCTAAGCCCCACAACCACTGGAAAGGAATACTGATAAATGCCGGAAGTCTGGTAAATAGAATGGAAGACTTCAAATACCTGCTGGAACATAGGAATATACAAATAGCCATAATAATAGAAACCTGGTGGGAGGACAGAGTCACGGACAAGAAAAACATCCCTGGCTTTAATTTATATTCTAAATCTAACAAATATAGAAAAGGGGGTGGTACAGCTATATATATAAAGGGTACAATCAAAAGTGAAGAAATGGCCCATGAGTATAACAACGTAGAGATGCTATGGGTTAAATTACTACCACCTAAATATGCTAAGACAAACTTAGGGATTGTATACGGACCCCCCCTCAAGCACATTCGAATCAGATAAGATAATATAATACATAAACATATTTCCAGTTTAGACCCCTCAGAAAATAATATCATTATGGGGGATTTCAACCTACCAGGAATAAACTGGGTGAACCTGGAAGGTGGCTCCAGCATTGAAAAACAATATCTAGAGGTCATGGCTCAAGCTGGATTGGAGCAAAAGGTACCCCAGGGTACCAGAGCAATCAACATCTTTGATCTCATATTTAAAAATATGTTGGGTCAGGTGGGAGATATAGAAGTAAGCACCCCCCTAGGTACCAGTGATCATAACTCAGTGTTTTTTCACATCAAGGAGATCCCAAATAAACATATTATTATGGGCTCCACACAAACATTGAACTTCAGAAAGGCAGATTTTGCATCGCTGAAGAGAGACATGAGCAATTGGAACTGGGAGACTGTGTTCAGAGACAGTAATGTTGAAGAAGCTTGGGGGACTGTATCAAAGGAAGTGTCCATTCACATACCATGTAAAATGAAATATGGAAATAAAAAGGTCACACTAGGGTGGTTCAACAACAACATAAAAAAACTGATCAAACAAAAGAACAAAGTTTTTAAACTAGTACGACAAACAAAGGACACTCAGGGCATGCTGATGTATAAGGAACTGGCCAAATCAGTAAAAGGCTATCAAAAAAGCAAAAGCTGCTTATGAACTAACATTGGCAAATAAAGTTGAAGACAATTATACACTGTTCTTTGCACATATAAACAAAAACAAGCAAGGCCGTAATAACATCGGACGATGCATAAATAATAAAGGCAACACTGCTGATAACAAGGAAATTGCAAACATCCAGAATGAATATTTCTCTTCAGTATTCAAACCCACCAAACAGGGCAGACCAGAATCCATAGCCAAATCTGCACTAGGGGGAATACAAATTGATGTTGAAGAGGTCAGGGAAAGACTGCAAAAAATTAACATAAATCCCCAGGACCAGACAGCATGCATCCCAGAGTCTTTAGAGAGATCTCTGATTATATAGCACCCCCACTGACCTATAATTTCCAGCTATCTTTAGACAGGGGGGAGGTGGTACAGGATTGGAAGGAAGCACTGGTAGTACCAATCCTGAAAAAGGGACCCAGAACTAAACCAGAGAATTTTAGGCCAGTGAGGCTCACTTCAGTGCTGGGTAAGATTCTGGAGGGTATACTCAAGGACCTCATAATTAGACATCTAGAGGAGGGGAATCTACTAGATTTATCACAGCATGGGTTCACTAAATCAAAATCATGCCAGACAAACATGCTCGTCTTTTATGAAAAAGCCAGTAGGGCAATAGACCAGGGAGACTCAGTGGACATGGCTTATTTAGACTTTTCAAAAGCCTTCGACAAACTCCCATATGAAGAACTAATAGATATCCTGGAGTTAAACAAACTGAACTTGAATATAATTAATTGGGTGAAAGCATGGCTGTCCAACAGAAGACAGAGAGTAGCGGCCAATGGGGTTTTGTCGGATTTGGCAGAGGTGACGAGTGGGGTACCACAGGGCTCCATCTTGGGTCCCTGTCTATTTAATATGTATGTGGCATCACTAAACAACTTACATCCTAACATATGGATCACAAAATTTGCAGACGATTGCAGAATAGGGGCAATTGTAAACAACACCGGGAATGGACAATCTCTGCAAACAGCACTTAATGTAATCTACAACTGGGCAGTTAAATATAAACTGGTCCTGAATGTAGATAAATGTGCTATCATCCACATGGGGAGACATAATCTAAGTATTGCATATACTATGGGAAACAGGAATCTGCCAGTTACCGTAGAGGAACGGGACCTAGGAATAAAAATAACACCTAACCTCCAATTCAGTGCACATTGCAACATAGTGGCAAGAAAGGCAAGTCAGAACTTGAACTGCATCTTGAGACGCATTAGTAGCAGGAATAGGGAGGTGATGCTCCCCTTGTATTGATCACTGGTCAGGCCACATCTAGAATATTGGGCCTAGGTATGGTTACCCTACAAAAAAGGAGACGTCATCAAACTTGAAAAAATCCAAAAGAGGGCTACGAAAACTATATCTGGCTGAAAAGAGCTTACGTATTCAAAAAGATTAACAGAACTAGACCTATTTGGTCTCCAATACAGAAGAACACGGGGGTATATGTGTATGGTCTACAAAGCACTGTAGAATGAACCAACAGCAAATAGCTATAGATTGGCACTCAAGCAGGGAACATACCAAGCCAGAGGCCATCCATTACAGTTAACACTTGAAAAATGGAACTTACTAAAGAGGAGACATTGGTTTAGCCTCAGGGTAGCCCCATTATGGAACCACCTATCAACAGAGGTGGTCACGAGCAAAACTATAAATCTCTTCAAAACTAGGCTGGATATGTGTGCTTATAAATAAATATGAAATGACATGAAATACTATGGCAGCAAACTATGGATGCAAGTCTAATAAAGCTTGAATAACCTATGTAACCTATGTAAAAAACAGACAGAAGTACATTCTTATAATGTTATATTTGCCTGGGGCTTTTAACGTGACCCTGTATCATCAGTGTGACTTTATTTATGTATTTCGGGCCTCCAATTTTCATTACAGAAGATATTGCAACAGACGCATTTTGACGTTTGTCCACCATAAGTTTCTGATAGCCCAAGGATGGGTGACAAGTATTTCAGAGTGGGAAGGGAACCTAGGAATGCAATATCATGTTTGCAAACAGATAGCAATGCTACTTGTGGAGACTGCAAATGAAGTTAGGCATCCTGGCCAGGGAATGGAACAAACAAAACAGCATGCCTCAATGGCTACATGTGCAAGCAACAGAAAATTATCCAACGTCCTGCTGGCATCAATTCTCACTCGGCACATTTATTGATTGGTGCAAATACAGTCCTAATGCAACTCTTGGAGGTGAATTATTTTCACTTCAGAAAGTTTTTAGTCAAGATGCCCTGGTGTAAATTCTCTGCGAGACATCCATAGCTGGGGTGGATTTATCATGCGTGTCATGTTATCACAGAACTTCTCAAGTTTTTTCAGTGCTAGAAAAGCAGTAAAAGTGAACCTTGGGGACTTTTAGGTACAAACAGCATGAATTAAACAATAAGGAAAAAAATTTATACTGAGTCTAACTGTTTTTTTTCCCCTTTGGTATAGGAAAGTATCTCATCCCCCAGAAAAATTAGTTTTTACAATAGAAACAGCCTTTGCCCTACTGTGAGTTATAGTTAAAAATAAAACTGAGAAGGAAATCATATCTTCAGAGGACCTAACAGGATGGAGTTCCTTTCCATTCAGTCTGAATTAGAAATGGAGGGCCCCTGCTGACTGATATGAGAAACCCCTGTAGATGGAGAAGCGCATGAGGATGACCTCAGAGTTTTAATGTCACAGCCATATTCCCTACTAAAGAACACATCATACCGGCAGGTGATAGCTTTTCCAGTGACAACATGGAATGATACAGAAATACTAAGGGCATGATTTTTTAAAAGAGAGGATACTTGCAGAAATGCCAACACTGAGTTGTGTCTGCCTTCTCCAAAATGCACCAAAACTCCCACAGCTTATTTTTTAAAGCCATGCACATTTTCTGTCAGTTTCTATGATTTGTGTCAGCTTTAATCAAAGCATTACACAATGACCTGCATGTAGGCCCATTTTGCCACAAATCATGAAAGACGCACATGAAAGGTAGACCACTTTGGAGATAATCTAACTTTATTTATTTATTTTTTTTACCAGGAGAGACACACTAAGCTGAAAGCTTGTTTACAGGTACGACCTGGGAGCACAAGGAAATTAAGAGACTTGCTCAGGGTCACACAGTATACAAGTGGGGGCTGTCAGATTCAAACCCAGGTCTCCAGATTTGCAGCTCAGAGCCTTAAACCACTGTACTATACTGCCTCCTTTCAAGTGCAGATTATGTAATTACATGCAAAAACAGACACGCGAGTGTGAAAATCCTGCCCTAGGAGTTGGCCCAACATGACCATGAGATACCCAAGCAATTAATACAGCTGAACTATGAGACACCCTCAGGGCTCTACTTTATCACTTGACCACATCCCTTGAACATCAAGCAGAGTTACAGGGATACTGTCAGCTTTTGGGAGATTCTGCTTGTAATAACTTATGATCGTGTTTGTTGCCATCAGTGTTCTAATAAATAGTATACCGTGCCCCAATTTTGATATAATTGCAATTTGTTTTGTTATTTTTATAAAAATCCAATTACAAATGACTTGACTGGCCATCCATAAGGTGCAGATGCACATTCATGATACTGATATGGTGCTGAGGCATCGGTAAACTCATACATGCACAGGTATTTCATTTTCCAGGTCATATTAGATCACTGTATTTCTAAAAAGCTGACAGTCCCCTGAACTTAGCAAAGTATCTTAACAGTGAAAATCAGTACTCTAACATACTGAAATAGCAAGCTAGAAACTGAAAATGTGATACTAGGTATGCGCATTAGCGCAACAGGACTTCACGTCCCATTCCTGCAAATGTCCCACACCCTTTTTGTGGTTTCACTGCTGCCTGAAGTTGTCCCTCCCACAATTACTTTTTAATGTCCTGCAGTTTGCAGATGTGCTGCTACTATTGACTGCTTTGCAACATTTATATTGTGATCACGGTGTAGCTGTACTGACTATCTTTGTGGTCTGTATTTTTGTATCCGTGTTCTACCTTAAACCTTCATGTCCATTTACTGTGCTATGTTTGTTTTATTAGGTGTGCACCTTATTGCTGTACAGTTGTTTTGCACTATTGCTCTCTACTCCTCCCCCCCAGGATGCATCAAGGAAATGAGCAGCAACCAGGTGTGCTGTGAGAGAGGATCTGGGGGCTGGAGAGAGAAGTACGCATCGAACACGTGATGTGGTTAGGCAGACACTGCTTGTGGCTGCAATTCTCCATGGAGGAATGTCTGAGAAAAAGAATGTTAATTTTGCTTAAAAGATTAAGTTGACTGCCCTTTGTTTTCTCTGTGCTAACAATAGCACTGATGGCAACGGTAAGACAGCAGTGGTGGTAATATTGGCAGCCACAAACTCTTAAGTCACTGAAGTAGCTAAGTTTTCTCTTTTAAGTAACTAGACACGCTAAGCCATAACGTATGAAAGAGGCAAGTAACATATTTTGCTCAGAGAGTTTATTTGAGGCACGGTCAGTGTGAAAAGGTGGTACAAAGTACAATGAAGAATAGCCTTCCTCAGCTGGGTGTTTGTGAAGGAAAGTGAATATGTTGGCTACTTGTTTTTTTCAGTGTGCTGCTGTTTGATTACTGTATGTTCTCTGTTGCTCAGTAAAGTAAACCCCCAACACTTCAGCCAGATGTTGGGGTGAGACAGATAATGACATTGATAGAGAAACACCTGAAGTCTTGATAACAGACCCAGAAGTAAAATCTGCATGTAAACTTGATAAAGCACAGTAACTGCAGCTTAAAACAACATTAATCTACAGCCGCTTTCTCTGGTCCTGGTTGCAGCAGCAGCATACCAAGGGTGATAAAATCCTTCTCCTTTAACTGTGTTTGAAAAAACAAGAAAGTAAAGGTCTTTTGGCTTGTGCAGGAAATTTCAGGGCATTAAGCTAACATAGAGGATTAAGGAACTTCTGTACATCAAGAAAGGCTGAAGTTTTTGATCTGGCAAATAATAACTAAAGATAAAAAGCATTAGAGCATTGAAGTCACATGTTTTGGGAATATCAATGCAGTGTGCCCACTACAAAGCAGAAAAAGAGCTAAAAAGGCCCCTCTTAAAGGTTGATAATGAAGAAGATCGCATCAAAAGACTAAACAAGTTATTAAATATTTGTGAAAAAAAGGCCTAAAAGCTGAGTTTAAAAACAAGGAAGGGATTTCTACAGATGTGCCCAATAAAAAAAACATCAATTAAGAACGAGCTCTCAAAGGCTGCTTAAGCTAACATAGGCCAATTTGTCTTTACAAAAAACTGATTAAATCTGGCCAAAATGGCACCTAAAACTGAACCTAAACATTCAGCAGACTCAGTAAGAAAAAAGAAGCTACAATGAAGCATTCGAATGACTCGTGCACAGATACAAAGACTCATATGGATACAGAGGAAAACCAGAATCAAAACGCAAAGGGGAGAGGGGAGGAGAGTTATCAGCAAGTGGAAATAATTACAGCAAAAGCAAGCAGGGGGATGATTTAATTCAAACTGAAAATCAAGAGAGTACAGATATATCAGACAATGAAGTGGAGTTGAATGGTCAAGAGGAATGACTGTACAGTTTTAAACAGGACTTGAAGAACAGGCCTGAGTCAGATGAACCCCTCCCAAATGGACTGCACGGATTTTGGCAACTCTCAACAACTTATAAGAGGATATAAGGAAGTTGCAGGAAATCCCAGAAAATGTCCAAAACATTAAAAAGTGAGTAGATGCACTAGATGCCAACGCTGTAGAAGTCTCAAAAAGAATAGCACGCCTGGAGACTAGGCCATTGGACTTAAAAGATATCAACCTACCTGTAGTAATTAGAGAAGATCAAACATTAAAGCTATAAGTTCAACAGCTATCCGCAAAACAAGATGATCAGGAGAACAGGGCCAGAAGAAAAAACTTGAGAGTTTTTTGGCATCATGGTGAACTGGGAAAAGGAATCAGTACTGAAAATGTGGCACTGGAATTATTTAAAAGCCTTCTTCGCTCTGATTTGGAAACACCTGAGGCTAATAGAGTGCGTTGGACTGGGACAATTAAAAATCTACCAGATAAAGGAGAATCTCACCCTTTTATAGTGAAATTATTAGGGAGTGAGGATACATGGAGAATGATAAAACAATTTCACAGAACTGGAACTTTGCTTTCAGTGGACATGATATAAGTATCAGACGAGATTATTCCCAGGAGCTTTGGAAACTAAGAAGGCAACTTGCAGCTACACAACAAGCTTTAAGCTCAAAAAAATAAAGTCAGTGGTATTCTTTCCAGCAAGACTTAGAGTTTTCCTAAATGGCCAAATGTTGCTTTATGATAACAACACAAAAGCTTGCAAAGACTTAAGTGTGCACTTAACAAATCTTTTCCAAGGGACTTAAAGTATTATTGGACTTTAATGCAGGATTCTGGGCTAGGGGAGGGTAACAACTCAGAAGCTTGCAAACACAGGAATGCACTTACAAAATCTTTTTCAGGAGACTTTAAAGTATTATTGGACTATAATGTGGGACTCTGAGCTGGGGGAAGGGTAAGTCCTAAATACAGAGTGAAATGACAATTATTATATTATCTATACACAATAATGGCTGGGGAGGTGGTTACAACGAGAATGTTACACACACCCAAGGTGTGGGATGCCACATAAACCCTGAGAGCGAAGCTCGAAGGATCTGTACAGGCATCCCACACCAAGGGAGTGTTTAACATTCAAGTTTCACACACCTCCCCAGCTTTTATTCTATATAATTGCTGGGGAATGCTTTTTCGCCTCAGCAGTTATAAAAAATACATTTAAATTAACTTACTGCCGATTCCAACTGGTGGAAAACTACGGCGTGCTGTGTAGTGAAGAGGACTAGAAGAGCGCTTTTTTCGCATGCTCACACATGTTATAACCCGCGGGTTATAACCGAAAATTATAACCCCCTTCCCCTATGGGAAAAAATAGTAGCCGGTTATTGTATTATATTATATATTATATATGTCACTAAGCAACTGCAGTTACAGTTATTTAAGCTGGTAAGAGTGCATGAGTATGTCAGTTAAAGGGGCACTGTCAACCCCCTTAGGCCTCAAATTGTCCCTAGATTTAAAAAAAAATACGTAATGATTGTTCACAGTTTGCAGAGATTGCTGATGTAGCTGGTAGTTTGATTTGGATTCCTTTTTACTTTTTAAAAGTAAAAAACAGACTGCCCACCATACTGGTGTTTCCACACAAAAGCGTGTTTACTTACATTCTTTGACCAACTTCTACTGTATCTTTCCTGGACTTGGGATTGCTCCCAATACAATCTAGTCACTTTTCACTTGTGATGCTGTGGGAGGAGAGGAGACTATTGTATCAAGAGTGGCTGCACTGTTTGGGAATGTTCCTAATGTTGTGCATGTATGCAATAAGAGCAGATTAAGGATCTGAAGCAAAACAAGGTCGGGTATAAGTGCACCATTCCCATACATTTCAGTTCTACTAAGAAAAGAAGAAGATCAAACAACCAACAACTTCACTGTGTTTTAGAGATGGTAGGCAGTCATTAAATGTGGGTTTCCAACTGGAAATAATATAATGCAAAAAGGGTTGATAATGTCTCCAAATGGTATTGAATAATGTTGTGGGTACATGGGCTGGGGGGGAAGAGACCGATGCAAATATGTGGTTGAAAAAGATGTTTAATTAGGTCTCTGCCTCTGTATAGTGACTTAACATGAAGGTGTCTATTTTGTTACCTTGTTGGTCTTTATCAGGGTTCTTTGTCTTTTTTTTTCCCAATTTGTTTTAGTTATTTCTTTGATGGATTGAGGTGCAATAGTCTCTGCTAGTGCAGATGCGCCAAGTTTATGTGGGGGGAATGCCGGATGGTATCCATGGCATCTATGGTGGTGCTTGGTACATCAGGTGGGAGGTCGGAGGGTAAGGGTATTTGTAGCCTAAAAATAAATATAAAAATGGGAGAGAGAGAGACATGTCTATAAATTGATAGCTACACACATTAGATTTTGGTGTACAATGTATGTTTTTCAGGGCAGAAAAGAAAAGATAGTAAGGGGTTTTACTTAATGGGATCATTTTTGAAATTTGCAACTTGGACCGTGACTGGCATAAACTGGCATAAGCAGGTCCATTAAAAGATACATGGCCCGATATTCAAAAGTTTGCGCAGGCACTGGCAAACAGGGTCAGCACCCACAAAAAACACAATGGGGGGGGGAACAGAGAGGAATATTGGCACAAGCCACTAGTCACTATTCAGCAGATTTTCACTGTACAAAAAGGTTTAGCGTGGTTTTTCTGTGCAGCACAAATACTGCCAAACAAAACCCCCTCTTACTCTGTCCAATCCTAGTGGCTGCCAGAGGTAATGCAGCCAACTAACTAGTTGGCTGCTGGGGGAGCACACCTGCCCCCTGTGGTCTGTGGCACCCCCCCTCCCCATCCCCAGCCATAGTAAAACATTTTTTTTTTAAATCCCTGGTGCCAAACACTAGTTCGTAATGAAAAATAAAAGCTCCCTGGTGCTAGTGCCCCCCCCAGTTGCTAGCCTGTAGGAACAAATAATAACTCCCTGGTGCTAGTGCCCCCCAGTTGCTAGCCTGTAGAGAACAACAATAACTCCCTGGTGCTAGTGGTCCCCGGCCCAGTTGCTGGGCCTGTAGGAACAAATAATAACTCCCTGGTGCTAGTGGTCCCCGCTCCAGTTGCTGGCCTGTAGGAACAAATAATAACTCCCTGGTGCTAGTGGTCCCCATTCCAGTTGCAAGCCTGTAGGAACAAATAATAACTCCCTGGTGCTAGTGGTCCCCGCTCCAGTTGCTAGCCTGTAGGAACAAATAATAACTCCCTGGTGCTAGTGGTCCCCGCTCCAGTTGCTAGCCTGTAGGAACAAATAATAACTCCCTGGTGCTAGTGGTCCCCGCTCCAGTTGCTGGCCTGTGGAACAAATAATAACTCCCTGGTGCTAGTGGTCCCCGCTCCAGTTGCTAGCCTGTAGGAACAAATAATAACTCCCTGGTGCTAGTGGTCCCCGCTCCAGTTGCTAGCCTGTAGGAACAAATAATAACTCCCTGGTGCTAGTGGTCCCCGCTCCAGTTGCTGGCCTGTAGGAACAAATAATAACTCCCTGGTGCTAGTGGTCCCTGCTCCAGTTGCTAGCCTGTAGGAACAAATAATAACTCCCTGGTGCTAGTGGTCCCCACTCCAGTTGCTGGCCTGTAGGAACAAATAACTCCCTGGTGCTAGTGGTCCCCGCTCCAGTTGCTAGCCTGTAGGAACAAATAATAACTCCCTGGTGCTAGTGGTCCCCGCTCCAGTTGCTAGCCTGTAGGAACAATAATAACTCCCTGGTGCTAGTGCCCCCAGTTGCTAGCCTGTAGGAACAAATAATAACTCCCTGGTGCTAGTGGTCCCCGCTCCAGTTGCTAGCCTGTAGGAACAAATAATAACTCCCTGGTGCTAGTGGTCCCCGCTCCAGTTGCTAGCCTGTAGGAACAAATACAACTCCCTGGTGCTAGTGGTCCCCGCCCAGTTGCAGGCCTGTAGGAACAAATAATAACCCCTGGTGCTAGTGGTCCCGCCTGTTGCCAGCCTGTAGGAACAACAATAACTCCCTGGTGCTAGTGGTCCCGCTCCAGTTGCAAGCCTGTAGGAACAAATAATAACTCCCTGGTGCTAGTGGTCCCCGCTCCAGTTGCTGGCCTGTAGGAACAAATAATAACTCCCTGGTGCTAGTGGTCCCCACTCCAGTTGCTAGCCTGTAGGAACAAATAATAACTCCCTGGTGCTAGTGGTCCCCGCTCCAGTTGCTAGCTCATGTGAAAAAATAAAACCTTTCTGCTGCTAAAGATCCCCCCCACCTCTGATTGCCACCATGTGATGAAACATAAAACCTCCCTGGTGCTAGTGATCTCCCTCCTTCCAATCGCCAGCCTGCAGGAAAAAAGAAAAACTCCTTGGTGCTAATGTCCCCCACTTCTGATCGCCAGCCCATAGTGAAAAATAAGAACTCCCTGGTGCTACTGGTCCCCCCTTCCTCCAACTGCCAGCCTGTAAGAAAACTTTCAACCTTCCTTGGCGTCCAGTGGTCCCTTCCCAGGCACTGGTCCACAGTACTGCTGGCTGCAAGTTCATAACCCCTGACATCTAGTGGCTCCCATACTGTGACACTGAACACCCCCCTCAATCATCTTACCAGTGTCTTCGGTGCTGCAGGTGCGCATATGGTGACTGGTGCAGCCCTCCTCACACCTCCTCGGCCAGCTGTCGTATGTCCAGGCAGGAAGCATGTTTTATTTATAGGACATGGTGATAAATAAGACTACACTCCCTGCCTGGACATACATTGGCTGGCTAAGGAGATATAAGGAGGGCTGCACCAGTCACCATATGTCCACCTGCAGCACTGAGAATACTGGTAATGTGATTTCAGGAGTATTTGGTTCCACAGTGTGGGGGGGGGGTTGCTGAGATGCCAGGGATTATGGACTTGGGACTATAGGTACTATGAATCAATGACTGTGGGGGGCCACTGGATGCCATGGAGGGTTGTAAGTTTTCCTACAGGCTGGTAATCAGAGGGAGGGGGGGATCACTAGCACCAGGGAGTTTTTATTTTTCACTACGGGCCGGCAATTGGAGGAAGGGGGACCACTAGCACCAGGGAGGTTTTATTTTTTAATATATGGGCTGGTGACTTGAGGGAGAAGGGCCACTAGCACCAGGGAGCTTTTATTTTTTCCTACAGGCTGGTGATCAAAGAGAGGGGAACCACTAGCACCAGGGAGGTTTTATTTTCTACTATGGGGTGGTGATCGTGGGGGGGGGGGTGAGTAACACAATGGATATCTACATATGTCTTGGACTAGGGAAGGGGGGGCAGTGCCATGCTAACCTGCCTCTACTACCCATGCAAATGAGCCCATAATGGGTATGCAAATCGCCCCATATCACCCCCACATGCCCAATGGGTTCATTTGCATGGGTCCCGCACTCTGGCACTATCCACTCGTGAGGCCCACTTCGACAGCCATGTCCAAGCAGCTCTAACTGACTTAGCGCTGCACCAGCATGACCCTTTATTCAGTCGGATAATACCACTGAGCTATCCAAAGGCATATAGCGTCCTCGAACCCCTGGGAGTACAAAGCTTTGCACTCTGCTTCGCACTTCTCTGAATATCGGGCCCATATAGTTTTAAAGTACATGAGAAAAAAGGGATTTGATGTGATGGCAGTACAAGAAACTTATTTAAATAAAAAGGAATCCCAAAAATTACAATGGGGATAGATTGGGGGTATATTTCTCTCATGCAGCAGGCAAGCAAAGTAAAGCTACTGATAGGAAAAACTTTTAAAGGAACAACAGCAGACTCCTATGCAGATGAAGATGGCAGAACTGTATTAGTAGAAGTACAAATAGCAGATCTGTTGTGTGTGTTTATGCTCCATTCAAAAAATTTGTAAGCTTTTTTTTTTTTGCCTCTATTAGTAAAAGTGTTATGTCAATGGAAATGTGAGAATATTTGATTGGGAGGGGATATGAACAGTCTTACTCATGTTTTAATGCAAAAAAACCTCAATAAGTAAAGGATGGGATAAAAATAAATTTCGTATATTAAATAAATTTCTGAATAGCAATGCTCGAGTTGCCATTTGGAGACAGTTGCAGAATGATGTTAGTATACTGTTTATTCTTCATGTTATAAGCTCAAGACGATTACATTTTTGTGGCCCGGCCTTTTCTGTCCAACTGTTCATGCCCATCGGTCCAATATTGAAACTACCTGTATAGCAGATCATAGCCTAGTTTCATTGTTCTGTAAATTGGATAAAGTAAATCCTAAATGCTCTGTCTGGAGGCTTACCAATAATTTACTAAAAGATCAAGCAATTAAGAATAAGATAAAGGAAACTATTGTGGAATGTATGCACTGAAATAAAATAGACAGCATTAATACTATTTTAGCCTGGGACACTTTAAAAATTATGGTGGTGGCGGTAGCGGTGGGGAGGGGGGTACTTATTGCAGAAGTGTCCTGGAAAAATAAGCAAAGGAAATATAAAGTAAAAGAAATAGAAGACCAACTACAAGAACTGGAAAGAAGTTGGGGGGGGGGGTTGCCTCCTTAAAAGGAGACAAGAAAAATCTGAGAAAGATCATAAATAATGCAGACATTTCTGGTATTAAAATAACTGGCTAAAACAAAAGAAATATAACATTTATCTAGTGAGGTGTTGGGCAACTTTCTGGCTAAAAGACTTACAGCAATGGAACAAAAGACAGAATTTACATCTATGTAGAGACAAATTAGTAATGGAAAAAGAGGCAATTTCTGAACGTTTCTTAGAGTTTCATCAAGACTTGTATAAATCACTCTGTTATCTATCAGTTGAGCAGTTAGAATATCATGCACCCCTGCTCCAATAACTTAAATTATCTCAAGAAGAAAGAAGTCAGTTATCAGTCCCTAGCAGTCAAGAAGAAATTCATATAACTTTAAGAATAATGGCTAAAGTGCCCTGGAGATGACAATTTTACATAGAAATTTGATTGCGACTTCTCAGAGATATTAACTCCTCTCCAGATGACACTATTTCAGGTAATTCAAACACAATACAAAAACCCCAAACTTATTTAAAAATCAGCATTTATTACATTATTACCAAAACAAGGCAAATATTTACAAAAAGTACAGAACTATAGAGCAATTGCTATTCTGCTTAATAAATATAAAATATTTTCAAAAATAGTTACTAATCGCCTACTACCTTTTTAATACACAACATTATACATCATAATATATGTGGATTTATTCCTGGTAGGCAAAAATAGCATTCATAGAGTCCAATATATATATGTGGCATGCCATGGGCAGCGTGAAAATAAACTAATTTTTGCATCAAGTTTTGACCTCTACTGAGCTCACGAGTGGCAGAGCCATGAGTGAGATCAATAGAGGTCAAACTCTGATGCAAAAAATAAATTGCTTATTTTCACACTGGCATGGCATATGTCGTTTATGCAATGGGCAACCTAGTGCGTTCTTGAGGCATCCAGAGGTGAATAAAAAGCATTGCTTTTAAAAACCCACTGTCAGTGTTCTTGATGATGCAGTAGCAGTGGAAATAAATGCTGATGACATGCGTGGAGTGGAAATAAATTATTTATTTACACTCCAGGTGCAACATCACTGCAAATAAATGGGGTTATTTCCTGATTTTTATTAACACAGAAACACAGAATTGGATGGCAGATAAGGAAAGCTTGGCCCACCTAGTCTGCCCATTTTCCCTACCTGTTTCATATACCACGGATTCTTAATGATCTATGTCTTACCCTTTCATTCCTATCGCTAGAGTTCCTTTATGTCTGTTCCATGCCTTTTGAATTCCCCTATCATTTTTGCCCTTACAGTCTCTGCCAGGAGGTTATTCCATGGATCCACCACCCTTTCCATGAAAAAATACTTTATCATGTTACCTCTAAGTCTACCCCCCTCTAATTTCATATCTCTATTTTCATATCCTGCCCCCTTGTTCTTGATCATCTTTTTTTAAAGATGCTACCCTTTTGTACCTTATTTACACCTTTGAGGTATTTGAAAGTCTCTATCAAATCCCCCCCTCCTCTCCTCCAGGGAATACATATTGAGAACCTCCAGTCTCCCCTCATATCATGTCTGGTGCAACCCCTGCACCATTTTTGTTGCCCTTCTCTGAACCACTTCTACGCTGTCTATGTCCTTCTGGAGATGCAGCCTCCAGAACTGGACACAGTACTCTAGATGAGATCTCACCAATGTTCTATATAGTGGCATCACCACCTCCTTCTTTCTGCCAGAGATATCTCTCCCTATGCATCCCAGCATTCTGTTGCCTCTCCTCACAGCCCTCTCATATTGTTTGGTAACCTTTAGATCATCAGATGGTTACTTCCAGGTCCCTTTCCTATTTGGTGGCCATCAGTACCCCCCCCTACATTCCTGTGCCCCAAGTGCATGATCTTGCACTTCTTTGCATTGAATCTTAGCTGCCACACTCCTAACCACTCTTCAAGCTTGCTTAAGTCCCTTCTTATTTTCTCTACTCCTCCTGGAGTGTCAACCCTGTTGTAGTATTCTGCAAAGAGACACACCTTCCCTTCCAGCCCCTCTGCAATGTTACATATGAAGACATTAAAGAGGACTGGTCCATTGTGAGACCCCACTGGTCACCCCACCTTTGGATTGAACTCCATTCATCACCATCCTCTGTGTCCTAATGATCAGCCAATTTTTGACCCGGTTTACCACCCTTGGGTCCCACTCCCAGGCTGCCCAGCTTGTTTACTAGCCTCCTATGTGAGACGGTGTCGAAAGGCCTTGCTGAAATACAGGTAGGTCACATCCACTGCCCTCCCACCCCGATCTACCTCCCTAGTCACCCAGTAAAAGAAATCTCAGATTTGTTTGGCAAGATCTTTCCACTGTGAATCCATGCTGCTTCAGATCCTGTGCTCTGACGGATTCAAGATATATCACAAACATTTCTTTTAGTAGTGATTCCATTAGTTTATTCACTTCCCCATTGCATAAAACTGAATATTTACAAAAGACAGAGGAAGAAGCAGTTATATTGAGTTTGGATGGCACTAAAGCCTCCAGTATGGCCAAATGGATTTACCTCTTTTATATATTGGAGCAGTAGAACTTTCCCCACTGCTTTGATTAATTGGGTTAAAGCCCTGTATGACTCCCCTAAATCAAGACTCAAAATAAATAATAATTTGACAGAGGGTTCTGAATTATTTGGGGGGGGGGGTAGTCAGACAGGGCCATCCTTTGTCCCCTATTTTTTTGTATTAGCTCTTGAAATCTGGTATGCGGTCAATACCGCTAAGCAATATGAGCATGGTAATAACTGCGCAGGAAAAAGCACGTGAGTGAATTCAGCTACAGGTAAAATATAGTGCTGAATATTATAGCTCTATATCTACAGCTGTGTTCACTCATGCTGATGGCTTGAAGTGGCCAACTGCAGGTGGAGATGGTGCGCTGCCATCATGGCTCAGAGGATAGAGTCACAGTGTGAAAAGGCAGCACAGGTGAAGGAGACAGGGATTCGAATCCAGTCCATGCACTGGGTGCATTTTTTTGTTCCTCAATGTCTTCTCTTCCTTTTTTTTCCCCTTCTTGTACCCAACCCTTGCTGCCCCACCACCACCACCAACACCTTTCATGTCTTGGACAAACTCCACCCACATCCTGATTGTTCCCCTCCCCAAGATTTTCATCTATTAGTAATTATACAATCATTGAAACCAAATCAGAGATGCTAACATTTGGTACAAGCTCAGAACAGGAAATTCTTGTCACTTTTAAGGCTACGATTAAGACAGATTACAAGGATTACTTAGGCATCAGATTAACGAATACGTTGGAAGAAAGGGCTGCATAAATATAATCATATATTTCTATTAGTAGACATAAAATGTAAAGTGAATGGGTGGCCAAAAATTCCTTTACCCCTGCAGGGTAACATTCAGGTGTTAAAAATGGTGGCAATTCTACATATTGAATTTGTTGTCCTAGCATTATTAATAGATATTCTGAATTTTTTGCTTATAAAAACAACTATTTAAACTTTTTATTTGGAATGCTAAAAGAAAACCCACAAATTGCATAGTAAAAATGTCTGTCAAAGGAAAGGGGGGGGGGGTTCACTGTCCAGACCCTAAAGATTATTATTTATATAACATACATAACTAAATACACCATTATGCTGGCAGAAGGGAACAGACAACATTATGCTTTAGAAAACACGCTGTTAATCTGAATACAGACTTAGATATGTCAGTTGAATTAGTATGGTATGCACCACCACACTTTAAAAAGTCAGAATGCTATTGTTCAGAACATAGTAGTCAGGTATTATTTCTCTAGAAGTAATATTTCTACAAAGAAGTTTTGATCCAAAAAAGTGTGGAATAATCCCCACATCAAGATCAATGAAGATCAATGGGAAAATGGTCAGATTCGAGGAATGGCAGCAAAAAGGTATCCATAGATGGGATGATTTAATTTGGAGAAGAATTTCATGGAATGGAGGTCTGTAAAAGAAAATGTGATCTGTCACAGTCTGATTTTTTACAAGTATATACAACTTAAAAGTGTATTTCAGAAGGATTATACAAGACAAGGACTCTAAACTTTTCACATGTAAAAGCAATGGAGGAAGAGCTGGGCAGACGCAGCAGTAAAAAAATGGAAAGGCCTATTTACAGTAAGTATTTGATGGGAACTTTGCATCAGAAGAAAGGCTCACTATTTAAAGGAATTAAAGTGAAATGGGCAGAAGAACTGAAGTTTTATATCACAGAAGAACAATGGAAGTACATCCTTACATCTGTTAATGGGTATAAGGCATCTAGGGACACGTCAATGCACAATAAAATATTAAATAGGGCTTATTTTACCCCTCTAAGATTATATAAAGCAGATTTGAAACTGAATTCAGGTTGTTGCCATTGGTTAGAAGAAAAGGCAGATTTAGCACATGTGATGTGGTCATGTTGTCTAATCTTTAAAGCAGCAGTAGTATGTAAAATAAAATTGCGCTTTTTTGACAGTTTATTCCCTCTGCACTGTTGAGCATTTCCCTGGTACTCTTTTCTGCCGGCATTGTACTATCACCTCGTAATTTGCTTAATTATCCTTTGTTTTTGTTTACATTTCTGCCACCTGCCGCATTGAACAGGAACCTCCTCTGCTGCCAACTGCAGATGTGCATGACTGGCAGTACTACACAGGGACATCGGGAGTGTTCAGCACAGGGTCCCACTACAGTAACCAGAAGACGTGAGCAACCTGAAGGTGAAGCACAGCTGAAAATTAGTCAGCCACCATATTTATTGTGGTGCCACAACAATTCAAATAAATTGCAAATATCTAAAAAACTAAAGATCGCTAGAAAAAATATTTACAGATATGGAAACTGGAACTATGACCACATGCTTCCATCCAAAAAGCAGAATTCCAATAAATCACTTCCTGATTAGTTAGTACTGCTGCTTTAAATGGTAGATGGAGGATTTTTCTATTATTAGAACAATAAGTCACATAAATTTACACAGTAGGCTAGGCTCTTATGCTGGATACAGAAGTCACCTCACCGGTCCCATGTATGAGTGGGGTTAAATACTGTATATACTGTTACTTGGGTGACCTGTAGAGAAAACAGCATCCCTTCAATAGCAGGACCATGGCACAACAAAAATAACTCCATGCTTATGTAACCCCTAGATGGCGCTATCCCAGGGGCTACTACCCCTGCCTGATTTGCCACTAACAGGTTGAGGGGCCTGGATCCAATGGCGGGTGCCTCCACCCAGAGGTCAGGGTTTGCAATAGTTAAACTAACTTGGTCACAGCCCTTGGGACACTGCAACCCCTTCTTCCCACTAGTGGCCCACACAATATATCAGAATTACCTCACAGTATACACTTACCCCCAGGTCTGGTTCCGCACTGGGACCTCCTGTGAAATGAGATACAGTGCAACAATCACAGTACAAGTACTTAACATAGACAAATACCTCAGGCAGTATAACTTTGCTGAAACAAGCAGCTCTGATTTATTTAGGGATATAACAAGGACGGAAATCAGGTTAATTAGCTTATCACTCTAATAATCTACCTATGGCTCTGTGCACAGGCCTATCCCTATCAGTTACTGTCCTGGGTACCCAAGCCCTAGTGGCTAGTCCAAACCGTGGCAGCTGGTAGGGCCCTTTCACACAGAGAAAGGAGAATTAAACAGTCAGCAGTACAGTAATTCCATTTGGATTTAATGTGGCAATTCAACAGGAGCAACCCTGAATTAGTACTCACGACCTCCAAATAAGATAGGGTCCTTCAATGTCAGCAGGGCTCACTTGAGGTACACAAACCTCTTCACATCCATATAAAAGAAAGTACTATACCAGGCAGGCTGCATCTGTATCCCGATAGCAATTACTGCACAATACCGGGAGAACACACAGCAGATTCAGTTCCTGACAGACCGAGTGCAATTTTCAGCAATTCTTCCAGTCTTCTACAGGGTGAGCCTGGTTTCTACTCTTCAGAGATCCTTTGATTCTTTTCACAGGACGGATTCAGTCCTAACAAGCTGTTACACAAGCTGCAGACCGGAACTCTGGGCCTTACACACGTTTTTGACTAAACTGCACACTGAAAAGCACAGGGCTCCTTCCTTCTTCACTGCCAAAGCTCAACTGAACTCCAACCGACAAAAACCGGCACTTCCTTTGAGTTCCTCCCAGTTCTTGACTGGATTGGCTGTCACCACAATAGACTGCTGCTGTTGGTCCAAAAGGCACTGAAGTCTAAACTACATCTCCCAGAGTCACTGCCATACAATCCTCTTGTGGCTGGCTCAGATTATGAGTCCAAGTTCTGATTCGTCCAAGGCACCATTTTAGAGCTAGCTTACCCCACACTGATTGGTCCAGTTCAGCAGTTCAAAACTAGAATGGGGAACTAGCAGACACAGTTCTGACTGCAAAGAAAGCAGGTTAGACAAACTGTAATTTCATTATTACTCTAAATAATTTCTGGTAAACAGTTACATCTTTCAGATAGGTTCCTTTGCACTCCTAGTGACTGCAAAAATTAAGTGAATTGGCAGCAGCTCGAGTGGTACTCAGAGAAGCACACAGTCCCCCCATACAACTAATTATGTCTGCAAGCAGACAGCTCTTAAAGAGACAGTACCAGAGGCTCTAAAACACTCACTGATAAATGGCTTAAATGCCAAACACCATTCAGGCTTGGAGCATTCAAGCAAGCTCCTGGAAGTCTTTTAGGAACCCCCATTTGCAGGGGTTACACCTTCCTGGTCTGGGAAAGCTTGACGTCCGGCCAAGTACACCCATAAGTTTCAACTGCAACCATATACATTTGCATTAGGCTCGCATATGTAATCATCAGTCAATATATCATTTTACCAAGAACACATTTCTGAAACATTGCAGTACGTCACTCTTTACACAGTATTACATACACATTGTACCATAACTCAAGTTATTACCTCTTGTACATGAAACCTGAAGAGAGGGGCCCTTCCTATCAGTTACCTTGGGCTGGATGGGGCAAGGGCACCATACTAGAGGCAAACACAAGTAACTTGGAGTTAGCACTGATGCTCAGTTTGGGCAGTGAGCTGGGGACACATACACTCCTTTATGGACAACATTGAGAGGCAAATCCACAGGCCTCCCAAGGGAATCATAACTGAGGTGCACCACAGGCTTTGTACAGCTCGACCAGTCTTTCTAGGGGAACTGTTACAGTCTCTGCACTCTGAGCCTCATTTTCAGCATTGTCCACACTTGTCAGGGAGTCTCCATGGGGTAGAGAGGCTAGAACTTGGGGCACTTTCAGCTCCAGGAGTTACAGTTTCTGAGTCCACAACATTTGGCTCGCATGGAGAGCTTTCGGACACTGGCAGTGGACTGTCAGGGCACTCAAAATACTCTTCTTGTTCGGTGTATCACCAGTCTGCCCCAATCTATCATTTTCCTCCCTGAAAGCTCAAACAGTTCAACCATGCACAATGATTCCATTTCATCTGATCTGATGCTTTGCACTTCACTTTCTGGGAGCATTGGCTCCAGGGATGAAGCTGGGGCTTAGACAGTCAGAAGGCCCAGCTTTGTCTCCAGTATTGACTAGGGATTGCCCGAAACAATTGACTCAGTTCGTAAGAAGGATAGTATTCAAAGTCACTCTCACTTTCTTCCGATATGGACTGACAGTCATGCTCAACTGGGACTTGTGGAGAGAACACTTTAACTTTGCTTCTGTAGGTGCAGACTTTCTTGATCTTTTCTTAGCAGCAGCTCTAGTCACTGGTCCAGAGGGGCATCTTCTAGGGCTCAGACTCAATTAAGATTTGTCAATGGGCAGTAAATGATTTCTATGCATTGTTTACATCTTTGAATTATTCTCAGGCCTTACTTTGTACACTGGCAGATCATCTAGTTTGCCCACTACAATGTGAGGAGATGGTGCCATCTGTCAGCAATCTTGTGCTTGCCATGCAATCCCAGATTTCTTAGCAATACCCGATCTCCTCCCGGAGTTCCTGTGCTTTCACCTTTTATCATACCTTTCTTTGTTGGCCAGATTTCTTTGGCAGCCATGGTTTGAGCCAGTTGGTACGCATGAGTTAGCTGGGCCTTTAACTTTTGCACATACTGTAAATAGTTGTCAGCCTGAACCCCATCAGGAGACCCCAAAACACACATCTACTGGTAGTCGAGCTTCTCTTCCAAACATCAGGCGTAGGGGAGAATCCAGTGGCATCACTTTTGGTGCAGTTATAAGCATGTACCAGGGTGCTAATTTGTTGGCTCCATCTAGGCTTGTCCTTTGGGTGGGTGCCTAGCATATCTAGCAAAGTGCGGTTGAAACGTTCAGGCTGTGGGTCCCCTAGGGGTGGTAAGGGTGGTTCTGGACTTTCGCACTCCCACAGAGAAAGCATCTCTTTGATCAGACGACTCTCAAAGTCTCTCCCTTGATCAGAATGGATTCTTTGTGGAGCCCCATAGTGAACAAAAAGTTTTCTACAAGTACTTTGGCCACAGTGGATGCTTTCTGGTCTTTGGTGGGAAAGCTTGGGCATATCTCGTGAAATGGTCAGTGACCACCAGCACATTACTGATATTTCTTTGATCTGACTCCAAACTTAGAAAATCAATACAGACCAGCTCCATGGGTGCACTGGTGGTGATGTTAACAAGGGGCAGCCCTCTGGGGCAAAGCTTTCCTCTGTAAGCAGCGACTACAAGTTCGAATGTGTTGCCCACATCAGCCCCCATCTGGGCCAATAGAATCTGGATCTCACCAAGTCAAGTGTTCTGTCTATACCAAGGTGCCCCATGTGGTTGTGCAAGGACCTCAGTACTGAGTCTCGAAAGGCAGTGGGCAGCACTAGTTGTTGTTTGTCTACTTGTCCCCTCTGTCTACTGTTTCTCTGTATAACAGTTTATTGATCAGTTTCAACTTAGGACCTTCTTTGTATAACAGTGCAGTTCTCAAATCAGTGGGCGTAATTTGGACACATCTTTTCCTGCATAGAGGGCTTCTAAAGCTGCTTTGATCATGGGATCGCGGGGATTGAGCCGCCCGAATACTGTCATTGTCCAGCTGAGGCAGTGCACCAATGTCTATTGCAGAAAAGTGGCAATAAGCAGCAGGTATGCAATTCTCAGAGGCTCCCAAGCAATCCACCATAGCAGTCCACTGCGTCCGTGGACATTTGTTCCTCCTGTCAAACTTCGGCAGAGTGCCCGAATGTCAGGTTCTGCCAATCGGACCCAATCATTCTGGGAACAGGCCTCCGGAGAGAGCATCAGCATCTATGTGGTTCAGACCTGCTCGGTATTCGAGAGCATAGTCATATGTAGATAATGCAGAAAGCCACCTATGGCCAGTGGCATCCAACTTAGCTGAGGTCTGCACATAGGTCAAAGGATTATTGTCAGTTTTACTAGTATTTTAGCCCCATACAAGTACTCATGGAATTGGTCAACAATAGCCCACTTCAAAGCTAGGAACTCTAACTTATGTACAGGATAGTTCTTTTCGGATGGGTCCAGGCTTCTACTGGCAAAGGCCACTGGTCTCCAGGCCATTCTCGTGCTCTTGGTACAACACAGCCCCCAACCCTTGCAAGCTAGCATCAGTGTGCAGGACGAAGGTTTTGATCGGCATAGGCCAGCACTGGAGCATGGGTAAGTTGATATATGATCTCATGAAAAGCAGTCTCACAATCAGGAGTCCAGCGGGCCCCAAATACTTCACTCGGATGAAAATACACTCTTTCAGTCTTGAGGGGACGCTGACTTTTGGTATTTTTTGTGGGTTGGGGATACCCTTGAGTAAGGTTAAGTAAAGGCGGATCACTCTTGAATAGTCCTTGATAAGCGCCGATAATAACCACAGAATCCCAGGAATCTTTGCAGTTCTTTTAGATTTTTGGGCTGTGGCCAGGTGGTCAAGGCCTCAACTTTACTTGGGTCGGTCTCTATTCCCTCGGTGGATACTATGTGTCCCACATACTTTACTGATGTTTGAAAAATTGACACTTATCAATGGACAGTTTAAGGCCAAAGTCCTCCAGTCGGTCCAATACCTTAAATAATCTGCTCTCATGTTCCTCCAGTGAGCTGCCAAACACAATAACATCATCTAGGTATACCAGGCACTCTAGTAGTTCATGTCCCCCACTGCATCCATCAATCGTTGAAAAGTGGCTGGGGCACCTGAAATCCTTTGAGGCATCCTCATGAATTCATAGAAAGCCAAGCGGACAGATAAAGGCTGTCTTTTCACGGTCCTCTGGAGCCATCGGGATCTGATAGTACCCACTGCGGAGATCCAGCACAGAGAACCACTTGCTCCCGTTTAGGCAGTCCAAAGCATCCTGAATGCGGGCATTGTGTACTGATCAGGATAGTCCGCCGGTTTAAGGTGCGATAATCCACACACATCCTTACTGTTCCATTCTTTTCCTCACTACCACAATGGGGAAGCATAAGGCTTCTGGATTCTTGTATTACACCAGCAGCTAACATCTCTTGCAGATGCCGTCTCACATCATCTATGTCAGCAGGTGCCAGGCGTCGAGACCTCTCACGAAATGGTCTTCCGTCATGCAGCCGGATATTGTGCTCAGCTCCTTGCACGCATCCTACATCCCATTCCTTTAAAGAAAACACCTGGTCTCTGGGCAAGCTTCTCACTGATCTTCACTTTCCATTCAGCTGGCAGCGGGAGTCGCAAATCAAACAAGTCAGGCGTTACTCTGTCATTCTTCCTTGAACTCTTGCTGCTGGGTAGCACTGCAGTGTCTGCACAATGCACATTAGCCAGGATGCAACCTCTGTTTACTCGAATGTCTCTTTCAGACACATTATGAACTTGGACCATTACCTTCTGGCATAAGCATGGGCTCTAGCGGCAAAATACTAGGCTTGACCAGCAGTCCCTCTGGCAATTTTCCATCGCCTGGTGCATCCAACATTAATATTTTATTCTTAACATCCTTTCTGATACGGACCTCTCCTGTAAGGTACACTGGGCATTTGGCGCCAGGATCAGAGACTCAGGATCCTTCTTCCATACAATTCCGACCGGTTCCTCTGGTTCTGTTTTTCAGCATCTCTCTGCCTCATAGGCCTTCTTAATTAAAGCCGGAACTCTTAAAGCTCTACTAGTCTTTGACCCCTGTTTTCATAACACAACTGTGCCAGCCTTCCGAACATATGAGCATTTGTTCCAATCAACAAAGGGACACCATCATACAGTCCAGTGGGGGCACACTAAGGCTAGGGTCTCTACTTGTTCGGCCACTCCAGCCACGGAGGTGGGGAAAGACAGCCAAATTGGATATACCCGGAATAGGGTAGGCCTTCCACTTAACCCCCATACATGCAGTCCTTCTAATGGTTGTAAGCACGTCTGACAAATGCTTCTGATACCAATCTTGGAACATAATTGTCACTTGGGAGCCACTGTCTAATATAGCTCTTGTAGACACTCCGTTCACCTTTACAGTGGTCTCCATGGAGGGACCCACTATTCTGGACCAGTCTGGAGAGGCGGTAGTGGGGGCCTGGGCAACTGACCTTGCCACAAGGGCGTGAATTAGCATTTTGGTGCCCTCACTGGGATCATGTAGTACCTCTTAACCACTGATTTCTTCTCCGAAGCTCTCCTTGTAGCCTATATGCAACTTTGTCAGTGTCTTTTGGGGACTGGCATTCCCTTTTCATGTGCCCATCTTTCCCACAATTATAGCAAAACATACTTTCTGGAGTTTGAGCTGGCCGAGGCGCCACACTGGGAGCCAGGGCGGAGTATTACTAACTGGAAACCTTGGTGCCATCTCTGTCTACTGACGTGATAAGCATTTGGAGACATCTAGTCAGTTTCTCCACTTCCATGGTCAAGGAATCGAAGTTCGGAGCTGTTATCAGCAGGAGATACATGGGTGGGTACCCCACCCCCATAGCAGATGCAGTCGGATATAGGTCAGGGCCCGTACTTGCAGGCGTGGCCTTCATAAAGGACTGTTTTGAATTCCGGATCTCTCTCAACAGTTCGCCCCATTGTGACATATCTTTTTCCTTGTCAGAGCACTCATTGACTGCCAACCTCTGCCCCTGAACTTCACTTGATGGGTCACCCTCAGTCACTCGGGTCGTAGCCGCAGCTATTGGTGCAGGTCCCTCCCGAGGTCGTCTTTTCTCAACTCCTCGAATTTCTCTCATTAACTCATCATAGGAGGGTGGGGATTCCAGTCGATCTGCCAGGTGTAACTGAAGCAACAGCAGTTCTGAGAAGGGGGCAGACTTAAGGATCCTGTCCAGCCTGGTTCGGTCCAGTTCAATCGCTGGCAAACTACCTTTTCTGAGGCATTCTTGCAACAATTTTTCCAGCCGAGATACATACACAGACAACAACTCCCTTGGTACTGTTGTGCATCTCTTACTCTCCACCATAGGTCCTCATCAGAATCTGGGCTCCCATACACATTCTCCAAGGCCTCAAGATGGGCCTGTGCAGTCGCTTCAGGGTTACTGGCCCGTTTGCGCCCGCGGATGGTAGCCAGGGCAGGACCTCGGAGGCTCTCACTAACCCTCTTTCGCTTTTCACCTTCCGAGCATTGCCATTCTAGCACTGGGGGCAACATAGTCTATCCAGGTCTCCCAGTCATCCTCCCTTGGGGGTGGGAGGGTGCCAGAGATCCTCAACCTCGGTAAGAGTCGTGACTAATGGCAGGTGCAGAAATAGGAGTCTGCATTGGTTCAGCCACCATTACGGGCACTGGAGCAGGAGAGGGTGTTGGGGGAGGAACACTCCCAGGTGGCAAGAATAGTTTCTTCAAGTCCTCCACAGTTTTCCCCTCTCCCAGCAACCATTCAGCAAATTTCTCCTCAAAAGTTTCAGATAGTGGTGGGGGCTGATTCCCCCCCGGGTCTTTACTGTCCTTAGTTATCACTCTCCAAGCAGTGAGGGCTCCCTCTGGGGTAATGGTCTGTGGCACTTTGGAGCTATCTATGGGATCCTTAAACTCTACTAGGGCCAGGAAAGTGTGGGTGAGCAGATTAGCATGCCGACCCACCACCACAGGGTTTTGTAAACCTTCCACCTTGGAAAGTACTCCTGCACAGTGTCCGTATTGATACCAGGGGATGTCCAGGATAAGCATAGCATTTTGGGGTCGATCTCCTCCCCAGTACACCACTCCACCAGCGGTGCACAGCCACTTCTGTCGGGTACCCATTTTTTCTTAACAGTGGTTCGTAAATATGGCCACTAGAGGACACACAATCCAGCGGTGAGCCTCCAAGATGTAACCCTAGATGGCGCTATCCAGGGCTACTACCCCTGCCTGATTTGCCACTAACAGGTTGAGGGGCCTGGATCCAATGGCGGGTGCCTCCACCCAGAGGTCAGGGTTTGCAATAGTTAAACTAACTTGGTCACAGCCCTCTGGGACACTGCAACCCCCCTTTCTTCCCACTAGTGGCCCACACAATATATCAGAATTACCTTCACAGTATACACTTACCCCCAGGTCTGGTTCCGGCACTGGGACCTCCTGTGAAATGAGATACAGTGCAACAATCACAGTACAGTACTTTAACATAGACAAATACCTCAGGCAGTATAACTTTGCTGAAACAAGCAGCTCTGATTTATTTAGGGGATATAACAGGGCCGGAAATCAGGTTAATTAGCTTATCACTCTAATAATCTACCTATGGCTCTGTACAGGCCTATCCCTATCAGTTACTGTCCCTGGGTACCCAAGCCCTAGTGGCTAGTCCAAACCGTGGCAGCTGGTAGGGCCCTTTCACACAGAGAAGGAGAATTAAACAGTCAGCAGTACAGTAATTCCATTTGGATTTAATGTGGCAATTCAACAGGAGCAACCCTGAATTAGTACTCACGACCTCCAAATAAGATAGGGTCCTTCAATGTCAGCAGGGCTCACTTGAGGTACACAAACCTCTTCACACATCCATATAAAAGAAAGTACTATACCAGGCAGGCTGCATCTGTATCCCGATCGCAATTACTGCACAATACCGGGAGAACACACAGCAGATTCAGTTCCTGACAGACCGAGTGCAATTTTCAGCAATTCTTCCAGTCTTCTACAGGGTGAGCCTGGTTTCTACTCTTCAGAGATCCTTTGATTCTTTTCACAGGGGCGGATTCAGTCTAACAAGCTGTTACACAAGCTGCAGACGGAACTCTGGGCCTTACACACGTTTTTGACTAAAACTGCACACTGAAAAGCACAGGGCTCCTTCCTTCTTCACTGCCAAAGCTCAACTGAACTCCAACCGACAAAAACCGGGCACTTCCTTTGAGTTCCTCCCAGTTCTTGACTGGATTGGCTGTCACTCACAATAGACTGCTGCTGTTGGTCCAAAAGGCACTGAAGTCTAAACTACATCTCCCAGAGTCACTGCCCATACAATCCTCTTGTGGCTGGCTCAGATTATGAGTCCAAGTTCTGATTCGTCCAAGGCACCATTTTAGAGCTAGCTTACCCCACACTGATTGGTCCAGTTCAGCAGTTCAAAACTAGAATGGGAACTAGCAGACACAGTTCTGACTGCAAAGAAAGCAGGTTAGACAAACTGTAATTTCATTATTACTCTAAATAATTTCTGGTAAACAGTTACATCTTTCAGATAGGTTCCTTTGCACTCCTAGTGACTGCAAAATTAAGTGAATTGGCAGCAGCTCAGTGGTACTCAGAGAAGCACACAGTCCCCCATACAAACTAATTATGTCTGCAAGCAGACAGCTCTTAAAGAGACAGTACCAGAGGCTCTAAAAACACTCACTGATAAATGGCTTAAATGCCAAACACCATTCAGGCTTGGAGCATTCAAGCAAGCTCCTGGAAGTCTTTTGGGAACCCCCATTTGCAGGGGGGTTACACTTATAACCGAAGCAGTACAAATGTTAGCATGGCTAAGTGTGGCAGTCTCACTTTTGGCCCAAAAAGCTAATAGTTCATATCACAAACCTAGGACTTGGGCTCATATGTAATGCTGAGACTGTATTGTAGGATGGAGGTTGGTAGGGGCTTCCTTGATTTGTGGCATCATCATTCGGATGAAAAGTTAAACCAAGTTCTTGTCTTAGGTACATAGACACTGTTGGCAGATAAGGGCCTATGGCCCACCCAGTCTGCAAATTTGAGCTTGTAAGTTCCCTTTATGTTTTTGTAGAAGTCTGTTGCCCCTTACCCCTGACCTCCAGAATTCCCTTATGCCTATCCCATGCATTCTTAAATCCCATGATTGTTTCAGCCTCCACCACTTCCTCTGGCAGGGTGTTCCACTTGTCCACCACCCTTTCTGTGAAGAAATTCTTCCTCACGTTTCCTGAGTCTTGTGCCCTTCTCTAGTGGAAGTAAAGAAAAACACATGATATTATATGAAATGAGAAGGGAATAACCCCAGTGACTTGGCCCACATTCCCTCTCTCATTCAAATGCAGTGTCCATTGCTATAAAAGGGATGCAGCTGAATGCATACTGGCAGCTGGGAGGGCAGCACTAGTATCTAACTTACTGCTTGGCACAGTGCTTTGAGATACCGTACTCTTGAAAGGGCTATATAAATCCAAACAGCATTCTATTCTCAGTAGGAGAGATGCTGAAATGTTTTTCTATTACAGCATTTGCTAAGAGCAAGTACAATATTTCCTATTCATACATTCACTCCCGTGAGTACCACTTAAGGTGTTCTGGTGAACAGCAATAACAGAATTCAGCAGCACAACTTTTGCATGTCTTTCCAGAATGGGATCTTTTAACCTCCCATGCAGTAGTCTGTTACATGATGTGGTGTTTACAAGGCCTATTCAATTTATACTGTGCCTAAAGCATAATGCCAGTAGATGAGTCTGTGTAACACTAATAAGGTGGAGGGAGGTGGGGATACTCGGGATCAACAGAAGATTGTGAAATACCAGTTAACTGGTCCAGTAGTAGTGTTGCCACTTAGCAAGCTACTGTTGTGGGTTCATGCCCCCATCCTGGGTCTGATGAGGAAGTGAGGATCAGGTGGAGTGAGCATTCCACAATATTCTGCTTCCTTTGGGGAGTGTGGGAGGATCACCACTGGCGCAGGTTCACTCCCAGGTGCTCCAGAGAAAACAGCAGGCAAGGCATTGCTCAGAGGGTTCTGGGCTGCAAACAATAGTCAGAAGTGTGCATATGTGTGTGTGTGTGTGGGTGTGTGTGAAGTTGCAGGTTTTATGGCTTGATGCCCTCTGGGGAATAAAGCATTGGTAGGAGCAGTGGCCTGTGTGATATGGATGATGCCACCATATCCACCACATCAACATGG
Source organism: Neoceratodus forsteri (assembly GCA_016271365.2). Classification (NCBI taxonomy): domain Eukaryota; kingdom Metazoa; phylum Chordata; order Ceratodontiformes; family Ceratodontidae; genus Neoceratodus; species Neoceratodus forsteri. Next base: position 24,813,239 of record CM057453.1, on the reverse strand, counting down.
GCTGCCCAGTCTCCATAATGAGGGTAGTCCACCTCCTTATCTTTTTTGTGGTGTGTTTAGAACTTTAGAAATATGCAAGTCTAATGCCACTGGAGACCAAACTCCTTGGTCAGCCACATGACAACTGCAGCAGCAAAGTAATTTGCAGAGCTAGCTTTCCTATGCTGCTCCGCCAATCTGCCTCAACCCTAGGGTATCGTGGTTCACATGACATGCACACTCAGTCATTATCCTCTCTTGTAAAACTGTCAACAAAGGTGCCAAATTAGCTGCCTCCCTACCTGGAGCCCACCTGTGTAGTAAATCACAAGAGAAAACACTTGGTTGGCCCAAAAGGATAAATGTTGCTTTATCACCCATGTCCCTGTGTGTCGGCCTACAGCCTTGAAAAGAGCACTCTATCCCTGCCACATCTGATCCTGTACAAAGAATGGAAAAAAACAGCACACATACCAAACTCAGAAATCAGATTGTATATTTACTGCCACAGATCAAGTAGAAACCACAGGTTACAACCCCTTAGCAGCAGCACCTTAGGGGGTTGAGGTGTGCACTCCTTCTCATGTGCACATCTGCTCCTCTGTTTTGCCTGGGCATGGGTATTGTCAGGGCCCCACCATTAGCATGGTGTGGGGAGCAGCCAAGCCTGCAGAGGCTTGAAAGGAGGCCACTGGAGGCCTTCAGGAAGAAGATACTGATCAACAATTACCCAAGGATGGGAGCAGACCGGTAGTTGGCCAAAATACAGATGTGGATACCCTAATAGTAATCACAGAGCGAATAAAAATTATACAGAAAACTGAAATGTACAAAATAAGTCAACACAATTTCAAATGAGTACCTCTTAGCTGGAAGTACATTCTTTCAGAGTGACACTGGCCTCTGTGATTGCAGAAACCCAATGCAAGATAATTAAAACAAAGATTGACAACAGTTGTCAGTTTCTGGCTGAGTTGCAATGTAGACTAAGTGATTGTTTCATACAGGCCTGGCATATTTTTTCTAGATTAGTTTTACTCACATAAATGCATAAACTATAGGATATGACACCAACTCATAAATCACTTTTGGATCAAACTGCAAAATAAAAATAATTCACGACTTGGTAAAGCCTCCTATTTACTGGCAGCAAACATATTTATAAAACATTAGCAACCTAACGTTATATTACATGCTGATCAGTTAAAAGAAGTGACTCTTCCCTCAAATACTGTAGCAGCTCCCCATTTACTTAAAGAGGACTGGAGCACTGCCTCAAAAGAAAAGTACAGGGAACATGAGGTCCTGATTAGCAAAAGCAGCCCTCTGACAGAGCACTGTCTACTGAGGAACCGCAGGGATCAGTTCTGGGATCACTCCTGCTTAATATGTAGATCTGTGATTTAGGAGAGGGTGCCCAGTGCAAGGAGAGCCTGTCTGCAGATGATATCAACCTCAGTGGAAGGGTCGACAGTGATGAAGGGATTACGAGTATGAGACAGGAAGTGAAAAGACTGGAGAAGTGGTCCTGAATTTAACAGATGAAATTCAATCAAAGAGTGGGGTGATCATCCTTAGTGAGCAATCCTTGTAGTTATAAGTCTGCTGAGATGTATATAAACAACATTGTATGCATTCCAAAAAGTCTGTTGTGCACCATCATACCAGCAGACAGAATTTCTTTTTTGTAATTCACTTTTTATTGATTATTTCTGAGTTACATTCCATTCCATGTAGTCAAGCATTCTGTCATGCATGCATCACATTTCCATTACATTTACACAGTACATTTGCATATTACACGTGAAATGTCCCTAGCCGGGTTATGCACCCATGGATGAACAGACTAGGTATTGACTGAATAACATTAGTTCACATTTCTTTCATTAGAACCGTGTGACAATTGAACAACATGTATACTTTATGTAAACTGCACAGCACAGCATTTTGTTTTTACTGGGTATGCCACATCTTGTAGGATTTGTAATGCTGGTTCAGGGAGGTGTGTGACCACCACCTTAAGTGTACCTCAGCGGGATGTGTGGGCCTATGCATAGTGAGTGGAGACTGCCACTCACTGCTTCTGCTCCCCTCTTTACTAGCTGGATCCTGCTTTATGCCATCTGCCCTTCTTGGGGGGAGGGGGAGGACAGAGGACTCCTCTCCCCTTCCCCTGGTCTGTATATATTAGTTAGGCTTGCTGGGCTGTGTGATGATTGGCTGGCAGCTCTCTGGTGGGATCTTACAGTATGGGGATGACAGATATATCCCCCATATTTCCTGATAAGAGGCCATTGTGCGCCTTGCTGAATAAAGGACCCTTTCATAACTAGCTAGTTTACCTAACTCGTCAGTCATTCCGCTTCAGGCGGTGCCTGTTGAGACCTCCAGTGCCTCAATATCACCCTTTTTGCTGTGATTAAGGCACCCGTTAGCCATTTCCTTTTGTTTTGTGTCACTTTCTCTTTGGGGGTTGGGGAAATGTAGAGGCCCAACATCACTGCAGTAGCTGACAGGTGTGTTTTTGTGGTCAGTACCTTATCCAGCATAGCCTGGACTTTCTCCCAATAAGCTCTCAGGGATTGGCAGGACCACAATATATGTGTGTGATTGTGCCTCCCCTGCCTCATCGCGTCTCCTGCAATTGTCTGTGGGAATCAGGCTCCAAGCATCTCATTTCTGGGGGTCCTGTGCCATCGGGGCAGCAGTTTGTATTGCACAAATCTATTTTGTGTGTCTTTAGTGCCTTGCCTTAAGGCTTGTCAGCACAGAACCCAGGCTCGGGTGGTGACGTCTACTTCTAACTCCTCTGACTATCTCTGACAAGTTCCTGCAGTGGAGTCAGGGCCAAGGACTATCAAATATTCGTATATGGTGCTGCTGCAGGCCACATTTTTCCCCGCGAAGGCCATAGGATAGTATCCAAATTATTGTGGTCCACTCCCCAGCTGTTGCAACCAACTACCTGTTGGATCACATGCCTCATTTGTAGATATTTCCAATGCTGTCCCTTATGCAGCTTATACTCCCGTTGGAGTTGTTGGAAGCTTTTTAGAATATTCAGGGCTGTATCTCTATGGTCCTCCAGGTAAGTTATGACTGCCTTGGCCCACTCCTTCGCTTCTATGGGATGGTTATCAATTTGCAAGTGAGGGTTTCTCCAAAGGGGGTACAACCGTGCCTTTTCTGAGACTCATTTGCTAAGTTTGAGGAAAGCTTTCCAGGTTGTTAGGGTGTGCGTGATGGTGGGGGGGGCAGAGGGGTATTCTTGAGGGGGGTGCAGAACTGGACCCTATGTACGAGTGAGATACCCAACATTGCTGCTTCACATTCCGCCTATTTGGGAAGGTGAGGTTCATTTCCTCATCTCACAGGTCTGGCTATTTGCAGCAGGGTCTAAGCCATAATGCGGTATTTGAAGTCTTAGAGTTTGAGGCCCCCTAGATTAGGCATGCTGGTTAGTTTAGCCCAACTGATTCACTTTGGGCCTGGACCCCAGAAGAAAGCTTTCACTCTGGCATGAATCTGCCCTATTATCTTGGGGTCAATGTGTATAGGCAAATTGTCCAAGACATACTGAATCCTAAGGGCAGCCATCATCTTAAATGTGTGTGCCCTACCCCAGTGTCAGGTGTGTAAGAATTCCCAATGTTTGAGGGTAATCTCAATGTTTGCAAGCAGGGGCTTAGGCTGTATCCTTTCCTAGCTGGAGGATATTCCATTGGAAAGAAGTTACCCCTATATAGGTAACGCCTTGTAGAGTATGCTGGAGCGCTCCATGGGTATTGCGGAGGAACCAGTACTCTGGGGTCTGAGGCTAGGAACTGTGATTTTGCAACACTGAGTTTGTACCTCAATAGTTGTCCATACTGTGATATTAGAGCAAGGAGGCTTTGGATGGACTCCTGCACGTCAAATTGTGTGAGCAAGATGTCGTCAGCATAAGCCAAAGTTTTGTATTCACCCCTATTTCAACTCCTTTTATGCTTGAGCATGTGCATATGGTCTGGAGTAGGGGTTCTAGAGCAAGCATAAACAAAAGTGGGGACAGGGGACATCCCTTTCTGGTGCCCCTGTGGAGCTGGAAGGTGGGGGATGAGCTGCCATTTGTGATCACACTGACTGATGCCTCCTTATATAACATCTGCACCCAAGCCTGGAAGTTTGGGCCTATATTAAATGCCTTTAGAGCAGCTAGAAGGTACCACCATTCTACCCTACTGAACGCCTTCTCGGCATCCAGCAAGAGGAGAATGATGGTGGGGGTTAGCTTTTTTGGGCCTTCCTGAGCAAGTTTACCAGTCTCCTGGTGTTGTCTGTCCCCTTCTGGCCTGGAACAAATCCTATCTGATCCCCCTCTACTAAATCATTGATGCTGGTTTTTAATTTATTTGCCATAGCTTTGGCTGATAAGTTATAATCTGCCATTATCAGTGATATGGGCCTGTAACTGCTGCAGAGACTGTGGTCTTTCCCAGGCTTCTGCAATAGGAAGATCTTTACTGTCCTCATGGATGCTGGGCATATACCTTTGCATGTAGCCTCTTCCAGTCCATCCATAAGTGGAGGGAGGAGCACATCCTGGAACGTGTTCAGGAATTCTGCGGGAAGTCCATCCTCTCCTGGGGCCTTCCCAGATTGGATGGACTTTAAGGCTTCTTTCAGCTCACCACATTCTAGGGGTCTGTCTAGCCAAGCTAGTTTGTCTTGGATGAGCCTGGGTAGTTTCAGTTTGTCCAGGAACTGTTGCAGGCTTTCTTCTGAGGGCTGGACCTCTGAGGAGTAAAGCGAACTGTAGAAGGAAATAAATTCTGCATTAATTTCTTCCTCCACCCTAGTAAGATGGCTATCACCTTTTTTGACTGCCAAGATACAGGAGCATTCTTGCCTCTTTTTCAGCTGATAGGTCAGGAGGTGCCCGGGTTTCTCCCCTGATTCCCAGAATGATTGTTTTAAACATAACAGTGCATGTTTCACCTGCTGATTGAGGATGAGTTTATTTAAAAAAAAAAATCTTTGGTGAGTTATTTGGATGGTGTCTCCAGCTGTAAATGTGCTGGGGTTATGTGATGTAACCTTTGTTTAGGTTAACAATGAATAATTGCATTCTGTATAGATTGTATGACTTTTATTATTTTATGACTGAATGAAGTTTATACTCCCGGGTTGTGCCTGAAAATAGGCATATGACTTGTCTAGTGTACTTTCCTGGTCAACAAAAGCTAAATAAATAATTAAAAAAATATATTTTGATGTTAGTTATGATTAATTGTTGGAAACTATGTTTGTTATCATGTCATATCCTTTGTAATCCCTTTCCCCAGGCATGGTTGAGAAAGGGTCCTCGGATCCAATCCACATTCCTGGTAAAACTAATAAATAAAATTAAATTTTATATCTGAGACCAGTAATGCTCACCTGCAGGTCCACTGGGGGTGCCTGCATGGCACAGAACTGTCTCTCCAGGGCCTTCAGCTGAATCCTGTATTTCCCAAGTTCTTTATCCTTCTTTCTGCACATATGGGAGATGTAACTAATGCATCTTCCCCAGATGTAAGCTTTGAGAGCATCCCACCTGATGGCTTCAAATGTGTCTCCTGGTTTGTTGTCCTGGAGAAACCCCTTAATGTCCTCCCTAAGACCCTCACAAAAGTGAGTGTCGTTGAGCAAGAAGGTGTTAAACCGCCATCTGCCCTTTTGTGTCAGGCCATTTAAGGGGGGGTATCCATGTAAATGTTACCGGAGCGTGGTCTGAGATTAGGATGGAGTCAATGCTGGCATCCAGTATGTGATGTGTCCAAGTGCCAGGTGTCAGCCACATATCTATCCACGAAGAAGACTGCTGAGGGGTGCAGAAGAAAATGCAGTCCCTTCCAGTGGGGTAGACTGATCTCCATATGTCCACCAAGTCCAGATCCTTTACCAATGCCTGGAGGGCACTGGAAGAGGGTGTTAGTTGTCCAACCTGAGATTTGCTCCTGACTAAGAGGTCATCCATTGTGGTATTCTTCTCTCCTTCCACTATCAGTTGGCCCGTGTGTATTTTCAAAAGGTGTTGCAACAGATTTTTGAAGAAGGAGGCGTCTGGGTTGTTTGGGCCATACACATTGCAGAGGGTCACCTCTTGCCCCATTAGATCTCCTTGCACTATGACAAACTCAACCCCCCCGCCCGGGTCTGAGACAACTTTTCCTACTTGGAATGGGGTGTTCTTGTGTATTAGGATGGCCAGCCCCCTGCTCTAGGTGTTATAGGTAGCTCTATACATCTGAGATACCCACCCTACCTTAAGTTTGGGTGTTTCAGCTTTGGTCAGATGGGTTTTTTGTAGGAAAGCTACTCCTGCCCTTTCTTTCTTGGGGAAATCTATGATCTTCCATCTTTTCAATCAATCAATCTATCAAAATCTTTATTTATCCAGGTGGGCACCATTGAGCAAGGCTCATTTGCAAGGTGGACCTGGTCATGAATTCATCAAAGTACAGTACAGAAGCAGGTATACAAAAAGCAATACTATACAAGGAAGAAAAAGTATATACAGTGTATACAGTACAGTACAAGGTTTAAATAAATTAAAAAAAAAACAGCATTATTTTACAATTGAAGAAGTCAGCAGATGTACAATCAACCATAGGCATACAGGGGTTATAAGCAGAGATCTTTTGAGTGAGGCAGCTGGCAACTACACATATAGGGGAAAGAGGCCGTGTATGGGGTGGCAGGTTAGAGAGGTAAAGAAGAGGAGGGATATATTACCAACGACTGGTGGAAAAATTGGGCTAAAACTACAGAAAGTGACAATGACTGTCGTGTACTTGTTTATTATGATAATGACGGAGGAGGGGTAGATAGTTGGGACACTGCTATGGATGGGGTGTGACTTTAGCCAGGCTGGAGCAGACAGGGAAGGGTAGGTGCAGCAGGAACAGTTAACAGGGAAAGAGTGAGAGCCAGGGGTAGAAACATGGCGAGCGTCAGGATGGAAAGGGGGAGTTGCGGAATTAGTGGGCTAGCGGTGAGGAAAACATTTGCAAGGTGCTTTCATTTAGTGATTGTAGAGTGCCTTGAAGATATTCAGGCTAACAGGGCAGCTCAGCTTCAATTTTCTTTGTAAACCGTTCCACAATGTGGGTAAAGAGAAACTTAGAGCAGCTTTGCTGAAACGAGTGTTGACCCTTGAAACTTGGAAGGTAATTAGGGAATAGCTCCTTAGAGCGTAGGTGCCTAACACACTCCGGGGAATACAATCTGAGACATATGAGGGGTGCTTGTTGGTCTGAAGGCCCATAGGGCGGCGTTTCTATTCCTTCTATAGTGAAGGGAATTCCAGCCCAACGATGAACTTCCCTTCACTTCACTTGGGTGTGGATGCCCTTAACATTCCAGGACACCCACCTAAGCCCTTGTTGCGCCATTATAAGGTTGTGTGTGAGAGCCATGTACTGTTATAATGCAAATGCCCCTCTAAGGAGTGGGTTGTGCCCACTGCACAGAATTTCCATTTTTCTGCTGGGGTAGTTGCTTCCTGGGTTCCGATTTCACTCCTGGTCTGGTCAGTTCTGTCCCCAGACTCCTAGTGAGCCACAATACCTGCCCTGGTGACCTGAACCTACCAAAACTATATCACTTTGCTTTTGGCAATAATCTCTTGGATAAGGAAATGTCTATGAACCCCCGGTGAGGAGGGGGTTTTACATTTGTGTGAAAGTCACACTGAATAGCTAAATCAGCTACCTGAGAAAACATTATACTTAAAGTCCAGCAATAACCATAACCATCAACTGTGTAAAGAACTTTTTACAGTATTTGAGTACCATTGGTAGAAACCTTTTTGTGTCTCTGGGGGTCCTCTGAGCGAGGTTGTTACTCCTCGAATCAGCCCCCTGAGGACACAAGCATGCCAAGCTCATTAGCCTGCCAGCTAGTATAGCAGCAGCTGTCTCCCATATTAACCGCCCTATCAGCCTGATGGTGGGAGAGGGAGGAATCTAGGGATTTGGGGTGGGGGGATTGCTGGGTAGCCAGTATCTGACTTTCTCTCTCAACTTGTACCCTTGCGTCGCAGTCCCCTGAATGGGTGGGGGGCTGTGAGTGTCTGACTGAGTGAGTTCCTGGTGTTTCCCCTTGCAGAAAAAGGGAGCAGGAGGGGCTATGCCCTTCCATTATGTTCTCCTCATTCTGTACAGCTGTATCGGGGTTGGGGGAAGGCTAGCCCACACTTGCTGGGTATATCACAGGGCACCTCCGGTTTGCTATCTGTATGGGAGAGTTGGTACTCCAGTGCTTAGGTGTTTCCTGTTTAGGGTGTGTGTGTTCTGTTGTGCCTGTCCCCTATACTGTACCCTTTGATGTGGTGTGCCCCTTCATCCATGTGGAGCCATGAACAATAAATAGGCTTTTGTCAGGACCCTTCCACAGGTTTCTGGTAGTGGGAGGGGGTGCCTATGCATAGAAGAGGGTTGCAATTTGTAAATAATTGTGGTGCAGCTACAATATAGGAAGGGATAATTTAGACATCCTGTTGTGGTGCTGAGTGCTGTTGGTCTGAGCCATATTCTCTGTTTTAGAGCCCTTTAGCTGGTCTCAGTGTTGCCCTTGCATCACTGTGGGGGGAGGGGGCGCTAAGGAGTGTGGTAGAAGGGCTCGCCCTATTTCCAGCATGGCTGTGTGCAAGTTCTTTCTTGCAGGTGCTGGAGCTGTCTGTGTTGCACGGCAATGACTGGAGCTTGCTGCCAATAATGTTGATTGGAACACACTATCCCTGCCACTGCTGTGAACCAGAGTTAGGGCTCATGATTGCCTCCAGTTACTTCTTCAGTTCTGTTAGATTCTTTGTCCACTCCCCTATCACTTCAAAGAGAATGGTGTCAGCCCATTTGCTCCATTGGTTCACCTTTGTGGTGGGTGTGAAACATCAACCGGTGCTGTCCCTGCCTGCATCTCGACCCAAGTTATCTCGCATCTGGGGATCAGATGAGGTAGGCAGCCCTGCCCTAGATTTCCATTCTCTGTGACTGCAATTGAGATTCTCTCATGGCATGGGAAGGGGCAGAGGGATTGAGAGAGAGAGAGAGAGAGAGAGAGAGAGAGAAGAGAGTGAGAGAAGGAGGGGCGGGAGACCTCCATAGGATGCTCCACTGCAGAGGATATGCTCGTAACTCCCAGCCCCATGTTCCTTTCCAAGGCTCTGACCCCACACCCCTTCCCCCGTTCCTCTTCCCACACCCGCTATTGCCTCAGTATGTTAGTCTCTCTCTCTCTCCCTCCTGCCTGACCGTCAGCCATACACATATGCATACTAGATGTAACAGACATAATAAACCAGCACCTTTCTCCCCCTCCCCAGCTCTTTTGCCCTTTGTACATTATTACTGCTCACATTTCACCAAACTTTCTTATATTTCAGCATGAGGAGGGGAGAAGAAATGTCAGGGTGGGGGGGGATTGGTTCAAGAATTCTCAGGCACTGATATGGATTAGAGGGAATAGATGGGGGACAGACGGAATTGGGGGTTTAGGGTAGCACTAGGACCTGTCAGTGCCTGGGGTACTTACACTCTATAGTGAGCATTCCATCTGGAGCTTCTCCAACAAAACAAAAGTTCAACCTTGCTCCACACATAAAGGAGCATAAAAGTCAGGTTTTGGATCTGCACTTAAGTGACTGCCATGGGGTTCAACTCTGGGCATGATATGTCCATCGACCTCCAAGCAGAGTCTATGATTTCTGGCATTGGCCCTGCTTGCTGATTATCCTGAATGTCTTGCCCCACAACCTCAGCCCATGATGTGATGATCTCTTGCTGCAGGTCGCTCGTGTCAATCTTCAGACTGGAGTTTTCTGGTACAGCTTCTTATAGACTGGTTGTGTGTTCCCTGGAAGATGGTTTGAATCCTGTCCTTCCCTCTTCAGAGCTGGCTCTCCAAGGGACTCAGAACCCATCAACGAGGATGTTCAGCTGCGATTTCGGGGGGAGGTGGCTTTGGGTTTGAATGAGGTTGTTTGTTTGTTTTTTCCCCTTTGCTTTCATTTTGCTTTGACAGTTTGCCATTCCATGCTGGAGTTCAGGACTGTGTCTGCTAGCAGTGCAAATCTGTTGGTAGATTTTGGAGTTGCTTGGCTGTATCTTGGTGTTCTGTCCCGAGGTTGCTGAGACTGGTTTCTCTCCTGGTGGGATGTGCTTTCCCTGGCCAAAGTTTATTTATATATTCCTAAGCTTCCTTTGGGGATTCAAATGTATTGTGAAACCCAGTTCTGTGAAATTTGAAACCTGGATGGATATAGGATGCAGTACTGCACCTGCACTGCTTGCAAAACTTTCCATATATTGATGCAGCCCTTCAGTTTGTGTGCCAGCGCTGCTGAATAATCATTAAAGATGTAAATTCTGTGCCCCTTCTAGAGGAGGTGCCCCCATTCCCTCGCCAGGTTTAATATCAGTTCTTTGTCAGGATATTTAAGGAATTTGGCCATTATTGGCTGTGACCTGTCACCTTCTGTAGGCAGCGGGGCAAGGGTACGGTGTTCCCTCTCTACTTCCAGGAGCTGCCTCCATTCATACTTCAAAAGTTTTGGCAGCTCCATTTGTATAAAGGCTGTTGGGTCCCTATGCTCAGACCCCTCCAGGAATCCTATAAAATGGAGATTGTTCTTCTGGCGCTAATGTTCTGCATCCTCTGCACAGATCCACAGGAGCTTTACCATTCTTACCAGCTCCTGGGTCCATGCCTTGTGGCCAGTGTCTTTCTCATTGATATATGTCAGATATGTTTCTGCATCTATCAACAACTTGCTTTGGCCACTTGTGAAACACCCAAAATGTTTTCACCTATGCCCCTAGGCTTTTTTAAGAAAAAGTGGTCCTAAGTGTACAAAGAAATATAGGTTCGTGTGAGTTGAAATTCAATGCCAAAACATGGAAGGTGACATGCATAGGAGGGAAAAATTCTGGATAGTGCACCATACTAATGGACTGTTGGTAGAGGACACAGAGGAAGAGAGAAACTAGGGAGTGGTAATCAGCAATAACCTAAAGCTGTCTGCTCAGTGCAATACGATACAGCTGAGGGCTGACAGAATGCTGGGGTGCAAAGGGAGAGGGATTATTAGCAGAAGAAGGCAAGTAATATTGCCTCTGTATCGATCCCTGGTGAGAGTGCTTCTGGAATGCTGTGTGCAATTCTGGACCCAGCTCCTAAGGAAGGATGGCATCAGGGATACATTAGAGACAGTGCACGGAAGGGCCATGAAGATGAGCCATGGCCTGAAGGGTATGCTGTATGATAATGAGAGACTGGAAAGTCTCAATATAAATTCACTGCAGGACAGATAGAAGAGGGCAGATGTGATCAAGATGTTCTAGTTCATGAAGAGGATCAACAGAGGGGGCACATCATGTCTGTTCAAACTAAGAAACTGTCTACCGGGGGAATGCGCTCAAGATGGAAGGGAGGAAGTTCATTAAGGACATTAGGGAACACTACTTCATGGAAAGGGTGGTGGATGTGTGGAACAAACTTTCTGACAAGTTTATGGAGGCAAAGAGAATAGCAAGGTTCAAGAAAAAGTGGGACACATTTAAAGGAATTAGCAGACAGCAAGTGGAGAGTGGGGTAGGGGTGACTTGGAAGAAGGACAGCGATCACAACATCTCAAGGTAGGGAATCTTGTGACAGACTGGATGCACATTTCAGGCCTTTTTGTCTGTCACTTTTCTACATTTCTTTGTCAAAGTGCATGATTATCCCTTCCTGGGCCTATCTGCATACTGCGTGGCACAGAACCGCTACTGAGCACTGTGCTCTGTGAAAATTTTTTTTTTTCAAATAAATGCCTTGGCAGATGGCATCAGCCTCTGGTGCTGCCATTCACTTACGACTGCTGCCACCGGCGCTGCTGCTATTGACTGAGCAGTGGGGAACTGGCTCTGTCCCAAAGCCAGCCAATCTCAGGAATTGCTGTCACCACTTAGGGCTGAAAAGAGCATAGTAATGTGTGTCATGTGTAACATTAGCAGGCAATAGATTTTGAACTACTGCCTATTTCTGTGAACTATAACACATACACACCACCTGAAAATAAAGGCAGAACAGGTGACCTTTCACTTCACTTTCCAGAGGAAAATCAACACAGGGCAGTCTTTGTGATGGCACTGAGGGCACCCAGAACTGGCCCAAAAGTCAATGGGCTGGATATTCAAAAGGATTGCGCCATGCGCAATAGGGTTGCGCCTGCACAAGTCCAAAATTGTGCCATTCTGCCATATTCAGCAGGAGGCAGTTGCGCCCCCCAAGGCAAGCTGAGCAACAGCGCAATGCAAATGAATGCATGCTGAACTGGAGGGGGAGGAACCATGCATAAACTGCACAGCCCGATATTCAGCGGGCTGTGAAGAGTTGTACAGGTGCAACCCCCAACCTGCGCCTGCACAACTTTGAGCCAAAAAAAAGGAGTAACTCAAGGGCCACCCACAGGTGAGCTGCCGCATTGCAGGGTGCAACACAGCAGCTGTCACCTGTGGCTGGCCCCTCAACCTACTCCCTGTGCCCCCCAGCCCAATCGCTGGCATATAGTAACCCCTCCCCGACTGGCCCAATCGCGGGCATAAGGTTAAATAACCCCACTAGCCCGATCGTGGGCATAAGGTTAAATAACCCCCGACTAGCCCGATCACGGGCATAAGCTTAAATAAACCCCCACTAGCCCGATCGTAGGCATAATTGTAATATACCCCCACCAGCCCGATCGCGGGCAGCACAAATCAACCTCCCCAGGACATATCCTGGTGGTCCAGTGGACGCTAAGCCCGATCGCGGGCTGCAAAATGTTGCAACACCCCCACTCCAGAACAGATCCCTGGTGGTCCAGTGGACAGCTAAGCCCGATCGCGGGCTGCAAAATGTTGCAACACCCCAAGAACAGATCCCTGGTGATCTAGTGTCCCCACCCCATCCAACCACGAAGCCCACCACCGCCCCCGCCAGCGGCGGCGGCGCTATCCCACCCGCCTGCCGCCCGCCAACGCCGACGGCTGCCCGGTAGGGACTGCATGCCCATTGGTGCAGGCAGAGCCAATGGGCGTGCAGCCATACCGTACAAGGCAGTCAGATATGTAATTTCATTCACATATCTGGACTACTGCTGCTCTGATCTCGACTACACCATTAACTCTTACTCTGCCCAACAATACGCTACGGGCAATCAGCTCGGCAACGAAGCGGCAACGAGTGAGATGTGCCCGCGGCTCCCGGTGGGGAGGGCAGCAGGGTGAGTGAGGGCTTCATGGAGTGGGTGGGGGACACTAGATCACCTGGGATCTGTTCTGGGGGTGTTGCAACATTTTGCAGCCCGCGATCAGGCTTAGCGGTCCACTGGACCACCAGGGATATGTCTGGGGGTTGGACTCTTGCTGCCCGCGATCGGGCTGGTGGGGCGGTATTTTACAATTATGCCAGCGATCGGGCTAATGGGGGTTTATTTAAGCTTGGCGTCCGGGATTGGGCTAGTGGGGGTTATTTAACCTTACGCACGCGATCGACCAGTCGGGGAGGGGATTTTCTTTGCCCACGATCAGGCCAGTCGGGGATGGGGATTTTTACACTTTTGCCCACGATCGGGCTGCAGGGGGCGTCGGTCCACGACGGCTGCTGCCTGGCAGGGCGCCAGGCGCAAGTCCTCAGGGATCGGCGCACCTGCATGCTAATGGCATGCAAATGGGGCCATAAATAGATGCAAATGCCCCCCCGCGCCTTGCATGAATTATGGCCCCATTTGCATGTCACCTTTTGAATATGGGAAATTTGCGCATGGCGCAATGGTACTTGCGCCACCGCAACTTGAATGCTCCACTCTGACCACTTGCGGTAGCGCAAGTTCCACTGCGCCATGCACAGTGGCTGTGGCGGGAGTGATATTCAAAGGAGTTGCTCAATAGCGCAACTCCTTTGAATATCGCCCCAGCCACACCCCTGCGCAACTATTTTGTGCAGTGCAAGGGCTTGCGCCACAAAATAGCGCAGTTTGAATATCCAGCCCCATGTCTTCATCTTTAAAGTCCATACAGCTAAATTAATTTTTGGAGTTAAAAATAAAATTCACTTATCCACATTTTTATTTATTTTTTTAACCCAGGATAGCCACAACTAAGAGACAACATCTTCTTTCAAGTGGAGTCCTGCTTCTACCCTTTGCCACAGCTGTGCATGCTGGAGCACTTAGAGGTTAAGTGGCTTTCCCAAGGTCACACAGTGAGTATTTGGCTCTAGTTTGAACCTGCAATCTTCTGGTTGCAAACTGGTGCTTTATCAACTAGACCACACTCCCTCTTGCTGTTTTAGTGACAGTGGATATCTCTAGGCATCGCTGCCAAAAAAATCCACAAAGGTATACAGGGTTTAAAGACAAGTTTATAATTAAGCAATAAGGCATGACAAGGTGTATGTTATCGTGTAATAACATCACTCCTGGTGTGGTGGAAGCACTCGGCTTTGCCTCGTGCTTCAACCCACCCCAGGAGTGACGCTATTACACGACAACACACACTTTGGAGTGCCTTATTGCAATTATACAATGGCTCGATGTTATAGAAAACAAAAAATAAAAATAAAAATGTTTTTAGTAGATGTTTAGTGAGGCGGTGTATCTTTGTTTCTGAAAAAAATAAATAAAAAAAGCTCCATAAAATCAGCACAGTGATGTTATTGTGTAATATCATCACTGTCTCAGGCACACACTGACCAATCAGAGTCCAGGAAATTTTCTTGCCATTGTATAATAAGAAATAAACTTTTTCTGTGCCTGTTTTAGTAAAAACATCAAAGATTTTTAGTTGACAAGTAGATATAATTGAAGTGCATTTTGCTGTCGGGAATCACACCATCATTTGATTTAATATTTTCTAGTATTCTGTTCATTAGCTTTACTGAAGTGAAATTGTAGTTTCTTTTCTGACAGAAAAAAAATGATCTCTATAATTTTAAAGCAATCATTTTTTCAATGGATAGAAAGAAATATTGGATAGTGTACTAAACCGATAATATCATTAGAAGTATAATGATATTGGATTTTTTGGTTTCACTGTTCATGAAATGTGACATTTTAATTTCTTAAATGCAGTTTTTTTTGTTTTGTGGGAGACTTTTGGCATTATAATGTGCGAGACTTCAGTCATCCATTAACAGTATCAAGATGATGTACAGTGCAGAACTGGATATTATTTAAGCAATATTAGCTTCGGTAGCAGACATTACTGAAAGAAAATTGACTATACTGATAGCTAAGCAACTGGCAGTGAGTATTCTTAACACAATCAAGGATAGTTTTAAAGTACACATACGTATTTTTTTCAAAAACTGACCAAATCAAGCTAGCCTGGTGGCACTGAGGGCTGAGCTGGATGCCACACCTTGCGCCATGCCAGTGGCCCAGGTTCGTTCACGAACTCGGGGCACTGGGGGTTGGCTGGTGGGGAGGATGAGGAGCTGATTGAGCTGCCAAAACGCAGCTTTTCTCCTCAGGGAGGGTTCAAGGGTCTCCTCCTGTTGGAGGCTGACATCACATCGAGGAGCCCTGGCATTAGGCCAAGGAGAGGGTGGAAGGGGCTGTCACCAAAGCCGCAGTGCGCATGGTGTTAAGGGGAATAAATGGGGAAATACAGGGGTTGCAGCGGACGGCGCCTCTGGGGGATCCGACGGGACATGCAAGGCATCTATAAGATCCCGAAAGACCCCCGAAGACCGGTAACGGCGGCTGATGTGGGCAGCAGCCCACTGTGGAGGACAAAAAGCAACATGGAAAAACTGACCAAATTGAACAATATCACTGGTTAAAATACAGCACCCGATTGTTGATTATTTACATAAAAACTGCACAGTTCGTAAGTGACCTGCCCTAATCTACCTAGCAACAGCCTAAATAAATGAAAATAAAACATTTTTGCATTAAAATAAATATTTTTCTACTTTCTAAACACAAAAACTCACAACAGGGCAAAGGTTTCTTAAAGAAAAAAGACACACTGCTTTGTTATCAAACTCACCTATTCTAAGTAGCAACAATCTAACTAAATGAACATAAAACCCTTTTCCATTACAAAAAAAACATTTTCCATTTTATAAGCACAATAATCTACTCCAGAGTATGTATTTCTTGAGAATTAATGCACTTCCTTGGTGCGTTGAAAGTCACTTGGCTGTTGGCCTCATGCCTTTCAATTCACCAGGGGCATGTATTAATTATCTAGAAATGCATGCCCAGTTGTGGGTTATTGCTTACATATCTATCTATCTATCTATCTATCTATCTATCTATCTATCTATCTATCTATCTATCTATCACTCTCTCTCTCTCTCTCTCTCTCTCTCTCTCTCTCTCTCTCTCTGTCTGTCTCTATATTGTTTACATGTGTAGGACTTTTTATGCATAGAAGTGGTAAGCAGTTATTTCCCTATAAACTCTCTTCCAGGGAGTGCTTGGCATGGGCTGTGGTGAAGAAGGAGTGCCACTGGACACCAGGAAGTGCTTGGCAAGGGGTGGGGAAAAGGACTGACAAACTACTGGACATCAGTGAGTGCTTTAAAAATTGCATTTAGCATTATTATAATAATTTGGCAAGGGGCAGGGTTGGGGGCCAAACCAGGGGTCAACGGACCTGCATGCCATCAGTTTTTAAAAAACAAACAACTTCAATAAAATCTGCCAACTACAAAGCAATTGTAGTCAGACTGATTAAACAGTGGCAGTGCAGGCTGGTGACCTGGGTTCCAAAGCAAGCTTGGCCTGCTGGAGTGGTGGTTGCGAGGGAAGTCTTGAGCATCCCAGAAGATGCTCCCCTCCCCTGGAGAAGGAGTTTGTCTTGTGTCTGCTTTGTGAGTGACCCCTGGAGATCCATGAAGGATAACACATGGTGGCTTGACTTGGGGAGGAAGCACATGGGTTTGGCTCCTGCGCATACTAGTTGCATACGCTTAAGGAGTAGACTGTGTTGCTATCCTGTAGGAGTGACGGAACACAGGAAAATGTCTTGGCACCAAGCAACATAGAGAGACACCTGCAGGATCTGCATTTCCGACTGGACTCTCCTCTTCCATCCCTGTGTTCAGTCTCTAAAGGGTTTTGGGCAACCCCAACAACCCTGCCAATGGGGGGGGGGCAAGCCATGTGGGCTATTAGAAAAGAAAAAGGTACAGTTAAGAGATGGAGGGTGGTTGGGTTAGGGTGTCCCTGTGAAGGGGTCAGAAATCGAGCAAGGGAGAATAAGGAGTAATTAAAAAAAGCAGGTATTTAGTTTTATAATTTAGTGATTTTTAAGTTCCTGAATGTAATATGAATGCTCAGATGCTCCCCAACCAATACTGATCTGCAGAATTTAAATTCATTATTGTACTGTAATTAAAAAATTTATTGCACCCAGCTTCTTCTTAACCCAACCACCCACCCATTGCCCCAAGCAATGCAGGTGTTTTTTGTACTTGCTTTGGTGAAACGCATCAACTCCTGTCTATTCAGCAGTTTTAGTCAGATTGACCATTGTTGGTTCACACTGTGACAGAGCTTAGTCTGAAATCTGCATAGACACACGTACCTCAACGGACTGAGCCAGAGAGGTGGTTGGGTCATTTAGTAACTGGATTCAGTGTGGATGTTTTTTAAGTACGACAGAATCAGGAATTTGAAAACAGTGGATAAATTTAGGTAGGGGGGAGGTTGAGTACTTATTTTACTTTTATGGCTATAATAATAATAACAAAATATGTAGCAGCAGTAATTGGAGTACCAGGGTGGGTTATAGAGCAGCAGGGAGCAGAGTGTGAGTTTCAAAAACTAAATACAACAGATTCAGTTGTGCCTGTGGGGGGGGGGACACACTTGGCAACTTTGGGTGTTGCCGTACCACCATTGTGACATTAGAATGATGGCGCAACAGCATCCTGACATCACAATGATGGTTCAAAAACATCCAGGAGGGACTGAATTCTGTAGTAAGACATAATCATACACTCATGATAACAGACATTGGCATCATGCACACACTGATCTGCTATAAACAAGTTCCAATGTACTTTAAATGAATTTGTGGATGTATACGAGTATATTTCCTTGCCTTAAAAGGCAGGTAACAGCAACACTGCTTCAAGCAATCATTCAAACTCTGGAACACTACAACACATATTTACCAAGATTCAGGTGAGGTTTATCGCAACATCACATTCCCTTTTTTTGTAGTCTTTGTGCTGGAAAACTAACTGCTGCTTTAATGTAGTGTTTTGCTATACATATTCATTTCAATAAACACCAAATGTGATATTTTCTGACAAAAAGGAAATAAGTGTGGGAGTGTTAATTTAATTTGTGGTTATACTCTGAAAGTTAAATAAAGCAGGACCTCTGCTTTCCAGCAGTGCAGTTCCACTGCCCTTCCCCATTCTTACTTTCCTATGCTAGGGTATGCAACAGCAGAAATTGCCAATGAAATACACCTATGTAACCCCCCTGCAAATGGGGGTTCCCAAAAGACTTCCAGGAGCTTGCTTGAATGCTCCAAGCCTGAATGGTGTTTGGCATTTAAGCCATTTATCAGTGAGTGTTTTTAGAGCCTCTGGTACTGTCTCTTTAAGAGCTGTCTGCTTGCAGACATAATTAGTTTGTATGGGGGGACTGTGTGCTTCTCTGAGTACCACTCGAGCTGCTGCCAATTCACTTCATTTTTTGCAGTCACTAGGAGTGCAAAGGGAACCTATCTGAAAGATGTAACTGTTTGCCAGAAATTATTTAGAGTAATAATGAAATTACAGTTTGTCTAACCTGCTTTCTTTGCAGTCAGAACTGTGTCTGCTAGTTCCCCATTCTAGTTTTGAACTGCTGAACTGGACCAATCAGTGTGGGGTAAGCTAGCTCTAAAATGATGCCTTGGACGAATCAGAACTTGGACTCATAATCTGAGCCAGCCACAAGAGGATTGTATGGGCAGTGACTCTGGGAGATGTAGTTTAGACTTCAGTGCCTTTTTGGACCAACAGCAGCAGTCTATTGTGAGTGACAGCCAATCCAGTCAAGAACTGGGAGGAACTCAAAGGAAGTGCCCGGTTTCGTCAGTTGGAGTTCAGTTGAGCTTTGGCAGTGAAGAAGGAAGGAGCCCTGTGCTTTTTCAGTGTGCAGTTTTAGTCAAAAAACGTGTGTAAGGCCCAGAGTTCCGGTCTGCAGCTTGTGTAACAGCTTGTTAGGACTGAATCCGTCCTGTGAAAAGAATCAAAGGATCTCTGAAGAGTAGAAACCAGGCTCACCCTGTAGAAGACTGGAAGAATTGCTGAAAATTGCACTCGGTCTGTCAGGAACTGAATCTGCTGTGTGTTCTCCCGGGTATTGTGCAGTAATTGCGATCGGGATACAGATGCAGCCTGCCTGGTATAGTACTGTCTTCTATATGGATGTGTGAAGAGGTTTGTGTACCTCAAGTGAGCCCTGCTGACATTGAAGGACCCTATCTTATTTGGAGGTCGTGAGTACTAATTCAGGGTTGCTCCCTGTTGAATTGCCACATTAAATCCAAATGGAATTACTGTACTGCTGACTGTTTAATTCTCCTTTTCTCTGTGTGAAAGGGCCCCTACCAGCTGCCACGGTTTGGACTAGCCACTGGGGCTTGGGTACCCAGGGACAGTAACTGATAGGGATAGGCCTGTGCACAGAGCCATAGAGTAGATTATTAGAGTGATAAGCTAATTAACCTGATTTCCCCTGTCCTTGTTATATCCCCTAAATAAATCAGAGCTGCTTGTTTCAGCAAAGTTATACTGCCTGAGGTATTTGTCTATGTTAAAGTACTGTACTGTGATTGTTGCACTGTATCTCATTTCACAGGAGGTCCCAGTGCGGAACCAGACCTGGGGGTAAGTGTATACTGTGAAGGTAATTCTGATATATTGTGTGGGCCACTAGTGGGAAGAAAGGGGTTGCAGTGTCCCAGAGGGCTGTGACCAAGTTAGTTTAACTATTGCAAACCCTGACCTCTGGGTGGAGGCACCGCCATTGGATCCAGGCCCCTCAACCTGTTAGTGGCAAATCAGGCAGGGTAGTAGCCCCTGGGATAGCGCCATCTAGGGGTTACATCTTGGAGGCTCACCGCTGATTGTGTCCTCTAGTGGCCATATTTACGAACCACTGTTAAGAAAAAAATGGGTACCCGACAGAAGTGGCTGTGCACCGGCTGGTGGAGGGTGTACTGGGAGGAGATCGACCCCAAAATGCTATGCTTATCCTGGACATCCCCTGGGTATCAACGGACACTGTGCAGGGAGTACTTTCAAGGTGGAAGGTTTACAAAACCCTGTGGTGGTGGGTCATGCTAATCTGCTCACCCACACTTTCCTGGCCCTAGTAGAGTTTAAGGATCCCATAGATAGCTCCAAAGTGCCACAGACCATTACCCCAGAGGAGCCTCACTGCTTGAGAGTGATAACTAAGGACAGTAAAGACCCGGGGAATCAGCCCCACCACTATCTGAAACTTTTGAGGAGAAATTTGCTGAATGGTTGCTGGGAGAGGGAAAACTGTGGAGGACTTGAAGAAACTATTCTTGCCACCTGGGGTGTTCCTCCCCAACACCTCTCCTGCTCCAGTGCCCGTAATGGTGGCTGAACCAATGCAGACTCCTATTTCTGCACCTGCCATTAGTCACGACTCTTACCGAAGGTTGAGGATCTTCTCTGGCACCCTCCCCACCCCCCAAGGGGAGGATGACTGGGAGACCTGGATAGACTATGTTGCCCCCCAAGTGCTAGAATGGCAATGCTCGGAAGGCGAAAAGCGAAAGAGGTTTAGTGAGAGCCTCCGAGGTCCTGCCCTGGCTACCATCCGTGCTAAACGGGCCAGTAACCCTGAAGCGACTGCACAGGCCTATCTTGAGGCCTTGGAGAATGTGTATGGGAGCCCAGATTCTGATGAGGACCTATGGTGGAGAGTAAGAGATGCACAACAGTACCAAGGGAGTTGTTGTCTGTGTATGTATCTCGGCTGGAAAAATTGTTGCAAGAATGCCTCAGAAAAGGTAGTTTGCCAGCAATTGAACTGGACCGAACCAGGCTGGACAGGATCCTTAAGTCTGCCCCTTCTCAGAACTGCTGTTGCTTCAGTTACACCTGGCAGATCGACTGGAATCCCACCCTCCTATGATGAGTTAATGAGAGAAATTGAGGAGCTGAGAAAGAGCGACCTCGGGAGGGACCTGCACCAATAGCTGCGGCTACGACCGAGTGACTGAGGGTGACCCATCAAGTGAAGTTCAGGGGCAGAGGCTGGCAGTCAATGAGTGCTCTGACAAGGAAAAGATATGTCACAATGGGGCGAACTGTTGAGAGAGATCCGGGAATTCAAAAACAGTCCTTTATGAAGGCCACGCCTGCAAGTACTGGCCCTGACCTATATCCGACTGCATCTGCTATGGGGTGGGGTACCCACCCATGTATCTCCTGCTGATAACAGCTCCAACTCGATTCCTTGACCATGGAAGTGGAGAAACTGACGTAATGTCTCCAAATGCTTATCACGCCCAGACAGAGATGGCACCAAGGTTTCAGGTTAGTAATACCCCGCCCTGGCTCCCAGTGTGGCGCCCGCCAGCTCAAACTCCAGGAAGTATGTTTTGCTATAATTGTGGGAAAGATGGGCACATGAAGAGGAATGCCAGTCCCCAAAAGACACTGACAAAGTTGCATATAGGCTAAAGAGAGAGCTTGGAGAAGAAATCAGTGGTTAAGAGGTGCACACATGATCCCAGTGAGGGCACCAAAAATGCTAATTCACGTCCTTTTGTGGCAAGGTCAGTTGCCCAGGCCCCACTACCGCCTCTCCAGACTGGTCCAGAATAGTGGGTCCCTCCATGGAGACCACTGTAAAGGTGAACGAGTGTCTACAAGAGCTATATTAGACAGTGGCTCCCAAGTGACAATTATGTTCCAAGATTGGTATCAGAAGCATTTGTCAGACGTACCCTTACAACCATTAGAAGGACTGCATGTATGGGGGTTAAGTGAGAAGCCTACCCCTATTCCGGTATATCCGAATTTGGCTGTCTTTTCCACCTCCGTGGCTGGAGTGGCCGAACAAGTAGAGACCCTAGCCTTAGTGTGTCCCCCACTGGACTGTATGATGGTGTCCCTTTGTTGATTGGAACAAATGCTCATATGTTCGGAAGGCTGGCACAGTTGTGTTATGAAAACAGGGTCAAAGACTAGTAGAGCTTTAAGAGTTCCGGCTTTAATTAAGAAGGCCTATGAGGCACAGAGATGCTGAAAAACAGAACCAGAGGAACCGGTCGGAATTGTATGGAAGAAGGATCCTGAGTCTCTGATCCTGCGCCAAATGCCCAGTGTACCTTACAGGAGAGGTCCGTATCAGAAAGGATGTTAAGAATAAAATATTAATGTTGGATGCACCAGGCGATGGAAAATTGCCAGAGGGACTGCTGGTCAAGCCTAGTATTTTGCCCGCTAGAGCCCATGCTTATGCCAGAAGGGTAATGGTCCAAGTTCATAATGTGTCTGAAAGAGACATTCGAGTAAACAGAGGTTGCATCCTGGCTAATGTGCATTGTGCAGACACTGCAGTGCTACCCAGCAGCAAGAGTTCAAGGAAGAATGACAGAGTAACGCCTGACTTGTTTGATTTAGCGACTCCCCGCTGCCAGCTGAATGGAAAGTGAAGATCAGTGAGAAGCTTGCCCAGAGAGACCAGGTGTTTTCTTTAAAGGAATGGGATGTAGGATGCGTGCAAGGGCTGAGCACAATATCCGGCTGCATGAAGAAGAACCATTTCGTGAGAGGTCTCGACGCCTGGCACCTGCTGACATAGATGATGTGAGACGGCATCTGCAAGAGATGTTAGCTGCTGGTGTAATACAAGAATCCAGAAGCCCTTATGCTTCCCCATTGTGGTAGTGAGGAAAAGAATGGAACAGTAAGGATGTGTGTGGATTATCGCACCTTAAACCGTGGACTATCCTGATCAGTACACAATGCCCGCATTCAGGATGCTTTGGACTGCCTAAACGGAGCAAGTGGTTCTCTGTGCTGGATCTCCATGATGGGTACTATCAGATCCCGATGGCCCCAGAGGACCGTGAAAAGACAGCCTTTATCTGTCCGCTTGGCTTCTATGAATTCATGAGGATGCCTCAAGAGTTTCAGTGTGCCCCAGCCACTTTTCAACGATTGATGGGCGTGCAGTGGGGACATGAACTACTAGAGTGCCTGGTATACCTAGATGATGTTATTGTGTTTGGCACCTCACTGGAGGAACATGAGAGCAGATTATTTAAGGTATTGGACCGACTGGAGGACTTTGCTTTAAACTGTCCATTGATAAGTGTCAATTTTTCAAACATCAGTAAAGTATGTGGGACACATAGTATCCACGAGGAATAGAGACCGACCCAAGTAAAGTTGAGGCCTTGACCACCTGGCCACAGCCCAAAAATCTAAAAGAACTGCAAAGATTCCTGGGATTCTGTGGTTATTATCAGCTTCATCAAGGACTATTCAAGAGTGATCCGCCTTTACTTAACCTTACTCAAGGGTATCCCCAACCCACAAAAATACCAAAAGTCAGCATCCTCAAGACTGAAAGAGTGTATTTTCATCCAGTGAAGTATTTGGGGCGCTGGACTCCTGATTGTGAGACTGCTTTCATGAGATCATATATCAACTTACCCATGCTCCAGTGCTGGCCTATGCCGATCCAAGAAAACCTTACGTCCTGCACACTGATGCTAGCTTGCAAGGGTTGGGGCTGTGTTGTACCAAGAGCACGAGAATGGCCTGAGACCAGTGGCCTTTGCCAGTAGAAGCCTGACCCCATCCGAAAAGAACTATCCTGTACATAAGTTAGAGTTCCTAGCTTTGAAGTGGGCTATGTTGACCAATTCCATGAGTACTTGTATGGGGCTAAAATACTAGTAAAACTGACAATAATCCTTTGACCTATGTGCAGACCTCAGCTAAGTTGGATGCCACTGGCCATAGGTGGCTTTCTGCATTATCTACATATGACTATGCTCTCGAATACCGAGCAGGTCTGAACCACATAGATGCTGATGCTCTCCCCGGAGGCCTGTTCCCCAGAATGATTGGGTCCGACTGGCAGAACCTGACATTCGGGCACTCTGCGGAAGTTTGACAGGGAGGAACAATGTCCACGGACGCAGTGGACTGCATGGTGGATTGCTTGGGAGCTCTGAGAATTGCATACCTGCTGCTTATTGCCACTTTTCTGCAATAGACATTGGTGCACTGCCTCAGCTGGACAATGACAGTATTCGGCGGGCTCAATCCCGCGATCCCATGATCAAAGCAGCTTTAGAAGCCCTCTATGCAGGAAAAGATGTGTCCAAATTACGCTCCACTGATTTGAGAACTGCACTGTTATACAAAGAAGGTCCTAAGTTGAAACTGATCAATAAACTGTTATACAGAGAAACAGTAGACAGAGACAAGTAGACAAACAACAACTAGTGCTGCCACTGCCTTCGAGACTCAGTATTGAGGTCCTTGCACAACCACATGGGGCACCTTGGTATAGACAGAACACTTGACTTGGTGAGATCCAGATTCTATTGGCCTAAGATGGGGGCTGATGTGGAGCAACACATTCGAACTTGTAGTCGCTGCTTACAGAGGAAAGCTTTGCCCCAGAGGGCTGCCCCCCTTGTTAACATAACCACCAGTGCACCCATGGAGCTGGTCTGTATTGATTTTCTAAGTTTGGAGTCAGATCAAAGAAATATCAATAATGTGCTGGTGGTCACTGACCATTTCACAAGATATGCCCAAGCTTTCCCCACCAAAGACCAGAAAGCATCCACTGTAGCCAAAGTACTTGTAGAAAACTTTTTGTTCACTATGGGCTCCACAAAGAATCCATTCTGATCAAGGAGACTTTGAGAGTCGTCTGATCAAAGAGATGCTTTCTCTGTGGGGAGTCAAAGTCCAGAACCACTCCTTACCACCCCAGGGGACCCACAGCCTGAACGCTTCAACCGCACTTTGCTAGATATGCTAGGCACCCTGCACCCAAAGGACAAGCCTAGATGGAGCCAACAAATTAGCACCCTGGTACATGCTTATAACTGCACCAAAAGTGATGCCACTGGATTCTCCCCTACCGCCTGATGTTTGGAAGAAAGCTCGACTACCAGTAGATGTGTGTTTTGGGGTCTCTCCTGATGGGGTTCAAGCTGACAACTATTTACAGTATGTGCAAAAGTTAAAGGCCCAGCTAACTCATGCGTACCAACTGGCTCAAACCATGGCTGCAGAAATCTGGCCAACAAAGAAAGGTATGATAAAAGGTGAAAGCACAGGAACTCCAGGAGGGAGATCGGTATTGCTAAGAAATCTGGGACTGCATGGCAAGCACAAGATTGCTGACAGATGGCACCATCTCCTCACATTGTAGTGGGCAAACTAGATGATCTGCCAGTGTACAAAGTAAGGCCTGAGAATAATTCAAAGATGTAAAACAATGCATAGAAATCATTTACTGCCCATTGGACAAATCTTAATTGAGTCTGAGCCCTAGAAGATGCCCTCTGGACCAGTGACTAGAGCTGCTGCTAAGAAAAGATCAAGAAAGTCTGCACCTACAGAAGCAAAGTTAAAGTGTTCCCCTCCACAAGTCCCAGTTGAGCATGACTGTCAGTCCATATCGGAAGAAAGTGAGAGTGACTTTGAATACTATCCTTCTTCGAACTGAGTCAATTGTTTCGGGGCAATCCCTAGTCAATACTGGAGACAAAGCTGGGCCTTCTGGACTGTCTAAGCCCCAGCTTCATCCCTGGAGCCAATGCTCCCAGAAAGTGAAGTGCAAAGCATCAGATCAGATGAAATGGAATCATTGTGCATGGTTGAACTGTTTGAGCTTTCAGGGAGGAAAATGATAGATTGGGAGACTGGTGATACACCGAACAAGAAGAGTATTTTGAGTGCCCTGACAGTCCACTGCCAGTGTCCGAAAGCTCTCCATGCAGCCAAATGTTGTGGACTCAGAAACTGTAACTCCTGGAGCTGAAAGTGCCCCAAGTTCTAGCCTCTCTACCCCCATGGAGACTCCCTGACAAGTGAGGACAATGCTGAAAATGAGGCTCAGAGTGCAGAGACTATAACAGTTCCCCCTAGAAAGACTGGTCGAGCTGTAAAGCCTGTGGTGCACCTCAGTTATGATTCACTTGGGAGGCCTGTGGACTTGCCTCTCAATGTTGTCCATAAAGGAGTGTATGTGTCCCCGAGCTCATTGCCCAAACTGAGCATCAGTGCTAACTCCAAGTTACTTGTGTTGCCCTCTAGTATGGTGCCCTTGCCCCATCCAGCCCCAAGGTAACTGATAGGGAAGGGCCCCTCTCTTCAGGTTTCATGTACAAGAGGTAATAACTTGAGTTATGGTACAATGTGTATGTAATACTGTGTAAAGAGTGACGTACTGCAATGTTTCAGAAATGTGTTCTTGGTAAAATGATATATTGACTGATGATTACATATGCGAGCCCTAATGCAAATGTATATGGTTGCAGTTGAAACTTATGGGGTACTTGCTTGACGCGGACGCCAAGCTTTCCCAAGCCAGGAAGGGTGTAACCCCCTCAAATGGGGTTCCAAAAGACTTCAGGAGCTTGCTTGAATGCTCCAAGCCTGAATGGTGTTTGCATTTAAGCCATTTATCAGTGAGTGTTTTAGAGCCTCTGGTACTGTCTCTTTAAGAGCTGTCTGCTTGCAGACATAATTAGTTTGTATGGGGGACTGTGTGCTTCTCTGAGTACCACTCGAGCTGCTGCCAATTCACTTCATTTTTGCAGTCACTAGGAGTGCAAAGGGAACCTATCTGAAAGATGTAACTGTTTGCCAGAAATTATTTAGAGTAATAATGAAATTACAGTTTGTCTAACCTGCTTTCTTTGCAGTCAGAACTGTGTCTGCTAGTTCCCCATTCTAGTTTTGAACTGCTGAACTGGACCAATCAGTGTGGGGTAAGCTAGCTCTAAAATGATGCCTTGGACGAATCAGAACTTGGACTCATAATCTGAGCCAGCCACAAGAGGATTGTATGGGCAGTGACTCTGGGAGATGTAGTTTAGACTTCAGTGCCTTTTGGACCAACAGCAGCAGTCTATTGTGGTGACAGCCAATCCAGTCAAGAACTGGGAGGAACTCAAAGGAAGTGCCAGGTTTCGTCAGTTGGAGTTCAGTTGAGCTTTGGCAGTGAAGAAGGAAGGAGCCCTGTGCTTTTCAGTGTGCAGTTTTAGTCAAAAAGCGTGTGTAAGGCCCAGAGTTCCGGTCTGCAGCTTGTGTAACAGCTTGTTAGGACTGAATCCGTCCTGTGAAAAGAATCAAAGGATCTCTGAAGAGTAGAAACCAGGCTCACCCTGTAGAAGACTGGAAGAATTGCTGAAAATTGCACTCTCGGTCTGTCAGGAACTGAATCTGCTGTGTGTCTCCGGTATTGTGCAGTAATTGCGATCGGGATACAGATGCAGCCTGCCTGGTATAGTACTGTCTTCTATATGGATGTGTGAAGAGGTTTGTGTACCTCAAGTGAGCCCTGCTGACATTGAAGGACCCTATCTTATTTGGAGGTCGTGAGTACTAATTCAGGGTTGCTCCCTGTTGAATTGCCACATTAAATCCAAATGGAATTACTGTACTGCTGACTGTTTAATTCTCCTTTTCTCTGTGTGAAAGGGCCCCTACCAGCTGCCACGGTTTGGACTAGCCACTAGGGCTTGGGTACCCAGGACAGTAACTGATAGGGATAGGCCTGCACAGAGCCATAGGTAGATTATTAGAGTGATAAGCTAATTAACCTGATTTCCCCTGTCCTTGTTATATCCCCTAAATAAATCAGAGCTGCTTGTTTCAGCAAAGTTATACTGCCTGAGGTATTTGTCTATGTTAAAGTACTGTACTGTGATTGTTGCACTGTATCTCATTTCACAGGAGGTCCCAGTGCCGAACCAGACCTGGGGGTAAGTGTATACTGTGAAGGTAATTCTGATATATTGTGTGGGCCACTAGTGGAAGAAAGGGGTTGCAGTGTCCCAGAGGGCTGTGACCAAGTTAGTTTAACTATTGCAAACCCTGACCTCTGGGTGGAGGCACCCGCCATTGGATCCAGGCCCCTCAACCTGTTAGTGGCAAATCAGGCAGGGGTAGTAGCCCCTGGGATAGCGCCATCTAGGGGTTACACCTACACTGTAAAATGAGATTTAGGCCAGGCAGTGCTGAAGGACAGAAGTAAAAATACCGTGGATGGTGGTAAAAAAAACTTTAACAGGCATCTAAATACACCCCTTTTATCTCAAATATCCCCCGCAGCAGGGTGAATCTGTATAGATAGGAGTGTGTGAGTGAGGGAGTGAGACAGAGAGACCTCATAACATAGCACACCACTTGGCTACATTGGGTTTTGCACATGTCATGGGTTGTTTGGAAAAGGATTGAGTGCCCAAGTGGATATGCCTTCCCCTTAGACGGGCTGGCAGTGACTCTCAGTAAAATGCTGGCACTTGGAATGCCACAGGTGCCAGTGCACCTGGGAGCACTAAGCAGTAAGCATGGATTCTTTTTTTTTTCCCATATAGGGTTTTATCCCTGAAGCCTGGCAGGTGGCTATGGCCCTCCCTCGGAGGGACTCATCCTCCATGCCTGCACATCTCCAATCAGATCAACCGCCACAATTCCCCTGTGGCAGGGCCAGGGAGGGAAGCACCGGCTTTCTCCTCTCCCCAGAGCATGATCCGGATGCCAGGGTGGCCAGGGGATACAACAGGTCTTCATGGAGCCTGCCAGCTCCCTTTTTTTCATGTTTTCTCCCCCCCCCACTGACATAAGGATGTTGGTATGTGCCTCCCGACCCGTACTGCCCTCCAGCCACTGCCAGAGGGCAGTCAATGAGCAGGATGACAGAACCTCTCTCCCAAGAGAGAGGAGAGCAGTCCTTTGGATGCTCAATCCTCTCTCACCCCTGCTGACCCTTGGCAGCCCGGGCTCATTCCCGAACCCAAGTTGCCAGCATAGCGTGAGGTGTAGCAACCAGCATCTCAACCTCCAGCACCACTGGGCCAGCTTGCAAGCATGGATTCATGTGCATTTGCATCCTTATCAGAGGGTTTTCAGAGACAGAAAAACAAGCTGGACCGACCAATAATTCTGGATTGCAATCAAAGAAGTGAGGAGAAGAGCAGGATTGAAGTTAAAAATTGGGGGATTTTTTCTTTTCTTTTTTTTTTCCACATAGTTTTTCACCAGTTCTGGGCTAGGCAGGGACCGCCTTCCACCCCATCCAACTTGCTGTTATGTCGTCCTGTCGAGAGCCCGCAACCTATATGATCAGGGCTGCCAGCCCACCTGTGAAACAACATTGTGCTGCCCTACCGCCTTATCACCCAGGGCCAGGTATGCCTTCAGCTCCACAGCATTTCTTCCCTGCTGTCCATCTGGCCACCTATGGTGTAGGTGAAGACTGGAAGTGTCCCTGGTGGAAGGTGGCTCAGTTCCGGCATTGGATGTGGTGGGCAGGCCAAGGCTTCATCCTCCCTGCCTGCACCTCAGTTTCCCATTTTTCTTTAGCCCACCCACCCCTCTAGGAGCACAATTAGACTGATGTACCAGCAGAGCCGGTCCAGCCAATCCATGCGCTCAGTCCGAGGTTCCTTCCCTGTTAGTTGCTGAACCCCTGCACCACCACCATCCTGGTCATCCAGGTGGCAATATTGCAGCAGGGTGCAACATCCTCCCTCCCCAGAGAAGGAGAGTGTACTGTGGGATGCTTGATTCTATTGCCCCTCGGCAGGCCTTCCATTGGCATTGGCTTGTTCCTGAATTGGGTCATTGGCACCATGAGTGGTACCTCTACCACTGCGTCAGTGGGCCGGCAATTTTTTCTTTTCTTCTAGCAGGTCCTTTGGGAGAGCAATGCTTTGTTGTGCTGATTGTGGGTTTCACTGTGGGATGAGGTACTGAGTGGAGGGAGGATGCTTGCTGAGGGAGGGTTCTAATAAAAAGAGTTTGGGGAAGTTTGGGCAAAGATATCGGTTTTCCGAGTCTAAAAATGGATCTGGGACTGTTCAATCTGTGGTGCTATAGTCC
Source organism: Neoceratodus forsteri (assembly GCA_016271365.2). Classification (NCBI taxonomy): domain Eukaryota; kingdom Metazoa; phylum Chordata; order Ceratodontiformes; family Ceratodontidae; genus Neoceratodus; species Neoceratodus forsteri. The sequence goes on along the minus strand of CM057453.1, from coordinate 24,783,131 downwards.
TGGCAGGAGAGAGGACATCAGCAGAGGAACAACTAGGAATCATACTAGGAAAAGGTTAGGTATACAGAGGACCAAGGCCCATATATGTATGCCTCCAGCATTCTGGTACATTATCCTTTTTTTTTGTTTTTTTGTTTTTTTGTTATAACAAATACTGGTTGAGATTCTGTTTAAATTTTAGAAAATTTGTATTTTCTAACATAAACCCTGGAAGGGTGTTCCATAACAGAATAATTTAATGAGTAAAAAAGAATCTCCTCTTGTTAGTTTTTGGAAATGTCAATGCTAGTTGGTGGTTGTGACTTCTTAGATTACACTCTCTATAAGTGTAAGACATGCCCATATGTGATACTAGATCAATAACTGTGTGGATCTTGTACGTGAATAACATATCTCCTCTTTTCCTTCTTTGTTCTAATGAAAACAATCCCAGTTCTTTTAGTCTTGTTTCACAATTCTTATCCCACATATTGGTAATCAGTTTAGTCGCTCGCCTCTGGACTCCCTCAAGTCTATTAACATCCCTTCTAAGGTATGAATTCCACAAAGGTGAACCATAGTCCAAATGTGGCCTCACATACGATCTATAAAGTGGCAAAATATATCCCGAGGGTAGGAATAGAGCCAGACCAGCCAGCGGTATAGGTGGTCCCAGCGGACCATGGGGCTGGCCAGCCAATATGGCAGCTGTAGTCTTTAAGGTTAAAAAGCATTGAAATCTGTAGTTTATTTTCTCAATCATGCAGAAGCCACTGAGCAATCGAAGAGGCAAGGAGAAGAACAGGAGCCAAGTTAAGTGGTAGGGGAGTTTTTCTTTTCTTCTGGCAGATTTTTTTTGGGGGGGTGAACAATAATGTGCTAATTGTGGGTTTCAGCTGTGGGACAGGATTCTGGTTGGTGGTGGGATGCTTGCAGAGGGTGGGCTGAGCGAAGGTTCTAAGAAAAGGAGTTGGAGAAGTTTGGGCAAAGCAATCATTTGTTTGAGCGTAAAAATGGATCTGTGACTGTTCATCTGTAGGACTGGAGTTCCAGGAGAAAGGAGGATGCCAGCACCCGGAGGGCCGAGGGCAGGAATAGAGTCATATCAGCCGACAGTATAGGAGGTTCCAGTGGACCACATGGCTACAGCCAGCCAATAGGGTGGCTGTAGTCTTTTAGGTCAAAAGCCTTGAAATCTGTAGTCTGCTCTTTCATTCACCCAGACACCGCTGAGCAATCGAGGTGGTGAGAAGAACAGCAGAAGCTAAGTTTAATGTTGGGGGATTTTTTTCCTTATCTTCCAGCAGGCTCTTTGGGGTTAAACAATGCTTTACTGATTGCTGATTGTGGGTTTTTACAGTGGAATAGAGTTCCTGGTGGAGGGAGGATACTAGCTGAGGGAGGGTTCTTACAAAAGGAGTTGGGGAAGTTTTTTTATTTATTTGAAAATTGGTGAGTGGGAAAGGCACACTAAGCCGAGACTCATTTCCTGGTGTGACCTGGGGGAAGTGGAACCAGGAATTTGGGCAAACCAATCATTCAGATGTAAAACTGGATCTGTGGCTGTTCAATCTGTGGGGCTAGAGTTCCATGAGGAGGGAGGATGCCAGCAGAAGGAGGACTGAAGGTGGGAACAGAGCCAGACCAGGCAGCAGTACAGGAAGTCCCAGCAGACCACATGACTGCAGCCAACCAACAGGGCATCTGTAGTCCCTATATAATATCCAGAAGGCCAAGTGACCTCTCACGTGAGCAACCCCTCCTGTGAGTACCATTAAGCAGGAGTGTGGCATCCAGCTAAGTGATATCAGAGGACATCAGTAGGCTGTCCGCAGGAAGGACTGCAGTCTTCAAGCCATTCTGCACTGTGAAGTGCAGATAAGGTAAGGAGGACAGGAGAGGGGAGTGAGAGAAGGGGATACCTAGGGCAGAATTGGGAAAGGCTCATAGAAGCTCTGGATAGTAGAGTCTGTGGTACTCCCCATCTACGGTAGATGTAGGAGGGAAAGATATAATGGGGGTACACTACTATACTCTATCTACAGTAGGCCTACAGAAGAGCTACAGGACTCTATAGTACTCCATATCTAGGGAAGGCCTATGGAATACAGCAACAGAGATATTGCAGTTAAATCCTATCTAGGGTATGCTGTCAAAGGAATTAGAAGGGTTGCAACTAAACCCTATATGAGGTAGGCCCACAAAGAATGTGTTAGGGGGTGACTGTTAGGTATGGGAGGGATTGCAGCTAAACCCTATCTAAGGGAGGCTATTACAGGAATCAGAGGGGTTGCAATCACAACCTGTTTATGGCAGGCCCACAAAGAGTGTGGTAGCGGGTGACTATTAGGTACTGGAGGGGAGAGATTGCCATATCCTGAAACAACAAGGCAAGGACTAAAATTGGTAGCATGTGATGAGGAGGGAACATGTATAGGTGTCAGGAGGACAGAAACAGGTTGGTGGGTTGTAGGGGATATGGGGCTGCGGTGTTCCTGGGTACATTGAAGGAGGTATTGTACGTGGTTACACAGTGTACAGGAATCTGAATCATTTATTGAAAGAAGTGAGGCAGCTTAGATGGGAGTCAGGAAGGCTAGTGAGGGGAGGGGAGGAGTTGCAGATGAGACATGGTGGAGGGAGGGTTGGGGGGATGGTGCAGGTGAGTGAGGCAGACAAGCAGGGCAGGGTTGAGAAGGGGTGGACCAGATGCCTTGGGCCTCTTTACCTCAGAGGGTGAGGGAAAACCTAGGAAGGAGGGAGTGGTGGGAAGATGGGGAAAGGTCAGAATGGAGAGGGCTGGAGTGGGAGCTCCTAGTGTTGTGCCAGTGTGGAACAGATTTCTCCCACTGACTTGGGAGGGAGAGGAGGGAGCAGAGGTTGAGAGAGGGGTACAGTTCAGGATAGGGGAACAAGGGGATTGAGACAGGCAGAGGGGGTGGAGGAATGAATGGCAGTAGTGGTGGGAGGGGATGAACAGATAGGGAGGGGAGAGCAGGTATGAGGAGCAGATGGAAGGAGGGAAAGGAAGACTTCAGGAAGGTGGGGGATCTGTTAAGGGGTCACCTAGCTAGCCTCAGTGAAGGGATGGGGTGGATCAGAAGTGGTCCATCATCAAAGAAAGGATAGTGGCAGCCACAAATCAGTGTGTCAGGCTAAAGGGGAAAACTCTACAGCTAACGTATCCAGCTGGTTTAGCAGATAAGTTGCCCAGGCAGTCAGTGATGAAAGGTCCACTTACAGGGTGTTCTGGCTGACCCAGAGGGATGAGGACAGGAAAGAGTACCAAAATAAAATCAAAGGGGTAAGGAAAGCAGTCCGACTGGCCAAGCCAGGAAGGGACTACAGCTAGTGAAAGGGATTGAAAATGGAAAAAAGCCTTTTTTAAGTACATTAGTGAAAAGAGGGACAAGAAAGATAGTATTGTATGGTTGAAGAGAGGGGAGGGTGGGTAGAAGATAGTGCAGACAAGGCAGAGGTACTGAATGAATACTTGTGTTCTGTTTTTTTACAAAGGAGAGGGATGACCCGGTACCTCAAGGAAGGGATAGAGGAGGGGTGCACAGATGAAAAAATTTGCAAGGGCAGGGTTAAAAAAGGATTATTATCCCTCAGGGTAGATAAGCCCCCCAAAGCCAGATGGTATCCATCCTAGGGTGCTGAGGGAACTAATGGTGGAGCTACCAGGCCCTGTGGTGGACTTGTTCAATGGTTTGCTGGAATCAGGGGTTGTACCACTGGACTGGAGAATGGCACATGGGGTGCCACTCCCAAAAAGTGGACCTAGAAATGACCTGGTCAACTATAGACCAATCAGTCTGACCTCAATCATGGGGAGACTAATGGAGGAAATCCTAAGGGAAAGACTGGTAGATTTTCTGAAAGAAAACAGTCTCCAGGATGAGAGACAGCAAGGGTTCATGGCCAGGAGATTCTACCAGAAAAACCTGACAGATTTCTTTGGGTATCTGGACGGATGAGAGGCAGCACTACTGCGCAGTCAAAAATCGCACCACATTTACATTGTGCACAGTTTTGGAGTTTATTTAATCTAGCATAATTTTTGATTGGGCCTGTTTTTCGGGGTCCGCACAGCATGATTTTTGACCATGCCGTATTGCTGCCGCTTATCTGTCCTGGACCCATTTCTTTGACTGGGTGGCCTAAAAAGTTGGTAGGGGCCAAGCATTTGATATCCTTTGCCTGGAATTCAGCAAGGCATTTGATTCAGTGCTGTATAGGAGGTTGATTAGAAAACTGGAAGATCTGGGGATAGGTGAAAAACTCTCTGGAAAGAGGACAGAACTCAGAGGGTGGCGGTGGTGGGGCTCTCAAGTTATAGGGAAGTCACCAATGGGGTCCCACAGGGCTCAATGCTTGGTCCGGTGTTGTTTAATGTCCTCATTAATGATAATGAAGATGGCATAAAAGGCAAGATTTGCCTGTTCATGGATGAAAATAATCTCTATGGGAGGGTTGATACCGCAGAAGGGATACAGGGCCTAAGGAAAGATCTGGCCAAGCTCAAGAGGTTGTCCGTAATATGGCAACCTGGGTTCAACAGAAAGCAGTGCAAGGTTATGCACATTGCAGCCAAAAAATACAAGGACAGAATACAGCCTAGGAGGGGGCCTGGTAACCAAATTGGTGGAAAAAAAAGACTGGGAGTGACAACAAAATGCTGGGCTGCACTGCTAAGGGAATAAGTACCAGGTGGGAGGAAGTCATATTGCTACTATAGAGGTGGCTGATGCAGCCACCTATGGAGCATAGTGTGCAGTACTGGTATTCCTATCTGAAGAAGAACAATAACCTGCTAGAGGCAGTCCAAAGAAGGACAACTAAGATTATTAAAGGTCAGCAGGGCAGGTCATTGGAGGAGAGGCTGAAGGACCTGAATATGTACTCCCTGGAGGAGAGGAGGGAGACAAAGAACATGACTGAGACCTTTAAGTACGTGAAAGGCTATAAGGAGGTGAACAAGGAGAGCCTCTTCAGCCTCAGTGGTAGAAAAACTACAAGGGAACATTTCCTTAAGCTGGAGAGGGGCAGGTTCAAGAGAGAGTTCAGGAGGCAGTTCTTCACACAGAGGGTAGTTGCAGGGTGGAACGAGCTCCCTGAGGAGGTGGTCTCACTTTAAACAGTAGAGTAGAGGGTTTCAAAACAGGGTAGGACAGGGTAAAGGGGAAGGTCAGGGTCAATGAAGGAGTGGGCAGTAAGGGAAGTAGCAGTTGGGGAGGGGGGCAAAGCCCTTAGTGCTGCAAAGGACTCTGTAACATAAGCAGATCTGATAGACTGCTTGGCCATTTTTGTATGTTCAAACGAGTGCTCCTTGTAGTGACTGTAGGGGGTGCTGCTGGGGGCGGGGAGGAGCTCCGAACACATGGGAAGTGGGTTTAGTGATGGTGCAATGCCTGCAGGGAGATTCTGTCTACAGGAGAAGTCCTGTGGTCTGCACATGGCCAAAGAGCAGTGGTGTAGCTAGGAAAAAATATTTGTAAGTCAGGACCCTTTGGTGCTTCTTTGCCGCCTCCTGTCCCATGGTAGGCATATCTATATTTGTTACCCAGACTACTTGTACAGAACATATTGTACTTATAGACCTGCACAATAAATGCAGCTGTACTTAGTTTCATGCATTTAACATTGTTTTATTCATTAAAAGAATAACCATCATATTATAACACGAGCAGGGGCAGATATCCGACAGTAGAAGTTACCAAAACCAATGGACAGGGTCAGAATGCTGCCCCCTCTCCAATCAACTTGTAAGCTCTGGCTTACCTGGCATTTATTTTCCTATACTCAAGCCATGGAAAGCCAATTCTGTCATGGAAGGAGCACATAAAGAGTTAGGAGACTGAGAAAGAATGACTCACAGGAGTCTTAGACTACTCAGTTGGCCTTGCAGCTTAGTTTATCCCATCACCTGGAATGCAAGGTCTCACCTGGACTCAAATCACAGCTTGGCCACATTATTTTTTGCCCAAAAGACAACCAAAAATGGTATTACGAATTTTCCACACAGCCACCCAGTTTTATGATGGGGGGGGGGGGGCTTCCTCCTCCTCAGCCTTTCCTAGTGCTTCTCACTGGCCTAACAGTCCAAACACTATCACCACTTACTCCGAAGCAGAAGGAGTGCAGCACCACAAACCAACAGGAAATCTATACAATGGTTGCACTCAGCAGAAGAAAAACGCTAGCATGCAGTAAATCCAGAATTTATTCCAGCACAGCAAGAGAGCATAACACTAAACCCCAGTGCTTCACCTCATATGCGTGTGGCTTCATCAAGGGGCCAATTTATGCTAGTGAGTGGTCGAACAACTTAACCCCCAGTCAGAAAAGGCAGCTGCAACGCCAGAAGACCGGAACATGGCTTTGCAACAGTGCAGAGTATTAGCATATAAACGTGAGTCAGCAGCAGTGCAGATCAAGCAGCTGCTGCGATGTGGATGGAGGCAGTATGGGTAAGTCATGTGCAAGTGTGCCTTTAGCTTAGTCAGTGGTTTTGTGCCCCACACAGTACTCCATAGTTATATCATTTCATAAAATCTTTTTGGCTCTGTATTGCATCCCATTTAATTTCTTCTCATAACCTTTCCCCAAATCCGAATGCCTGCCATATGAGACACCCATGTTCTAGAATTGATCTAATTGGGGCTTTGTACACCACAACAGGCTGTTGTTTGCTTTACCCTGCTCTTCTTCAACACCTAAAAAAATCAATGCTTTTGTTTTTCTGCTCAGAGACGTAACAGTTTATTTACCCAGAATAGCCAGCTGGGATGCAACATTTCATGTTCAGTGAGATCCTGCTTTTACCTATATTAGAGCTCGGTAGACTGAGGCACTGGGAGGTTAAATGATTTGCTCAATGTCACACAGTAAGTAAGAGGGTCTGGTGAGATTTGAACCTGGGTCTCCTAGTTTCCAAGCCTGTGTCCTAGGCACTTGGCCAAATGCGCTCCCTGCTACTATATTGTCAGTATTTACAAGAGATAGAAGGACCAAACATAGCAGTAGAAAATGTTATTAATTTTGAAAAAGTTGTCAGTGTTTACTTTTTTATTTTTGAAATATTTTTTTTCTTTTTCCATTTGCTCATTAGAAGGTTTTCTACCTGGCAGTATTGGGCAGGATGTGAAGAGCAATCCTTTACCTGACAGCATACATGTCTAGTTTCATTCCTCTTCATACCTCCTTAGTTTTGTGATCTCACTTACTGTGACACTACAAGTTACCAATCTGGCAGCAGGTGATTGGCTCTTCTTGGTCACTTGGGATGTCACAGATGGTGATGTCACAATGCTGCTGATGACCGAGGAGGAACAGACAGCTTTGAGGTAGAGTATTGTTCCACACATCACACCAAGTATTGCCAGGTAGAATATCTTGTAGTTAGCAAAAGGGACATGAATAGGTATATCAGATCCACAAAGTAAGGAGATGCCTACCCTTCATTATTTAAAAAAATAATTTCAGGCAGTGTACTAGCTCTTTATCGCCATCCTCTGTTATTAGATTACACAAGTCTATCAGCTTTACAAGTTCCATAATCTTGGAGTTTTCTTTTCCAGTTTGTAAACTTTTGATTGTACCACTGTTCACAAATAGTTGCCATTAAAATCAGAGCTTTCAGTACAATAGAGAGAATACTGCTGGAAAACTAATGCCAGGTTTTTCAGATTCCCTAACATTACAGCTCATTTTACTCTGACAGGGTGCCATGTAAAAAGGCAAGATCAAAAGGGGCAACATAAAAACGGCAATGGCAAAACAGAGCAGACACAAAGAGCGACCAGGAAATAAGTGATCACCGAAATGGCACAACAGTGCTGCAGTGACTTTCTTTGGGGGGTTCACCTCCTGCACCCCCCTTACTATAGATAACCAACTCCAGGGGGGACACAACTTGGGGAGGGGGAGAAAGCCATAGCTCACCATTTCAACGATCACTGTTATTTCCCAGTCGCCCTTTGTGTCCCACTGTTTTGTGATTGCCGTTTTTGTATTTGCCTTTCTGTGCTCGCCCTTTGGATGGGATACCCTCTGACAGGGTCAGAATGGTGCTGCTGAAAACATCTGGGAGAAGGGAGACCACCACCATTTTCTCTGAGCATGCCCTGTACTAAAACATTCTTGGAAGGAGATGGCCAAAGTGTGCTTAGACATCTTGGTATGCAGTATCCCTTAACTCTTGAACATCTCATCCTAGAAATTTTACCACAAGGAACACTGTTTCCACAAAAAATATATTTGCATAAATTATTGCTGGTTGCAGCTCTAAAATCAGTCAAGAGAAATTGATTGTCCCCTGTACCTCCCACCAAGGGGACTGTCTCCTATAGGTGAAATAAATCAGGGTACTGGAGCAGATGTTCTCCAGAATTTACCTCAACTATGATGAGGCAGACCTGAAGGTATTGACAAAGTGGGATGTATATCTTGGTTCAAGAATGACAAATACATTCCTGCTATCCCTGAATCGATGGGGGGTAGAAGGGGAACCAGATTACATAACTCTAACTGGGGTAATGATAGACTAATTTCTGGTAGTCACAGTTATTTAGTGCTGTGCATAAGGCTACAATATGAGAAAAAAATATATTTGCAGAATGAAGTTTTGACATGGTCTGTGTTTTCCAATATGTGAGTGTAACCAATGTACAGAGTGATGTTTGTGTTCTGTTTATTGAAAATCAATAAATGTTGAGGTTTAAAAATGTTTTGTTTTAGCTCATTTTCTGAGGATTTGGTACAATTTCACCCACTCGAGGACCCTTATTTTGCAATAAATATTTTACAATGTGAATCACAAGAAAACAAATGTTACTTGAGAATACAGACCACATTGTGCTTCACAGTGATTAAGTCAAAGACCCTTGCTCTGTTGCAAAGTGCCTACTTGCTAGGGTATGGGACTACTGTACAAATCTACCCACATGCCAGTCAGGATGCAGTACAGTATAGTACCTTGTAGAAAATGACATGTCAGAAAATACTGCATGACAAATGAGCTTCATTGCCATTAAATGACACTGTTCCCCTGCAGCATACTACAGCACTCTGCAGTAACACTGCAAATTACTGTACTGCATCCTGGCTGGTTCCACTGTGCATACTGTGGCATAGTTACCCAAGACTAGAAAATCCATCACCATGATCAAGAACAAGTGGGGCACAACAGGCTCAAAAGCATACTGGCCAATCCTGAATGTTTTTTAGTCACTAGACTAGCCACAACATCTCAGCCTTTTGTGTAAATGACAACCTTCCATCGAAAAGACTAATGATGCCAGCCACCTAGCACAATTCTAGAGTTACTGCTTGCCATACAGATGACTTGCGTTCATGCTCTGAGCCAGGTACATCTACTGCTAGCAAGCAAGGTGGGGTTTGGGTACTTGTCATGGTTGTCTCCTGCCTCAGAGAAAGAGTGCACCTCTTTCTAGTGCACAACTGCCCCCTAGTGACCAAGGGGGGGGACATCTCGACATACAAGAAGGAATAAATGTTCCCTCTGGAGTGGCCTCATGTCACTATGCACTCACTTGCCTGGCGAGCAACACAGAAGCATTGCACTCCAAGACTGGGGCTGGCAGGGAAGTTTTGATGGTAGTACAGGGCTCACTCATCCTTCCAATGGCCCTGATAGTTTTTCTGTTAGGTCATTCCTCAGAACCATGCCCTGGGGAGGGATAAGACAAGGCTTAATGGGAAGAAATACCTCAGCAATGCCAGGTAGAAAAAGTCACCCCACCACCCACACCTCAATAGGACCCTGTACTTCTGTGCCTCACCAGCTCCTCCTCCCCGATCTCAACCACAAAATTAAGGATCCTCCTCCAGGCATGGGGAACTGGGGGGGTTGAGGGGTCTGCCCCCCAAAGAGGACAAGCTGTGGGTTACTGTCGAGATTCCGGAGATGACTTGGAGGTTGGTGGTGGGCTGCACCATCAGACTCCTACAGTGGGAAGAAGAGCTTGTATACATGGAAGCAGGACCTGGCAGCTGGCGAGAAGAAATGGAGGCAAAAAAAAAAAAAAGGGATGATGATTCCAGCTCGTATTTGCTAATAGAGACTCACTCTGAGCCTAAGTTGTCATGTATAAAATCCACCCCCCCCCCAAACAATCTTTTGCATGCCATTGGCAAGCAATAAACCAAACTACTAACAGTTTTGTTCATTTCATGCTTGGTCCGGAAATAAGAAACCTATTCACAGTGGAGCAAGTGGGCTGAAAGAAAGTAATCTACATAGCTCTCACCATATAAATTCAGATGATGGAAATGATTTGCATACTGAACTTGCAATTGATCTTTCTACATTCCACTTTTTTTCCACTTGATTTCTTCCCATTTTGAAACAGAAAATAACACTAAAACTTCTGCAGATGAGGTTTTCTGTGTTTGATGATCCTTTGGAATTATTCAGGGCTCTCATGCAACCCAAATAAAATAAAATATATAATAATTAAAATTTGTCCTTGCTGGGTGGGTGAGTGGGTGGTGAGTTGCACTGTAGTTAGGTTAAGGTATTTTTTTGTGTTTAATGCCCTTCCTCAAACCTAGAGCACTTTACAGCTTTAAAACAGACTGATGCACTTATTTATTTATTTATTTAAGAGTTTAACCAGGCAGGCATACTGAGCGGAGAACCACTCGTTTCCAGATGCGACCTGGGGAAAACAGGGGAAGGGACATAAGCGAAAGGTTACATACATATATGGTCACATGTTTCATAGGTCTCTTCATGTATATAATTAGTACACCAATACATGTATACTGGACTGTTATAGTATTACCTCTGTTTTATGGGTACGAATAAAATTACAGGTTGATAATCTTCTGTTGGGGGTTGAGTTTCAAAGTTGAAAATAAAATTGTATGATGTCTCAATCCAATGAAAGGCAAAATGGGCTAGGTAACAAACTGCAGTACCCCACCCCCTGAAACAATAATATCCCACTGTGGACTCACAGATTCAACCCACCCAATACCTACACAGTGTAATGCAAGATGAACATAAATGCAGTTGACACAACAGTGACAGTCAAAACACAAAAGGGGGGTTTGCTGGGGAACAGGATACTAGGATATAATAGAGGCAAGGGTTAAAACTTAGCAATGCAAATTAATGAAAAATAAATAATAATGCAATGATAATAACCTATTTGCCAATGCCACCACCACCATTGACCTGGTCACACATTCAAGCATTGCATATTCTTCTAAGCCCTACTTCCTGATCTCTCACTGGTATCAGTGACAAATCCCTAGCCCTTTAGCGAAGTCCCTGTGAAGGTACTGGGTAACCAGCCACTGACTAGATGTAGGCACATCAGCAGTCGCGCTGCATGTGTTACTGCAGGTGGAAAAATTCATTTATGTGTATCTGGGGCTGGATGGCCAATACTGTAATTCCAAAGTAATCACAGATGAGTGCTTACGGCAATCAGTTAAGTTCCAAGTAACATTCTCACACATAACTAACTAAACAAACTACAGTTGTAAGGCCAAGGTCCTATTTAAGTACTCATGTCTCCTTGATTATGAAGTGCAGGCCTCACTGGATACTCAAGGTTCTTGGCTGCAGTCTGGTTCCGTTCAGTACACTGTAGCACTGGCCATGCAGCTTGCATTGACTCAGCAGATCAGCATGGCTGTGGCTCTTGTCACTTACCTCAAGATATAACACCTGCTGAAGAGAGAGACAACCACTGACCAGAGCTATGCAAGGCAACTCCTAGCACTGCAGGACAGTCATCTGGTGTAGTGGCTGTGGGTCAGACTCCTCAGGCTGACTGTGGCACTTTCACAGTTGAAGACCCAGAGCAAAACTGTGTAGTGTGTCTTACCCTCATGGACCATCTTTTTTCAGTTGTAAGAAATGCTTCTCTTAATCTCTCTTGGAATTCAGCAGTCTCCTCCTTCTCAGCTGTGAAAGCTTATCTGCTCCAAGATGCCCCTGCAGGTTTGCACAGGCTATGCAGAGATGGTAGTTCTTCCTCTAACCTCTCACATATGCAGCCTTAACTGCTGCTGCAAAAATGTTACCTCTCCATTCAAGTTTCTGGCTCTACTATTGGTCAGTCCATCTGTCAGTCACAGGAGACGGGGTTGTCTCGCTGTCACTCAACTAGTCAATGGCTGTGTAACCAGAAAGCAAAACACAGTTCTGTGTCTCATGAGCCCTTCTGGCTCTGTCCAAGACTTCGGCTGCCTGACTGGAGGCTGTTTTCTCTTTCTGATCCCATTACCATGCCAAAAGAAGTCAGAGGCAAAGAAAGATGGTGGCTCCATTGCTTTCAAGGGCACTGGTCCTCAAAATTATTTATCTTGAGAGGGCACCTACCCTAAAAACATTTCCTGTGCCTCCTTTTGCTGGTGTCTGGTGTTGCACACAATAGCCTGGGTGGTCCGGGGAAGTCCACTCTCAAGCACACATTCATGCTGATCTCCCTCATTCATGGCAGTGCAGCTGCAGAGCCACTTTGGTCAATGTCATAGTGCACTGAAGATGCTGTGCTGCCCTCTTCACTCTCATTGTGGTCCCCTGGGAACAGTTCAAGTCCCTCGGGGTTCGACAGGAGCAATAGTAGTGTTGGTAGCAAGGCTCAGGCTCCAGGGAACCATAAAGCTAAGACCCACTGTTGGGGGGAGGTACAAATATGACAAAAAATAGTCTGATGTCCAACTTCAGATATATGCACCCCTCTTAATTCTGTTAGCATGATTTCACTTACCCATAATCCCTATATTAATGAGACTGCAAACTTTGACCAAAGACAGAGCTGTGATGTAATGAAATACAGAACTGGCATGGGACAGTTTCCAAAGTGAAAGGCAAACACTTAACTGGCAAATCATGGACAAAGCAACAAACTGATTTATTTGTTTTAAGTATTATAACCCAAGGCAAAACAGCATAGGACAATGCACAAGACACTGAAAAGTTTATTTCTGCACATTTTAAAACTTTCCAGAACTGCAGTCGTTAGCTGTAAATGTCAGTAAAAGATGACAGAGATTCTTAAATGTTGTGAGATTCAGATTTTCTTTTGCCCATTTTAAATATCATCCACAAGTTTTCCACTTGTTTGTTAACCTGCATATCAGGGCATCAAAGGCTTAATTTAAATAGTAAATCTCTGCATCCGTTTCTGATATTTCCAGCAAAATTGTCACTCTGTTCTTCCTTCAAAGAATCCACTCACAACTTTCCCGTCTGAAGTAAATCTGAATGACAACAAAATTCCCTACTTTCTGACATTTGTTTTGAAGACAGACCATTTTCAAGTCCTCCTCAGCTCCAGAGGGGGTTCTTAAATTGGTTCCTGGGGACAACTTTTCCCACTTAGGGACACCCTAATTTGCACTTCATAATTTACAGCTTGGCATGTGGGGGCAGCCTGATTAGCTTCAACAAGACAAGCCACACAATAATTAATTGTAAGGCAGGCAAGAACTAGTTCCGAGGTTTAACAGCAAAAGCAAAAGTGTAAATGTGATGACAGGTGGGGAACAATATATCTGGATATCTTAAATCCCTCGAGCATATTCACACAAATGATTGCAAAGCATTTGATTTTCTGGAGGCTTCGCTTGTAGTGTTTGGCACCTAGCAGCATCACTCTTTGCAACACCTGGGTCACTTTTACACAATGAAGTTGTTTAGGTCAAGACAGACTTCTTTCCGCATTCAGGAAATGTTACAAATGAAAACAGCCAGCAGCTAAAAGGTTACAGACATAACTAAGCTCTATCAGTACCTGAATGAACCATGTTCACATATGCAGGTTGTCACAAAATGTGATTAAATGATCACTTTCAGATATTAGGAGTAAAGCTATCATCCAACTCATACCTCACAACTGTTCCTCCCTTACTTCACTGAAGCCCTCTATCCCACACATGGAAAAGGCACTCTCACACATTGCACAATGACACATTAAAACAGACATTCCAATTGCATACAATATGATGGTCAACTGCCATCATAAAACTGTAGAGAGAAATCCCACTTTCTGATTTTCTGTAACCCATGCAGATATCACACAGCATTTACATGGGTCATGCATAGCCTGCAATTGTGTGATGCAGGGCTCATGTACAGGGGGCTTTGGGAGGGGTTCCATGGGTTTCATTTATTTTTTTATAGTCTTTCTTTGCTTGGGTCGCCAGACACTGAGGCCCCACTCAGGCGAGACACATCTGAGTGGCTCTGCCACCCTGCCTGAACCCACCTGGAGAAAAATGGGGGACAGAGTCCTCTCCAACCAACCCCGAAGCACAGAGGACCTGGGAGAGTCAACCAGGAAGGGCTGGCGGTGGATGTGTGAGCCAACCCCTTGGGACTGCTATCATCCTCCCAGCATCTGAGGTGTTTCTTCCTTGTTTGTTGCATTGCCCCTGAGGTGTGAATGTGCAGTGATGTCACTGTACAGAGGGCAAGCACCCATCCCCTCTCACAGATGTCTGCCACTGCCTCCCCCGATACAGGACTGCTATGCTCCCGGTCTCCACTGGGAGTTGCTACAAAGTGTGGAATCCCTAGAATCCACCCCAGGAGAGGAGTTCAGCCCTCCAGACACTCAATCCTTCTCCTCCCCAGCTGATCCCGGGCACCCGAGTGGCTCCCGAACTCGGGTCACCGGCATGGCGCAAGGTGGGGCGTCCAGTGCTTCAACCCTCAGCGCCTCCGGGCCAGCTCATGTTTTTTATTTTTAACTTTAAACAAATGTTAACATCTTAGCAAGTCTTGTAACAGTGGTATGGCAACTTCTGGGGAATAACTAATTAGTAATGTCACAGCCAGAGCTAACGCTACCTTGCTGTCGGCACATGTGGTAATGTGCTCAGGTCATGAAATCACCTCATCATAACCAATCCTCTTTAAACTTTATAAACACCAAAGCAATAACTTCCACAGTGATGTAAGCTTGTATCACCAGGATTCATGATGTGTCCCATATTTTTTCTCATTTTTCCACATTTTGAGGACCACTGTCCCACATTTGAGTAGCAAAATGTGTTTTGTGTATGTGTGTGTGCATGTGTTCATTCCACGGTCCTGATTAGTCCTTAAACATTTCAGTCAAATGTACCCAAAATGATCCTACAATGATGAAGGTTGTTTACAGGCTAGCCAACGTCCAGTCCTGTGTCACGGCTTTACTAAACAGTATGTGAGAATGAGAAAAGCGCGGACTGCTTATCAAAGTGTTCTTTGTCTGTAAAACAGCAGCTCCATCTCTCCTAACAAAAGAGAAACAAAAGGCAATGCAACTCTTGGAGCTGGGCAGTACTTGTGTTTTTAGGGATTAAGAGGGGCATGCCACCCACAGTGGGGACAAGAATCCCATGTAGGCACAGAACATGACTGATCCTGAGTTGTGCAGGTTTAAAGGAGGAAGTAATAATCCCACTATTTTTAACAGCAATTCATCACTTACTGTAATGTAAAAAGAACGGTTTACCTGTACAACATCAAAATCAACCCTACCAGGGGTTCAGGACCAAAGCAGAAGAGTTGGAATAGTCAGTATAATGCATACGCAACAGCTACACTCTGGGGCTGAGAAAAAAACCTTTTCAAAAATTGCTGTGTGTGAAGCAATTACTTTTTGCTAGTAATAATTGTTATATACTTTAGTTATACTCCCCAGGATAGTAACCCAAGAGATGCACCATCTCATTTACAAGGGGGGGGGTCCCAGGGGATAGCAGCAGCAAGGTTATAAAAGTAGGAAGAAAGATGCAATAACACTGTAAGGACACTGAGATAAGACGCAACATCAGTGACATTCATAGAAGCGGTACAGTGCACATGCAAGCAAGAGATACATAAGAATTGACAAAATGCAGGCATAGTTGTATTCAGCAGAGGGCTTTATCCTTAAGAATATGCAAAACACCAGGCAAAAATAGAAATAATATGGAAAGAGACAGGACTGCTATGTCCAAGGTTTAAAATGAATTCAAAGTTTCTGCATGTGTTTAATCACTAGTCCTTAATTATTTGTAAGTCACACGTTGGCAAATCATGACAAAGTCATAGTAGACAGCAAAAAGAGTACTACATGTCACTTAGAAACAGATCTAGTTCACAAAAAGAGTTTCACATTTTTTCAGTTGGACTTCAACCTCCCTCCATGTACGATATCTATTCGAACTGGACATGTATTGCACTCAGTGCTTATGTAAGCAATAAAGATATGACAAGGTGGGCTTTATGCTGAGATTAATATTTATAGATTTATTTTAGGAGCCCCCAATAGGACACATTGGTGTAATCTTTATTCTCGGTTGGGGTGGTTTTCCCCTAGTTGCTGAATAGAATATTTTGATGGCTGTTTGATGTATGAATGTTTTTACTTTGGCTCCCTTTTTCCTCTTTCTGATCTTGTAATGAGAGAAATGCTTCCCAGCCTGAGGTCGGCTGACGGCCCCCTATATTTTGTCCCCAGGTCTCGGCCTAGATTAAGCTCTAGAGCTTTTTCAATAGCAGCACCCTTATATTGGAATTCACTCCCACTTGATGTTAGGCATACTCCCTCTGTTTTAACTTTTAAACAAAGGTTAAAAATGTATTTATTACATAAACCTGCTTGTAACTACAATTTGTAATTTGTATGTTTTGGTTTTGTATTGCTGTTGACTGTATTTGTGTATTTTTGCATGTTTTTTTTGTCTGGATCTGGCCTGAAAAGGGACCTTTGGTCCACTGCCTTTACCCAGTTACCAAAGAATAAATGAAAAAAATTAAAATTACCGTACGCAAGTCCTACCCTAGATGTCCTTTTGTGCTTTTAAAATGGGTTCTGTCTCATACTGTAGCCAGGATTTAACCTATCAATTTTATAACTATCACCTTTCCCTGTATGACTTGCATAGAGTGCACAATTAAAACAAGGACTGGTGATACATTAAAGAGACTGCTTTGAATTCATTTTGCACCTGGGCAGAGTGGACCCCACTTCTGTCCATTCAGTGTACACTACACCCAGTGGAAAATATTACAACTTTCTTTAAAAAGTATATGATTAAATCAAAACTAAGATTTTGGAATGCTATTTCTGGACCTTGATGTACAGTACAAATGGATAATACAGCCCACCATCCTCTCAAAGACCAGGACATTTAACTGCAAATAACTATGCCCCCCTAATTCTATTCTTAATATCTACCCCTGCACTGAAGAGTTCTTGGGGGAGTTTTGTGGGAACATGAGCAGTTAAATTAAGAGTGGGCATCTCAATCTTATCCTGGGTCTACTGTAAAATGTTTAATTTCCAGTTTCATTGACTTCTTTGCTCCTCTAATACCATCAGTACAAGTATTTTTTTTATGTGTTAAATAACTTTTCTTCTTAAAAATATCACATGCCTGCTCCCTGTCATGTTTGTCTCTCCCTGTTCTGCTGCAGTCTCAGTTGGTTGATGCATCACTTTCCACATAAGGTGTGTCTGCATTACAGCTGGGTTGGAACAACACAGTAGCTGTTTGTTGCATGTCCACATACAGGAGCTATGCCGTCGTGCAGGCAGCCTGCTGACTGTCTCTACTGGCTCAATTAAATAATTATTTAAATAATCCTCACCTCATCCCAAACTTAGTCCTGGATGGCTTTTCCCACCAGAAAGCTTTTTCTACTCAGTCATGTCTGTCAGGGATATACCCTGCTCTGTCCCATTCAAACCCTTTCCTTCCCAGGCCCTGCGACAACCAACATCTCACATGGTTCTCTGTTTTATTGCTGGAGCTCTAGGGGGAGGGCTGTCTTCCCCTCTGAAGCAACCCACTGTGTGGACTAGGACCCAGCACTGGTGGCACCAAGACCCAGAGGAAACACAGGCCATCATTTTGATCAACATGGGTTTTGCTCCCTTTTTCTCCATTGGTTCCTTCCTGCTTCCTTGATGTGTGCATAGCCCATCAGATGGCATCAGCTGCACACAGGGACATCCTGCATAGGAAGCAATCTCCCTTGGTCACTACAGGGGTTCTTATGTCACCAGTGCCCAGCACCATTCCTCCCTGTCCATAGTGCACTGCTGAACAGCAGCTCCTGTGGTCTGACCTGCCTCCCAATGTGGTATCTTGAGCTCGATCATGAACTTGGGTCATCTGCATAAAAACATGCAGTGCTGCCCTTGGGTCATTTGGGTAGTTCTGGATAACTATTTTTTTAAATAAATAATCTACTCCCTTACTCACAATATCTTTATGCCCTCCATCCTAAACCTGGTCCAGCATGGTGTTTTTTATAAATAAAATGCTCCCTAGCTGGCCTACTGGTGCTGAGGGTTGAGGTGCTGGATGACACATCTTGTGCCACACTGGCAACCCGGGTTTGGGAGCGGACTTGGGTTGCCAGAGGTCGTGGGGGAGGAGAAGGATTGAGCATCTGGAGGACTGCTCTCCACTCCTGGGGATGCTTGTTGGGGTTTCACTGCTTAGTAGTGGCCCCTGGTGGAGACCAGGTACACTACACCAGTGGGGAACAGGAAGGGTGACGATGGATGTCTGTGGGAGGGGGTGGGAGCAAGAGTGCACCCTCCACATGCTGACATTCTTGCACATCTGTGCCTTGGGGACTGAAAAGTGGAAAACTCTGGCACCCAGACAGACAAAGGCAGGACACATGGATGGCACCAATGCTCAATGCTGGATCCTTCCAGCTGGTCCCTGTCTCTCACCCTCACCCCGGCCACCAACTAGATTGTAGATAGAGCACCAGGGGAGTGGCAGTCCCACCTCGGGGACTCAGAACCGGTGGGTTGGTCAGATCAGTGAGTGTAGGAGTAGAGCTTCCCGGGACTTCGGGTGGAGTGGGAGAAAGCCAATCCAGAGTGTGTCCTTACTGTAGAGAAGTCTATGGGGCCGGATATGAAGGGAGCATAAATAAAAAGTCTAAAAAAAAAAATAACCTGCTCCCTACCGTTCATTCCCTGTATGCACACCTGCACTTCTAAACCTGGTACCAGATGACTTTTTGTTATAAATAATCCACTCCCTCCCTCAGTGCACTACCTCCTTCCATCTAAAATCCAGCTCACACATTCTATGGTTCCTACTATGGTTTTATAGAACTGAAAGAGTGTAGATATCCACGTAAACAGCTCCCCATTATTTAAATGGTAATATTTCCGTATTCCTGCTTCTTTAATTAACTTATCAATGCTTACTTTAAATCCTTGTGTTTACTTATTATTACATCTAGTTGTAGCATGTTTTATACACCAATCACCCTTTGTGAGAAGAAAACTTCCTTTATTCCTTTTAAATTTTTTACTTTTTAGTTGTAATGGGTGTCTCCTCATTATTTTTTCAATAAGCTTAAACTCCAAGTTTAAATTTATAATGAGTTTAGGAATACTGACTATATCAGAGCAGAAGTAAGTCTTCTTAAATTCTTTTGAGGTAAAGTGGACTGGGGTCGAGAATTTTTAGTATGTCCTCATGGGGTGGTCATTTAGCCTATCAGTAATTGTAGTTGCCCTCCTTTGAACTTGTTCATTCCTACTTATATTTCTGGACACAAAGGGTGCTCAAATGGGGTAAACATATGCTCTATAGAAGGGGCAATGATGCTAGAATACCAGCTGGCATATGTTTCGTCTTATCAACAAATTTGCTCTGCCGACTACTTCTGAGCAGTGCTTATCTATGCTTTATTATCTATAATCATGGCTAGATTTTCTTCTATGGATGCTTTTATGGTATTGCTCAGTAGATGATATGATTGTTTCATATAGTTTTCACCCATATGTATAACTGAAAATGTTGGTATACTGCACTAAATTCAAATCTCATCACTCTGACCATAGCCCTATCTTATCCAGATCTGGCTGTACTGACTCCCTTTGAATAATGGCTTTACTTGGTTTACCAATTTTGCACTCATCCACGTATTTTACACACCAGTTATTTACTTCTCTATTCAAGTCAGTAATAAATATTAGGAACAGGACTGGTCCTAGGACAGAGTCCCACAGCACACCACTTGTGACTCATCCTGAACTGAACAATGGTGTTTTATTACCAACTCTCTGAACTCTGTTACTCAGCCACGCTTAAATCCAGTGAAACTGTAAGGGTGTAAGTTAATGGATTTTAATTTACCAAGTATCGTCCAATGGGGAACCAAGTTGAAGGTGCTGCAAAAACTGAGGTAGACTATATCTGTAGGAATACAGCTATCTAGACCTTTGCTGACATTTTCATAGAAGGACAGGAGGTTAATTAAGCATGAGCCGCCTTTCATAAATCTGTGACGCTTCACATCAAAATTTGGAAGCTTGGATAGCATATTTTTCATATGGTATTTTAAGATTCCTTCCATAATCTTGTCCATAACGGATGTAAGGGTGAGAGGATGATAATCTGAGGCATCCACTTTGATACCCCTGTTTGTATATTGGACCATGCGAGTCTGTTTAAAATTTGCTGGCATTTTGCATAAGTGTAGTGATCTTTTAAATATCTTCAGGGGGTACAGCATTTCACAACCCATTAGTTTTAGGAGTTGTGAGGGTATTTTATCAGGGCATGGTGAATCATTGTTTTTGAAGTTTTTGATTTTTACAAGTATTTCTTTTCTAATGCATAATTTTAGTGAATTATTATTTATTGAAGTATAGTTTAAACCCATGTGTGTCTGTGAGACAGACTATTAGTAAATACTGAGCAATAGTAATTATTGAAGACTTCTGCCATTTCTTCAGAATTACTTAATAGTTTGGTCTTATATTTCAGTGGCCGCACCCCACTGTTTGTATTTTCTTAATGAGTTAATATAATTATAAAATTGTTTGCAGTTAGCCTTTTTTCGCCAATTAGATTTCCATTTTCTTTTTCTTTTTTCTTACTTTCAATCTGCATGCCTTTAATTTTATTTTGTATTCTTGCCATAACTCTTGTGTCATTTTTAAATCTCTGATAAGCTTTTTCCTTATGGTTTATTAGTCATTTGATTTTATTAGTCAACTCAGTCTACACCATCTACAGTTGTATTTTTTTGCCTTAGGTATATATTTGTCACACATTTCATGAACTTTGGTCTTAAGACTTTCCATGCATTATCAACTGAGTTCATTTTTCATAGCTCATCCCATTTAAGTTTCAATACTAATTTTATTATGAGTACTGTATCTGCCTTATTATATAAGTTGATTTCAGTTTAGCCCTTACAATTAATCCAATCCCTGTTAATACTAAAGCATACTATGTTATGGTCCCTGTTTGCCAGTGGTTCAACTTATTAGGTAGTTGAAAATGGAAACTCTTTGTGCTCTGAGGACAGGATCCGATACCTTTTCTTCCCTGGTGGGCTACGTTATGTGCAGACAAAGGTTGTACTGTTCTCTTCTATCCAGCATCTCACTTGCCATGATGTGGTGCATGTTAGAGTTCCAGTTTATCTCTATTTGAAATCTCCTAATATGACAGTTTCTCCATTTCACATGCCTTGCTTTTTTCTGGGATGACGGTACTGTTATCATTAGTGGAAATGTGTTTGGAGGTCTATAACACATTCCAGTTGTTATGGATTTATTCCGATTATCGATGTGTTTTTACTCACAGACTTTCAGTTTCATGTATAAGGATTTTAATTTTGCTTGTGATATAAACAAAGTCTATACTTACATTTACATGTAAGCCAATGCCACCTCACCTTTTCCTGATTCTGTCTAATAATCTATAGAGGGTATAACCCTTAATTTCTTTGTCCTCTTAATCAACGGGGTCCACCAGGTTTCAGTAATCCCAATAATTTCAAGTTTATATTTATTAATAACCATCTCAGATCCCTCCATTTTGCTCTGCATTCTTCTGGCATTCAGCATGAGGCATGTCCACATTCTGGAGTAAATTTTTTTCCCCAGAATTATTTACCTACACATGGTGGAATGCAACTGTGTTGTTATTGGAAGTTATGGTGTGTGGTGTGCTAAGATGCATGGTATGCCCATTGCCCCCCCACCAGCTAGTTTAAACAGTTTTCAGTAGCACCCTGAATTCTGTTCCACAATAATTATTAAAATGGAGCCCATCTTTGATGTACAGATGGGAGCTCCCTATAATGGATCCCCAGTTCCTTAAGAAGTAGAACCCCTCTGCCTGACAAAAGTTATATAACCATTTATTCATTTGACTGATTGCTAATTGTTTGAATCTAGTTGCATGGGGAACTGGCAGGATCTATGATAATATAATTTTGCAGCCCCTCTTTTTAGTTCTGCTCTCATTCTTTTGCATTCCCCTTGTATATCAAGTATATTTCATCTCCCAATATCGTTGGTGCCACTATGATTAATCACCATTTTGTTTTTATAAATAACAATCCCTTTCACTGTTCTCTCCCTTCTTCCAACCCCTGACTCTTGGACCCTCACAGCTGTACTGCTCCAGGTGGTGTGGTGTGCTCATATATGGATGCAAAACACCCACAACATTTCCACTCCCCACCACCTCAGTGATCGAAAGCACCTGCATCGGAGGGCCTGTGCAGCCCTCCCAGCCTGGTCACTGATCCACTGGGACTGAAACAACAAGTCTGCACCACTCCCAGCAGTGGAGACAGGAAAGTGTAAATATGCTCAAAGAGTTCTGTTTTGCAGAAAGGTTAGAACTGCTGCGTTTGGCACTATGGGTCCCATGTTTGAGTGTTAACAAGAGCTGGTGGTGCATCTGCAAAACTGAAAAGGAGAGACATAACAATCTGCATGGAAGTCACAACAGGGCAGTGCTGCTGAGATATTCCAATAGTCATGCATAGCCCTACCCAGCCCAGGAAGGCCACAGTCAGTTTTGCAAATGAGCAGAATTAAGAAAGTAAACAAAATATACTGCACTGCATAGGATGCCCCTAAAATGGCAAATTTAATGGTACTATATTTGTATTACTTCTAACAGGTAACTGACTTTGTATATATATATATATATATATATATATATATAAAAAAAGAAATATAATTAAGTTATACTGCTGCTTTAGCCTCCACCTAGCTGAAATATGAGGAGCATGACACAGCAGTGAGTGTCAAGCTCTGACATAAGCATGAGATGCAGAAAGCTTTGCAGATAAAGGTGCCTGATCTCATTCAGCTACTTCAAGGAATAAGGAAGCAGACAGAAGCCTAGTGATCAATGGAACACATTCACTGTGGATTTACTAGGGGTTCAGATTCCAGGCAGTCTAGAGGCATCTCCAGACTTTCTGTACAATAAGCCATGCCAGTGGCACTCAGCTTGCAGGTAGCAGCAAAAAGATTGCACTCTGACCAAGTAATGCTCTTATTCATTGTGTATTACTAATACATATTGCTTCACTTTGGCACCATCCCCAGTCGGCGGCTCAGGGATATATCCCCCCACCCCAATTTCTTGTCTGGGTCCTGGCATTCTTTTCTTTGACTGGGTGACCAAAGTAATAGACCAGGGAGGGGCTGTGGATATGGCCTACCTAGATTTTAGCAAGGCATTTGACACAGTCCCGCACAAAAGATTAATAATCAAGTTAGCCAGCCTGGGAGTGGGTCCCATGGTGGTAGCCTGGGTAGCAAACTGGCTGCACAACAGGACACAGAAGGTAATAGTGAATGGAACACATTCTGAAGAAAGGGGGTTACTAGTGGAGTACCTCAGGGCTCAGTACTCAGTCCAGTCCTCTTTAACATCTTTATAGGTGACATTGCAGAGGGTCTGCAAGGAAAGGTATGCCTCTTTGCAGATGACACAAAGATCTGTAACAGAGTTGATACACGGGGGTAGAAAGAATGAGAAGGGACTTGGTAAGGTTGGAGGAATGGTCAGACATATGGCAAATTAGATTCAGTGCAAAGAAGTGCAAAGTAATGCACCTGAGAAATAAAAATCCAGGAGAAGAGTACACAATAGCAGGGGAGGTACTAACAACAACAATAATGGAAATGGATCTAGGTGTAGTCATAACAGATGACCTAAAGGTGGGTAAGCAATGTGAGAAGTCAGTAAGGAGAGCCAGGGGGATACTGGGATGCATAGGGAGGGGGATCACAAGTAGAAAAAGGGAAGTGGTTATCCCTCTGTACAGAAAGTTGGTGAGACCCCTCTGGAGTACTGCTTGCGGTTTTGGAGACCTCATCTACGCAAGGACATAGACAGGATGGAAGCAGTTCAGAGGAGGGCAACTAAAATGGTGCAGGGTCTACATCAGAAACCATATGAAAAGAGAGAGAGACTGAGAGAGCTTAATATGCATACCCTTGATGAAAGGAGGGACAGGGGCACATGATAGAAACTTTTAAGTACCTCAAGGGAATCAACAAAGTCCAAGAGGGTAGCATCTTTCAGAAAAAGAAATGTGTAAGAATAAGGGGGCACAATTTAAAGTTAGAGGGGAGATGGCTCGGGGTAATGTAAGGAAATTCTTTTTCATGGAGAGAGTGGTGGACACATGGAACTGCCTTCGTGGAGAGGTTGTGGGGTCTAAAACAGTGGGGGAATTCAAACATGCATGGGACAGACATAAGGCAATTGTAGTGGGGGGTTGCAGGAAGTAGGCTGTTGGTTAACTAGAATCTGCAGCTTATCCAATTAGGTAGGGAAATGGGCAAACTAGGTGGGCCAAGTGGTCTGCTCTGCCATCAAAGTCTATGTTTCTGTTTCTATTCTGGGATCCCCAGCATTCATGGCTGGATCCCGGCATACCAGGATCCCGGCATCACGCTGTTCAATGCCAAGGATTTTTGCCAGTTTCTGTTCCCCTTAATCCCTGACCAGAGAGGGCACTGGCGTAAAGGACATAAGTCCAGGCTGGCAATGTGCTGATGCATGCTGCAAGCCAAGCACCTAATGGCAACTTCCCCTTCATGAGTTTGAGACCGCTGCCCTGGCTTCCACCAGTGGCAGTACTGGTTTACGGCACTATATCAACACTTTGCTGCCCCCCCCAGAGGAGAAAAGCTTCCTCTGGGATGCTCAATCCTCCTCTCCCCAGCCAGCCCCCAATGACCCAGGATCATAACCGAACCCAGGTCACTGGTATCAGGAGCGGTAGTGCTACCACTGCACCGATGGGCCAGCTTCAGCAGTCTATTACATATCATGGCGCCAAAGTGAAGCAACACATATCAGTAGTGAACACTGAATAAGAGCATCTCTCAGTCTAGGAGTGCAACCTTTTTCCACTACCTGTTCAGTTCATTGGATTGCACCAGGATACACTGTGAGCACTGTTTTCAACTCTTCCTACTGCACTCAACTTGTAGTATTTCTGCCAGTGAGCCAGACCGAGTTCTTGGACACATATTCATCTGATATTTTTGGACACATTTTCAACACTGACACTGAAGTTCTTTAACAGGAACAACACTGTTAAAATTTGCTGTGCTTTGAATGAAACATTAGACCAAGGTGTTGATTATCCATTCTGAATGTTGTCCAGGTGGATGTGTAAGATCTTGAGGCACGGCTTGAAGAGGGCAGGGGATATCAGTGGTATCCTTGGCAACATTCCCTCTTAGTTGCCCAGGTGAAAGTTACAGATCTTGTGGCAAGGTTCAAAGAGGATAGGGATAGCCATAGGCACCAATACTGTTATACTGTTTCAGTTATTGGTACACTAATTTCCATCTCTCTTCTTTCATTAATTTCTAGCAATGTCCAAGATGTAGTTTGGGAGGAGGTCTTTCAGTACCCAGTGAAGAGGGCCATGTTTGGGGCATTACTGACACCTCCTTATAAACTGCTTATGTCAGGGTATGTCCAGATTTTTGTAATACCTGCATTCCAGACAATAGAGAAACTGAGTTTATTTATATATACACATAGGCCTGCAGTCATTTTTGCTTGGCATGTCATGAAATAGTAACCTAGTTTCTACTGTAATGTTTAATTTTTTTCATGTAGTGTTTGTAAATTGTATGTCTTTTTTATTGGTTTTAAATTGGTGTGTATGTCTTTAAGCCGTCACTATTTAATGACATCACTGGATGCGAGCCATGCCTTTGATAAAGCACTGCGAAGTGTGAAATGCATCAGGTAGCTTACAAACTTTAGAGCTTTGTTGTTTTTTGTATTAGAGACATGTTGTGTAACAAAGGATATTGTATCTAGTTACTTTTCCCTGGCTGTTTCTCTGATTCACAGGTGCTGGATTACATGATAGCAGGCTGGAGATAGCCATTGTATCCATATCCAAGTCAATATTCCCACTTAGTTATCCAGGTGGAAATTACAGACCTTGTGGCATGGTCTGAAGAAGGTGGAGGAAAGCCATGGTATCCTTGTCAAGATTCCCTCTTAGTTGTCCAGGTATAAGTTAAACATCTTGTGGCAAGGCTGAAAGGCAAATGCAGCTAGCCCAGACAGAGGAGGAGAAGGATCTGAGGGTGCTCATTACAGGGTCAATGAACAACTTGACAGAATGTAGGAAGGCAGCTGCAAAGGCCAACAAAATGCTAGGTTGTATTGCAAGGGGTATATCTTCGAGGAGGGAGGAGGTGATTCTGCCCTTTATAGGTCATTAGTTAGACCGTACCTGAGTACTGCATGCAGTACTGGTGCCCATATCTGAAAAGGGACATTAAGTTACTGGAGGGGGTGCAGCGAAGGGTGATAAAGATGATCAAGGGGCTGGGGGACTTATCATACGAGAGGAGGCTGAAGGAGTTGAACATGTATTCACTGGAGAAGAGGAGGGACAGGGGGGACATGATTGAAACCTTTAAGTACAAGAAAGGAATAAACAAGACAGGTACAGAGGGGCTGTTCAAAGTAAGGGAGGGGAGGGACACCAGGGGCCATGATATGAGACTGAAGGGAGGAAGGTTCAGGAGGGAGATGAGGAGACACTTTTTTACAGAGAGGGTGGTGGCTGGGTGGAATGCGTTACCTGCAGAAGTGGTATGCAGTAGAACAGTGGACTGCTTCAAAAGGGGATGGGACAGGACAAGGGGGAGGGTTAATGAAGGGGAAGGGTGGAAGGCAGGGGCAGCTTCAAAATAAGGGGTGCTAGCTGCACATTCGAGCAGACTTGATAGACCTCTAGGCCTTTATCTGCTGGCAAATTTTGTATGTTCACACGAAAAAGAATAAGGGATATCCATGGTATCCATAGCTGTGCAAATGCTGCCGTGTGGACACTTACTGAATCGCAGTAAGCCACTCCTTGAGCTGCTGGGTAGTCCCGAAAAGTCTGGGAATGCACTTGGGAGTGAGCAGTTTCAGCAGCCATGTGGACAGGCTGCACTGCTCTATCTCACTTGCAGGCACTTCTATGCGCTGACTGCCCTGACTCCCAGCCCCTCTAAAGTGTGTCTTACATCAGCACTGAGGGGGGTCTGTCTAGACGCGTTTGCCAAATGTCTTCAGGTCAGGGCAGTTCTGCAATGCTCTAAAGAAGGAGTGAGTTCAGCCATGTAAACACAGCTCATGTCAACATTCCCACTTAGTTGGCCAGGTGGAACTTACAGATCATTAGGCAGTGTTCGGAGAGAGTAGGGGATAGCAGTGGTATCTATATCAACATTCCCCCTTGGTTAAATATATTTTAATGCACGTGTCCATGGCTCCCTGTGGGGTGTTGCTGAGTATAAACACCTGCTCTGTTTGTCTGCACTTAGATATGACAGTAATGCCAGCCTGCCAGCACAGCGATTATTTATTTATTTATTTATTTTATTTATTTATTGAGATCTTGGATTAACACCTTTGAGCACAAAGTTCTTTCATAGATTCCACATCAATTATAAAATGGATAGGCTAAATCAGGCAATGTGATTGGCTAGTTACCAAGGCATGAAGTATGTTTCATGCATGGGTAAAAAAAAAAGGGTCTGGCAGTAAAAAGGCCAATATCCATAGGCCATGGAACATTGGAATTTTTACTGTCTGCCATCTTTGTATTTGCCAAGCAGGACAAAAAGCTACTTTGATTATTGTAACAAAAAGTGAGACCTAGTATTAAAAAAAATAAATAAATAATAAGTCGTTTAAATGTTCCTTTTTCAAATGCTGCCTTTTTTTTTTTTAAATCTGGCTGCACTCACTCGTTTCCACCGGAGAATTCCTTTTTCTTGTAGCCTGGCCCATTCTCCAGTTCCCAGTCCAGAGGCCTGTCCGTCATTTTCCAGGTGCTGGTTCCCGTCTAAAGGCCAGCCCTTTCTCCGACTCCTCAATCACTGCCAGGGGAAGAAGGGACAGAGCAAGAGGCAGGGGTGGAGAGAAGTCCCCGAGGGCTCAAAACGAAACTGAAACCTGGCTGGAGCAAGGCTGATGAACAGTCCGAGACTTGAGTACAGACCCCGGCTCCGAGGAAGTTCAACCGCTGAACAGCCTTCATGGCAACAGTATAACTATGCAGGGCCAGCTTCCCCTCCCCCTCTTTTCAAGTCTTACTCATCGGTAGTGAGATTTACTCAGAGAACGGAGTCTCAACAAAGCGTGTTAATGGGCGTCTCAGTTGTTTAATGCCACTCCTAAAATGAAGAGATTTGCAATGGGGTTCAGTAAGGCAGTTAAAAAATCTCACCTTTTCAGTTCATATCTCAGGTTGTACTTTTGCATTGCAGTAAATTAGCGGCATGTAGTCATAATAAAACAAAAAAACAGATAAAATTGCTTAGTAAATAACAGACCCACTAGTAAAAAAAAATTAAAAAAATAAAGTAAGTGGGGGGGGGGGGGGAGCTTTTTCAGAAGTATGGATGCCACAGAAGAACAGAAATGCCCAGTGGCAAAATACAATGGCATCATCAGGCAGCAGGTGGAAGGACTATTTTATCTCAAATTAACACAAAGATTTCTGTTTTTAGATATTTAAATATAGTTTTTAAGGGTGTGAAACATATTTAAAAAAATGTAGCTTATTTTATAAGCACACTAAGACACTCCAGGTGTGTGCATGGAACATATTTTACCGTACACAAGGGGCTAAAGGCACTCAGCCAAGGCCTCTTGCCTTTTTATGCCCCTGACCATGTGGTAAAATATGTTCCATGCACACCCTGTCGTGTCTTTTTTCTTACATATGACACAAACAAGAATACAGATATGTTCCACAGATACAGATACAGCAAGAAACAATTGAAAACTGTCTCCAGGCATAAATTCTAACAATAGTTACACAATCTAAGCACGTACAAGGTGCACAGTCAAAACAAAGGCTAACGTTTCACTAGGTAACAATAACATAACATGAGGATGCTTGTTTAAAAATGAGAAGCGTACAGCTAACAACATAGGCAGATAATTGGACTGTGCCTGAGTCAGAGTAAGAAGGAAGCCTCGTACCAGTAGAGAGGGATGGGGGGAAAGTGTGGAGGGAGAAGGCAACCAGAGGTGGGTGGGGGGTGGGATGGGGATAGATAGGAGGTAAAGGAAGAATAGCTATTTAGTCAAAGTGGAATAATGGGGGGAGGGTGGGGGAAAGGAGGGGTGGAGGAGAGTAGGGAGGAAGAGGTGGTGTAGGTAGTGGAGTGATGATGAAGATGTAATTAAGGTGGTAGGTAGGAAAGAGGTATGGAATGACGGAGGAGCAAAAAAGGGAAGAGGAGGTGGAGGGAGGCAGGAGGGAAAATAAATAATTTAGGCAGGGGTAGAAAGTCCATGAAAGTGTTAACTTGACCGGGGGCCCAGGAAATGGACATGAAGTGTAACATTTTCTTAATCAATAGAGATCGCAGAGATTGCAAATGGTAGGAGCAAGGTAAAGGCAAATTAGTGGTAGCAGTCACAGGATGCCAGTGAGATTAGATGCTGATGGAGGTTTTTTAAAGGAGCCCAGCAAAGTAGCATTGGCTATGTCATGAGGCAGGGAGTTGTACCACTGCAGAACTCTGTATGTGAAAGCAGTTGTTCTACTGCTTTCGGCACTGATGGCTTGGGGTCAGGAGCGACCTCAGAAGTTGGAGGGTTGGCCAGGGGGCTGAGGAGGATCAAGCATCCTGAGGACAGCTCTCCTCCTCCAGGGGGGAGGGTGGGGATGAGATCGGCGCTGGACTTGCCCCTGGTGGAAGCTGGGGGAAAGACAGCCCAAGCTCAAAGAGGTGGGGGGACATAGAAGATGTCGGCGTGGGTACCATGATGTCAGTGCATACCATGTCCCCAGAGAGAAACCAGAAAAAGATCCCAGTTGCTCTGGATGACCTCCAGCCTCCACAGGCCCCATGTCTGATGACTCAGTCACCCCCGGACTCCAGTCCTGGTGGACCGAGGGACTCTCTACCCCCACTGCTATAGAAGGGAAATGTGGGGGACTCTGGGTGAAAGGCAAGCCCTGGGAGTCGTCGGGGTGATTGGGCTGGGAGGACCAGCATGAACGAGGGCCGGCCAGGACAGAGGGGAAAGAGCAAATAAAAAGATATGACAGTAACAATATTTAAAGGGGAATGCCCACAAGTTCCAAAATATTGGGACAGGGCCAGGAGATTCTGATTAGGAATGTGAGAAGTTGTCCTGCTTCATGTCGAATCTGTGAACTTCTGCACTTAGTGGACTTCTTCATGTAGTTTTCGGTGGAGTGCCTTTGTTTCTATAAAAAAGTGCACTTTTTTTTAACTGCAAAGTACCACTTTGTGATATTTGTATTAAATTAAAAAAATACTCTTCCCCCAACCTTGTAACATCTATCCCCTTTCCTTCACTCCCAAGAAAAAAATCAAACACCATCCTTTCCCCTCAACTCACACAGCATTCATCTCCAACCCTCCTACTCCTAAGGCAAAATAAACAGCCCCTTGCCCAACTTATACAGCACCCTATGTCCCCCTCCATCCTCCATAAAGAGTGTGTCTGCATACTGAGTTAATAAAAGAAAAGAAAAACAAGTTGGATGGATGGAGACTTGCAAAAACCCTCCCCATACCAATGTGACCATCTACTATCTGAATGAATAAAAGCAGGACTGTGCTGAAATAGTAGTATTTCAGAGTGCTTCTGCGCTCATTCAGATGGTGGCTGGCCTGGCCATGGTGGTGTGAGGTGGATTTGTGATCATCACCATCTTTTATTTTTTACGTCACCTCAGTCACAAGCACACCTGTTGGGGGGGATGGGAGATGAGTGATGGGGATCTTGGGGAAAGGGGATGTTTATCTGACTTTGCAGAGAGAAGAGTGGAAGATGAGGTGCTATGTGGATTGGGGAAAGGTAGTGCATTTTATACTGTGAGGAGAGGGGATGGTGTGAAATGGAGTGCTTCACTGGTTTGGGAAATGGGTGGAAATGGGGTGCTACATGGGCTAGAGGCAGTGGAGTTTATTTTACCTTTGGAGGTTGAGAGAGGTGCGAAGAGAAAATGCCTTTGTCCCATTTTCGTTTACTGTTTATGCTGGACTGCAAACCTTTTGTCAGTGTCATCAGCTAAAAGCCATGAGCTGATTTGTCAATCATCCATTATCGGCTGATAAATATAATATTTCACTTTAGTTGCTTCGTACCGCATTGCTGGTTTTAGGAATGACTGGACACCATAAGTGACTTCTAACAGCTTTGAGGTTTATTCAACAAACATACATTAGATAGATCAGCAGGCCTCAGCAGAACCACTACTACAAAATTCAGCTCGTGCACTTTCCAAAACCCAGTTTCCACCCAAGACATACCATTAGCCCAAAACTGCAGAGGGGGATGTGGACTAAACCATTCTACACTGTTACTAGAGTAAGTTACCATACGCTACAATAAATGCTCAGAACATCCTCCAATAAACATCATTCCACTAGCTGCCATAGTCCCTTCTGAAAATCTAGCAACATGTAAAATAATGGCAACAGTTTTAGATAATTAAAAAAAATCATAATAGCAATAAGGCCCTCGTCCTTGGGTCTTTCTGGGAGGATAATGCCAGTTGAAAGGTTTAAGACAAGGTAAATTTTGTTTTTATGGCACCCAATCCTGGAGGCTCTGGGCGCCTAACAAGGTATTACAAAATAAAACAACTATTTAAAATCCAGAAATAACAAACGAATAAAAGTCAGAAAAAGCTTAACCCTTCCCACCAGGCAATATTCTCTTATAAAGACTCTCAGACCTGGGTATTACTGCTTAGAGAGCTACTGATGCCTCAAAGAAAACTTTGAAAAACATAATAATTCAATCCAATTCAGCTTGCATTCCATATATATTCTATAGTTTTGCATTCCACAAACTCTGACAGTTTGCTGGTGAAGTTACAAAATTTCCAAATAAGCCCCAAACATTTTCACCCACTTAGTTTATTTACACTATAAGTTGATATCATATTAATCCTGTGACCTTCTGCTCCCCATGCTTGTAGAATACAGTACATATCCCATACTGCCCTGTGGCTGAGCCTCTGGTGATGTTGTTGAGGGGCTCGGCAGCAGGGGACATTTAAGGCTGCACTTAATAAATATAGTATTGTGCATATTGTAGTATACAAATCTGCTGACACTGGCGAAACTGATCTCCTTCCCTGAGGATCGGGAGATCAATACTGGATGTGTGAGTAGTACTAAACACAGCAATATGTACAATGCTGTATCTATTAACTGTTGCCCTCAGAGCAGTGGTTCTCAAATTCCAAATCCTTGTGGCCTCAAAGTGCAACCATGAGAAATTATTGGTAGCATCACTTTTACTCCCCTCCAAAGGCCCCCTCCAAATAACAGTTCTGTTCTTACACACTATACACTAAGTTGCTGCTGCTTAATCATTTGAAATGTAGTTTTCATCTTTATTAGGTAAGGTTACCTTTGTTTTACTAGGTGAGACACATGAAGCTGAAAGCTTGTTTACACATGCAACCTGGGAGCACAGGGAAGTTAAGTGACTTGCTCAGGGTCACACAGTATGCAAGTGGGGGCTGTGGGATTCAAACCCAGGTCTCTGGGTTTGCAGCTCAGAGCCTTAAACCACTGCGCTATACTGCCTCCCCAATCTTTATTTTATATTTACTGAAGTATAAAAATGACAGTACTGTACCATAGTATTGGCTGTGCAAAATTGTACTGATGACCTCATTTGAGAAGCACTGCCTTTGTTGACCCCTCAGGGACTGAGTCCCTAAGCAATGCCATCAGAAGCTGCGCTTGCAGGGCAGCCCCCGGCATGCAGAGGATTCCAAACATCAACTTGCATTATAAAAGGGTACCTGGGCAATATTTTTTGCAAGTTCAGAAATTAAGACCAGGAACTGGGTTTGGCCCCATTACTTTGTGGCTTGTGATGTTTCCTTAAAACTCGCCGCTTAATAAAGAGCTTTGAGATCTTTATAAATAAAAGGCACAGAAAAGATGTCTACTCTATTTTAATCTGTACTTTTCCCCCTTGGGCTTACAATTTTACATATGTAAGATCAGAGTTATCAAAATAAAAAGTCTGCTTGACATCATAAGATGTTATAATACCTTAAAATAGCTTAAAAGGCTATTATCACATGCTATTTATATTTATTAGAGACAAATGAAAAGGCCTCCCTAAATTTAGCAAGTGACTACCCACTGTCATTTTTTCTCTACAGCTGTGTCCGCCTCTGTGAGCACGAATAATTTTTTGTATCTGTAAATGCCAAAAAGCATTGTTCTAGTAATTATCTATTTTAAACTTATTAACATTATAAAGTATTAAATGTATGTGACAGCCCTTTTGCATGCACACACGCACATACTACGCACACAACTAAAAGATTTTGACAAGAGATTATTAATTATAATACAGTGGGAACCCCTGAACTATAATTCCAGTGCTTCTATTAACCTCAAAGCAAGAGTCAAAGAGCTTTATATTTTTACTTTGGACACCTGGTCAGAAGAGTAGAGGATCCAATGATGTTCTATACTTTCACCACTATCATTTTAACATATTTATGTGCATATGGTCACTAAAATAAGGGAGTTTTCTGGAATTGGACCCTAACATTATGCTTGGGACTCATGGAAACCTGCAAAAGGTTTTCCAGACTGTTTAAAAAGATTGTCTTGGAGAAGCTCTGAATATATACTTTTTATTTCCATTTTTTCTTTTCCTGTTGTACCGCCATATCCCTTAACCCAGTGCCTCCTAAAAGTTGTGTCTAGAGTAACATTCACCAGTGGTGTCAGGTTGAGCAGAAACTCATTACTGTAGATCAGAACTCAATGTACCCGGTCAGAAGTACTGCACATGGTCATTTAAGGCTTAGTCCCTTTAGATTGCATCCTCCCCACTCCCTCACCAACGCATATGCAGCAACAGAATTGCTCCAAAATATGGTTTCACATCAACCAAGCTTCAAATTATACAGCACGGTAAAAACCAGAGTTGGCAAAATGTTGCAAGTCAAATCTGCACCTCTCAAAACTAGCTAAAGCAGCATAAAGTGGGAAATGTCACACATTAGCCACGATCACAACAGCACATAGCACTCCACGAATAAAAGATTTACTATTGCCACACCATGCCATGATGGATTACCACTCCAGTGAAATATAGTACTCCATGAATAAACACACAACAATGTAGATTTACTGTTACTACATCACGCCGCCATGGGTCACCACTCCAGTGAAATGTAAGGTAAAAAGAATATTACTGGATGCAGGATCATAGAATCATTGAGTCATAGAAATTTGACAGCAGAAAAGGACCCTTCTGGCCCATCTAGTCTGCCCAATCCTCCCCTTTCACATACTCCCCGCCCTACCTGCCCCCACCCTCTCCCCCAATACTCAGTTCCATATGCCTGTCCCATGCCCCATTCCCACTGTCTCAACCCCCACTCTCCATCCGGCAGTCTGTTTCACAGCTCCACCACCCTCTCTGTGAAGAAGTGCCCCTTCCCATGGCCCCTGAACCTATTTCCTTGCAATCTGAGGCTGAACCCTCTAGTTCTGGCTCCCTCTTTCCTCCTCAGCTGACCACCTTCACCTATTTTATTGAGCCTCTTTACATATTTAAAGGTTTCAATCATGTCCCCCCTTTCCCCTCCTTGTTTCTAGTGTGTACAGATTCAGCTCCTTACATCTCTGCTCATATGTTTTTCCCTGCATACCCTGCACCATCTTTGTTGCCCTTCTCTGAACCCCCTCCAGTGCATCTATATCCTAGTGTAGGTGTGGTCTCCAGACCTGAACCCCATACTCTAACTGTGGCCTCACCATGGCTTTGTAGAGGGGCATTATAACCCCCCTCCTTCTGCTAGTAATGCCCCTGCCTATGCATGCCAGCATTCCATTGGCCCTTCCCACCATCCTTCTACATTGGAAACCTACCTTAAGGTTTGAGGAGACTGTGATCCTCAGATCCCTTTCCTGTTCTAATTCTTTGATCCCCCCAACAGCGTGTACCCTGCTTTCATGTTTTTCCTTCCTAGGTGCATCACAGTGCACTTTTTGGCATTAAACCTCAGTTGCCATTTCCTGGCCCACTCCTTGAGCATCTTGAGGTCCCTCCTCATGTCTTCCACCTCCTCCAGGGTGTCCACCCTATTGCAAATTTTTATATCATTGGCAAATAGGCACACCCTCCCTCTCAAACCATCCACAATATCACTGATGTAGATGCTGAAGAGGAGCGGACCCAAAACTGACCCCTGTGGCACTCCACTCCTCACCCTTGTTATCTTGGAGTGCACCCCATTAAACACTACCCTCTGAGTTCTCTCTACTAGCCAGTCCTCCACCCAGCCTGCTATTTTCCCTCCCAACCCCCACGCTTTCCATCTTGATCACTAACCTCCTATGAGGGATGGTGTCGAAGGCCTTGCTGAAGCCCAGATAGGCCACGTCCACCGCACCTCCCTGGTCGACTACCTGAGTCACCCAGTCAAAGAACTCAATTAGGTTGGCCTGTCATTATTTCCCCTTGGTGAAGCCATGCTGTCTGCTGTTCTAAGCCACACAGGTAATTCACCACCCTCTCCTTGATTAATGCCTCCATTACTTTTCCCACCACAGACGTGAGGCTGATTGAGCAGTAGTTCTCCTTCAGCTCCCTGCTACCTACCTCCCTTGTGGAAGGGCACTATATTAGCCCTCCTCCAGTCTTCTGGCACCCTCAGCTGTATCCAGGGACAGGTTGAAGAGCCTTGTCAAGGGTGCAGCCAGCTCCTCCCTCAATTCCTTGATCACTCTGGGATGCAACCCATCAGGCCCCATTGCCTTGTCTACTCTTAGTCTATCTAGCTCAGCCCTGACCCTAACCACAGTGAATGGGCTCTGATCCACGCATTTTACCTCCTTCCCCTTAGGCGCTGGCATCGGACCCCTGCCTTCTACCTTCTCCATGAACACTGAGCTAAAATACTCATTTAATGCCTTTGCCTTTTTGTAGTCCTGCTCCAAGTGCATCCCTCTTCCATCCTCAGTCTAGCAATCCCCTGCCCTGCTCTTTTTCTCTCCCTCACATATCTAATAAATGTTTTTTCCCCCCCCCCAGCCATTTTGGCTATTTTCTCCTCAGTGGCTGCTTTTACCCTTCTGATCTCCCTCCCTACTAGACTCCTCTTCTCCCTATACTCATACCTATCCTACTCTCTAAGTGTCATCTTAAATATTCTGAAAGCCCTCCTCCTTTCCCTGACTGCCCCCGCCACATCCCTAGTGAACCAGAGTGGTGGTCGCCCCCTCTTGCTCTTACTGACCTCTTTTACGCACATTTCTGCTGCTTCCTGAACACCTCCCCTGTTAGCTTACCAGAGTTCCTCCACTGCCCCAATTTTCTCCATACCCTTTATTTTTTCCCTTATCTTTCTCAGCTTATCAAAGTCTGTGTGTCTGAAGTGCATGATTGTCATATTAGTCTTACTTGTCTCCTTCTCTGCCCTGACCCTGAACCATACCACGCTGCGGTCACTGGTGCCCAAGGCTTCTCCCACCCATACCTTCTTCTTACTCTCCCCATTAGTCAGGACCATGTCCAACAAGTTGTTTCCCCTCGTTGGTTCCCTGACCAGATGTTGAAGGAATACCCTCTGCAGCTTGGCTAATACCTCCCTGCCCCTTGCCGATGCTGCATCTGGGATTTCCCAGTCAACATCTGGGAGGTTCAGATCACCCACCAGTAGCAGTTAACCTTTCTGTGCCAGCCTTGTGATTACCTGAGTTAGCCATCTATGGTCTTCCTCTCCTTGCACAGGTGGCCTGTATGCCACCCCCAGCAGCAGGGATTCACCCATCTTCCTACTTAGTGTTACTCACAGCAGCTCAGTCTCCCTTCCTCTTCCTGCCCTTCAGTAACACTGATGCCTTCCTTGACACACAAGGCAACCCCTCTCCCCTTCTTGTCTTCCCTGTCCCTTCTGAACATTCTATAACCTGGAATGGTTGTTTCCCAGGTGCGATGCTCTGTCAACCAGGTCTCACTTATTGCAACTAAATTTAATCTCTCATCCCTCATCATGGCTTCCAGGTCCACAATCTTATTTCCAAAACTTCTGGCATTTGCTGACAATCCCATCTACTGGTCTCCCCCTTTGTTTCCCCTTGCATCAATCACCCTCTTGCCCAACCATGCAGCGCTATCCTTAGGGGGGAGGGTGCTGGTAGTCCCCCAAGCTTTTCTCCATATGGAGCAGATTTGTCCCCTCCACCCTCCCCAACCTAGTTTAAATTGTATGTATCCGCTATGTATTCTCCTAGCTTGCATTTCAGTACCGCTACCCCCCCTTCCCTATTCAGGTGCAGTCCGTCTGGTGCAAATAGGCTCTCATCCTCCCATGTAGATCCCCAGTTCCCTACCAAGCCATATCCCATTTCTCACACCACCCCATCAGTCACTCGTTGAACTCCCATCCCTAATCCTTGACTTCCTATCAGTGCTTGCCCTCGGTACTGGTAACACCTCTGAGAATGCCACTGATTTAAACCCCAGACTACTACAGTATCTAGATTGAGTTCTGAATCTAGCCTGCACCTCCATCAGGCATGCAGTTAAGAGTCAACTAAACACCTCCCTAATTACAAGCTTTGCTACCTTCCCTAACTTTACTGTGACACCATGAAGTTAGGGGTCCTCTTCAATATGCGCTGCCATATAAATACTATTATGCATGCTCGCTCCTCCATATTTCGAGCCTTTGAGTACGCGCTCTTGACTACACTCCTTTGGTCAGAGTGAACCTGATGTGATACCCCAAAATAGAACATCCTCAACATATTGGTTGTGAGAGGCTCACAAACTCACTGCAGCTGTGAGTACACAATCTCTGCTGCAGCTGCACACCTCAACTATCCCACATTAAGAGGGACAACCATCATTTAACCTCTCTAAATCTCTTGGTCCCACGTGGAGAAGGAGCGCTTCCACAGAGTGCCATGAGATTCTAAATCAGAAATTTCTATCATAGCGTGGCCTGATAGCACAGTAACGGGGAGGCACTTACAAAGCCAGCAACCAGGGTCTGCAAACTGAACACAGATCATCTCTGCAGGCTCACAGAGGCTTGAAGAGGTATACACTTTGATGCCCCCTACCACCAAGAAGAGAAATTCAGGCTAGCCTGATGTACTTTTGCCCTCAGGCAATACAGGGAGTGAATATACTGGAGGTGGCTTACTTCAGGGAGGGAGAGATTGGCTGGCTTTACATTAACAAACAAATGTATGTCTGTGCACTTGCAAGTCCTTTCCGCCAATATCCATTTTGGAGGTGTAAAAGGCCATGATGGCACTGGTATTCTTGGGCCCAGTGCTACCTGTCTCAGATCCCTGAATACTTG
The DNA here is from genome assembly GCA_016271365.2 of Neoceratodus forsteri. Lineage (NCBI taxonomy): Eukaryota > Metazoa > Chordata > Ceratodontiformes > Ceratodontidae > Neoceratodus > Neoceratodus forsteri. Next base: position 24,744,499 of record CM057453.1, on the reverse strand, counting down.
TTTGAGCTCGGGGGCAAGCCATGGAAGATGATGGTGAGAATGAGGTATGAGTGCTGTCAGAATGGAGAGGTTGATGGGTCAGGCCCAAGATAGGGCAGCAGGACAGAAGGAGCACAAAACCATGAAGTAAGCAATAAGACATGACAGGGTGCTGGTAGTACTGCAACAACCGCACAGCCAGGAGCCTTCAGCCCCTGGAAGTGAAGCTGTCACAGTACCACACATGCCCTATAGTGACTTACTGCACTTATAAAATGCATTTGTGAGGAACATTTTACAAATAAAAATAACCTTTCAAAATAAAAATACACCCATTGATAGTACTGTCACAATGCAAGGGTCCTGGCCATTCAGGATGCAAGGATTGCCCTACCCATTTTTATACATTCATATCAATCTCTGCTGCTCTATCCTCAGCACACGAACAACAAGCAGGCATTCTGTTCCACAACGTTCAAAGAGTATGCCTCCAGGACATGATGAAGTCTCCCTCATTTTATCTCTTTATAACCACAATTTGAGGGGACAGTGTCTAGCATTTGTGAGTGAGAAAAGGCTGAGAAGTGTGAACCCAGTAGCACTGAAAATCAAACAACAGATCACACAGCAGCCCATCCTCATGCTTGGCCACCGTATATTCAACTGCAAGGGCATTTAAAATCCAAAATATTTATAGCTGCTGTCTCATGATGACAAAATGGGTGCTGTGCTCCACATACACACAAAAGTAGAGTTCATTACTCATTTTTTTCTCATTTGCAGTGGTACTTTGCTTCTGTTCATTGTACGTCACAGATGTTCTTAGCCATAAATTAAGCATTTAAAATGTTTTATTTTAAATATACATCAGTAATCGCAAATGATTTTCCCACAGATACTTGATGCATACCCTAAAGAAATGTATACCATATGCTAACAGATGATTCTAGCATTAAAAAGGAAAGGTTTCACCCAAATTGCTTTGCTTTTGGAAAAGACATGCATGACTAAGGCTAAAAAGAAAAAGAAAGAGAAAAATTTATATTTCATAAAACTGCTAGCATCTTCATAGAATTCTGCCTGTCTACTATATCAAGGCTTACAAAATATTCCTTATATATAAAGCTGCAGTCCACTTGCAGAATCACAGACACTTCTGAATTCATGAGACAAAGGTACTGTGTGACGCCTGTATCATCTGTACTTCTGCAGCCTGGTACAGCACTAACAGGCATGTTTTTAAAATGGAGTGTAAATCCAGGTACAACACAGCCTACCCTTGAGAACTAGATTCTCTGCCAAGAATGTTATGGAAGTCAGATATATGCCTCGTCCAAAGTCAGGGGGGTATAGTTTCCCTTGGCAGATGGAAATATAATAATACTGAAGTCAGCTCACTGTTAGAAAACAAAGACAGATAGTCCAAGTCAGATGCCAATGGTATTGCAATATTCTGTCCCCCAGTTCACTATGCCTATATTTCAGTTTTTGAAATCTGAGTTATTTTACTACTGCAAATTTATGACACCACTGAATCACACTGAACAGTACTTGTAAATCTTACATCACAGTGCCACTGAGAAGCTCCTGAATAGCAAGGCCATGAATTTTTCAAGTCTGGGATTTTGGCTTGCACCTACGTGGGAAGCCAGGTTGCATTCTGTTTTTTTGCACGTGATGCATGCAGAGGCTGACTACATGGTGCTCATACTTCAGTAAAGGCCTTTCACTGGCCTCTTTTAGAACCACATTGAAATTTTATCTTTTTCCCCTGGCCTACCTCAAACCACGAAGACAGTTCATAGATCATTGAGCCTGCCACCGGTTTACTGTTATGGTTCTCTACTGTGCATGTCTGTTATTATTCTGTCTTCATTTCTGTGCTAATGTATTGGTTGTTTCTTTAAGTGCCCAGAGCCTGCAGAATGGGAGCTGTATAAATAAGATTACTATGAGAAACTTATAAACATAGAATTTGATGGTAGATAAGGGCCATTTGGCCTACCCAGTCTGACCATTTTTCCTTGCCTATACTACTTGATTTCTGGCTACCTCCCCTGCTATCCTACCAAGATTCTTCTGTGTCTATCCCATGTACTGTATGCTTAAAGCCCAACACCATTTTCGCCCTCACAACCTCTGCTGGAAGACTGTTGCAGGTATCCACCACTCATTCAGTGAAGAAGTACTTCCTCACCTCCCCCCCTTTCCAGCTTCACTTTAATGGCCCCCCTCCACCGGCTGAAGTAGGAAGAACTTGAGTGGAATGGAATCCCCTCTCCCCAGATGGAAATTGATAAAGGAAGCAGGGCAGTAGAAATTAAGGGGGAATGGGAACAGAAGCATTAAAAAGAGAGGGGGAGGAGATAAGGCAAAATGAAAGGAAGTGGGGGTAACAAGCAGAGTGGTAACAAAATCTGGAAGGCCATGTGTGCGAATGCTATAAGTCTAGGAAACAAGGTTCTGGATTTAGAGGCAATAATGGCACAGGCTGACCTGGATATTGTGACAGAGTCATGATACACTGAAAACAATGACTGGGACATATTCATATCAGGTTATACTCTGTTCAGGAGGGACAAGGTGGGAAGGAAAGGTGGGGGTGTGGTGCTTTATATGAGGGAAGGCATAAAAGCAATGGTGATACTTGGAATGCATGGGGGAGCAGAGGTACTGTGGGTCACCCTAGAGATGGGGAAATGGAGTCTCTATTCACATGGGCCTTATATACAGACCTTCAGCAAAGAAGGAGGAGTTAGATAGAGTACTGGTGGAAACTATAGGCAAGATGGCAGAAAAGGGGGAGGTGCTGCTGGTGGGGACTTCAATCTTCTAGAAGCAGATTGCAATTTCCCAGCTGCAGCTTCATCTAGAAGCAGGGACATGCTGGACTCCTTGCAGAGGGTGTTCTTCAGGCAACTTGTCAGTGAACCCACTCATGATGGCATAATACTGGACCTGGTACTCATTAACAGGGACAGGGTTGCAGACGTCAAGGTAGGAGGCCACCAGGGGAACAGCTCTCACTGTACAGTGTGGTTCAGTATAAGGATGGCTGTAGAACTGAACCACACAAGGGCAAGGGTCCTATACTTCAGGAGGACAGATTTTAAAAAGATGGGTGAATGTCTCAAGGGTGACTTGGCAAGGGGTATGACCTGGGTGGGGTGGAGGAACAGTGGGGAAGGCTAAAAAGCGCCATAGGGAAGGCAACAAACCTCTGTGTCAAGCAAGTGAGCAAAAGCAAGAGGAAAAAGAGACTGCTATGGTTTTCGAAAGAGGTGGCGGAAAAGGTAAAGGCTAAAAGGAGGGTAGCATTCAGAAGGTATAAGGAGATGCAGAGGGAGGAGCATAGGGAGGTGTATCAGGGGAAACACAGGGAGGCAGGGAAAGCAGTAAGGAGCATGAAGGTGCAAACTGAAAAGAAAATAGCCCAAGCAGTGATGAAGGGGGGGCATACATTTTTCCGGCAAGTAAGTGAAAGGAGGAAGACCGGGGTGGACTGTAACATTAAAAAGGGAAGGCGGACGGCCTGGCGGTGCAGCGGTTGTATTTCTGCTTTCGACGCCAGCAACCAGGGTTCACTGGAGGGCTGGCCGGGGAGAGACTGCTTGAGCATCCTATGGCTGCTCGTTGTCTCCGGGGAGGGAGCAGGGGGCCACAATCTGGTGTTGGGCGACTGCTGGTGGAGGCCAGGGGTAGGGCAGCATGTTGGGTTTGTAGGTAGGAGGTGTGTGCCAGACATCGGCTTTTGCCTAGACGTCCGGACACCACGCACCAAGGAAAAAGAGAAAAATCGCTCCCTTTTGGCCAGATGACAGCCTCTGGTCCTCTGCCAACTCTTAGGCCCCCGAAAACAGCCTGTCTGTACCTTCCCCAGCAGCACCCAGGCCAATGAATGAGGGCACTGGCCTGTCCCCACTGGTGCCTTCTCCCCCGGGGAGGGGACCCGTCCGGCAAAGGGAAACGCCGGGTTACCTGGGGGACTGCTGATATGGGGTTGAAAGGCTGCAGTAGGGTGGCAGGAGCAGCAGGGGTGTACCTTGGAGACCGAAGGGAAGACCGAAGGAGAGCTCGGGTAAGCAGATAATAAAAAAAAAAAAAAAAAAAAAAAAGGGAAGGTGGGACTGTGTAGAGAGGAGCCAGTATAAGACAGATATCATGAACAAATACATTTTTCAGTGTTCACAGAGGAAGGAGAAGAGGAGGGCCCACAAAAGTAATAGGAGCTTTGGAGTGAGGGAGGGAGACACTAGTCTGTGTTCAGAGGAGGGTGTCCTGAAGGGGCTTGTTAATCTGAAAATAGACAAAGCAATGGAGCCAGATGGAGTGCATCTAAGGACACTGAGTGAGCTCAGAGAGGTACTGGCTAGACCTCTGACATTCTTATTTAACAGCTCATTGGAAACAGGAGTGGTTCCAGAGAAGGGCAGATGTAGTCCCACTTCACAGTAGTGGTGGCAGGGAAAAACCTGGCAATTATAGGACAGTCAGCCTGACATCAGTGGTGGGAGAGTTATTGCAGTCACTGCTGAAGGAAAGAATTGCAAAATATCTTGAATCCAGTAGGTTAGAGGACCAGAGGCAGCATGAATTCACAGGGAGGGCAGTCACGTCAAACAAATCTGACAGATATTTTTGACTGGGCGACCAAGGAATTAGGTGGAGTAGTGGTCATGGCCATCCTAGATTTAAGTAAGGCTTTCAAAACCATTCCGAATAGGAGACTAGTAAGCAAACTGGGTAGCTTAGGAGTGTGTCCAAAGATGGTAAATGGTGTAAAAAATTGGTAACAGGATAGGCGGAAGATGGTGGTGGTAAAAGGAGTTCACTCAGAGGAATGGAGGGTGACAAGAGAAGGTCTGCCTTTTTTGTGAAAGACACCAAAATCTGTAATAGGGTGGACCCTTCAAGGAGGGTGGAAAGGATGAGCAGAGATCTAAAAAAACAAACAGGAAAGAGACATGGGGTAATCATAACAGATGACCTAAAGGTGGCCAGGCAGTGCCACAAGGCAAACAAAACCCAGAAGGAGAGTCGCACTCACAGCATAAGAAGTAAAATAGCCGGACACTGATCTGGATGCAAATTCAAATGAATTTAATGCGATTCCAACATGTAAAACCTGGGTGCCCACAGCTAGCAGCTTCAGTACAAACACACATAGCCCCGGCACTTCGAGACCAATCATCTCTTTGTCACGCCCCCTGACGAAGAGACGACTGGTCTCAAAGCTGTTGCTGTGAGTGCGACTCTCCTTCTGGGTTTTGTTTGCTCGTATTTCTGCAGAGGCAACTGCAAGAGCCGCACCGACCCTGTTCTTGCTGTGCACAGTTAACTTTGTTTGTTTCAGTGCCACAAGGCAGTTGGGAGGGCTAGTGGAATAATGTGGTGCATAGGAAGGGGTATCACCAGCAAAAAGTGGGAGATGGTATTGTCTCTGTATAGATTGCTAGCAGGACCCCACCTACAGTACTGTGTCCAGTTCTGGAGACCACAAGTCTGGAAGGACATAGACAATAAGGAGGCAGTTTAGAAGAGGGCTACTAAAATGGTGCAGGGTCTGCATCAGAAGCCCCATGAGGAGAGACTTAAGGACCTGAATATGTACACCCTGAAAGACGGGGTGGGGGGAGGGTTGATAGAGACCTTTAAATACCTGATGGGGTAAAGAAGGTACAGGAAGGACATATTTCTCAGAAAAAAAGGTGTTCAAAGACAAGGGAGCAAAATAAGAAGCTGGAGGGGGGTAGATTCAGGAGAAATGTGAGGAAGTACTTCTTCACAGAAAGAGTGGTGGATTCCTGAACCAGTCTTCTAGCAGAGGTGGTGGTGGGAAAAACAGTGGTGGGGTTCAAGAATGCATGGGAAAGGAATAAAGGAATCTTACAGAAAGGGAAGGGGAAGTAGGTGGATCAGTCAGAGATCAAGTAGGATCTACGGCAATACTACAGGCAGTAAAAAATGGGCAGACTAGGTAGGCCATGCGGTCCTTATCTGCTGGCAAATTCTGTTTCTGTGTTACTGCATGTCCCCTTGTTCTCATGTACCTTCTCTGGAAAATACTCCCCTCCTGTACCTTATTCACCCTTGTGAGGTATTTATAGGTTTATATCATGTCCCGCCTCCCTCCTCTCTTCAAAGGTGTATTTACTGAGATTCCTCAGTCTCTCCTATTAGGGCTCTGATTCAGCCCATGCATCATTTTAGTTGCCCTCCTCTGGACAGCCTCTACCCTGTCTATGTCCTTCCTGAGATGTGGTCTCCAGAATGGAACACAGTACTCCAGGTGGAGTCTTACCAATGATCTATACAGTGATAATGTCACTGCTCTCTTTCTGCTGGGGATACCCCTCCCTATGCATCCCAGCATCCCACTAGCCCTACCTACTGCCTTGTCATATACTGTACCTTGCTTCCTTCAAGTCATCCAATATGATTGCCTCAAGGTCCCTTCCCTGTTTGGTGACTGTCAATACCTCTTCCTCCATTTTATGTTCTGCCTCTGGGTTTCTTTGTCTTAGGTGCACGATTTTTCACTTTTTTTGCACTGAAACCCAACTATCCTTTACTATTCCTTGAGTTCTCAGGTTTCTAAACATTCTCTCCACAGTCTCTGGAGTGTCTTTCTGATTACAGATTTTGGTGTCTTCTGTAAAGAGGCATACCTTTCCTCCCAGTACTTCTGCAATGCCACTTATTAAGACATTAAAAAAGGACTGGTCCCAGTACTGAACCCTGAGGTACCCCCTGGTCACTCTATCCTCCCCCAAGTGAGTGCCATTTACCTCCACCCTCTGTCACCTATCCATCAACCAATTTTGTAGCCAGTTTGCCACCTCAGGACCCACTCCCAAACTGCCCAGTTTCCTTATGAGCCTCCTATGTGGTATAGTGTTGAAGACCTTGCTGAAGTTCAAATAGACCAGTACTGCTACTACTGCATGATGTAGAGATACTGTGGTTTTAGTAACTATTCAAAAAATGATCTGCAGAGCTGTCCTCTAAGGAAACTAAAAATCACGGGCAAAGATTTGAACTTCATTATTAAAAGTATGATATAGCTGAAGCTGTGAGTCAGGTTCACAAAAGTCAGATGTGCAAGAGTCTCAATCTGGGATTACTGTACGTCAGAATGGAGGGGCAAAACCTGATGAATTACTCCTTATTCTAAAATCCAAGTGTTGAGGACCCCTCCCAAATTACTGCTTCAGTACTGCTTCTCCTGATAATGCAGATATAGTCACAGCAGCAGCACAGACTTGCTAGTCTTTTTTTTTTTTAACTTAATTAGTTTTTTTTTTATAGTTTATCATACTGATACATCTTAGGCAGAATTCCATTCTCAATACATAGCCATATTGTGGCAATTAATCAGCTTATTTATACAGTACAGATCATCTTATTTCTCACAACAGTTCCTTTCCAATGAACTGCCTTCAGTTAATATTTTCTTTTATAGTACATAAAACTACAACAGCAATGTAGCATAACTCCAAAAGGTAGATAACTACCTTACTGCCCTTCAACTACACAAACTTTTTTATTCGACGTGGATTTAATTCTTAACCGTCCAGTCTCTCTATTCAAACAAGGCTTCCTTGCTCAGGCCTCATGTTACCATTAAATTTTCTCACCCTTATCTCCTTACTATCAATTGATGACCCATCTCTCGGATTATGCCCCTCAGTTCTGAAGAAGCTGATCTAGAACTGAAATTCCTTCAGTATCTTCGATATAATCGTAAAATGGTAACCACCTTGCATTATATTGATCCACTTTAAGATTTAACTGTGCGGTGACCACTTCCATGACTTTGAATTTTCTTAATATTACTTTTCCACATACCTTTGGTCAGTGAATTTTTTTTAACCATTGCTGAGTGATAACCTTAAGGGCTGCGGTTACCAGGATATAAAATAAGTATTTCTGGTTCTTTGTTCTAAATTCCTTTGGGGTCAGAGTTAATATTATATTAACAACTGAGAGATTTTCCTGAAGATGGAAAACGTTTTGTAAAGCCTGCATAATTTCCTGCCAAAAGTCTCTAATCAGGGGACATTCCCAGAAAATGTGTGCATATGTACCTCTTTTTCCACAACCCCTCCAACATAAGTCCGTAGGAGGCGTAGTATAGTGTGTAGAGATCACCGGAGTAATAAAATACCTAGAGGTGACCTTCCACTTAAATTCTTTCCACCCAGGAGAGATTGTGGTTTTAGGGATTCCCCCCCAGATTTTGCCCCATTCCACTTCAGTTATTATAGTGTTCAGTTCCTTTTGCCACTCATTCTCTATTTTAGCCACTTGTACTTTCCCCACATCTTCTTGTAGAGCCTTATATATGAGTGAGATGTATCCTTTCTGGTCAGCCATGTCACTTTTTTGGTGGGTGGCTATTAAGGGGGGAGGAGGGCGGGTTTTTAAGGCTTCCACCCCTACCATGGTGGTGATATAATGCCTGCATTACAGGTATTTAAAAAAATCTGTTATTGCGAGTTTATATTCTCTCTGCAGGTAAGTAAATGATTTGACTTCTTCTCTCTCTATAAACTGGGTAAGATTGTTTGACCCCGCCCTTCTCCACCTGGAAAAGCAGCCATCCCCTTGAGTGGTGGGGAACTTAGGGAGATGATTTAAAGGGATATATTCCCAGACTGGACTCGGGATCTCCCACCATTGCCGTGTGTCTAACCAGAGCTTTACTGTATGTTTGGTCCATCTGTTCTTGATTAATTTAATGTCTGGCTGAGTGGCTATCCAAGGTAATAATTTCAAAGGTACCGTAGGGTGGGCCTTTGTTTCCATTAAGTACCAACCCCACTCTGATCTGCGTTTAATATTTTTAGGATTGGGAGAACTTGTGCTGCTCTGTAATAGTTATAAAAATTGGGTATCCCTCTCCTCCCTTTGCTCTTATCTACCGTAAGAAGCTCACATCTCTTCCTCGGCTTTCTCCCTGCCCAAATAAATCTACAGAGTTTATGTCTAAGTTCCTTCCAATCTTTATGTGGAAATGGGATAGGTAGATTTGTAAATAAAAATAGGTATCTGGGTAACACATTGACTTTGACTGTGTCAATCCTATTCGTAAAAGTCAGAGGAAGTGTTTGCCATCTGTTAATATCTTCAAAGATCTTCCTTTGAAGTAACCCATAATTCAATTGGTATAATTTGGAGATCCTGGTTGGAAACTGTATTCACAAATACCTAATTTTCTCTTTCACCCATTTAAACGGGATCCTTCCCTAGAATGTTGTAGATAGAGCTCCCCCAATTAACATGATTTTGGATTTATCTTTGTTCATTTTGAAACCCAATATTTTACCCAAAAATGTAAATAATTCCAACACTGGGGGAATCAACGTATCCAGGTCTGATAAATAAATCAGTGTATCGTTGGCATATAAGGATATTTTATTTACTGTCCCCCCAATCTGGATTACTTTAATATCTTTTCTCGTCCTAATTGCCTGGGCCAGGGGTTCCATTGCTATGGCAAACAGTAGTGGGGATAATGGGCAACCTTGCCTAGTACCCCTTTCAATTGTAAACCCCTCCGACATTGTGCCATTGACCCGAACTCTAGCCTTGGGATTTTGATATGCCGCCATGATCCCCTGCATAAAAGAGCCTTCAAAACCCGTATGTAGAAGCACCTCCTGTAAATAAGTCCAATTCAGCCGATCGAAGGCTTTTTCAGCGTTCAAAAAAATTGCTACTTGAGGTGATGATGGTTTGCTCTCATTACTGATTATGTTGAGGAGTCTTCTGATATTATCAGATAAATGTCTACGGGGAATAAAACCCTTTTGGTCTGGGTGAATTAGGGTCCCAATATACTTCTGTATTCGATTGGCCAGGATCTTTGTCCATATTTTAAAATCCTGATTCAACAGGGATATGGGTCAGAATGACTCACAACATGAGGGGGGCTTACCTGGTTTAGGGAGTACTGTAATGATTACGTCCTGCCAGGAAGAGGGAATTTTGTTCTTGTCCAAGACTGCATTCATGACAGCAGTCAATTTCGGAACTAAGGAATTCTTCAGTTTTTTGAAAAATTCGTCGGGCAGCCCATCTGGGCCCGGTGATTTACCAGTTGGAAGGTTCATGATAACCCCTCAAACCTCCTTCTCTGTTATAGGAGCTGACAACTCTTTCTTTATTTCTGGGGTTAATTTGGGGATGTCCAAGGCCTTTAAAAATTCCTTTGTGTCCCTTTTAACTTCCTGTGGGTTTCTGTTTTCTGTATATAATAATTTGTAATATTCTTTAAATACTGTGGCTATAACATTTGATTTCACCCATTTTCTCTTATCCTTAGTGTTATCTAAAATAAATGGAATATATCTATTCACTTGCTCTTTTCTCAACTGAAAAGCCAACAGTTTAATTGCCCTCCCTCATAGTACTTTTGGCTTGTAAATCTTAGAATGCCTTCCGCTTTTTCATTGTCTAACATCCTCAATTCCTCCCTTTTTTTGAGTAATTATTTTAAAGTTTCTTCTCCTTTCCCCTTAGGGTGGCTTTTATGTACCTTTTCCAGCTCTTCTATGGTTTTTAATAACCCATTCTTCTTTTTTTCCCTAAGTTTTTTTTTTTGTTGATGCCAAACTAATTAATTGCCCCCTTACTACCGCCTTCATAGTGTCCCACCAGAGAAGTGGAGAATTATCCGAGATCGGGGAATCAATGACTAAATTTCCAATGGTCTGCTCAATTTGCTTTACTGCCGATTTATCATTAAGTAGTGAGACATTCAGTCTCCAGCTGGTACGTCTGGGATCTGTCCCCCATACTACTTTAACCATGATCGGCGCATGATCTGATAAAGTAAATGAACCTATCTTAGATGATGTAAAGTAGTGAATATTGACCTTGTGGGTCAATATAAAATCTATCCGCGAATAAGATTTGTTGGCTGCTGAGAAACAGGTGTAGTCTTTTTCCCCCGCATGCTGGTATCTCCATGCATCCACCAACCCGCTTTCCTCTAGCCTGGCTTTAAGTTTTCTATCTACTGGTTTTGGGGAACATGCTTGCCCTCCCGATCGATCCATTGTCGGACATGGGACGGCATTAAAGTCTCCACCCAATATCAATATTCCTGTGGAGAGGTCCGCAATCTTCTGGAAGACTTCCAAATGGAACTTATCTGTTCCTGTATTAGGTGCATATATGTTAACTATATGTATCACTTGGTCCTGAACCAATCCTGTGATCCTAATGTATCTCCCCTCAAATGCCTTATCCACTTCCTGTATGTTTAAGGGACAATTTCTTTTCAACAAAATAGCCACCCCTGCTTTTTTGTGCAGCAGCTTCCACTCTCCCTACCCAAGCTCTCCTGAGTTTTAAATGCTCTGAATCTGAGAGATGAGCCTCTTGCAGGAGAGCTACATCGCAGCCCAATCTCTTCCATTCCAAAAGTAATTTGGTTCTTTTGACAGGTGAATTAATACCATTGACATTATACAAGACTATATTTAGAGAGGCCATATTTGGGTATTAAGTTTTACCAAGGATCCGAATTACAGAGATTTGGCCAGGCTGCCACGCACCTCCCCTTCCCCCTCCCTCTTCAAAAGCCATCAAGATCTGACCTTGCTTCTTTATACTGAACGGAAAGAGACCACGTCGAAAAAATAAATATGACTTGTACATTGTTAAACTCAACATTTGTATATAATACTAAACTGTTTTAACTATGTAACTAACTTTAAGCTAACCGCCTATGACTTCCAAGGGAATTATTAGTCACCTCTGTGACCACTTATTATGCCCCTCCGATGTTTGTGGGGAGTTGTAGCAAGTATCCTTATACATACAGCCTGCTAACAACTTTCTTTTAATTGTAGACGCCCCTCGGTGTGAGAAAAAAAAAACTGCGCTCTCCCCCCCGCGAGATTTCCCCCTCCCCAACTGTTATCTGATACTACATACCCTTTTAGTTCCCCCCCTTCAATACTTATCACTCATAATCCAGCCCAGTTTACTTAACCCCAGAATGGCAATCCTTTTTATATCAACTCAGGAGCCAAAAATCCCCCTTTTCTCCTACTTTCCATCTCTCATCCCCCTCTCTCCCCCTGTACAAGTGGATGAAAGCCTGAAAAAGAGCGATCGCGTCCCACCAGCATAACATTTTGTTTCCTCGCTCTGTGAGGCACGAACACCAGAGCCTCCTGCAGGCCTCTCTACCTCGACTCAGCCCAACTGCGTCTTTTCAAATGTTAGTGTGACACAACTCTTTCCCCCTCCCACATCCTCCTCCCGCCCTGAAATCTTTCCTTTTTTGTTCCCCCATCTCATTTTTCTATTTTATTCAGAGTGTCATTTAAAGTTCTCAAACAGTTCTCCATATCTCTCTCTGGTGTTTAAGGAGGAAAAACTGTAACCACAGATATCATGGTTGAAACCGTTATTGCCCTCAGTCCTTCAGTGGCGAAGCATTCCCTCTTCTCGAGTCTGCCAGTTTGCTTCTTTTCTCGGCTCTCTGCAATATTTTTGCAATGTCCCCCAGTGTGGAGTTTGGGTAAGAAAAGGGGGCCCTTCTGTTCTTGTTCTTGCCTCTGGTCACAACGCTCCAAGCACTTGCCCTTAGTTGTTTTTCCATCATTTCGTATGCTAAGTCCGGTACAGCAATCTCTAAGTTCTTCAAATAAGGGACCGCATCGAGCAGTGTAGGAAAGATCTTTGTGCCATTTTCCTCCAGTATTTTCAATCTAGATGGATATAGTAGTTGTGCTTTAATTCCCTTTTTCTCTTTTAGTTCCCTAATTATTCCTCTGGTTCTCTGTCTTTCCGTCTGAAGCATTGTCGAGAAGTCTTGATCAAAGTAAATTACCATATCTTTGTATTTTAAATCTCTGTGTCGCCATGCTTCCCTTAATATCCATTCCTTTGTTTGGAAATGCAGCATTCTAGTCACAAATGACCTCGGCCTCGCTGCTGGATCTGTTGGCTTGGGTACTAATGATCGATGTGCCCTGTCAATCGTTAAGTCAAGATCTGAGGGAATTACCAACGTGGATCTTAGTACCTGCTGGATAAAGTCCGATGCTGTGGCAAACCCTTCCTCGGTTCCTTCCATCAGCACATGTATTCAAAAGTTATTACACCGAGACCTGTTCTCCAGGTCCTCAAGTTTCACACTTATTTCCCAGTCTCTTTGCATCAAGTACAGTAGCAAGTGATCATTGCTTTCCTGTGTTTCTGCCAGTTCTTCCAGGTGAGCATCATTTTTAGAGACTTTCTTGTCTAAGAGGCGCATGTCCTGCCTTAGGTCTGCCAGGTCACTATCAATTTTGTTCACTGTGGTCAGTATCTTTTGTAGAGTATGCTTTGTGCCCTCAGTGGAGTCCATTTCATCCTGCTGTAGGTCAACAGATGAGTCGGAGGCATATAGTCTGCATGCTGGTAGGGCCGCGAGGCCTTCTTGTGATCTGCTCAGCAACATTTGTCTCATTTTACCTTCTGAGTGCAGTTGTCTGGAACCCTTTGCTTTCAGGGGTTTTCCTGCCATCCTAAGCTTGCCTCGTACGTACTTATTTGGTTTAAAAGTATGCTCGTTTGGGGGGTTTGCAAAGATTGGGGGGATACTGGGATGCATAGGGAGAGGCATCAATAATAGAAAACAGGAAGTTGTTATCCCTCTGTACAGACAGTTGGTGAGACCCCATCTGGAGTACTGTGTACAGTTCTGGAGACCCCTTCTCTGCAAAGACATAGACAGATTGGAGGCTTCCAGAGGAGGCAACCAAAATGGTGCAGGCTCTGCACACCAGAAGACATACGAAGAAAGACTAAAGGAGCTTAATATGTATACCCTTGAGGAAAGAGAGAGAGGGGACATGATAGCAACTTTGGGTAGCATCTTTCAGAAAAAGAGATGTGCAAGAACAAGGGGGCACAATTTGAAGCTAGAGGGGGGACAGCTCAGAGGTAATGTGACAAAGTATTTTTTCACGGAGAGGGTTGTGGATGCATGGAACAGCCTCCCTGAGGAGGTCGTGGAGTCAAGAACAGTGGGGGAATTCAAGAATGCATGGGACAGACATAAGGCAGTCCTAGTGGGGGGTAGGAGGAAGTAAGCTGTTGGTTAACTAGGATCTGCATCTTATATGTTAGGCAGGAAAATGGGCAGACTAGGTGGGCCCAAGCGGTCCTTATCTGCCATCAAATTCTATGTTTCTATGTTTAATCGCCGGGGAGCTCAGCTTTTCAGCCTCTCGCCATTACAGTGACGTCACCGGAAGTCAGACTTGCTAGTCTTGTGTGGAACCCTTGGTTCCAAAGATACTGCAGCAAACCCCAGCAGTCATGCAGAGAGACTCTAGGCTCATTCACACGGCCAATTCTGGGCCATTTTTGGTGGACGCCACCCTTTTGCCATTCTCGGGTAGTGTTTCATTGTGACCACAATCCCTCTTTTCTTGGGATTGCATGGTGATGCATGAGTTTTGCGCCATTTTGCGCAGACCTCTGAACACCTGGCACCACTCATAACGATGCCAGCTGAATAGCCAGCCTGCAATTTTGGGAAAATGGTGACAATGCAGGAAGCAAGCCTGCAACAGTGCACAGCTGTATCTTGTGTGAATGCCGGCCGGCAGCACTATTAGATACAGCTGTGGATCCAGTGGGTACGGCAGTGATCCTGATACCTGCTGTATGAACGAGGCTTCTGACACTTTCAAGGGGTGAAGTCTGAATCACAGTGAGGTGTATTCAGGATTCAGCACTGCACATTGTCCTGGACTCTTTGACTTGCCATCAAAAGGGACTGCTTGATCATGACACAGAGACTCTTGGGTAACAGATGTCTGGTGATTAATTAAGCAGTCCAAAGGAAAGATTCAGGCCAGTAGTTATGGTCACCAACTGACAGTGAGGAGGTATGCAGTAGCACTGCAGTCCACTGCTGGTTGTGGGCATCACTGAGTGTGTGTATTGAAGGGAGTCATATAAAAGAATGGGGAGGGAACGTCAGATAACATAGGAAGGGTGGCACAGCTTCTTAGTATCTCATGGAAAGCATGTGATGCAATAATTTTATACGTGAAATAATTTTATAAAACAAATTCCACTTGAAAGAGAAGAATCTACACACACAAAAAAATGGTCGGTAAAAGAAAAAGACATGTTACAGTATGACTTTAATCTCAGTTTGTTGTCACTACATTTTGCAGGGTAGGAACTACTATGACACTCCTTTTCCTTTTGCTTTCAAGTTCCATGCATCAGAGTTTTCTCTACCAACAGTGGCACAGACTCTCTCCGTCTCCATGGTACAGTAATTGTCCCTGGTGTCCAGCTGTACCCCAATCCCCTAGTCTGCTGGTATAGGATATAGCATTTGCCTGAGTTTATTTATTTATTTAGTTTTTGTTGACTGGGAAAGGAGGGCTAGACAGTATTATCTATTTTCAGCCTCGTCCTAGTGTGTGTGTGTGTGTGTGTGGGGGGTACGAGTTAGATGGCAAGTGGCCGAGGAGGTAAGTAGAAGGTTTAGAGGCCCTCACTGTGGGACCGGTGTGCCACTGGACACCAGGGACAAGTACTACGGGGATGAAGAGAGGGAGGTGGTGTATGGTCTGCAGTATCTGTCCGCTGTTAAAGCATGCTGTTCCCAAGTGGTAACTAGTATTGCACAGTCAGTTAGTACAGTTACCAGACTCCCAATACACCATTGTGTCATGTAAGTATAATTCCCAGGAATCCCTTGGGTTCCTACTGTAAATTTGTTGAAGGTGTTGGTTGGCACTTCAGGGTTAAGGTTTGAAGGCTCCTGTTGCATGAGTTATGATACATGTGCAGTGGGTAGGGGCCTACTGTGTTTTGTGCCTGCCACTTGGGACAGCATCGGTCAGACTATGGAAGTCTGTAAAGAGAGTTGGGATGAATGTCACATGTGCCAGAGCTGTGAGGGAGGCCCCCAACACCTTGGTCCCTCTCATACTGCTTGTGATCTATCTTGCCCTTTAGGGAAGTGGTGAAGGCCATTATCTGTCTAATGATCAAGTGTCTACCCTGGGGAGTCAAGCCATCACCTGTGGCCAAGACCTGCTTGGATGTTTGCTAATAGAAGCCTGTAGTACAAGTACAAGCATGGACTGCCTGTAATGCAAGACTGTTACTTGCTGTTTACTGTACGGCTGTCATCATTTATCAACAGAAATGCAGAGTACTCTCTTTTCTGCCACTAGTATAATGCTCAAGTTCTACCTCTGTTTGCTGCTGCAAGAATTGGAGAACAGTTACTGCCTTTAATGATTCAGAACAGTATTCTACTAGACAGGCAAACATATTCTGCTTGTTGATTTTGCTGCTATTGGAATCTGTCATTGCATTATTCTCATCAACAACTGTAATGTGTATATTTCATTGCAGTTTAATTAGGTTATGGTGAAGTAGCATGTGTCACCTCTGTAGGGATCCAGTTGGCTACTGCCATGGATGGTGTCAGGAGCATTGCCTCGTCGCCCTGCAGGGATCCGATGCTTGCCCTCCAGTTACAGTGGCACCCACAGGGTCTTTTCTCCCAAGGTGGAGATAAAGGATTTACAGTATGTGTTAAATGTTGGTGCCTAGTGGTGGTCCCAAATCATTCCTTTGCATGCTTGTGGGTATGGCAAAGTCACACAACTCTATTCCTAATTGTCTTCTATACACAACTACTTCAGTTCCTAGCTGACTACAATACTCTACTTGGTAGCTGTATGTTGGCCAAAGACCTAAGGTGTATGATGCATCCACAGTACCCTGTGAGGTTGTGCAGAGTTCAGAACAGCTTGTTATAATACCTTACCATCACTTGATATTTCCCGTTAGAGGTAACAAATTGCATGCCAGCTACACAGTTATCCAAAACCTCCCTAGGATGGTGACTTAACTGAACTGATGTGAGACTTTGTCATCTAGAGCTCAGAACTTGAATTCAAGTGTCTACTGTGATTTCCACCTGTCTGTGTGTAATAAAGGAACATCTAGACTCTGCAGATAGTGTGGACATGAAAGTTTGTAACTTTTAATGCAAGTATGGTGCCTTGTTCTCTGCTAGTTCCTGCTCCCAAACCCAGGATTCCATCTGAACTAAATAGGAATGCATTAATGGTGTGTCCCCACCCCTCAAGAAGCAATAGTCACTGCTCAAATATTTGCTAGACGAGATATGGGGTTTTGGTATGCACAACTCTGCCTTTTATTTGCACATTCCCGAGGACACCCTTTGGGGTAATGTGCACACTGCTTTGTGCTGTGCAAACAGAGGTTTCAAATATTAAAAATAAACATCATGTCTTACTGGGCCAACCTGGTTAACAAAATTCAAATAAATAAATCAGTATGACACACAGGAGTGCAAAGAACATCTCCAGGGTGCAAAGCCCTGCTTGCACAGCACAAAGCCACTTTGTTCCACACAAACTGTTACAAATAGGGGGCCCCATACTATTCCTAAAATCCCCCTGATTTCCTCCACCAGCTCCTCCCCATACTTTTTTCCAAATTACTGCATGCCATTAGGTGGATTTGGACAGCTTTCTCCTCACCAACACGTCCCAGAATGTGTTTTATGATGTTCTTCCTCTGCCACATCTGTTAAAATGCAATGTTTAAAGCAGCAGTGCAATGAGAAATATTTTTCCAAAACAGTTAATTTCAACCACAAGTGATAAAAAAAATTAGCATATCTGTCAGATCTACTTTTCTAGGTACCTCCTATGCTGTGTACCATGAGTTGTTTTTATTTTCTTGCACCTAACCCTTGCCAAGTATACAATGTTATTTCTAAGCCAAATGTGGCAGCCATCTTTTTTCCTGAGGAAAAAAACTAAATGAAAGCATTTATAAAATACTCATATTTTGGTGGAACTGGAAAATTGTACCACCAAAGAAAACTAAAAGATATCTGGAATCTTCTATAGTGAAAAACGGTAAGAGTCAAATTTTGCCCGATTTCATTACACTGCTGCTTTAATGGATGCAACAAAGTAGGTGGCAGATAGAGTACTGCTGATTTCATTTATTTTATTTGTTTGTCAGCTGTAATACCTGCACCATGTCCTAACATACCACACCAAATGAATTCAGAGAGCTCAACTTTCAAAGTCCCGTGAATGCCCCAAGCCCTAGTGCGGCAGTCGCTTTCGCACGGGCTTATGCATTCACTGCATCATGATCGATTTTTGATCCAGTCGTAGCGTTAGACCAGGTTTTCCCTGGTCTAACTTTTTGTCATTTGGGGCCCGCTTATGGCGCTTGAGCAAAATATTTGGCGCAAGCTGCCATAAACTGTGGAAAGTGTTGCAACTGTGCCCGATGTGCTAAAATCAGGTGCAGTTGCATCACAGACATTTGGCACAGCGGTGCCAATGAACAGGGTTGATGTAAGGCTTGAGGCAAGTCCTGTGTCAACCTTTGAAACTCGAGCACCGGGTACTCTAAGGGCAATATCATATAGCCATGAATACCAAAATCTGCTGCTCATGGAATACATTGAAAGATAAATAAACATGCTTATAAAAGTTTTACCACCAACTGACTTTTTTAATTGCACTATTGTCAAAACAATAGGGTAGAGCAACTGTGAACACTAGACCTGGATTCCTTGACTGACTATCCTGCAGTGATTTGTTTGGCAAACTAAGCCCTCAAATCAGTATGACTTCAGAGGTGCATGTTAACATATTCCTCCACTGAATTTCAGGTAATGATCTGACGCTGAGCCCCAAGACTGCAAGAAAAACAAGGATCACTGCAGCCCAACATCACATTGTTAGACACCTGGGACTTGCGATTCATTCAGTGTTCAAGAGTTGCTTTATCAATAATGAGATTACAGGTGACAGGGGCATAGTGTTATGCCACAGAGACTGCGTGGTCAGCTGGCCTCTAATGTCCAAAATATCCACTTTCTATGCTCTCCATTAATGGCCCTATATAAAGGATTAAATGCCAGTCTCAACATTTTGGGATGGTGTACTGATTTATAGGCTGTCACTGACTGGTGTTAAAAGCAGAAATTCTCCCACTAGCTCAGACAGTGACAAATGGGCTGGAAATGGATTAAGCTACATTAATGAAATCAGCCATGTCCCTGCTCATTGTTTTGTGTTTACCCTTTCAACTACAATTTCACTGCAGCCATTAGCATTTATATTTAAGGTGACCCTTTAATAGGAATTGCTCAAGCAATTTAAAAGCCTGAAGTTTGAGACCCAGGTTCAGATCCCACCACTGCCAGTTAATCCCACCATGACCTTGGGTAAGTCACTTAAACTCTCAGTACTCTGTTTGCAAGCAGTGTACCTGTAAAGAAAAAGGACTTCAGTGAGAATGAGATGATGCACCTCAGGTGGACTATTCTGCAATAAAATTATTCCCCAAATACAACTCTCAATATTTAGTGTTTTTGTTTAAGTACTTACTACCTTTATAAGGTCAGTAAAATATGATTTAACCTGGTCTTGGAACTCTCTCTCTCTATCCCCTCCCTTTACTCTCCTCCCCCCCCCCACAACCTCTCACTCCCCTTACTCCTCCTATCCATCCTAGAGTGCTGTGTTCACCCTGGCTTAACCTTTAATCCCTTCATCTTTTCTGCCACCCTATTTTTTTCTTCCTCCATTCCCCCTCCCCATGCAGCCCTAAAGGGTGAAAAAGACTCTTTCTGTACCCTCTACTTCCTTTCCTCCTGCTTCTCTCCAGTGATGTTGAACTCAGCCCCGGCCCACCTTCCCCTTCCTCCCCATCTGCTATACCAAAAGCCTTCAGCCTCCTCCATATGAATGCCAGGAGCCTCCTCCCTAAACTTGATGCACTCAAATTCTGGATCGCCAAGCATTCCCCTGATGTCCTGTGCATCTCCGAAACCTGGCTGTCCTCCAAGGTCCCTGACTCCTACCTCACTCATGCCGATTTCCACCCCTTCTGCAAGACAGAGGCAAACGGGTTGGGGGAGCAGCACTGTACATTCGACAATCTCTTTTCTGCTCCATCCGTCTCCATGAAACTCTCCTCCTCTCATGAACTCATTATTGCTAAATAAATCCTCTTTTCCACTCTCCCAATTCTTGATGGAGCTCTATCTGCTTCCCCTAGGCTCTCTCCCACTTCCCTGGTCACCTACATCACTTTGACTGCCACCCATGTAACCTGCAGCGAACTCATCCTTCTCAGGGACTTCAGTTTAAACTGGCTGTCCCCTACCTCCAAGCCTACTCTACTCAAAACTGAATCACTGAACCTTACCCAGTTATTAGCCAAACCCACCTGACTCAACCCACACTCTCTAAATCACTCACTGCTGGACTGGGTGCTCTCCTCCCACCCTCACTGCATCATTACAGCAGGCACCCTCCCTGATGCTTTCAGTGATCATTGCCTGATCTAGCTGTGTCAGGAAGGTGTGTCCCCCCCAATCAGTCCTAAATACATCCAGTACTGATCCCTCAGGGCACTCGATACAAACACCTTGCTACAAGACCTCATTGAGTCTGACTTTTCTCCTGTTTTCTCAGCACCTGACATTGATTCAGCCCTTGACCTATTCATAAGCACTCTCACTTGTGTCTGGAACTCCCATGCCTCCCTCAAGAAAGCTAGGGTCAAACACTCTCATCACTCTTGGATCACAGCCAACCTTATAGACTTGTGCAGATCACAGGACCATGCTTGGGCTCACTTTAAATCCTCCCAGTCACTGTCAAACCTCCATGTGTACAGATCACTAAGGAAGTCATGTACTAAGGCTGTCCACATGGCTAAAGCTGAATACTTCAAAGAACTCCTTTGAACTTATCACAACTCACCTCCAAAATTCTGATGTCATCCACTCCCTCCTAGACCTCCTGCAACCTAGTCCCCCCCCTCCATCTCAGTGGATGGCTCACTGGTCTCGGATTCCTCTTCCATCACAGCTATCTTCAATAAATTCTTTACAACATGTGCTCTTTCTGACCACCCTTCTCTGGTCCTTACTGACTCTCCCCCACCTCCCTCACCTGGAGGTTATCACTCCCCTATCTCCCCTCAGGAAAACTACCATGCACTAAAGTCCCTAAACCCTGCCAAGTCCAAACAGGTGGCCTAGACTCCAAGCCCCTCCATATCTCCACCCTTGTCATTGTCTTCCCCCTCGCACCTTCTGAACCTTTCCTTCATTTCTGGCATGGTTCCACTGCTCTGGGAAGCTGCCAAAGTTCTGCCACTTCAGAAAGGTGCAGACCCCTCCTCCTCTGGTAACTACTGGCCTAGATCTCTCCTCCCCTCTCTAGATAAACTCCAGCAATCCATCGTCTACTCCAGGCTCACTGAGTTCCTTACCTCTACAAATACTCTCTGCCCCGTCCAATCCAGCTTTAGGAAATTTCATTCTACAAACTCCTCCTTAATGTGGGTTACAGATTTCATCTCTCTGGGATGGATCAGGGTAACATCACTGCTGCCATATTCATCGATTTGGCCAAGGCCTTCTATTCTGTGTCCCACTTACATCTTATAAATAAGCTGTATTTTGTTGGCTTGGCGGCTTCAACTGCAGAATGGTTCAGTTCTTACCTCATATGTAGGCAGCAGTCAGTACAGGAGGGGACTGTCTAATCTTCCCCTCTCCCAATCCTTGCTGGGGTCCCCCAAGTTTCCATCCTTGGCCCAATCCTCTTCTCTTCATTAATGACCTCTGTGTGCACCAACTCTCACATCTACATGTATGCAGATGACATAGTTATCTACACCTCCGACTCATCAGCTTCAGATGTGGAGGACCCTCTCCAGCAGAACTTTAATAACATGCTGAGCTGGTTCCATGCAAACCAACTTAGGGTTAATACTAAAAAAATGTCTCAGTGACCTGCGTAACCAGAAAAAAACTGGCAAGGCTTTCAACACCTCCAGTGTTCACCACCTCAGAAGGTACCCCTTCCCCCTTGATGCGGTCCTCACCTTCAAATACCTTGGGGTTTGGCTGGATAACAATCTCAACTTCTCGGTTCATAAAGATCCCATCCACTCCAAACTTCACCCTAAACTAGGAGCATTGTATTGAAACAAAGACTGCCTCTCTCTTCCTATTTGCCAAAAGTTGGTAACAAAAACAATCCTTCCTGTGCTCATCTATGCGGATGTAGTCTATGGCACTGCTCCTGCCATGGCCTTTGCCAGACTGGACACCTTTTTAAATGCCATCTGTAGTTTCATTACCAACTCCCTTTTTCACACACATTACTGCTCTCTTTACTCCTCTCTATCTCTCCCCTACCCCACTGTTGATAGGCCAACTACTTAGTCTTCATCGCCAAATACTGGATTGGGATCCTTCCATCATAGCTTTCCTCTCTCCTATCTCCTGCCATACATACCTCTTACCCACTTTTCTCCAGGGAATCCCGCTCCTTCTCCCTTCCCCAACTCTACTCAACTGCTGGCCAGTCTGCCTTCTCCTATAACCTCCCCTTCCCCTGGAATCAACTCTCCTCTACCATTCATCTAACCCTCTTGCTGCCTGGTCTTAAGCGCCTGCTCAGACTTGCACCTGTTGCTCATTGCTGCTGTCCCTCCTTGCCTCTCAACTGCATTAAGGCTTATATTTGCCCATATTTAACTTTGTTTTGTCTGTATAATGCACTTGATTACTGTCATTATGTAATTTTCCCTTTGCATGTTTTTGTCTTCTCCTTCCCTGGGTCACACCTGGAAATGAGCCTCTGCTCAGTGTGTCTTTCCCAGTTGCTAAAATTTTAAATAAATAATAAATAAAAAACTTACCCACTGACAAGCCCAAAAGAAACTCTAAAAGGATTCCTGCAATAAACTGAGAAGGATAGACACTACTGTGTGTGCTTCTAGCTGAATTCTTATGTGATATCCAACTGCTTAATTCCTTGTATATTATGTTGTATATGACAAATATGTGTCGAAACAACTCAGGCCAACATCTCTTTATTGGTCCCACTATCCAAGGTCCTAGAAGGAACAGTATATGATCAGCTCAAATATTTGTTCTTGAGACAAATCAGGTTCTTACTGCATTTCAACATGGATTTCGGCAAAATCACAGTACTGTAACTGCAGTGGTGGAATTTACCAGTTTCTTCCATACCATAGGGCATTGGACAGTGGGAATATGGCTGGTGTGTTATTCCTAGATCTTTCTATGGTCTTTAACTTGGTGCACCATAGTCACCTACTCTCAAAGTGGACTGGCAGTATAGCCTAGAGGTTAGAGTAATGAGCTGCGAATGAGCTTGGTACATCCAGCAGCCTTGGGTTTGATTCCCACAGTCTACCTGCATACTATGTGACTCTAAACAAGTCACTTATCACTTAACCTCCCCAGTGCTCCCAGGTCGGCCCTGATAACAGGCAATTGTGTCTAGTGGGTCTTGCTATGTTACCAAAGGAGGGGAAGCTCTGGTGCATCGGACTTCTTTAATTTTCAGTTGGCAGGTTTCAAAATTATTTAACTAATCATTTTCAGAAAGTTTTTTTAAGGGGCATTTCTTCTTTTTCACTTAAGAGACATATTGGTGTCCCATGGAGCTCCAGTTTGGGCTTTGTACTTTTTTGAGTATTTTAATAACTTACCTCGGTTCTTGCCTGATGCGTCCATTTTTTTACTTTACATCGACAATATAGTCCTATATAGAAATCACCCTTTGTCAATTATGTAAATTCCAAATTGCAACATGATTTTAATTTGGTTCAAGATTTGTATTGGGATAATGGATAATGACCTGTTAGTGAATGTGACAAAAACAAAATATATGACAACTGAATCAAGAAATTACTATCCCAGATCTTCTCCTCTCCAATTTTTAACAATAGGGAAGCTGACCTAGAAAGTGTAGAAAAAGTCAAATATCCATGATATATAACTGAATGTACATTTTCATTTGAGAATCATATAAATTGATTTTTTTTGTTCTTATATAAATGGCTTGATCAAAACTATGTATGTGAGACTTGAGGAACTATACTGAATAAAAAAGTTGCTTCTACAAATTCAACAAAACTTTTAGTCCAATAACTGTTATGTTCTTTGCTAGACTATGGTCTTCTGATTTACACAACATCTACAGACACATTACAGAATTCAGTGAAAAGCGTGACTGCATTACGGTGACAGCAATAACGGAGACAGGAAATGGCGTGGAAAAAAGAGTGACAGGAATAAACAGCAATTGCTGAAATAGTGGCCCACGGATTTCTCCCCCTCCCCAAGTTCCCCCTCCCTGGAGTTGATTATATTTAGATAGAGGGTGCAGTGTTGTCATCGTTTTGGTGATCACTATTTAGTGAGGGTCGCTCTTTCCTGCCTCGCTCTTTTGCTGTCGCCGTTTTTCCATCGCTGTTTTGCTTTCACTAAAATCACATATAACCCACTTCACTTGCTAGAGTAAAAATTTAGTACAGCTGAATTTGTTAATTTGCCCTGTTTGGTTCTAAAACCACTAACCATTGCACTTTATACAATACTTTGAATTGTTTTCCCTTTGGATCCAGATAAATTGTTTTATGTTATTCAGTTTCAGAAGACTAGTAATGATTTCTTCACCATTTGCCTTTATAGATTTTTCAAACAGTAACACTAGAATGTGTATTACTAGATCTACCTTGGGGAAGCAATACAAAGCAATTTTCTTGAAAACATTACTTGGCCTCCTATATGCATTTCTTTTCTGATTCCAGCTTTGATAGCAGTCTACTGGCATCCTGGTGTGTTGAGAATAAATATGTAATTCCACCCACCTCCATCCTGAGAAGAGCTGGTAAAAGCAAGCAAATGGAACTTCTAAATCCCTTAGCAGCTGCTTGGTTCCTTCAAATTCCCTTCTCCCCATGCGAGTAGCAAAAGATAGATTTGGGTACAGGTGCACTAGTGTCTTCCCTGCAAGCAATTGTCCAAGGTACTGCATGGATGACAAAGCTCAATCCCACCAGCTGCCTTGTTTTAGTATAAAGATAGTGGCATGTGGTTGCTGAGCATTAGTGGAGACCCTCCTCAGTTTTATCCAGTGGCCCAGATATTCAAAAGGATTGCACATGGCGCAACAGTGTTGCGCCATGCACAATCCACTGAGGCGCCCCAGCACAGTATTCAAAAGGGAAAAGTGTGCTGCACAAATCCCGATGCACCGGAGTGCATCAGTAATGTATGCAGGCACAGGTGGGGGGGGGCGTGCCCATGCATAACCTGCACAGCCTGATATTCAGCCCGGGATGTGCAGAGTCATGCATGCACAATCCCTACCTGTGCCTGCACAAAGTTAAGCCAAAAAAGGAACAATGATGGCCACCCACAGGTGAGCTGCCACATTACGTACAGGCGCAACATGGCAGCTGCCTCGTGAGTGGCCACCCGAGCTCCTGCCGCACCTGGCGGCGCCCCCCCATGCCCCATTGTGGGCATTTGTCTAAATGAAATCCCCCTCCAATATCCCGGGTGGTCCAGTGGACCGATTGGGCATAGGTATAGTAACCCCCCGTCCAATATCCCTGGTGGTCCAGTGGACCGATCGCTGCCTGATCGTGGGCATCGGTATAGTAACCCCCTGTCCAATATCCCTGTCGGTCCAGTGGACTGATCGCTGCCCGATCACGGGCATCGGTATAGTAACCCCCCCGTCCAATATCCCTGGTGGTTCAGTGGACCGATCGTTGCCCGATCATGGGCATCGGTATAGTAACCCCCCCCAATATCCCTGGTGGTCCAGTGGACCGATCGCTGCCCGATTGCGGGCATCTGTAAATCATAAAATAGTCCTAGTACCCTGGTGGTCTGGTGTACCCCTCCCCACCGCCCACTGGGCCCTGCCCCTCCCCCTGTCAGCCGGTGGGCGGCAGCACCTCACCCGCCTGTCGCCCGCCGCCCGCTGACCGACAGCTCGGTAGGGCTGCACACCCATTGGTTCACAGCACGAGCCAATGGGCATGCAGCCCATACCGCACTACACATTCTAAATATGTGAATGAATCACACTGTGAACCAATGGGCACGCAGCCCTACTGAGCTGTCAGTTAGCGGGTGGCGGGCGGCAGGTGGTGGGGTACTGCCGCCTCACTGGCTGATGGGGGAGAGGGGGGGCCCAGTGGGTGGTGTGAGGGGGTACACCAGACCACCAGGGTACTAGGACTATTTTATGATTTACAGATGCCCGCAATCAGGCAGCCGATCGGTCCACTGGACCACCAGGGATATTGGGGGGGGTTACTATACCGATGCCCATGATCGGGCAGCGGTCAGTCCACTGGACCACCAGGGATATTGGATGGGGGGCGGTTACTATACCGATGCCCGCGTTCAGGCAGTGATCGGTCCACTGGACCACCAGCGATATTGGAGGGGGGTTTCATTTAGACAAATGCCCGTGATCGGGCTGCAGGGGCCGTCAGTCCCCGATGGCTGCTGCCTGGCAGGGCGCCAGGCACAAGTCATCGTGGATCAACGCACCTGCAAGCTAATGGGATGCAATTGGGGCCATAATGACATGCAAATGGCCCCATGTGTGCCTTGCATAAATTATGGCCCCATTTGAATGTCCCTTTTTGAATATCGCAGGTGCTGTGCATGGCGCAATAGCACTTGTGCTAGCGCATCTCCATGCTCCACTCTGGCAACTTGCGCTGGTGCAGTACCACTGTGCCATGCACAGTGGGGGTGGCCAGGGTGCAATATTCAAAGCTGCTGCACCATAGCGCAGCTCCGTTGAATATCGCCCAGGCCACACCCCTGGGCAACAAAGTTGAGCTGCGCCCAGGCTTGCACCACAGCCTGGCGCAGTTTGAATATCCAGGCCAGTATGTCAGCTCTATACAGCCCACGGCCATGGGGGGGGGGTTGACTGCAGATGTTAGGGGAGTCATCCTTGCAGGAATTCTAACTGGGTCCTTAACCTTCAGTCCCTCTGGTAGCCTCACCAGTATTATGCTTTTCTCCCTTAGGGAGTTCTCTGCCACCTACAGTCAGCTTCATAGCAAGGAGTTCTCAGCCATCATTTTTGAGGTGACCATAAGACCTTTTTTGGCCTGAGCTGAGTCATCATTGACCTTATCTGTGAGTTCTGTAATGCTTTTCTACACTAGTTACATTCTTTGTGAAAAACTCCTCAAATGTTCTTTCAGTAGCCTGTATGGAGCAGCACATGGTTTGCAGTGAATTCATAATGTCCATTAGCTTAATGACTGGTGGAAGGCACCTGGAGACTGGCTTCTGCTTTTCCACTCCATCTGATAAAAGTTTTTGTTTGAAAAAAAAGTCTGTTCAGCTCATGTGCTGACATCTTAGCATTCCCATATTGTTCATAGCAATAAGCTAAGTAACAAGCAATGAATTTGTGGTACAGAAAAATACAGATATTCAGCTTAAAATTCTGTTATTAGCTACTTGAAGTGGGAGGGCACAGGGTCAAAATGTCGCTAACAAATACAGCGCAACAATCAATGCCACAAGCAAAACAGAGTGTGCCACAACAACGTCGGTAAAAATACAGACCCAACACAATAAGTGCACACCACCCAGAATTTATATAACAAACTCCAAGGGGGTGTGGACTTCGGGGATGGGGAAATTTGGGAGTTGGAAAAATTCTATTTTTTGAAAAAAAAAGAAAAAGTTGTAACACCAGGAAACCTGGGGGAACCGAACCATGATCCAAGGTCTCCAGTCCTGCCGTGTGCTGGTGCCTTAGCCACTCCAGCATGGGAGTGGCTCAGCTAGGCACCACACATGGCAACTTGATCTCTCCGATGTATCAACACAGAGCGACAGGGGTAGTAGTAATTCCCTACCACTATTATACCCGTCACTCTAAACGCTTTTAGGCTTTACACAGTGTGTTTCTTGCAGCACTATTACTGAAGTGCTATATTGACCTGCTACCAAATGGGAGCTACCAAAATGCTTGTCTGTCTTGGCTGACTGCTAAATCCATCCCTCTGCTTCTTTTTGCTGCAGCTGCATGTTAGGTGCATTTATGTTTTTTGAAGTAGCAGCGGACGCATGTCGAGCAGATCCTTTTGAAAATCCGGCTCCTGATCTTCAATGCTAATGGGAAGAGCAGAGGAAAAAATTCGCCAGCACCTCAAGACTCCTGCCTAGTGTCTGTGATCATCTATAATCATAGGATTAACCCCTCCGTCTCCTTTATAGGCTGCCCCTCTCATGCTTCTCTTTTCCCAGATACATGCTTGGGATGCAGGTTGTTGACATCATTTGTGTCTGTGCAGTGGACAGAGGTCTACAGAAAAGGGGTTGAAGGTCCACAACAAACCTAGAAGCCTCTGCACTAGTGCACTACAGCCCAGCTGTATTGAGAATGACGCATGAATTGCTTGGCTTGTTAATGATTTCCAGATGTAGCACAAAACTGTTTGAGATGCCCACATAAAATCAATTCCATGTAAAAACCACACCATCCAAAAAGCATAGACAAAAATGTGCCATCCTGCCATCCCAAAAAGCTTGGTTAAAAATCAAGCCATCGTAAATATACAACCTAGCAGACTTCCTTTACCTTATTATCAAAATATATAGCTGGCACCCCATAAGTCTAATGTATAAAGTTTGATAATAAATCAAAGGAAGCGTGCTAGGTTGTATAGTGGCACTTTTGCTACTTCCTCATGCGTAGTTATCATGGCACGTTTTTTCACCATGCTTTTTTGGATCTGCGGACTCGACGGGATACCCTCAAAATCTGCAGCCCATCTGACAGTCTCTGAAACCAAAACAAAAGTTACATTTTTCAGAGCAATAGGGCACTTACTTTCCTAGGCATTACTGTTTGTCTCTGGTCATTAGTCATACTAGCTATATTCCAAATGTGTCATTGAATGTTATCTTCAGAGTTCCCTGAACGTGTTAATTAAGCTAAATTCATTATTTGCTCAGATGTGATAACAATAACTGCTGCCCCCAAGTTTGCTAATTTACATTTTATATAGGAATGGTCATACTGTATGTTGCTTAAGTGGTTACAGAATCTCTACCTTTAAATATTTTAATAATCTTAGAAAATGTTTTAGAATGTTAATGATTGCTACATCAATGTCAGCTTGGAAGTTATATTTCAATATTTGATCTTTATTCTTTATGCCAGGTTCTATCTTCTATACTTGTTAAAAATTCAAACAGTGTTTTAGTCATTCATTTTTAAAATACGTTAAACTATTTCTGTTGCTATCATTCTAGTTTAGCAGAACCCCGGGAGTCCACATATTACTACTTACTTGCAGACCTTGACAAGTTTAAAGCACTAAGAGACCACAGTGCATGTTAAAGATACATTTTTATGTGTTTTTAAAGACAACAAGACAACACACTGTGTTGTTATAATACTGCAGTGGATTTCCAAAAAAAGCTAACTACTTCACATGCCCAAGTATTGCAGCCAGTCAGTAAATACAGCGGAAATATTTAATTTTTGAGTTGCTGAGCCCCTTATGTCTTGCTCTTGTAACACTGCAATACTGTATTTAAAATGAAAGCAACTTTTATAAGACACATTTTGTTTTAGTTTTCAAACATTGGTTTTGGTCTGCACAGTATATAGTCTGATGTGTATGTTATTAGGCAGGCTCAGTTTCAAGACAGGGTAGTGGAGGTGAGGGGTGGGGGTGGAGTTTGGCTTGACATGCTGAGAAAATTAAAATCAGACCTACAAGACACAAGTGTCTGTGCACTGTATAAAACTTTAAAACGAGCATTGTCAGCCCTTCTGGGTGAGCCACAAAGACTTCTCTGAAGAAAACATAGCTTTGAATTCACACTGAACACAAATGATCGTTTTGTTGTTAAGATTACTTTCATATACAGATTTAAAGAGAGAGAAAAACAAACTTAGCCATCACGATTATCAAGTAATCCCACTTAAATTCAGTTCTTCGATATAAACAACAGTGATCATTATTTTCAAAATAAATAACATTCACTTGTGTTTTAAAGCAGAACAAACAAATGAACATAGTAACACATAGGATTCAAGGTTTAGAAAAAAAAAACACACACATGGCTCATTCAGTCTGCCTCCTTGCCATCAGCTGATCCACCCATCATTTGATCAGCTGTAGCAACAAAGAGGATGTGCTTGTGCGCATACTTTTTTTTATCATTATGATCCGTGCATTGAGGAAAGCGAAAACTGCTTGGGGTGGAAACTTAAGGCTCAGTGGGTCCTACTTTTCTCCCCAAGAACGTTACATTATTGTTCACTCAGAGTTGATTAAAAAAGACACATTCTCTTAATTTCTTCTATTCTTATATTAAATCTACAGTGCTATGCTCGCCAAATAAACTTAGCCAAACTTACATGTTTTTTTTTTGTTTATTTAACCAGGACAGTCCAAGTGACATGCCCCATATTTTCAGTGGAGTCCTGCTTTTATACAGTTTTGCAGCTGTGTTGACTGGAGCTCACAGAGGATAAGTGACTTTACTGCAAGTCACATAGAGAGTCTGTTACAGAGTGATATTATAACTTGGGACATCTTGGTTCTACGCTCTTGTTATCTAACCAACAGGTCATTCTGCCATCCACTTTTTATGACAAAAAAAAAAGAAGCTTTTTCTTCCCCATTGCATGACTATATGGTCCACTCCTGCTCCTGACAAACCCATTGACCCTCCGATGCTCAGTCCCACTAAATTGCCTTTGGTCCCTCCCTAACACCTCCATGCCTCGAAGAGGCACTGCCCAACACAGCACTATTGATTATTTCCTGAATACACACTATGACTGTTCCCTTTACTGTCATATATATCCTGTATCCTTGGATCCAGATTGAATCCTGTTTTGTATCAGTTATACCATTTACCATGTTTTGTATTTTCAATTGCAAAGTCTATAACTAATAACACTTGTTGTGGTCAGCTGCATTCTCACTGCATTTAACTGTTTTGCTGCACTTAATGTATCCATTTGTGTCCTGTATTTTCTCATCACCCACCTTATCTGAGAATTGCTGAACTGTACTGAATTTGTACTGTTTTGCTCGTACCGCCACTTCCCCCCAGGACGTATCTAGAAATGAGCAATTCTGCTCAATGTACTTTCCTGGCGAAACGTTTAAATAAATAACTAAAATAAATAAATCAAACAAAGGCCTTTCAGCCCTAAGAGAAATGGAATAACCTTAAGGCTCTGTGCACTGCAATGGAGGTTGAGCAACATTTACAACTTATATACTGTATAACTAATCAGTCAATCAGGTGTTACTATAGGTGAAGAAGTCATTGTTCATTTTTTCAACAGTTGGACCCTAAAGAGCATGTCTCACTTCAGTGGTGGAAAGTTGTTGTTTTTTTGTACAGGTCCTGTATACTTATAATTTGGAGCTGGGGGAGGAGGGAAAGTAGCCACTAGAGGGTGGTAGGGTGTGGGGTTTGTTGCTATTTCTATGTCTTGGGCGGGACAGCCGTATAGTGGAAAGTAGGTGGTGTGAGTCTGACAGGGCACCGTTGGGGGGAAGGGATATCTATTATATGTATTAAACGGCACCAGAAATATGGGAGAAGGGAGAGAGGGCAGTGCTAAATGGTGGTGGTGCTTCCTTTAAAAGGATCTGGGTGGTGGTAGGGGATGGGACCAGCATGTTGTAGTAAGAGGGAGTTCACATTTAGAATCAGGGCTTTTTGATAAAAATAAACAATCCGTGTAGATCTCACTGGGAAAGTTCCAACTTTGCAAAGTGCAAAGTTTTAAAATATGAAAAGTTGGACTTTGCAAACTGCCAAGAACTTTTGAAGTTCTGTCAAAAAGTTTCATTTTTGTTTAACTTTACACACACACACACACACACACACACACACACACACACACACACACACACACACGATATACAACGGGGGCAATTAGATACATGATTTATCTATATGAGTTCAGTTTGACCTCGGGTAACCTCACAAGTGATATATGCTACGAGTGAGGTGGCTGAGGGCAAACTGCACAAATATAGTTAAATCATTTATCGAACTGTACCCCACTGCATATTTCATTTTAACTGCCATCTGTTTTAAAAAATGAAAATGTAATGGACTTTTTAGTGGTGAACTGGTTTGTCCCTACGCTGGACCCAGTGGTTGCTAGTGGTTTTCATGGATGCTCCAGAGTTGTGACACACCAATGTCTTTCTTTATCTCTCTGCAGAAAAAAAAAAAAAAGGCGGCTGGTCTTAACAAGGGACAATGTGCGACTGCTGGCAAGGAGTCTTGGCATAAGATATGCAGAGTTACCGATCAGTTATGGGTACTTTTGGTAGTTTTGTTTAATTTTGGAGCATCTGAGGAGTTTGTAGCAGCTGTGTGTGTAGAGCAGGTGTCCAGTGGCTTTTTGGTTGTGAGCAGGAATTGGAACAAGGAACAGCAACCTCAAGAAGAACCAAAAGAAGGAGCAGCAGTTTTCTTTTTCTTTTTTTTTATTTAAAGAACATGCCTATTTAAAAGTTCAGGGTGTTGGGTCTAAGTGTGTCTGACAGGCCATGGAAGCTGTTGCGAGTGAGCAAGGGTGAGGTGGAGGCAGCAATAAAAAAATGGAGTTGGACCGCAGTTTAGTGAGAAGCTTGAAAAGGAAAGGCACTTCTTCTGTTTTAAGAGATGGAGATGGGGATGAGGGTGTAACGAAAATGAGAACATAATGAAAGAAATATAAGGGTTACATTGTTAGTTTGGTGAGCTGTGGTGGGGGAGAAGAAGGGAGAAATGTGGCTCTGTGTGCCTTTGACTTTGATGTGTGAGAAGTAGCGCCCCAGTTGGATGGGGGGGGGCTGCCTACCTGTGATGCACTTACCAGGTGAATAAATAGGCTTTGACTCAGTAATTAGATGACTAAAAGTAAGATCTTATATTTACTCTTATATTGCTCTGATAAATGGTTTTAATCAGGAACTTTCTGGGTCTACACCTATTGCATAAAGATATTTATATAGCTATAGGTTATGCCTTCATCCCCATTAAAACCAAAAAAAACACCAGGGCCCAGATATTCAAACTGCGCCAGGCTGTGGCACAAGCTTGGGTGCAGCACAACTTGGCTGCGCAGGGGTGTGGACTGGGCGATATTCAACAGAGCTGCGCCATGACACAGCATCATTGAATATCGCACCCTGGCCACCTGCAGTGTGCACGGGGCAGTGGCACTGCACCTGCGCAAGTGGCCAGAGTGGAGTAGGGGGTTGCACTAGCGCAAGTTCCATTGCGCTATGCGCGGCAACCCGATATTCAAAAGTGCACATGCAAATGGGGCCATAATTGTAAAGGCACAAATGGGGCCATTTGCATGTCATTATGGCCCCATTTGCATGCAGGTGCGCCGATCCCCGGCGACTTGCGCCTGGCGCCCTGCCAGACAGCAGCCATTGGGGAACGACACCCCCTGCAGCTGGCAATGTGCTCCACAGCCCGATCGTGGGCTGCAATAAAAAAAGGGAAATCAGAAATCCCTGGTGATCCAGTGGACTGCTGCCCGCCTGATCACAGGCTAAGTAAAGAAATAATATCCCCAAACTCCCTGGTGGTCCAGTGGACCTGCCCGCCCGATTGCGGGCTAAGTAAAGAAAGAATATCCCCAAACTCCCTGGTGGTCCAGTGGACCTGTCCGCCCAATCGTGGGCTAAGTAAAGAAAGAATATCCCCAAACTCCCTGGTGGTCCAGAGGACCTGCCCACCCAATCGCAGACTAAGTAAAGAAATAATATCCCCAAACTCCCTGGTGGTTCAGTGGACCTGCCCGCCCGATCGTGGGCTAAGTAAAGAAAGAATATCCCCAATATCCCTGGTGGTCCAGTGGACCTGCCCACCCGATTGTGGGCTAAGTAAAGAAAGAACATCCCAAATATCCCTGGTGGTCCAGTGGACTGCTGTCTGCCCGATCGTGGGCATTTGTAATAAAAAAAAATCAAGATGTCCAATATCCCTGGTGGTCTAGCGGTACCCCCCTCCCACCTGCCCACTGAGCCCCACCGCCCGCCACCCCGGTCAGCCGGGCGGACGGCAGCACCCCCCACCTGCCACCCACCGCCCCGACTGATCAGTTGGTAGGGCTGTATGCCCATTGGTCCACAGCGTGAGCCAATGGGCATGCAGCCCACACATACTACACATTCCACGGCTGACCGGGGAAGGGTGGTGGGGCTCAGTGGGCGGGTGGGGAGGGGTACCGCTAGACCACCAGGGATATTGGACATCCTTATCTTTTTTTATTACAAATGCCCACGATCGGGCAGACAGCGGTCCACTGGACCACCAGGGATATTGGGGATATTCTTTCTTTACTTAGCCTGCGATCAGGCGGGCAGTTCCACTGGACTACCAAGGAGTTTGGGGATATTCTTTCTTTACTTAGCCCGCAATCAGGCGGGCAGTTCCACTGGACCACCAGGGAGTTTGGGGATATTATTCCTTTACTTAGCCCGCAATCAGGCAGGCAGGTCCACTGGACCACCAGGGAGTTTGGGGATATTATTTCTTTACTTAGCCCGCAATCAGGCAGGCAGGTCCACTGGACCACCAGGGAGTTTGGGGATATTATTTCTTTACTTAGCCAGCGATTGGGCGGGCAGGTCCACTGGACCACCAGGGAGTTTGTTAAATCCTTTTTACTGATGCCTGTAATCGGGCATTGGGGGCGCCACAGGGTGCAGCAGACTGAGTGGCCACCACAGGTGGCAGCTGCCATGCTGCGCCCTGCAATGCGGCAGCTCACCTGTGGGTGGCCATCAATTGTTCCTTTTTTTTTGGGGATCAACTTTGTGCTGGGGCAGGTAGAGATTGCGTATGCATGGCTCTGCACATCCCTGGCTGAATATCGGGCTGTGCAGGGTATGCATGGGCACGCCCCCCCTACCTGTGCCTGCATACATTACTGATGCGCTCCGGCGCATCGGGATTTTGCTGCACACTTTTCCCGTTTGAATATCGCGCCGGGGTGCATCAGTGGGTTGCGCATGGTGCAACACTATTGCGCCATGCACAACCCTTTTGAATATCTGGGCCCATATATTTCCCCATATATGATGGCAGCCATTTAACATATTATGATACCAGTTAGGTACATGCCCTGTATTAATGTGTTATTAATACCTTAATAACACAATAATACATAACTAGCAGCACTAGTATAGTGGCACAGTAGTAGCACTACAGTTAGGGTTGAGTAGGTTGTTTACTGTTAATCCTCCAATTCTGCATTTCAATAGCTTTGCCCTGTTCAATGGATTTGCATGAAATTTGGCATGCACAGTCTCGGAGGCAAGGTCTCTTGACCTGCCAATTTTAGTTCCGGTTGGATGTGCGGATTGCATGATCTAGATAGTAAAACAAGTGAAAAAAGTCGGGGGGGGGGCTTTTGCTGTTTTTTTTTTGTCATTGATTAGTGCCCATATGGTTTGGAATTTTGTTCTGAAATGTGCCAGTTAGAAAGGGCTTGTTCCAGAGTGATACCTTTCATTGGTGTGGTGAAAAAAATATTAATCTGTTGCAGAGTTGTAAGTATTTGAAATTTCAGTTCTAATCATGATCAGTACACTCTTTTGGATAACTGTTTCAAACAAAAAAATAATTTGGCCATATGAAAAATCCCATCTCTCCTCCCCTTCCAACTAATTGCTCCCCCTTACTGGCCTCTCTTGATCTCTCACAGAATGAAAAAGGTCAACTAATGCTCTCCATGAGTCCCTCTCCTAACCCCCCAAGGGGCTTGTATCTCTCAACTACTCCTTTCCCCCACCATCTTAAATGGGTCTTTCTGGGACACTGCCTTATCCCTTTCTCTCTGGTCCCCCCAGTCCCCTTGCATGGTTCCTCGCATCCTGAATGGGTCTCCAGGTACACAACTCTTCCCACTCCCCCCACCTCATCCCTTTTCTTTTACGTAAGCGCTTGTTTACTTATTAACCCGGCACTTATTATTGTCCACTCTTTCTACATGTTATGCACAACACTGTTGTAACACTGTTTGTAACATCTGCCTTACAACTGTATGTTGATGTTGATCTTGTAGCTTTAATGTTTAATGTCTCATTCCAATTGTACCCCTTCCCCCCAGGTCGCACCGGGAGACGAGCAACTTGTTGCCTAGTGTGCCTTCCTGGTGTAGCATTTCAATAAATAAATAAATTAATAAAAAAAGGATCCTGTTTTGTGTGGATGGGGGGATCTTGTTTCATGAGAAAAAAAATATTTTTTCATATGACCACCATCTTGTTTCTGGTTTTATTTTTTTTCGAAAATATTTTTTTTGAAAACCCATAAAAATCATATCCTGCTGAGACATCAACATGTGTATCTTACTAACTGGGACCCTATTAGCTGGGTTCTGTAGTTAGTTTTTGAAAAAAATGACCCAGGAATGTGTTTTTAACATATTTAAAAATATCTATTTTTTTGTAAGATGATTTTATTTTTTCATATAGCCTCACAAAATAAGAATAGGGCCATATGAAACAAGACTGACCATATGAAAAAAAGAATTTGGACTTTGTTTTTTCCATATTCTTTTTTCATATAAAGGATTCTTTTTTGTGAGACTACATCATTCTCATAAAAAAAATTCCTTTATGCAAAAAAAGTGTTTGGACTTCATTCTTTTCCCATATTTCAACTTTAACAAGCCATGACTCTGTCAATATTTGCCTTTAAGTGACAATTTATATATCAATAGAAAGGTCTTAATGAGTACTACAACACTAACACATGATACCCTACAAAAGAATTTAGGGGCCTATAAAAACATGAAAATCTAAAAGTTATAATTCCCATATGATAACATTGCAACATTAACAAGCTGTAAGTTTGTCAGTCATTGGAGTTAAGGGACAATCAGATCGCATAAATGCCAAATTAAAATAAACCAGTGTAAGAATAACAGAAGATTAAATACCTTTACTCAAAGAGCAGAAAGAATGTGGAATGTATTACCATCTGATATAGTACAGAGCGGTAACACTGACATATTTAAAATAAAACAAGATACTTATCTATTCTTTAGTGGGGAAAATTTGACCCACTGATGTGGGTAGACAGACTAGATGGTCAAAATTGCTTTCTTCTGTCTATATACCAGTATGATAACCAGTATAATCTATGTATGAAAAAAAGGGTCTCATTGAGTAGTACTACAACAGCAACAGATAATAACCCAATAAAAATTTAGGGGCCTTATAAAAAAACCATAATTAAAAAACAAACATTTGTCAATGCTGAAAGTTCGATATTGCTAGAGTACTGGATAGGGCAGGACTACAGTTCCCAGCAGCCTCAGCTGCTGGCTTATTTATATGCATTTTTTAGCGCTTTAAAAAACAACTTTTGTGAACCCTCAGGGCCCTCCCTCAAGTCTCTGGACCCCTATTAGGTAATTCAGGGTCCGGAAGCAGAGGGGGGAAGCTCTGTTTTGCCACAGGACCAGCTTTAAAACAAACATGTGCTTTCATGCATACGTGACCAGGCCCCACCCGGTACACTGGCAATACCAACGGTGAACTTTCAAGCCAAGAGCAGTATGGAAAACATTAGT
Source organism: Neoceratodus forsteri (assembly GCA_016271365.2). Classification (NCBI taxonomy): domain Eukaryota; kingdom Metazoa; phylum Chordata; order Ceratodontiformes; family Ceratodontidae; genus Neoceratodus; species Neoceratodus forsteri. Next base: position 24,707,009 of record CM057453.1, on the reverse strand, counting down.
AAAAAAAAAATGCAGCTCATATTTCACTAGTGCCTGCACTGGTGATGTTGGCACTGCTGTGGGAGTTGAGTCGCCTGGTTTCAGCCTGCAGCTAGAGGGAGGCTAGCAGGCAAGGAGGTGACCCCAGGGAGGGGGGGCCCTGGAAAGGCAAATTAGACTGGCAAGGGTGGAGCCCATAGGGATGGGGTGACACAAGACAGGCAGGAGAGTGGGTTCTGAATTTGTGAGGTGGACATCAGCCAGGCTGATCAACACACCGAACAGCTGCATGCTAGAGGTAGGCAAGCAAGGAATTTTTCATCTAGAGCCAAGCCAGTGGTCTGGCTTGGCTCTATGAGCTGAGCCACTACAATATTGACAGTGTCCCTCATGAGTTTCACAGGAGAAGTTGAAAGCTTCAGCACTGCACTAGCTGCTCAAGCTGACAAAAACGCTTGCTTGTATAATAACTGGCTTGTCTTGACCTAGACTCTCAATTGCACATGGAGAGTGCACTGAGCTGAGCAAGACATTAGGCTCAAGTCAGGCTCTGGCCTGCACACCTATATGTGGGAGGTAAATTCAGGAAGGATGTAAGGAAGTTCTTCACTGAAAGGGTGGTGGAACCTTGGAACAGACTGCTGATGGAGGTTGTAAGGTGAGGACCCTAAACAGGTTCAAACATGGATGAGTTAAGGGCAAGGAGCTCATGGTCCAGTATGAGGGAAACAGGGATGGGAAAGATGCAGAAAGCTGGCAGGGAGGGGAAAGAAGCAAAAGGGGTGGCAGGGGGTAAATAACCCATCACAGTACTAGGTTAGGGGGGTTAAGATAGTAATAAACATATGCCAGATGTGATTAGCCATCTGTCTCATGCCAGTCAGATTCTACATTATTGGGGATGGACGACACAGTGACTCAACCCCCATTTCTCTGTAGTGCTGCTCCCTGGCAGCTGAAATCATATCTCTCACTGTTTCTTATTATAAGAAATGCCCTTCTCTCTCCTTAAATTGCTCTGTCCACATTTTTCATATGGGAAAAGTGCAGCTCACACAGAGCTACTGTTTTATTTATTTGATAACTGGGCAAGTGAATTGGTCACAGGGACCTTTTTCAGGCATGACCCAGGTCATCTAGATGGCACATGGACACAAAAATTACAATGACAGCAGAAACATAGTTGAAAACAGGGTACACCAATTTACAGTTACTGCGGCAAAAGAGAAACAAGTAGATGGTACATGACTGTAAATTCACACTTTTAAATAATAGAAGTTCATAATATTCTGATTTGCTAAGTCATGATTAAAATGTATTGAGGTAGGTACTGTCACACTTGGACCACTGATTCTGATCCATGTATCAAATTTTTTTTGTATTACATATAATTTATGTAAGGGAAGGGCAGTCAGAAGACCCACAGTCTTGCTGAATTGACACATCCAAAAAAAAAAAACCCCAGGGATAAGTTCAAAGAACAGGACCTAGCTAGATCTGCAGCTATTTAAAATGCAATTTCTTTGTTAAATTTGCTTTGAAGGCAGGAACCAAAGTATCCACTTTATAATGCCCTCAGGGAGATCCTTTGACTTGCAATAGTTGCCAGGAAGAACCTGTGTTGGGAGGGGTATCTCAGGGAGCCCATGAATTACATCAGAAATACCTCTGATGTGTAGATAACAAGGATCCAGATGAATTTGGAAGGTCCAATACACATTCCCTGGATGCTTTGGAAGGACATCACAGAAACTGTTTATGTATGTGTGTGTGTGGCAGAACAAAAAACAGTTCTGACCAGTTAACCTGAGGAGAGGAAATTGAGTATGTCACTTATAATTTTTTTTATCTTGTTGGGACATCCTGTGCTGTAAAATATAACTTTTAATACTCCAGGGCAGAGTCTAATGACCTCAGAGAGGAGGCCGGCTCAGGACTGCTTTTATCCAACTGAGCAAGTCTCAGAGAGACACATTTTATTTTATTTCTGACTGAGAGAAGAAGGACAACATCTGCACTGTAGGAGATAAGTATTATGTGGATAAGAGAGCTTAGTTTGTACTTCAAAAACCTGTTTTGTTTTTAAGATTGTATGTGTTTGGGATATTTGTTCTGCATTTATTGTTCTGTTTTGATACTTTAAAGTAAATATATATTTTACAACGGAAACTGCCTGGAGTGCCTTGACATTTCTTTTTTATTTAAGTGGAGCTTTTAAAGGTTACAGTTAACACTGTGTATGGGCTTACTGATATACCAAACTGGGAAATGGATAGAGTTCTCTAAAGTCTTGCATAGGGTTCTAAGGGTTCATTTCATAGACCTGGTTGGGTGCCCATAGGCAAAGATATCTGGACCCCTGAAGACAGAATTATCTGAGCCTGATAACTGGGTACGCTAACAGGTTATCAGTTTGAATCCCTTCAGAATTTGAGACTAAGGTGACTTGAACCTACAAAACAGACAAGAGGGTTACCTTGTTCTGTTCACTGTCCACAAATCACATGCTCAGAGGTTGGCACTTTGGGAGTAGAGGGCTGACCGGCTGGGCGAGTTTGTGACAGATTGGCTGGCAGCGGTGGCATAAAAAGTTTGGTGGTATAAGCTTCATTGTTCAGTGTGTCAGCCTGAGACCATTTAGCTCACTTGAAAAAAAAAAAAGAAAGGTAGTGTTTTATTTCAAAAGGAAACATAACTATATCCCTTGACTTATGGTTAAGTTCCCACCCATTTTATTTTTTTTTTCTGAAGTGCCAGTCAGAATAGTATTAGTAGTGGGGGAAGAAGAAAATGGCTTCCAGCTACAGCAGGTACACTGTAGATTTCTTAAAGCAGTTGTGTGGGGACAGGGGAGTCCTGTTTGGGGTGAAAGCCAGTAAGAAGAACCTCATAGAGGCCCTGATGGTAGCAGATACCCAGAGCAGCAAGTCACAGACCATGACTGAAAGGGACCAAACCTCAAGTCTGGAAGGGCTAGCGACCAGTGAGGGGTCCCGAGCCAGTGAGGCGGACAGCAGGGCCACTGTCAGTGAAGGGTCACAGCAGCAGGGACAAGTCACCAGTATCCTGAATCCAGGGATTTATTTAAATCTAAAAATTGATTAGCGTTTTGCTCATAAAAGTTCTAAAACATTATGAAAATGCATAGGGCTTGCCTTACTGTGTTTAACAAATATAACACTTCTAGAAAACCTATATAAATGCTTTCTGTACAGTTAGTATTGTCCCAAGAAAAAAAGTGCTAATCAATTACTTAAAACCCTGTGAATCCAGAAGTTCTCAGGTTGCAACTTGAGTTGCGCAGGATGGAGCTGGAGTCCCAGGAGAGGACAGAAAGGGAACAGCGAGAGGAAGACCATGAGGAGTGTGAGCACCAGTGAGCTGCAGAGGAGAAGACAGAGTGAGAATGCAGAGAGGCAGAGGAGAGAGGAGCACCAGCGGCAACATGAACTGGAGAAGTTACAACTCCAACCAGCAGCACCAGGGCAGGTAAGCGGCTTGGGTTTAACTGGGACTGCAGGACTGGGTGACAAATTGAACTCCAAATTAATAGCCAAGTTTAAGGAAGGGGAAGACATGGACGCCTTTTTAAATTCTTTTGAAAAAGTTTGTATTCAGGCTAAAATTCCTAGAGTCTCCTGGAGCTTCCAGCTATCCCCGCTACTTACCGGAAAAGCTCGGGATGCATTGGGACAAATGAACAATGAAGACAGTGACGATTACAGCAAGTTAAAAGCTGCACTGTTAAAAAAGTTTGAATTAACTGCTGAATCATACAGAGCTAAATGCTGTAAGCTCAGGAGAAGCCCTGATATGAGCTATGAGGAGCCAGCCATGAAACAATGTCAGTTTTTAAAACATTGGTGGGAAGGAATTGAGGCAACCTCTGTTGATAAAATTGAAAATGTGGTTTTGTTAGAACAGTTTTATTGGGCATGCCCAGCAGAGTTAAAATCCTGGCTAGAGGACCGAGATCCAAAAACAGTGCAAGAGGCTGCTGAACTCTCGGACCGCTATGCCAAGAGCAGACCTGCTCTGAGAGTGAATGGGGTGAGTGTGGCAGCACACAAAGGGAAAAGCACGCCTTCAGGGCAGCTAAAACCCTCACTGCCTCCACCGAAACCAGTTAGCCCCGGGTTTCAAAGAAAAGATTTCTCTGAAATAAGAAATATTTGTTGGTTATGTAAAGAAAATGGGCACATTGCCAGACAGTGTCCAAGAAGGGCAAGCAATAATACACAAAGTAGTACCAGAAAGGAAGTGGGTTGTTGTGTGTCCCTGGAAGCATGCCAGTGAACATGAGGGAACACATGCACCCAGTCATAGTAAATGGTGTACAGACGCAGGGGTTAAGGGACACAGGGGCATCCCTGACATTGGTAAAGGGGGATCTGGAACAGCCTGGCCAGCTTATACCCAATAAATACGTAACTGTACAAGGGTTTACTGGTGAAGGGAAAACATTGCCACTCGCTAATGTTCTCCTGAACTGGGATGAAACAGGGGGAACTGTGCAACAGGTGGCTGTAGCCAACACATTAGCAGTGGATGTGATCCTGGGTAACAATCTCCAGCAGGGGGTGGTATGTGCAGTTACCTGTAGCCAATGACCAGGAAAATTGTAGTTCCCAGCCCCCAGAAGCCATTGGGGAAGATACTGAGAGCTGGTCCACCAGCCTGTGTCTCAGAGGGAGACTGATAAAAGCGGGTAGAAATTTCCCTGGTAGCAAGTAACCACATAGCTACAGAGGGTTACTCCGAAGAGGGAGGGGTGACCTCTTGTCAGAGGGTTGAGATTGACAGTGATCCTGAGGGCCCTGATGCTAGTGCTAGGGATCCTAGTTTAGTAACTGATGGGGACCTGTCCCATGCCTTGGGAAGGTGTGAGGGGGTTCGCAGCTGCTCAGAGGAGTGACCCTAGTTTAGAGAAGCTGAGAGGTTGGGCAGACTCGGACGGTGCACAGGGATGTGATGGCAGATATAAGGTTTATTGGGAAAATGGACTTATGTATACACAGGCAATACAGACAGAGGGAGGGATGCTAGGCAGGCAGCTTGTCGTTCCCCAGGGATATCATGAGCAGTTGCTCAAGGTTGCCCATGATATTCCCTTGTCTGGTCATCTGGGAATCACGCGCACAATGCAGCGGTTAGCCCAGAATTTCTACTGGCCTAACTTCACCCAGCAGGTGAAGGAGAATTGCAGGTCTTGTCACCGGTGCCAAGAAATAGGGAAGGCGGGCAAGAAAACCCAAGCTGCCCTGATTCCATTGCCCATAGTGGAGGAGCCTTTCCAGAGGGTGGGAATGGATATTGTGGGGCCTTTAAATATCCCCAGCTCCTCAGGTAAGAGATTCATCCTGACTGTGGTGGATTATGCCACCTAGTATCCAGAGGCAGTCGCCCTACCCTCTTTGAGGACAGACAAAGTGGCAGATGCCTTGCTTGGGATTTTCTCCCGTGTTGGGTTTCTGCAGGAGGTAATCACCGATCGAGGGGGTTCCTTCATGTTGGACCTAATGAAATGTCTATGGAAGAAGTGTAGGGTGGTGCAGAGATGCATGACACCGTATCACCCACAAGCCAATGGACTTGTGGAACGATTCAATGGTACCCTAAAGTCAATGCTCTGGGTGTTTGCTGAACAGCATGGGAGGGACTGGGAGAAATACATTCCCCACCTGTTGTTCGCATACAGGGAGGTGCCCCAAGAGTTGACAGGATTTTCCCCCTTCGAGCTCTTGTATGGACGCTGGGTACGTGGGCCCCTAGACTTGATCAGGGAGGACTGGGAAGGCAAGCACACCACCTAGGGAACTCCCACTGTGGAGTACATCCTACAGTTTAGGGAAAGGCTGAAGGAGCTTATGGGAACAGCCCAGAGCAACCTAACAGCTGCCCAACAGAAACAAAAAGTATGGTACGACTGTAGAGCCAGAGCTCGCTCCTGTACATGGTGGGTCAGGAAGTCATGGTCCTTATTCCAGTCCAGAAAGACAAGCTGCAAGCTGAGTGGGCAGGACCATACAAAGTGGTTAGGAAGGTAAATGATGTAAATTACATTGTGGAGTTACCTGACCATAGACAAACAGAAAGGATGTACCATGTTAACATGATGAAGCCATATGCAAATAGGGCTGACATGGTGTTCGCAGTGTGTAGTCATGGGGAGGGGACAGACAAAGGAAACCCCCTTCTGGACTTGCTGGAAGAGAGTAAATGGGAGTCCTCTGTGGAGACAGCAAAATTTACTCCCCAGCTGAACCCGTACCAGATCCAGAAAGTGAGGGAGATTTTAGAAGACTTTGCCCCCTTGTTTAGCGCCAAGCCTGGACTAACCTCCTTAGCAACACACGATGTGGAGACAGGGACACAGACGCCCATACGGCGGACAGCATATCAGGTGTCAGAGGCTGTCCAAAAGGACATTAGGAGGGAAGTGGAGGAGATGCTGGATTTAGGGGTAATCCAGAGATCCTACAGTCCCTGGGCCTTACCCGTAGTCCTTGTACCCAAGCCAGATGGCTTGACCCATTTCTGTGTGGACTATCGTGGACTGAATGCAGTCACAACATCAGACGCCCACCCAATGCCCTGGACGGATGAACTCCTGGACAAGTTGGGAGGGGCGACCTACCTTACGACCATTGACCTGACAAAGGGGTATTGGCAGGTAGAGTTGACGGACAGAGCTAGGGAAAGGTCGGCCTTCATCACTCCAATAGGCTTATTTGAGTTCAAAGTAATGCCTATCGGAATGAAGAACACCTCGGCCACTTTCCAAAGGTTGGTGAACCAGGTGTTAAATGGTGCTGAGGAGTACGCCGTCGCGTACTTGGATGACACTGTCATCTTCAGTACCAGCTTGGAGGAACACCTTTCACACCTTAGGGAAGTGCTGGGCAGAATACAGCGGGCCGGGCTCACTGTAAAAGCCGAGAAATGCCAGGTGGCCATGGGGGAAGTGGAACTTTGGGCATGTGGTAGGCCAAGGGCAGCTCCGTCCTAGCCAAATAAAGATAGAGGTGATCCAGGCATAGCCCAGATCAGAAATCCAGAAGCAGGTTAGCAGCTTTCTAGGGACAGCAGGGTACTACAGAAAGTTTTTACCTAATGACAGTGCCCTGGCTGCTCCCTATCTGACCTAACAGAGAAAAAAATGCCAAGGAAAATCACCTGGGGCCCAGCCTGTGAGGAAGCCTTTACCAAACTGAAGGAGGCACTGTGCAGTGCTCCTGTTTTGACAAGTCTGGACTATAGCAAAACTTTTATAGTTCAGACGGACACCTCAGACATGGGTATTTGGGCAGTACTAAGCCAGACATTCAGCAAAGGGAGGGACCACCCCATTGCCTACCTGAGTAAAAAACTGCTTCCCAGGGAGCAAGCGTACTCCACTGTGGAAAAGGAGTGTCTTGCCATAGTGTGGACCCTAAAGAAGTTGGAGCCATCCTTGTATGGGCAGCCTTTTGTGGTGCAGACTGACCACAACCCCCTGGTTTGGCTGATGCAGATGGGGAAAAACAATGGCAGACTGCTCAGATGGAGTTTTGCTTTACAAGGGTATGATTTGAAAATCATACATAGGGCTGGAGCCAAGAATCAGAACTCAGATGGTTTGTCCCGTGTGTATGAGGAATGAACTGATTTGGGAAGCACATCCCATGCAGGGGATAGATTCCCCAAATTCAGTCTAGGTGGGGAGGAATTGTCACACTTGGACCACTGATTCTGATCCATGTATCAAATTATTTTTGTATTACATATAATTTACGTAAGGGAAGGGCAGTCAAAAGACCCTCAGTCTTGCTGAACTGACATATCCAAAAAAAACTCAGGGATAAGTTCAAAGAACAGGACCTAGCTAAATCTGCAGCTATTTAAAATGCAATTTCTTTGTTAAATTTTCTTTGAAGGCAGGAACCAAAGTATCCACTTAAAATGCCCTCAGGGAGGTCCTTTGATTTGCAATGGTTGCCAGGAAGAACCTGTGTTGGGAGGGCTGTCTCAGGAAGCCCTTGAATTACATCAGAAATACCTCTGATGTGTAGATAATAAGTATCCAGATGAATTTGGAAGTTCCAATACACATTCCCAGGATGCTTTGGAAGGACATCACAGAAACTGTTTATGTGTGTGTGTGTGTGTGTGTGTGTGTCAGAACACAAACAGTTCTGACCAGTTAACCTGAGGAGAGGAAATTGAGTATGCCACTTACAATTTTTTTTAAATCTTGTTGGAACATCCTGTGCTGTAAAATATAACTTTTAATACTCCAAGACGGAGTCTAATGACCTCAGAGAGGAGGCCAGCTCAGGACTGCTTTTATCCAACTAAGCAAGCCTTAGAGAGACACATTTTATTTTATTTCTGACTGAAAGAAGAAGGACAACATCAGCACTGTGGGAGATAAGTATTATGTGGATAAGAGAGTTTAGTTTGTACTTTAAAAACCTGTTTTGTTTTTAAGATTGTATGTGTTTGGGATATTTGTTCTGTATTTATTGTTCTGTTATGATATTTTAAAGTAAAGATATATTTTACAATGGAAACTGCTTGGAGTGCCTTGACATTTCTTTTTATTTAAGTGGAGCTTTTAAAGTTAACACTGTGTATGGGCTTACTGATATACCAAACTGGGAAATGGATAGAGTTCTCTAAAGTCTTGCATAGGGTTCTAAGGGCTCATTTCATAGACCTGGTTGGGTGCCCATAGGCAAAGATATCTGGACCCCCGAAGACAGAATTATCTGAGCCTGATAACTGGGTATGCTAACAAGAGGTTATGAGTTTGAATCCCTCCAGAACTTGAGACTAAGATGACTTGAACCCACAAAACAGACAAGAGGGTTATCTTGTTCTGTTCACTGTCCACAAATCATACGCTCAGAGGTTGGCACTTTGGGAGTAGAGGGCTGACCGGCTGGGTGAGTTTGTGACAGGTACTGCTTTCCACAGTGCTCTGAGCTTGCATCTAAATGTTTAATGATGTGACTGGCCCTCAGTAAGGGAGTCAGTGTCCCACGTTTCACTAGGCCTAAGTAACATATTACTACCCAACACACTACAAACTACCCCAATAAAACATGTAACAAACCCCTTAATAACACAAGTAACAGCCCCTTCCCCCAACACTATGACAAAAACACTGGACACAGCAAAAAGTGTCCAACCTAATGCATTAGATAAAATAAAAGATGTCAAAGTCAGGCATACTCTTGAAATAATACCATCTTGAGGTCAAACAAATTCACAAAGGCCACTTGTCCTTTGGGCTTTATGGCTTGTTCGAATCCTAAGTGGTATTATTTCCTTGTATATCACACTTTGCTATAATTTATTCATCTCTCTCTCTCTCTCTCTCTCTCTCTTGCTATATATATAAAATATCTTTTAGGGGTGCGGTAGTGCCCCCATAGTTAACGTTGAGTAGCATGTTCAATGTTAAACTCCTAGCTTTGCATCGTCTGACTGGGCTACAGTTTTTTTCCATAGAGCTTTTTTCCCTTGGTGGGGGCCTAGCTTGGCTTCAGCTCTCGCACTTGAGAGGGCATGATTCAGCACATTCAGGGCATCATGAATCCTGCTAGCGCCCTGTTTTTCTGTTTTCTCCCACCCCCTCCTGTTGCTGAGGCATGCACATCAGCGTGTGTACGTAGGGGTACACGCATGTTGCAGAGTCCTGCAGCACCCTCCTGTCATTGCCATCCCAGACCTGCATTGCCACGAGGTCTCCACCTCATTGCAATCATTCAGAGGGACAAGTCACCCACCCTGTGAGAGGAGAGTGCTCGATCCATTCCCTCCCTGGCTGACCTCTGACAACCTGAGTTTGCATGCAAACACAGGTTGCTGGCATGGCAGGAGGCAAGGTGCCCAGCACCTCAACCCCTCCACACCACTGGGCCGGCCCTTGGCTACAAATTTGTATTTTCCATTGACGTTACATGTTGTCAACACTAGCCAAATTTCATGATGGCATCTTGTGTAGTTTCTGAGATCTGGATACCCCATATTTTTAAAAAGGGTCACATTTTTTTTTATACTTAACATGTTTTTTTGGTGTTTTTTGCTCTCAAGTATAGGCTACACAGTACTGAATTTCTGCACAAATCTCTCAGGGTACATGTGGTTTGTGCTGAGGTAGTACCTTTTGATGGTTTGGTGAAAAAACAGTTCCTGAGTGATAAGGATTTAAAAGTTAGCCGCCGCATACAAAACTTAAAATTCTGGTTCATGAGACTTTTTTTTTTGGGTCGCTCATTTGACGTATCATGAACCAAAAATGGGTCTCACTAACTAGTTTTGTTTTTTTAGATTCATGACAGCCACCATCTCGTTTCTTTATTTCTGTTGACACCAAGGTCCTGCACCTCTGTATACATGGGTACCCATGCACGCTGCCTGAGTTACCTCGCTAGATAGTATGCTCTGCTACTGCATGGTTTCTATATGCAGCTGCATAACAAAAAAACCTGCTACCCCTTGAACAATTTCTAGATCTGCTGCTGAAACCATGATACACACATTACAACAGTATTTCCATCTGTGTATCGGCAAGCCCAACATGTGCCTTGCTTCTGCAGCCTGAAGTCGGTGTGCATGTCTTACCGAGGAGCTCCCTCAGGGGTCTGCGCTTCTGCACACAGAAGTACTGTTGCAATTTTTATACCCCCCAACCTCACTCACCAAGCAACCATGTCCCTTGAAGCTGCAGATCTCTTATGTAGGCACTCCATGCTGCTGCCCGGGCCACCCTCCATGCTGTTTTACCACACACAATGCTCCCAACCACAGACATGCCTATCCTCCTATCACTTGCTGACAGTGCTTCTCTGTTTGCCCCGAGCCACTAATATGGATGCCAGATACACACCATTCTCAATTACATGCCATGCTATTCAACATCCTGACCCTAACAGGAAGACCACTGTAGCCATGTGTCCTTTTATAGGAGGCCCCTGAACTATAGAAACACTACAGGGACCAACAACTGCAAAATCCATGTAAAACCCATTACATTATGGGAAACCCACTAACTAACTAAGAAAAAGCACTAAGGTGCATACCACTACTATACAGAAATTCACTCCACTACAGAAAAACACCAACACATACCACTACACTATGGAAAATCCCTATACTATGGAAAACATAGTACACAGTAAACAGTGTTGAATCTAATGCACTGGATAGAATAAAAGATGGCAAAGTCCATCATACTCATGAAATAATACCATCTTGAGGGTCCAACAAGCTCACAAAGGTCACTCACCCTTGGGTCTCATGACTTTATAGTTTGTTTGACTCCACAATGGTATTACTTCCTTGTATAACACACTCTGTCATCATTTATCTATCTATCTATCTATCTATCTATCTATCTATCTATATGCGTGGAAACAAAACCAATATAATAAAACACATTATCTCCTCATATGTGTGATAAACACTACTGCACCTGTCAACCATCCCCTCTACCTGCTCGCCTATTGTGTAAAGAGGACATGCAATGGGGACCATGTGTTAAACATTATTTATCTACACTTGAGCAATTTGACCTTGGACACATCACTCATGGCTTGCACCACTCATGAGTTTACCCAAGGTAACATTCCTCTTGTGTAGATAAATAATGCATCACAGAGGTCCCCATTGCATATCCCCAGTATACCATATTTTCGCTCACACTAGCCTGAACATGCCAGCAGGCCCAGTGCCACAGTAGCAGTGCAGCATGTTGGCACCTAGAAGAATAGGGTTTACGTGCAATTCTAAGAATTCCACACTGGGGGCTTGAGGCTGATGTCCTACAATATAACACATCAAACGACATCAGCACATTTTGTGTTGTAGCTTGGTCTCACACATTTTTATTATTATAGCTCTGAGCCACTCTGTATCACTACAGAAAGTTGTGTGTTAACCAGCAGGCTATGAGGAAAAATTAATTATTCAGCGATTGGAATTAAGCCCCAGCCTAGGGCTGTTCCCGGAACACCAGGTAGGATGCAGGCACAGTGTGCCACCAAGCTGACACAGCAGGCTGTGCAGGTTTGCTGCTTTCCTCTTTGCAGCAATGATTAATGTTCACAACAGTAGAGCAAATAATACAGTGGTGAAGCATTTTTGATGTGTTTGGTTGGAGGGATAGGAAACTACCAGGGCCATGTGTGTTTCAGCAGTGTTGTGCGCAGCTCCTGGAGAGGGAAGGTGATGGCTGCCCAGCAATAATTCCCACGTCAGCTAACCGAGGAATGACATTGGTGTCATCTGTGAAGGCAGTCATTCACTTATCACCCTAGCCAAAGAAAGTTACAGTGTGTATGTGTGTGTGTGGGGTGGGTAGGGGATGGCATGGGGTGAAAATCATAACAACAAAATAAACCTTTGGCATCACAGTTCAGGGAAGTACTCGGAAAAAAAAATCCTGTACATTACAGAGATGTCTGTTCTCACTTCCTGCTCAGTTTAATTGTGAAATACGCACTAGGGAAGTGTTTTTAGATCATAAAAAAGGAAAATAATAATGCTTGACAAAACTGACGTAATATATGACCATAATAGGTATGCTAATGGATCTGACTATATATCTATTTCCAGCACAGTTAATGCATTAAAGAAAAGCTAACACAGACACCTAGAATACTTCATAAACTCCTGCTTTAAACAGATCAGAAATGAATATATGTTTCCAGACTGCTACATGTTTAAAACTGGAAGGCCACTGAAATTCAATGACCACAAGGACCCTTCCATTACCAAAATGCTCTTACTCTACATGCTTCAGTTGCTTTCATTTTGGAGCTGACCATTTTATTGCTGCAATTGTCTCAGTCATATTTTAGCCATCAAAATGAAATTAACGTCATAAAATACTGAGCATAAGGCTGCTCTGCTATATTTAGTTATATCACACATAATCTACTGCCAAGATTATATGTGTCGCACAAAAGAAACTCAAATCCTTGAACACTGAAATGAGTCCTTTTGCTTTTTATGACTTCATGTTTGCAATTTGATTCAACAGTTTTAAGGAATTAAAAAAAATGTACAGATTCAAAAGCTTTCAATATATGTAGTTTATAAAAAAGGAAGATTACTCTGAATGTGGGTCCTAAAATAAGCCAACCAGTTACAAGTGTTTGAAAATCTGCCTCACTGTAGAAGTATGGATCATTGCAGACATGGTGTAATGGTGAACACAGTTGTCATGGACATATGTGCATGTTAAGTGTCACTCAGAGTGACACGGATGCCCTCATAATGCTCAATTCAACAACACGACCCAGAACAATTATCCTGTTGGTCCACAGTCTCTCATTACTGTATACACAAGATAGTGAGGAAGAGTTATAACATACTGTTCATCAAGATTTCTTGGCAAGTTCTTATTGATTGCTTGGCTGTGCAGTCATTTTTATTTCACTGCATGAGTCTAAATTGGTATTAAATTGACAGTTTATTTTTAGTTGCCATTTATTTTAAAATATTTGTGTCACCCAACTGTGTGAAATGTTGACATTACAATCCTTTTACTATTGTTATGATTTTCTTAAATGAAAGCCTATGAGTAGCATTTTATATCACAAGTGCAGTAGATACAATTTTTGCAGATTTGTGTGTGTGTGTGTGTGTGGGGGGGGGGGGGATCCATAGCAACACACGCAATTCCTTAGGGAGTGTGTTTACAAAGGAAAACATTCTAGTGCAGCAGAAAGTACTGACACATCTCAAAAAAGATAAAGTATTCTGAAACCCACAGTAAATATATGGATCTGCTTTGAAAACAGAATGCAGTCTATTTTTGCATTTCATCTTTATATAAGTATTGCAGAACGCGGTTGCATACCAATCTAGCATGAAAAGTCAGATTAAAGAGATGAGAAGAGAAGATTTAAAATCCAGAAAGAAGTTTATGCATCTTATTTTAAACAACCAGGGAGCATAATTACTGAACACTACCACCTGCAGACTTCAATTTCACCGGGGAACCGCAAAAAAAGCCACATGGACTTGGCATAAGGGGCACACCAGGTGATATGTTCAAGTACACTGGAGTGGACTCATGTAGCATCTTAAAAGTTAAAACAAGGCAGCCCGGTGGCACAGAGGGTTGAGACGCTGCATGCCACACCTTGCGCTGCACTGGCGACCTGGGTTTGGGACCGGGCCCGGGCCATTGGGGGTCAGCAGGGGAGAGAGAGGATCGAGCATCCAGAGGACTACTCTCCTCTCTTGAGGGGGATCCAGGGTCAAGCTCAGCACTGCAGTCGCCCCCTATGAAGACCAGGGGCACTGCAATGCTTAGGACTCAATTAGGAGGCGCAGAGCCACGATGGATGTCCTTGGCGTCACTGCATACTCAGGCTCTGCTGGGGAGGGAGGGGGAGAGGGTGTACCCACAAAGCTAGAAAAATACCCTCAGCCTTCTGATAGGTGAAGGAGGGTCCAGAGGTGTCACCAACCATGCCCAATGTTGGGCTCAACTCTCTTCTCCTCTGCTCCCGGTTGCCTATCTGGATTATAGATAGAGCACCAGGAGGAGCAATCTGGCAGTCCTGCCTCGGGGGGCTGGGAGGCAAAGAAAGTGGATGGAGAGCATGGGCCCAGGAGGATCAAGAGAAAGAGCTTTAGGTGGGTGGCATCTCGACGGGACCAAGAGACCTCCTCCAAGAGAGTTCAGGAGGTGAGAGTGATAAAGAAAAAAAATAAATATATATATATATATAAAACAAGAACCTTGCAATCGATTGGATGAGCCATGGGGAAAGAAGGGAGCCCATGCAATTCTTTCAGAAATTAAGTCATACGTGAATGTTTAGTATTTACTAAGCCATGTGCTGCAGATGTTAGGATCGGCTGCATTTTCATAACAGAGTCAAATGCTTAAAGTACTTGAAAATAGTACTTCTGTGAAATATGTTGACTCACGAGCTTCATCTTCACAAATATCATTTGAACCAAAATGTCAGGCCACTTCATTTCAGGTAGTAGTGGGGCAAAGTGGTTAAAACACAAGCTTAGTGAACAGGAGGCTTTGGTTCAAGTCTCACCTGAGCCACTTACTGTGTGAACTTGATCAGATCACTTACCTCCCCATTTGCTTCAGTCCTCACAACTGTGTATCTGGATAAAAACAGGACCCCACTGTTAAATGAGGTTCTGTACAATATGTATCTCAGTTGTGCTGTACTTGGCTAATAAACAGTAAAATAAACAAAATGAACTCTAGCCCCATTCACACAATCTAAGAATTATTTGGAAAATGATTCCACAGCTTGTCCTTTCTCAGTGCTGTATGAATCGGCCAGAAGAAAAGAACTGAATATTTTTTCTCGGGTAAAAGTCTGACAACAATGCTATATGTTGTTAAAATTAAACATTAGGGAAAACTCAGAGGAATTGGGTAGAGTGGGTGAACTTGATGGAACACTAGCCCTTTTCTGACATCAAATTCCATGAATCTGTGCAGTGGGAATGGATGAAGCATACCCAGCAGTACGACTGGCTACCACTGCCCAAGGGTGTAAGTGATAAAGGGGGTAGGGGCATAGCATGGTTATAGAATGATGCACCATACCTATACCCCAAAGAATACCCCAACCATAACCCACCTGCATGCGAATGATCACAGACTGAAGCATTACTGCCACTGTATTAAGGAAGCCCCTCAAAAAACACCTTCCAGGATCTATGGACATCATGCCAAGTGGATTTCTGGAAGGGAGGCATACTATTAAAAATTATTCTAAGAGAACCACTAAATTGTACTTCTACTGGCTTCCTCAGTCCAAAAAGCAATACTTGAAGGGGCATTAAGGCCCTGAAAGGATGCTCCCTCAAAGTGCATGGACCTATGGTAGTATTACTGGCCATGACAGCTTTGGTCCATTTACTGTAGCAAAACTGTATAAATATAACTATAAATGAAATTACAATGCATAGCCTGGCCCCCACAGTATAATGAAGAGTGTAAGTGCCTTCCACATGGGGGACCTGGCTTCAGATCCCAAGCCTGGGATTCTAGTTGGATCCAGCAGGCAGCTGAGTGCAGTCT
Organism: Neoceratodus forsteri; assembly: GCA_016271365.2. Taxonomy (NCBI): domain Eukaryota; kingdom Metazoa; phylum Chordata; order Ceratodontiformes; family Ceratodontidae; genus Neoceratodus; species Neoceratodus forsteri. The sequence continues at coordinate 24,690,970 of CM057453.1, read as the reverse complement.
TACAAAATACTCAATGCCTTTGAAGAGAGTTCGCAGCATCAGCTGGTGCATGGCTGAAGCCAAGTGGCAGTGTTGGGGGGGGGCGGATTATACCGGACAAAGTCTCCCAGACTGAGGCCCTAACATGCTGCGGCTGATGCTACAACCGGGACAGGTGAACCTTGGTACCACCCCTTCAGCCAACAGTAGATTTCTCTCTCTCCGGGACAGCCACACGTTGTAGGTGATCTGGTGAGGAGGAGGAAGGTGGTCCATGATAGAAATGAGGTAGGATGGTTGCCTTAATGTAACAGTTTGATAACCTCGGAGTGCCACAGCAGGAGTGGGTTGGATTCAGAGACACAAGGTGAAAAATACCAAAAGTGACAAAAAAAATGTAGTGTGAGAAGAATAATGTTAATACTGCAACAGTTAAGTTGAAACCAAGCTGGATATTTTTACTTGTATGCAGAGTTGAAATTTTTGAGGATCTGAAAAAGATTTTGAATATTTGACATTTAAGCAAATGTATTTCTGATAAACTGCCTTTTTTAGATGGAGTGGACATTTCCCCAATGCACTACATTGCTGGACAAAATTGCTGTATTTAACAAAAGCTATTACCTCCATTTTAGCACATACCTGCTCTTGACTTCTGTACTCCTTATTATCTGCATGTCCTACCCTGTGGTTAACATGCCAATGTTTTGACAGGGAAACTCTCGCATCTAGATTTCTAGGTGGTGGAGCTATAATTTCTAGGTGGTGGAGCTACAATTTCTGGTGGTGGAGCTACAATTTCTAGGTGCTACAATTATCACTCCTTCTCCCTTCTTCTCCCTAACCCTTCCTACCCATTTTCCTGAACTTTTCATGTACATACTGAATAATAATGTATATTGACAGTATTTTTTTTCTTAGCCTCTTGCATATTTGCCTGTATAGACCTTGCCTAATACTGTACTATATTTTATGTCCTCTTCTACATTGTACTCCTTGATTGTACAGCCATCTTTTTCCTTTGTATATTGTTTACTTTTATGTGCATTTGTCCAGGTCCACCTTGCAAATGAGCTACCTCAATGGTGCTTCGCCTGGTAAAAGAAAGATTGATTGATTGTTAGGTGGTGGAGCTATAGTTTTTAGGTGGTGGCGGACCTCACCCATAGTAGTCAATAAAGAAAGATGACAGAGGTACATAAATTCTCCTATAATTTTTTTAAGTGGTGCTGGAACTGAGTTGCTGTGGGATGCTGCCCAATTTAACACCTGGTCCTACTCCTATTTTTCTCTAGTGGGGACAGTATGCTGTTACCGTCAGGAAAGCATATGCAATGCTGGCCTGAATTAGGAGGAGGGTTATGGAGCAGGTCAAAAAAGTTGATCCACACCTTGTACAAGGCCTCAGTTCAATCTCGTCTGGAATACTGTGTCCAGTTCTAGTCACCACAGTACAGAAAGGTCACTGAAAATATTGCGATGGGTCAGATCACTGCTGTCAAGCTAGTAAGTGACTTAGGAGGCAAGAACTACGAGGAGAGCTTGGCCATGCTCACATTATTCAGCCTAGGAGAAGATGGAAGGTTTGATTGGACCAACAAGTGTCTTGTACAAAGATGGAATTATACACAAGCTTTCGGGGCCACACAGGTCCCTTCTTCAGGTGAAATTATTCAGCCTAAAAAGAAAAGAGTGAGACAGAACATGATCACAGTTTTATAGACACTAAAGGAGGTAGACAGGGAGTAAACACAAATGTTTGCGCTGGGGAGCGCAAGCAGAACTAGAGGGTATGGACTCAGACTGAGAAAAGGCACAATATGGGGTAACATGAGAAAGCACTGTATCACTCATACAGTGTTAGCATGTGGAATAGACTACCAAGATAGACTGTGGTGGCTAACACTACTCATGTTTCCGAAGCTGCACTAAATAGATTCTTTGGGCACAGTGGCATCAAGGTTACACAGCACGAGTAAGGGTAGCATTCCATATGATTATCTTGGATGCGTGTCCATACGAAAATTGGATATAGTCACTGCTGTGCAGCAGAAAGGGCAGACAAGATGGATGGAGAACAAAAATGGGGCAAATGCAGACCAGCAAGGCCAAGAGGACTAGATGCCCTACAACAAAACTAGTCTGCAAAATGATTAAAGCGTACCTTCTTAGGATACTACTTATGCTACTTCTGATATCTGGAAATGTTCATCCTAACCCGGGGCCTACCAGCAGAGCACCCCATGCCACAAAAAGGCGGGAGGGGTCCCTCACATTAGCCTCAATCAATGTCTGCAGCCTCCTTAACAAACTTGACAGCTTGCAAACCTGGGTCCAGCAACATAGCCCTGATGTACTCTCTGTTGTCGAAACATGGCTTAACCCCAAGATACCAGATGCTGCAGTCACCATCCTGGATACTCTATATTCAGGCAGGACAGAGTTTCCAAATGAGGTGGAGGCTGTGCCATCTACCTGAGGAATTCCTATCTGGGTCAAGTCTTCCCGTTCTCAAACCCTAAACCACCCTTGCAGGTTCTCGATATTAAAGTTCTACTCGGGGCACACAACAAGGAGCTCACCATTGCCTCTGTGTACCTACCCCCTAAAGATCAGCCCAATGGATTTATGAGCATATTGGAAAGCCTACAGGGATTACACCATAACTCTGAACTCAGTACTAGGCGACTTCAACATAAATTGGCTATTGCTGGAGGCCAGAAACTACAAGGATGCTGTCACTTCACAGAACCTCACCCAGCTTGTTACCACCCCACCAGATGCAACTATAGGACAGGGTCACACACACTTCTGGACTGGATCCTTAATCACCCTGAATGAATCTCAAAAGTCTCAGTGCTCCCTGATGGGATCAGTGACCATTCACCGGTCACATGTACCTGGACAAACAAATTCATTAAGCCCCTCCTAAAATAATTTACACCAGAGTGTTAAAACAGGGGTACCTTGAGCTACTAAAGACACACCTAAGCCACCTGGACTGGACATCAAGCGACTCTGTCATTGATGTAAACCAAGCCTTAGACCTTTTCATCAGCCACTTCACTGCGGCCTGCAATATCTTTGCACCTCTCAAAAAGCTGAAGGTGAGGGCAGAGCTAACCCTTGGATAACCCCCGATCTAATCATTTTACTCAAACATAGGGACCATCTCTGACACTGTGTCTGTGCAACATCCAAACCTGGGGATATTCAAAAGTATAAAGCTGCTAGAAATGAGTGCACGTGGGCAGTTAGGAGCGCCAAAAGCAAATACTTCAAGGAAGCTATCTCCAACTCCTGGGGTGATGGAAAAAAATTTTGAGTAATTTGAAAGACCTTATAGGCAAGGACCCTAAGTCACCACCCACCATGATCAACATAAATGGAACACCAACATCTGACCTGTACACAATCACCACCACCTTTAACAATGTGTTCTCCAACTTGGATAGTGTTCTCCCTTCTAATTTCTTTGATGCCCCCTCTAGTAGTAACCCTCCTGCAACTATTCCTCTCCTACACCCTGCCCACAATTCTACTTCAAGAAGATCCCAGTGCATGAAGCCAGAACCTATATTCAGAAGGCCATTCTACAACGCAGGCTACAGCTGACTCCCTTGACCTGAAGTTGTTAGCACTTGTCCTGAAGAAGTCCTTGAACCCTGACAAAGGTCCTCAATCTATCACTAAGGATGTCCCAGTTCCCATCTCGCTGGAAACAGGTGACCATCACACCGGTACACAAAAGTGGAGACAAATCACTGCACTCCAACTGCAGACCTATCTCCATCCTCTCTCCATTGTCTAAGGCCCTGGAGTGCATCGCCTCAGACCAGCTAGTCAAGTACCTGGAAAAATACGACAACGAGCAACATGGTTTCTGAAAAGGACACAGTATCACCACTGCACTATTAGAATTCACGGGCTTCATCCATACCACGCTCGATCAAGGAAACTGTGTAGGGGCAGTATTCATCGACCTTACAAAAGCCTTTGATACTGTGAACCACCCACTCCTACCCAAGCAGTTATCAAACATTGGACTCTCCAATGAAGCACTGCTCTGGTTTTCAATCTACCTTGGGGAAAGGGTCCAGCAGGTTAGGATTGCCGGTGTCACCTCGGAAGAAAAGTCAGTCCTTTCAGGGGTCCCACAGGGGTCCATCCTGGAGCCACTACTCTTCAGCCTCTTCCTCAACGACCTTCCCAGTGTCTGCCACCAGAAATTACTGCTCTACGCTGATGACGCAGTCATGTTCACCAACCACCAAAATGCAGAGCTCCTTGAGAAACAATTGCAGCTTGAATTCATGTGCACTGAAGAATGGTTCAAGTCACACAAACTGGTCATAAACTACAGTAAAACAAACCTTCTACAATGCCAGGAGCAAGTACAAATCCCGTGACCTCACCATCCTAAACCAAACAGGGACCTTACTTGAACACGTTCCTGATTTTAAACACCTAGGTGTCACATTGGACAGCTCACTCTCCTACCATCGGCACATAGATTCTGTCGCCAAAGCCACCAACATCCGTATAGGCCTGCTCTCCAGGCAGAAACACTGCATGACTCCTGACACTCTCCGGTTGGCTATCAACAGCTCTGTCACCTCCATCATCGAGTATGGACTAGCAACTTATGACTCTGCCTCCACCTCTGCCCTCTGCAGAATTACAGTTGCACTCAACAAAGCATGCAGGCTGCTAACTGGGGCTAACCGACTTACACACATTTGTGACCTGTACACTCGGGCAGGATGGCTTCCTCTCATCAGCCGAATACAGTATCAAACCTGCCTCTTAGCCAGAAAAGTCCTCCTCGGGGTCACGCCCCCAGGCATTGAAAAGCTCCTTATTGACCACCACAGCACCCAGCGAACTAGAAGTTCACAACAACTAGCCTTCCTTGTCCCCAGATGCCGGACTACCATGGGCCAGAGGGCCTTTGCCCACAGAGCACCACAGTGGTACAATACTCTCAACAAAGAAACTCATACTGCTGCTGCTCTAGGCCCTTTTAAGAGACAACTCCGACTTCATCTAATTTGAACTAGTCATTGTGACTGCCTCGCCTAATCAGGGGCCCACCCCTCACTGCCCTCCACTTCAGTCTTGACAGCTACCTCTCCCCGCCTTGCTCCCTCCTACCTGCCTACCCCCTTTCCCCCTCTCCCTTTCCTACCCCCCAGGCATTTCCTTATTTTTATCCCTCCTCTCCCCTTTAGAGCTCTTACCTTCACCCTCTACCCTCCGACAATGGCTTTCCTGCCTGCATACCCCCCCCTCACCTGCAGCACTTATTTCTAAGATTGCCCTTGGCTGGTATGTCATGCTGCCTAACATCTGGCACATTTTGAATTACTGGAATTTCCTAAGCCTCAGTCTCTTACTACTTTTTATTGTGTAACTATGTATTACTATGTTGACCTTTGTATGTATGTATACCCCCATTCCTTCGACGTGGAACCTTTGTAAATGAGCAGTTCCTGCTCAAAGGTATTTGTAATCCTAGATTTCAATAAAATAAAATAAAATAAAAATAAAAAGGCTGTCAGGGAAGACCGTGCTCATGGCAGCACAAAAAACAGGCATCTGTCATCTAATGCAAAAAACTGCTACATACGCAGAACAGATATAGCACTCAAAAGGCTTTATTCTGTGAAGATCATCAGCATGGTGAGACCCCACCAAATAAACCCAATGTTATGTGTGTACCATGGGCTTTCACTAGGGATAGCCTGCCCCCATCAGGATACACAATTAATAGCACCTGCTTAAAGCAGTAGTACAAAATTAAACACACGGGGCAAACCACATAGACTAGGAATTCTCATTTAAATGCCATACTGATCACACTTCCAAGTCTCTGCATCAGAAAATTGGCTTGTTCTACAGTCTGAGCAGTTATTTGACTAACGATTCATGTTGTTCTATTGTTAACACTATGCTGCTACTTACACTAACTTATGCAGCACTAATCTTGTAGTCTCTGAGTTTCAGAAGCAAACAAACTAATGGTTTGATACAATAAAATAGGCCGATTTGCTGTAGGTGCCCCATCTAGAGCACACCATTGTGAAATCTTCCATTCCCTAAACTGACCCTCCTTAGAAGGAAGGTTTGAATATCCCCTCCTTTGCCTTGCTCACAAAATCATCCATAGTGTCCCCCCTGCCCAGTATTACAGATGTAGCCAAAAAAACATTCATGAGAACATGCCAGTCCTCTAGCCACACACTCTTATTGATTCTGAGAACAAGATATTCTGCGGGTAAGCAAGCCTTTGCCTGCTTTGCCCCCTCAGCCTGGAATGCCCTAACAGCACCACTCCAAGTGTACACCTCCCTTGGTGGCTTGGAAAAAGGCTCAAGGCATATCTCCTTCATCGCAGTCTGTGTGCTTGCATACGTTGAATGGTTATACTATGGTCAGTGCCTGTATTTCTGCTGTTGTACAACTGCGAAACAACTCAAACCTGCTTTACTAAGTACTTCCTGCTGTCTTTCTTTTTTACCTTATTCCTTGGCCAGTCATTGGAACACAGAAGCAAAGAATTTGACAGCAGATAAGGACCACTTGGCCCACATAGTCTGCTCATATTCCCTACCTACTGCAATACCACAGACCCTACTTGATCTGGCTTTACTCTCCCCTTCCTATCCACTAAGTTTCTTTATGCCTAACCCATGCATAGTTGAAACCTGTAAAATGTCTTGCTCCCACCATCTCTGCTAGTAGGCTGTTTCAGGCATCCACCACTCCCTGCCACCTCTGCTGGATGCTGTTCTAGGAATCCACCACTCTTTCTGTGAAGAAGTACTTCCTCATGTTTCTCTTGACTCTACCCATCCAGCTTCATAGCATGATCCCTTGTTCTTGACCTTATTTTGTTTGAAAAATGCTTCCTTCTTGTACCGTATTTATGCTCATGAGGTATTTTAAAGTCTCTATCATATCCCACCTCTCCCTCCTTTCCTCCAAGTTGTACATACTGTATTGAGGTCCTTTAGTCTCTTCTCACAGGGACTCAGTGATGTCTATGTAAATGCCTACTTAAATTTGTAATCAGATGTTTACTAATTGATTATAGCTAGACTTTGCCTCCTTATGTATCTCCCATGGACTTCTGCTTGTATGTTATGCTTCTAGATTTGTGTAATTGATACCAGGTCACCCCTGAAAAAGGAACTTGTAGTCTTAGTGGGCGTACCCACGCAACAAATTCAATAAATTAATAAAGAAATATTGTGACTAATCATAAAGTGCTACCAGAGTTAAAGTAAAAAAACATAAAAACATATTTAAAAGCAGAAACACTGAATAACTACAGTGGTTCAGATGCCATAAGTCAGAATATGGGCATGAACTGAAATGGCAATAGATAAAGCCAATTGTATAAATTTAGTCTCTTTTGAAAAAGATAAAGAACATAGGATAACAATTAATAATTTTTTCTGTAAGGTGACGGGTGCCTGTTTTTTTTTGTTGCAGACAAGATGGACTTTATGCCCCTTCTGTCATCACAATACTGTTACTATGGTGCTACTGTATATAAATGCACAACGCAACTATAAACAATTATCTGTCCCCTTCTCTCTCAAATACATATACATATAAGCATATAATGTATGTTTCAGTATAAAGAGATAGCACATGGTGAGCTATTAAATTTGTTCCGTAAGTGAGCAAAACAAGGCAACTCACCACTGGAAAAGCCTGAAGGAATTATGAAGTTTTTGCAGAGATAATGAATGAATGGTTACCTGTGTTGTCAGAGTTACAGATTCACCACATCAGACCCACAGTATTACATATGGTGAGTGGGATAAGTTGAGAACAACATAAACAAGGGCTGATATTTCCATTAGCTTTCTAGCCTGGCATGGTTGGTGTATCTAGGAAAATAAAATGTGTACATCACAATCTTGTCCCTTCTTTGTTGTATGCATAGCTATATTTGTTGATTGTATACCCTATGTTGTACTTCTGAAAGTGTAAATAAAAGCAAATGATTATATAGTTTTATGCAACTTGCAATATGTTTAATCCATACAGAGCACAAGCATCAGTGGGGTTGGGAATCTAGCAGTGTGAGCAAATAAAATCAACAGTCAGGGAGCAGAATGCCACCCGCAATCAGTGTATAAGCCACTGTTTGAATAGCACATGTTTCTACACCTATGCATCCAAGGCATAGTCCAAACTGGCCTAAGCTAGTGCAGTTATCCCAATATCTGTCTATGCTGGCTAATGCAGAGATCCACATAGAAGTGACTTCCCTTTCCTTTGAGGGATGCTCTTCTTTGCAAGATGTTCAAATGCAGTTGCATTTGCTAATTCAGGGCTTGCACAGTTACAGTGTTAGAACATGGGACCTTCTGTGGTGTTCTAATGGGGTTCCCAGGGGTTTAAGGAAGCACGTATAAGCAGAACTCTGAGCATGTCATGGGGGTGAAGTGCTCAGTTCCCAGGGAGGACGTTTGAGACCACCTGACAGTCAGGCACCCCCTGTCAGCTGACAGAGAAGCAGCATTGACATTGGCTTTTGGGTCATTATGTAGTCCCAGACATCAGGCTAGGGGGCTTGGGAAACAAAAGAGAAGACAATGAGGACAAACAAAGAAACGGAGCTGTTTACTTGAACTTTTGGGGCTGATGCTATACTTGCATGTTACATTTGTCTTTATTGACTATTGACTGAGATGGGGAATCCCCAGCTGGAGTTGGCTGCAACTGTTTTTTTTGTTCTGCAAGCTTCTGTAGGCTAGTGCACTTTTTAATTACCATTTACTGCTGCCTAATGTGAAAAAAGTCTAGGTCAACCTGTAATATAAAGGAGACCCCAAGGGATGGGAAAGCAGCAACTAGACTGTATATTGATGGGGAAGTTGTTGATGAATTTCTCTCCCTGGCAAAGGAAGTGTAGCTAGTTATTTAGTCAGTGGACCAGATGGCTGAGGAAGTACTAATTCCTTATTCCTAGCAGTAGGAAAAAGAGAATTTCCTCAATGCTCGCACCCCTTCTGCGCAAAGCCAATGATGCTAAACACCAGGCTCGGGGGTGGGGATCTTTTTGAAATGGGCATCCTCTCACTTTTTCTTACTTGCTGGCTCCAATAAATTGATACTGCAGTTTTTCAGTTAGCATATATTGTGATTTTTGTACATGAGTGCTTGAGTGCACTGCCCTTTGTTCTCAAATCCATAGTTTTGTTTTTCACTGTACATATTCCAGGTTCCATGAGCTTGTGGCTCCTGTGTATCTCCCTCCTCAGTGTTCAGTGATGATGAACTATTTTCACCCTGTCCCAACAAACCACTTCCATTTTTGCCATTGCAGCTAAACTACAGCGCACTACATTGTCTCCGACTTAGAAATATTAAAGAAGCAAAAAAGCATGACTTTTTGTAGCTTACTAAGGTATTGCAGGATGCAACCGTGGATGGATTTATAGTATGCCCTTTAGTTCCTTTAGATCTTCTTTAGTCCCTAGGTCTTCTGCCTAAATGAGTGAATACATGAAATTTGAGGGAAATAGTACATTCTTTACCATTGATCTTCTCAGTGGTGGGTTGCAGTTTAGCAGCTCATATTCTCTTTGTGAGTCCTCATTTAAGTCTCAACATCAGGGTACTGTCAAATTTAGATCCAGGAGTGTTTGGCAAAACCCATGAATTTCCTAGTCTCTGTTCCTTCATTTAAGCAAATGGGATACCAGCTTTCATAAAGCTAGATGATTTTCATGACAGTGTAAGCAGTTGAACTAAACACTGCATTTAAATCTCCATATCGAGAGCTAACAAAGTTCTGTCTATTAAAATGATATTGCAATAATGCCAAGTTTAGATATGTTTGTTCACCATTGACTAAATGACTGACATCCATGGATAAACCCTGAGGCCAAAGGCCACATTGTTCTATATGAGTGGGAGCCATTTATCCAATTTTAAACCCCAAGAATCCAATATCATTATTTAATCAAAGGCTTTCAAGCCTTTGATGCCAGGACCTTCAAAATTACACTCATCTTGCAGTTGTCAACTAGATTTGGGATTTTTCTGCAGCTTACCAACACCATTTGGGTTGCTACCCATACTCTTATTGGACTAAGCTCTCTTTTTGATTTTTGGAGTGCATCCATTCTTTTCTGATGCTGATGGCACAGCAGAACACAGTGGTGGTACTGTAATCATGTTCCCTGTTGCTCACAAGCCATTCCCTCCCCCATAAAAATACCACCTGATTGATTTGCTTTGGCATGCTGAATGAGAGCTGCCAAAATGTGAGATCTGAGAATCATCTGACCTTTGCAGTGTGTCCTTCACAATGCCTACATTTTTTTTAAGGAAACGTTCTCATTATATTCATCTACTGTCTTTCCATGTTACTTTGTAAAGTGTTTTGTGCTATATTATATGAAAGACACTGTATAGGATCAAACTGTATTGCATTATTATGTTGAGTTTTCACAGCACAAAGCAGACAGACTTTTAGAAACTTATTCTATATTTGTCTGCCTGCACAGACAGACAAGTGCATCAGTGTAAAAAGAGTGAGAGAGCACATGCACTGACTGATTAAATGGCGCATATAAAAATCCATCCTCGGCTGCCAAAAATCAGCAGTATATGAACTGCAAGCAGGCCTCCAATGTGCAGAGTGACCGTGATGCCCCAGAGCAGCCGAGGCAACACACTCGTAAGTATTGACTATATAATGAAATTCTCAGTGCACCCGAGCAGCCAAAAGTGAAATCTATTTTATTCAGATTCATTTGCAATTGTGTGGGTCAATCAAGTCAGAATTCCTTTTTCCACAAGGGGCCCTCAATCTCCCTGTGTGTCTGCACCCTCATCTTTTATTCTGATGGCTAGAAAGGCTTATGTGATGCAGTTAATAAAATGTGATTTAGACACTAAGATTTTCATTTTACAATTTATACCTGAACTGTGAGGCAGCAGCATATTCACTGTGTGCTCCAGCTTCTTTGCAGTTTTACAGCCAGGAAAGAAGAAGACTAGAGATGCTAATTGACATAATTAAAGCCACAGAGTGAGTCAGTAGCTATGGTGGGATTAGAACCTGTGATGTCCTGTTTCACAACTCAGTGCTCGTACTACTGGATCACACTGCTGTCACAATAGTTGAAGTTTTATGATTTGCGAAATCTTCTAACACACCTCAACATGCAACTAAAATTCACACAGCTACTTTTCTATCCTAATCCCATGAGTGATACTTACACTCTTCAATTTCCACTTCAGTTAAAAAAAAAAAATATTTGCCCCCCGCCCCCCCCAGTTAGAGCAGTGCATAATATAGCCCATATTATATGGGAAATGCTTTTTGGATTTTTTTTTACTGTCTTTGTTTTCTCTTTGCTAGTGGTTAAGTCCTTCTTCCACATGCCCAAGTCCTTCTGCCAACCATAGAGGTCCCCCCAATGGTCCAGCCCACCACCAGCCACTGCTAAAAATCCTTTCTGGAAACCCAAATGTAACCCACAACATGCCCCCTTTCTTGGTGTGACCTCCCCAGTTCCCCTAGTGGGAAGAATAATACTTTACTTGTTGGTCAAGATCCAGGAAAAGGAGCCAGTGAGGCATGGGAGATGTCAGTATGGCCCCGCTGGGGTGGGGAGACCAAAGTAGCTCCATCTGTTGAGGACTGCTAGGGGTATGTTTTCTCATTTGGCCCTCCCATATCCCTAACCAGGGCATGGTCTTCAACAGAGACCTGGTAGTACATCTACCAGGGTAGTCAGAAGGGTGCAGGAGCCCCACCCTACCTCTGAAACTCCCCTGCCAGCCCCACTCTGGACATCCGATGCCTCCTCATAACCCACCAGATGAACGGGTGCCTGCCAACATAAGGCTGCCTCAGAGGGACCATTTATTCTTTCCTGCATGACATATTCCTCCTGGGCCACTAGGGGGTAATCATACAGGGGAAGAAGGTGCCCTTCCTCCCCAAGGCAGGAGGTGTGCAAGATGGATCCTGCCTCATTAACCGGCACAAGGCATTCCAGGGCACGGGGCAGAGACCCAGGTCATCGGAACAGAAAGCAGTAGTGTTACCTCTGCACTAGTCAGCTAGCTTGCTTTTCAGGATGTTTTGATCAATTCCATGGAATTTGGAAAGCATTTTAATTTAAACCGTGAACTAGTGTTCTGCGGATTACATAAATCACAGATTAGTTTACCACAGATTCTGGAAAACTAATCCACAGTTTACATAACCTGCAGAAGACTAACCCATGCTTTATATAAACCAAAAATTGATACTAATGAAAACCTGGTCCAAGCCTTATTAAAAAGAGTACTCTTTTTATTATTTCAACTGTAAAATAAAGTGCTAAAGCAGACTCAAAATAGGGAGAGATCAAGACAGAGGTAAGGGGCAATCTAAAATGGAATAAAAAGCATATAACACAATCTTCACCACTATCATGCACTGCTGCTTTAAAGGATTGTTCCTTTTATTATTATAAAAATAAAGAAAAGGGCTGAAGCAAGCTTAAAATGTGGGTAACAGGGTATCATACAAGTCAGGAGATAAGTGGCAAGTTAAAACAGAAAAAAATATATATTTTCACTGCTATCATGCACTATTGCTTTAGACCCTCCATCATTATACTTTTGTGGTGGTTGAAGGTCCCTGTTCTGCATCCTCAGTCATCAACTTACCACTCAGTATGCTAATGGCATAAAGAACCCACCCTGTCAGATCTTATTTCCTACAAATCACCACAGGTAAAAATTAATTACCAAGATCAGCCATACTCCAGCACTTGTGGGTCATTTTATAATCACAATAATACACTCCAGAGTAAGGTATATTTAATCAAAACATGCAAAGCATTCATTTTGCTGGGATAATGTCATGCCTCGAGTGCAATGAGGCATGTGACCTTAGGCTGCGTGCCATCAACCAGTCAAGAAGTGACATCATCCCAGCGACACACACCCTGAACAGCCTTATTACAATCATAAAATAAATCTATTTTTGTGTGTGTGGTTAGAAGTAGTCTTTTTTGTTTGCACTAGTTTTGCCTAGGAAGTTGTGCTACGGTAACATCAGAGGTGAAACTGAGTCTCCACTGATCAGCTTTCAGTACTTTTTTGTATTCATTTTATAATATTGCATCACCATAAGCAAACTGTGAGTGGCTATTTCTTTAGGTCACTGCTAATGCTAAGTGCAATAATATAGGAGTGTAACCCCCCTGCAAATGGGGGTTCCCAAAAGACTTCCAGGAGCTCGCTTGAATGCTCCAAGCCTGAATGGTGTTTGGCGTTTAAGCCATTTATCAGTGAGTGTTTTTAGAACCTCTGGTACTGTCTCTTTAAGAGCTGTCTGCTTGCAGACATAATTAGTTTGTATGGGGGACTGTGTGTTTCTTTGATTGAGTACCACTCAAGCTGCTGCCAATTCACTCCATTTTTGCAGTCACTAGGGTGCAAAGGAACCTATCTGAAAGATGTAACTGTTTGCCAGAAATTATTTAGAGTAATAATGAAATTACAGTTTGTCTAACCTGCTTTCTTTGCAGTCAGAACTGTGTCTGCTAGTTCCCCATTCTAGTTTTGAACTGCTGAACTGGACCAATCAGTGTGGGGTAAGCTAGCTCTAAAATGGTACCTTGGACAATCAGAACTTGGACTCATAATCTGAGCCAGCCACAAGAGGATTGTATGGGCAGTGACTCTGGGAGATGTAGTTTAGACTTCAGTGCCTTTTGGACCAACAGCAGCAGTCTATTGTGAGTGACAGCCAATCCAGTCAAGAACTGGGAGGAACTCAAAGGAAGTGCCCGGTTTGTCGGTTGGAGTTTCAGTTGAGCTTTGGCAGTGAAGAAGGAAGGAGCCCTGTGCTTTTCAGTGTGCAGTTTTAGTCAAAACGGTGTAAGGCCCAGAGTTCGGTCTGCAGCTTGTGTAACAGCTTGTTAGACTGAATCTGTCCTGTGAAAAGAATCAAAGGATCTCTGAAGAGTAGAACCAGGCTCACCCTGTAGAAGACTGGAGGAATTGCTGAAAATTGCACTCGGTCTGTCAGGAACTGAATCTGCTGTGTGTTCTCCCGGTATTGTGCAGTAATTGGATCGGGATACAGATGCAGCCTGCCTGGTATAGTGCTTTCTTTTATATAAATGTGGAAGAGGTTTGTGTACCTCAAGTGAGCCCTGCTGACATTGAAGGACCCTATCTTATTTGGAGGTCGTGAGTACTAATTCAGGGTCGCTCCCTGTTGAATTGCCACATTAAATCCAAATGGAATTACTGTACTGCTGACTGTTTAATTCTCCTTTTCTCTGTTGAAAGGGCCCTACCAGCTGTCACGGTTTGGACTAGCCACTAGGGCTTGGGTACCCAGGGACAGTAACTGATAGGGATAGGCCTGTGCACAGAGCCATAGTAGATTATTAGAGTGATAAGCTAATTAACCTGATTTCCCTGTCCTTGTTATATCCCCTAAATAAATCAGAGCTGCTTGTTTCAGCAAAGTTATACTGCCTGAGGTATTTGTCTATGTTAAAGTACTGTACTGTGATTGTTGCACTGTATCTCATTTCACAGGAGGTCCCAGTGCAGAACCAGTCCTGGGGTAAGTGTATACTGTGAAGGTAATTCTGATATATTGTGTGGGCCACTAGTGGGAAGAAAGGGGGTTGCAGTGTCCCAGAGGGCTGTGACCAAGTTAGTCTAACTATTGCAAACCCTGACCTCTGGGTGGAGGCACCCGCCATTGGATCCAGGCCTCAACCTGTTAGTGGCAAATCAGGCGGGGTAGTAGCCCCTGGGATAGCGCCATCTAGGGTTACATCTTGGAGGCTCACGCTGGGATTGTGTGTCCTCTAGTGGCCATATTTACAACCACTGTTAAGAAAATGGTACTGACAGAAGTGGCTGTGCACCGCTGGTGGAGGGTGTACTGGAGAGAGCTCGACCAAAATGCTATGCTTATCCTGGACATCCCCTGGGTATCAATACGGACACTGTGCAGGAGTACTTTCCAAGGTGGAAGGTTTACAAAACCCTGTGGTGGTGGGCGGCATGCTAATCTGCTCACCCACACTTTCCTGGCCCTAGTAGAGTTTAAGGATCCCATAGATAGCTCCAAAGTGCCACAGACCATTACCCCAGAGGAGCCCTCACTGCTTGAGAGTGATAACTAAGGACAGTAAAGACCTGGGGAATCAGCCCCACCACTATCTGAAACTTTTGAGGAGAATTTGCTGAATGGTTGCTGGAGAGGGAAAACTGTGGAGGACTTGAAGAAACTATTCTTGCCACCTGGGGTGTTCCTCCCCAACACCCTCTCTGCTCCAGTGCCCGTAATGGTGGCTGAACCAATGCAGACTCCTATTTCTGCACCTGCCATTAGTCACGACTCTTACGAAGGTTGAGGATCTCTCTGGCACCTCCCACCCCCAAGGGAGGATGACTGGGAGACCTGGATAGACTATGTTGCCCCAAGTGCTAGAATGGCAATGCTCGGAAGGCGAAAAGCAAAGAGGGTTAGTGAGAGCCTCCGAGGTCCTGCCCTGGCTACCATCCTGCAAGTAAACGGGCCAGTAACCCTGAAGCGACTGCACAGGCCTATCTTGAGGCCTTGGAGAATGTGTATGGGAGCCCAGATTCTGATGAGGACCTATGGTGGAGAGTAAGAGATGCACAACAGTACCAAGGGAGTTGTTGTCTGTGTATGTATCTCGGCTGGAAAAATTGTTGCAAGAATGCCTCAGAAAAGGTAGTTTGCCAGCGATTGAACTGGACTGAATCAGGCTGGACAGGATCCTAAGTCTGCCCCTTCTCAGAACTGCTGTTGCTTCAGTTCGCCTGGTAGATGAGACTGGAATCCCCACCCTCCTATGATGAGTTAATGAGAGAAATTGAGGAGTTGAGAAAGACGACCTCGGGAGGACCTGCACCAATAGCTGCGGCTCACGACCCGGTGACTGAGGGTGACCCATCAAGTGAAGTTCAGGGGCAGAGGTTGGCAGTCAATGAGTGCTCTGACAAGGAAAAAGATATGCCACAATGGGGAGTACTGTTGAGAGATCCGGGAATTCAAAAACAGTCCCTTTATGAAGGCCACGCCTGCAAGTGAGCCCTGAGCCTATATCAGCTGCATCTGCTATGGGGTGGGGTACCCACCCATGTATCTCCTGCTGATAACAGCTCCAAACTCAATTCCTTGACCATGGAAGTGGAGAAACTGACGAGATGTCTCCAAATGCTTATCACGCAGACAGAGATGGCACCAGGTTTCCAGTTAGTAATACCCCGCCCTGGCTCCCAGTGTGGCGCCTCGGCCAGCTCAAACTCCAGAAAGTATGTTTTGCTATAATTGTGGGAAAGATGGGCACATGAAAGATGCCAGTCCGAAAGACACTGACAAAGTTGCATATAGGCTACAGGAGAGCTTAGGAGAAGAAATCAGTGGTTAAGAGGTGCACGACATGATCCCAGTGAGGGCACCAAAAATGCTAATTCACGTCCTTTTGTGGCAAGGTCAGTTGCCCAGGCCCCCACTACCGCCTCTCCAGACTGGTCCAGAATAGTGGGTCCCTCCATGGAGACCACTGTAAAGGTGAATGGAGTGTCTACAAGAGCTGTATTAGACAGTGGCTCCCAAGTGACAATTATGTTCCAGGATTGGTATCAGAAGCATTTGTCAGACGTACCCTTACAACCATTAGAAGGACTGCATGTATGGGGGTTAAGTGAGAAGGCCTACCCCTATTCCGGGTATATCCGATTTGGCTGTCTTTCCCACCTCCGTGGCTGGAGTGGCGAACAAGTAGAGACCCTAGCCTCAGTGTGTGTCCCCCACTGGACTGTATGATGGTGTCCTTTGTTGATTGGAACAAATGCTCATATGTTCGGAAGGCTGGCACAGTTGTGTTATGAAAACAGGGTCAAAGACTAGTAGAGCTTTAAGAGTTCCAGCTTTAATTAAGAAGGCCTATGAAGCACAGAGAGATGCTGAAAAACAGAACCAGAGGAACCGGTCGGAATTGTATGGAAGAAGGATCCTGAGTCTCTGATCCTGGCGCAAATGCCCAGTGTACCTTACAGGAGAGGTCCGTATCAGAAAGGATGTTAAGAATAAAATATTAATGTTGGATGCACCAGGCAATGGAAAATTGCCAGAGGGACTGCTGGTCAAGCTAGTATTTTGCCGCTAGAGCCCATGCTTATGCCAGAAGGGTAATGGTCCAAGTTCATAATGTGTCTGAAAGAGACATTCGAGTAAACAGAGGTTGCATCTGGCTAATGTGCATTGTGCAGACACTGCAGTGCTACCCAGCAGCAAGAGTTCAAGGAAGAATGACAGAGTAACGCCTGACTTGTTTGATTTCGGCGACTCCCGCTGCCAGCTGAATGGAAAGTGAGGATCAGTGAGAAGCTTGCCCAGAGAGACCAGGTGTTTTCTTTAAAGGAATGGGATGTAGGATGCGTGCAAGGAGCTGAGCACAATATCCGCTGCATGACGAAAGACCATTTCGTGAGAGGTCTCGACGTCGGCACCTGCTGACATAGATGATGTGAGAGCGGCATCTGCAAGAGATGTTAGCTGCTGGTGTAATACAAGAATCCAGAAGCCCTTATGCTTCCCCATTGTGGTAGTGAGGAAAAGAATGGAACAGTAAGGATGTGTGTGGATTATCGCACCTTAAACGGCGGACTATCCTGATCAGTACACAATGCCCCGCATTCAGGATGCTTTGGACTGCCTAAACGGGAGCAAGTGGTTCTCTGTGCTGGATCTCCGTAGTGGGTACTACCAGATCCCGATGGCCCCAGAGGACCGTGAGAAGACGGCCTTTATCTGTCCGCTTGGCTTCTATGAATTCATGAGGATGCCTCAAGGATTTCAGGTGCCCCAGCCACTTTTCAACGATTGATGGAGCGTGCAGTGGGGACATGAACTTACTAGAGTGCCTGGTATACCTAGATGATGTTATTGTGTTTGGCAGCTCACTGGAGGAACATGAGAGCAGATTATTTAAGGTATTGGACCGACTGGAGGACTTTGGCCTTAAACTGTCCATTGATAAGTGTCAATTCTTTCAAACATCAGTAAAGTATGTGGGACACATAGTATCCACCGAGGAATAGAGACCGACCCAAGTAAAGTTGAGGCCTTGACCACCTGGCCACAGCCCAAAATCTAAAAGAACTGCAAAGATTCCTGGGATTCTGTGATATTATCGGCGCTCATCAAGGACTATTCAAGAGTGATCCGCCTTTACTTAACCTTACTCAAGGGTATCCCCAACCCACAAAAATACCAAAAGTCAGCGTCCCTCAAGACTGAAAGTGTGTATTTTCATCCAGTGAAGTATTTGGGGCCCGCTGGACTCCTGATTGTGAGACTGCTTTTCATGAGATCATATATCAACTTACCCATGCTCCAGTGCTGGCCTATGCCGATCCAAGAAAACCTTACGTCCTGCACACTGATGCTAGCTTGCAAGGGTTGGGGCTGTGTAGTACCAAGAGCACGAGAATGGCCTGAGACCAGTGGCCTTTGCCAGTAGAAGCCTGACCCCATCCGAAAAGAACTATCCTGTACATAAGTTAGAGTTCTAGCTTTGAAGTGGGCTATTGTTGACCAATTCCATGAGTACTTGTATGGGGCTAAAATACTAGTAAAAACTGGCAATAATCCTTTGACCTATGTGCAGACCTCAGCTAAGTTGGATGCCACTGGCCATAGGTGGCTTTCTGCATTATCTACATATGACTATGCTCTCGAATACCGAGCAGGTCTGAACCACATAGATGCTGATGCTCTCCCGAGGCCTGTCCCCAGAATGATTGGGTCCGATTGGCAGAACCTGACATTCGGGCACTCTGCCGGAAGTTTGACAGGAGGAACAAATGTCCACAGACGAGTGGACTGCATGGTGGATTGCTTGGGAGCCTCTGAGAATTGCATACCTGCTGCTTATTGCCACTTTTCTGCAATAGACATTGGTGCACTGCCTCAGCTGGACAATGACAGTATTCAAGGCTCAATCCAGGATCCCATGATCAAAGCAGCTTAGAAGCCCTCTATGCAGGAAAAGAGTGTCCAAATTACGCTCCACTGATTTGAGAACTGCACTGTTATACAAAGAAGGTCCTAAGTTGAAACTGATCAATAAACTGTTATACAGAGAAACAGTAGACAGAGGGGACAAGTAGACAAACAACAACTAGTGCTGCCCACTGCCTTTCGAGACTCAGTACTGAGGTCCTTGCACAACACATGGGGCACCTTGGTATAGACAGAACACTTGACTGGTGAGATCCAGATTCTATTGGCCTAAGATGGGGGCTGATGTGGAGCAACACATTCGAACTTGTAGTCGCTGCTTACAGAGGAAAGCTTTGCTCCCAGAGGGCTGCCCCTTGTTAACATCACCACCAGTGCACCATGGAGCTGGTCTGTATTGATTTTCTGAGTTTGGAGTCAGATCAAAGAAATATCAGTAAGGTGCTGGTGGTCACTGACCATTTCACGAGATATGCCCAAGCTTTCCCACCAAAGACCAGAAAGCATCCACTGTGGCCAAAGTACTTGTAGAAAACTTTTTGTTCACTATGGGGCTCCACAAAGAATCCATTCTGATCAAGGGAGAGACTTTGAGAGTCGTCTGATCAAAGATGTTCTCTGTGGGGAGTGCGAAGTCCAGAACCACTTCCTTACCACCTCAGGGGACCCACAGCCTGAACGTTTCAACCCAGTCTTTGCTAGATATGTTAGGCACCCTGCACCCAAAGGACAAGCCTAGATGGAGCCAACAAATTAGCACCCTGGTACATGCTTATAACTGCACCAAAAGTGATGCCACTGGATTCTCCCCTACTGCCTGATGTTTGGAAGAGAAGCTCGACTACCAGTAGATGTGTGTTTTGGGGTCTCTCCTGATGGGGTTCAAGCTGACAACTATTTACAGTATGTGCAAAGTTAAAGGCCCAGCTAACTCATGCGTACCAACTGGCTCAAACCATGGCTGCCAAAAGAAATCTGGCCAACAAAGAAAGGTATGATAAAAGGTGAAAGCACAGGAACTCCAGGAGGGAGATCGGGTATTTAAGAAATCTGGGACTGCATGGCAAGCACAAGATTGCTGACAGATGGCACCATCTCCCTCACATTGTAGTGGGCAAACTAGATGATCTGCCAGTGTACAAAGTAAGGCCTGAGAATAATTCAAAAGATGTAAAACAATGCATAGAAATCATTTACTGCCCATTGGACAAATCTTAATTGAGTCTGAGCCCCTAGAAGATGCCCCTCTGGACCAGTGACTAGAGCTGCTGCTAAGAAAAGATCAAGAAAGTCTGCACGTGCAGAAGCAAAGTTAAAGTGTTCCCTCCACAAGTCCCAGTTGAGCATGACTGTCAGTCCATATCGGAAGAAAGTGAGAGTGACTTTGAATACTATCCTTCTTGAACTGAGTCAATTGTTTCGGGCAATCCCTAGTCAATACTGGAGATGAAGCTGGGCCTTCTGGACTGTCCAAGCCCCCAGCTTCGTCCCTGGAGCCAATGCTCCCAGAAAGTGAAGTGCAAAGCATCAGATCAGATGAAATGGAATCATTGTGCATGGTTGAACTGTTTGAGCTTTCAGGGGAGGAAAATGATGGATTGGGTCAGACTGGTGATACACCAGAACAAGAAGAGTATTTTGAGTGCCCTGACAGTCCACTGCCAGTGTCCGAAAGCTCTCCATGCGAGCCAAATGTTGTGGACTCAGAAACTGTAACTCCTGGAGCTGAAAGTGCCCCAAGTTCTAGCCTCTCTACCCCATGGAGACTCCCTGACAAGTGAGGACAATGCTGAAAATGAGGCTCAGAGTGCAGAGACTGTAACAGTTCCCCTAGAAAGACTGGTCGAGCTGTAAAGCCTGTGGTGCACTCAGTTATGATTCCCTTGGGAGGCCTGTGGATTTGCCTCTCAATGTTGTCCATAAAGGAGTGTATGTGTCCCCGAGCTCATTGCCCAAACTGAGCGTCAGTGCTAACTCCAAGTTACTTGTGTTGCCCTTCTAAGTATGGTGCCCTTGCCCCGTCCAGCCCCAAGGTAACTGAAGGGAAGGCCCCTCTTCAGGTTTCATGTACAAGAGGTAATAACTTGGAGTTATGGTACAAGTGTATGTAATACTGTGTAAAGAGTGACGATCTGCAATGTTTCAGAAATGTGTTCTTGGTAAAATGATATATTGACTGATGATTACATGTACGAGCCTAATGCAAATGTATATGGTTGCAGTTGAAACTTATGGGGTACTTGCTTGAGCGGATGTCAAGCTTTCCCAGGCCAGGAAGGGTGTAACCCCTGCAAATGGGGGTTCCCAAAAGACTTCAGGAGCTTGCTTGAATGCTCCAAGCCTGAATGGTGTTTGGCGTTTAAGCCATTTATCAGTGAGTGTTTTAGAACCTCTGGTACTGTCTCTTTAAGAGCTGTCTGCTTGCAGACATAATTAGTTGTATGGGGACTGTGTGTTTCTTTGATTGAGTACCACTCAAGCTGCTGCCAATTCACTCCATTTTGCAGTCACTAGGAGTGCAAAGGGAACCTATCTGAAAGATGTAACTGTTTGCCAGAAATTATTTAGAGTAATAATGAAATTACAGTTTGTCTAACCTGCTTTCTTTGCAGTCAGAACTGTGTCTGCTAGTTCCCCATTCTAGTTTTGAACTGCTGAACTGGACCAATCAGTGTGGGTAACTAGCTCTCAAATGGTGCCTTGGACGAATCAGAACTTGACTCATAATCTGAGCCAGCCACAAGAGGATTGTATGGGCAGTGACTCTGGGAGATGTAGTTTAGACTTCAGTGCCTTTTGGACCAACAGCAGCAGTCTATTGTGAGTGACAGCCAATCCAGTCAAGAACTGGGAGGAACTCAAAGGAAGTGCTCGGTTTTGTCAGTTGGAGTTTCAGTTGAGCTTTGGCAGTGAAGAAGGAAGGAGCCCTGTGCTTTTCAGTGTGCAGTTTTAGTCAAAAAGCGTGTGTAAGGCCCAGAGTTCAGTCTGCAGCTTGTGTAACAGCTTGTTAGACTGAACTGTCCTGTGAAAAGAATCAAAGGATCTCTGAAGAGTAGAAACCAGGCTCACCCTGTAGAAGACTGGAGGAATTGCTGAAAATTGCACTCGGTCTGTCAGGAACTGAATCTGCTGTGTGTTCTCCCGGTATTGTGCAGTAATTGCGATCGGGATACAGATGCAGCCTGCCTGGTATAGTGCTTTCTTTTATATAAATGTGTGAAGAGGTTTGTGTACCTCAAGTGAGCCCTGCTGACATTGAAGGACCCTATCTTATTTGGAGGTCGTGAGTACTAATTCAGGGTCGCTCCCTGTTGAATTGCCACATTAAATCCAAATGGAATTACTGTACTGCTGACTGTTTAATTCTCCTTTTCTCTGTGTGAAAGGGCCCCTACCAGCTGCCACGGTTTGGACTAGCCACTAGGGCTTGGGTACCCAGGGACAGTAACTGATAGGGATAGGCCTGTGCATAGAGCCATAGGTAGATTATTAGAGTGATAAGCTAATTAACCTGATTTCCCTGTCCTCAAGTATATCCCCTAAATAAATCAGAGCTGCTTGTTTCAGCAAAGTTATACTGCCTGAGGTATTTGTCTATGTTAAAGTACTGTACTGTGATTGTTGCACTGTATCTCATTTCACAGGAGGTCCCAGTGCCGGAACCAGTCCTGGGGGTAAGTGTATACTGTGAAGGTAATTCTGATATATTGTGTGGGCCACTAGTGGGAAGAAAGGGGGGTTGCAGTGTCCCAGAGGGCTGTGACCAAGTTAGTCTAACTATTGCAAACCCTGACCTCTGGGTGGAGGCACCCGCCATTGGATCCAGGCCCCTCAACCTGTTAGTGGCAAATCAGGCAGGGGTAGTAGCCCCTGGGATAGCGCCATCTAGGGGTTACAGGAGGAAACCCTGCTCTTTTATTTAATAATTTAGAATTGGTTGACTAGGAAAGGCATGCAGTCTAGTTGAAACCATATTACTGTAATGCAGACATCCAGTTTAACGGTCACATGGTGTTTTACAAAAGATTATCTGAGAAGATGAGGTAGATGAAGAAAGGAAATGTATATTATACCTTTGGTGTACCACCTTTCAAAATGCAAATTAAAAAGAATATTTCAACAGCCTAGAAAAGCAACACAGTCTTTTGAACTGTAGCTACAAAATGACAGTCAAAAGATCTTACCAAGCAATCTGGTTGCATAGAAAAATGAAATAGAGTTGTGCATTTACAAATGACCTTTCCATTCCTGAAGCGCTCCGGTCTCAAAGGAACCCTGCAATAACTTGCATATGAGTATATCTATAATCCATCACATGCACCAAACTCCTAGCTGATAGAGTACCCTGCTAATCTATTCTGAGTTCGCTGGAGCAGAAGCCTGAATATTCCAGCTGTAATATTTCTCTCTATCATGAGGGAAAGCTGCCCGTCATGGGTCACATACACTACTTATCAGTAGGACGCTACTTTGCATTGGCATTTATCAGAAGTTAAATCTTGAAACTAGAGGAACTTTGCTCTTTACTCTTACAAATGTATCATATTTTTGCCAAGCCTGAGCTTGCCCTCAATATCCAAAGTTCCTAACAATCACTGCAATCTTTGACTAAGAAATGTAGTTTACCTTCTGCTAAGGTCAGAGTATTAGAGGAGGAGAACAGCAAACAGCAACAACAAAATGTTCAGGTCTTTAGAATATACAGGGCTGTCTCTAGCTTTTGCCTCTTAGGGGCCCAGGACTCCCAAAATAACACATGTGGGAGTCCCGGACCAGCTTTCTGAAGCCCAGCAGTGTTCCACTTGAGCCACTTTGGCACATCCTGCTGCAGTACAGGTAGACACCAGGTACAGTAGCAGCTTGTGCATCCTGAGAAGCCAGCACTGTATCCTAAGGACCCTCAGGAATATCAGTTACTCACCTGTAACTATAGCTCTACTACTATTATTCACTTCAGATCCACACTAAAGCAATCTTTCACTGAGCTTTTTCAGTTATGAGAACAGTCTTAAGCTTAACAACTCCTACCACCCAACTCCAACTCTGCTACTTCTGCACTCAGATCTGTACTGTACAGCATGTTGAAACAGCAATCTGAAGATTGTTTTGCCAATGGAGGTTGGGTGTATTATGTGGATGCAAGCTAAATACTAGAAGTAGAAGCATGATTCCAGGTAAGTAACCTCTGTTTCTACCTACACATATTCAGCTCACTATTTGCACTTATGTGGACTCTTAGAAGTTCTCAGGGGCAAGGCACACCCCTCAAATTAGGTGAATAGAGGCTGGAGTACTGAGGTCCCAAAAGCCGCTTTGCAATGATGGAGTACACTGATGCTGTAGTGGAAGGTTACTACTTGAGTGCAGTTAGCAGGTAGCAGCCCTCCATAATTCAGAAATGGGAATGCACATGGCAGCAGCAACAGAGGAAACAATATTTCTGGTGGCGTGAGCCATCAACCCTGTGGGTGGCTTCTTCCCAGCCATCCTATAACAGAGCGATGCAGGAGATGATCCAATTTGCAATCTTGTTTGTCTGATGGTCTGCTAAGGCAGCTTCAGCGTAAGTGAAAAACAGCTGCTGCATGTCACTGTGCTCAACCCACCATATGCTCCTAATAGACAAGTACTCTGCAAAGGTCTAACATGTGTTGTGTTCACTCAGCCTCCAAAGTAACTGGCTTCAGAAAGAATGTTAGTAGAATGAGTGCCTGACTAAGGCAAAACTCAGAGACTACCTTTGGCAGAAACTTCACATGAGGGGTCACAGGACAACCCTGTACTTACAGAAGACCAGATATGATGACTCCTCAGATAGCACCTAGAGGTCACTCACTTGTCTGGTTGAGGTGACAATGATCAAAATGAGGTTTTCTATGAGAGATGAGAGATTGCAAGTGTCCATAAGCTCTAATGGTTTCCCCATCAGCCATGACAGCACTAAAAGAAAGTCCCACAGAGGCACAGGTTCTCAAACCCCAAGGGACAGGTGGTACAGGTCATGGAAGAAACGGATAACCACATTGTTCTGCACTACCACCAGCAACCCTGCCCTAGCACAGTTCACAGAAATGGTGGCCAGATGCACTTTATGGAATGTGGCTTGCAGCCATGTCTGAGACAGAGATCAAAGATGATCCAGGACGGGTGAAATGAGGCAGAAGAGAAGACCCAACCCCTATCCCTCACACCAGTTTGAGGACCTCTTCCACTTGTGCTTGCTTTGCAAGTCTACTTCATCCAAGATTCCTCCAACACATGGAGAACAGCTCAGAAAGCCCCAGTGCCTGGAACTCTAGCTGGTAACGTACTAGGCTGTCAGATGCAGAGACTGCAGATCTCGATGCCTGACTGCCCTCTGGACCCTATTGGTAGGTCTGCTCTGATTGAAAGCAGCTACATAAGTTTGTTGTGGAGACCATGGAGATCCATTTACAGAACTGGCACAACAAACCTAGGGAGATTGCACTCAGCATCACCCTGTCCCATCACACTTTGAGAACCACCTCACAAACCAATGGAAACAGGAGGAAGGCATACAGGAGGTCCAGAGCCCAGGACTGAGACAGCATGACTCCAGAAAAGTGCTATCTGAGGGGGATGGGCACAGATCAGTCTTTGCTTCCTCATTTCCCAGGAGGTGAGCAGGTCCATCACCAACATTACCCACAAGGTGAACAGCAGGAACATCACCTCCTGGTGCATGTACCATGTATGAGATGTCTCTCACACATAAATAACAGAATCTGCCAGTTGGCTGTCAGCTCCCGCAAACATAAACAACATACAGGTCTGCTTGCAGGGCCTGAGCCAAGGAAAATGGCCTGTACATCTCTTAGAGAAGAAGAGAGTGTGTGATACCTTGATTGTTTAGGTAACCCATATTGGTTGTGATGTTCATATTTACTTGGACAAACTGGCTGTGGACCAGTGGGGTGAACTCTGGTAGTGATAGTTGAAGTGCTCAGAGCTCCAGCAGATTGATGTGGAGACGAATCCTGCTCAGTGATCATGACCCATGCATTCCACGATCCAGCAGATGAGCACCCACCCCACTAGGGACACATTAGTCATCAAAATGAGTGTGGCCTCTGCCCACAAATGTAATGACCTCTGAATGGTTTGAAGGGAACAGCTACTAACTGATGGAATTCAGCACTGGTTGAATCATCAGAACTGGGTGGTTCGGAGGTGTGTATGACTGGGACCACAGATACCCAAATTTCTACAGAATGGGATGCATGCACAGGCAGGCCTAAAGTACTATTACCAGAGCTGAGGCCATGAAACCCAGAGGCTGCAGGAAGACCCATGTTAGGTGCAGCTGCTCAACTGGAAGTGAGCGGCAAAATAAGGAGAAGTTCTCCACCTTGTCTGAACGCATATGAACTTTGACTCAGAGAAAAGCCACCTATGCTCCAATGAAGAGTATCACCTGCTCTGTAACAAGCTTGGACATGGTCAGATTGACCATCAGACCCATGTTCCAGTATATCCAGATTGCCAGATCCTTGGACCACTCCATAGCTCAATATGAGCTCCATAGGATGAACCAGTCATTGTGGTATGAGAACACCTGGTGCTTGGCCAGAGAGAGCCCCAGAACACTGATCTATTGGAGGTCTAGCTGGTCTTCCTCGAGAGCAAATCTATGACATCAGAAAGCCTCTGAAAGAGATCATGAACAAATCTGGCTATCAATGCTGCATAGCTAGGCCAGTGAATACCCAAGGCTGCAGCTGCATAGATCTTTCCATGAAGGAGATCCAGCTTCTTGGACTCCTTGTCTGGGTGCTTATGTGACTTACCCTGCATATTTCTTTTGCAAAACACCACATCCACCACTAACCACTCCAGCAACTGATGTTCAGAAAAGCTGGACAGGTCACACAGGGAGACCACATACTTGTAATACATTTAGTGTGGAGGAGGCTACCTGGAGGCTGGTTGCTGCCAGACACTGAGTGTTGGGTCCAGTATGGCCTGGGTGATAGGAAAGGCCAGTTAAAATTAAGAATCCTGCTCAAGGATATCCATCAAGGGGTAGGTCTCCATTTTCTGGACCTCCTCCAAAGGAAGATAGCTTCATTGTGGTGAATAATGTCTCCAAATCCAGGTCAGGTTAAAGGAGCATCAACCACTGACAAAGAGTATAGACTACACTCTCCGGGGTGATGACCACCGACAAGATATGTGGAAGTCCAGACTCAGGCCTAGAATCTTTGTTGATGTGCACTCTCTTGGTTGTGGAAGTGAGGGCTCCACCTCCTGAGGGTGGTATGGTTAGTCTGGCAAAGCCAGAGGGGCACCAGTGGACACCCAACATGAGTTGGTGTAGAGAGGGGCAATCACAGCAGAGAAAGATTGACTGGCATTGGTGGCTGACCCAAACACTGGCCAGATGTTCTAAGAGCCTACTGTTGCCAGACCACATTCTACCATCTACTGTATGACACACTTGACGTGGATGGTGGGAGCCAGAGGATGACGAAAACTTAATGCTGAACACCAATGATGGTGTCAGTGTGACATCAAGACCCTGCTTAACTGAGTGATGTGCAACACTAACATCTGAGTGGGGGAA
Source organism: Neoceratodus forsteri (assembly GCA_016271365.2). Lineage (NCBI taxonomy): Eukaryota > Metazoa > Chordata > Ceratodontiformes > Ceratodontidae > Neoceratodus > Neoceratodus forsteri. Next base: position 24,663,353 of record CM057453.1, on the reverse strand, counting down.
GAGTCCTTGCCCTCACCAGACTCATCCTTGATGGGGTCAGTTTACAAGACCTTAATTGGCTGCTTCAACCATAACTTCATAGGCAGACTGACAGGTCTCATGGGTGGTTTGATCTTGCCTGATGGCAACTGACCCCATGAGACCTTCAACTGAGGAAAATAAGAGCGGTCTCTTCATTGACTGTACTCTTAAGATCACTGTTCATTCTTTTTCTTGCGTTTTCTTCAATATGGAGGTAACTCCTCTCTGAAGAAAGGCAGTGACAAGACAAAGTCTCAAAAGTCTTCATCCTCCCAGGAATTAGGCAGATTCCCTGCATACTCCTCTTCAACTGACAGAAGCTCCAAAACCCACACTGAATGGTTGGGTGGTATGAGAAGTCAAGCTTGAAGACTGTTCTGGTGAAAAATGACAAATACATGTCCTGATGAGCTGACAGTGCATCAAGTCACAAGGTCCTGCAGCTCAGAGAACCATGAATACAAATACTTCAAGCTGCAAATTAGGATTCCTCTACCATTAATTAAAACTCCCCATTTCAGCCTTTATAAAGGAGCTACACAATAGAGTTTCAGGAATCCTGAGATTTCTCCATCGGTCAAGGCAGGTGGTTAGCTCAAATGTAAAGGAAGATGTGCTCTTTGTCTATCCCAAGCTGTGGGATAGATGCTGCCCTTCATGAAAAACTAGCTAGTATCCCATTCTGACCATGGCTCAAGGCATTTGAATATTTTTCTGGATTATAGTAATTGTCTTAGTAATAGTGTAACTTGATTAGATCCCCCAAAAACGTTCCTGTAGTTATTCAGGAGTACATATCTTGCTGCTACCTGTGCACATACTCCTGCCAATGTGAAGGTAAGTCATGAGGGGCAGATGCCACAGTCATAATTTACTACTCTAAGAAATAATAATTTAATGACACGAAGAGTGGCACAAATAGTATTATTTTAGACCTGTCTATGAGTCAGCCTTCTTACGTTTTACATGTATTTAAAAAACAAATTGGAAGAGTAACTTTGATTTATGCATAGCTTGGAAAAGATTTTATTAAAAACTGTAACCAGCTTATGATCTTGGATATTTTTTCATTTATGAGACTTTGGGATTCTATTTCTCCACTCTGATGTACCATTCCCTTCCACTTCTTTGTTGGTGGGGATAATTCAATTATCCCTTTCCTCCAGCCAGTAGGGTAGACATACAACAAAATTTATAACCAATACAAATGCCACTTCACTGTTACCCTGGAATGAATGCTCCAGATAAGGGGTGTATAAACATCCTTTGTATTATCAAAAAAATATATACATACTGTATGTGTCTTGTCTGACTTTCATAGCATATAATATATATTACACATATGAAAAGCCCCTGGGCAGCCTGCATGACTGACCAAGTAGGAACTGAGAGCAAAAGAGAATCATCAGGGTAAGAAAATCTTGGCCTTGAGTGTGAAGCTGGAGGAGAGGAACAGTGGAGGAAAACAGGAGACAGGATCATACCTGCATGTGTTACCACAAAAGAATGTGCCACTGATGGGGGGAGGGCAGGAAGGGGCCAACACAATCCAGTCTGTATATGATTAGGTGCACCATTTTTCCGAGGATAAATATGTGCAGCGTTGTGGAGACAGGACTTGCACACTTCAGTAAAGCTTGCATAGCTGTGTGCCACCATTCTGTAGGGGACAATGAACTTTTCAGTGGCGGGTCATGGGTAGCAACCACGTTTGGGGGTCAGGCAGAAGGCTGCAAATTAAACTGAGAGCACCATGAGAAAGCAGCAGCAGGCACCTAACACCAGATGCCCCAGTGGTAAAGTGGGAGGGGCAGTTTGTGGTTTAGTGTTTTAGCGTGTAAAAATCTAGGTTGTATGTAAGGTAGGGCAGGCAGTGAGGCTCAGGTGCCATTACCGATGAGTGAAGTATAAAACCAGGCTACGTGTCATGTGGCCATGTTGGCTGGCAGTATAGCCTAGAGGTCAGAGTAATAAGCTGTGAACAAGCTTGGTACATCCAGCAGACCAGACCTTGGTTTGATTCTCACAACCTCCACTTGTACTGTGTGACTCTGAGCAAGCCACTTAACCACCCAGTGCTCCCAGGTTGCCCCTGAAAACAGTCACGTGTGCCTAGTGGGCCTTACCCAGTTACCAAAAGACTAAAATAAAAATAAAAAAATGTGTAAAATCATTATGAACCAATGGGGCTGATTCAGTGGACTAAGAAGGGGTAGGTGTGGCATTGAAAAACTAAGGGTTTACACAAGGGATTTTACAGCCCTCCAATTCTTTGGAATGTGCACCATATGAAATGGCAAAACCCTGTGTAATTCAGAATCCTGCTTGCGGAAAAGGGAGAATATGTGGGACTGTCTACTATCCCCCTATCCTTGGATAGTTACAGGCCAATCTCCCTGCTTCCCCACCTGAGCAAACTCTTGGAGAAGATTGTGCATCGCCAGCTCTCTGACCTCCTTGAGAAATATAACCTGTTATGCAGCTAACAACATGGTATCCGCAAATCTCACAGCACCAAATTGGCACTGGCTCAGTTTATTGGTCATGTCCACAGAAACGCGGACATAGGGAAAGTGACGGGTGCTGTGTTTGTGGACCTGATCAAAGCCTTTTACCAAGTAAACCACCTCCTATTACATTCCACTCTCCACCATCTTGGCTGCTCTCCAGAGACCTCCCTGTGGTTTAAGAGCTATCTCTCTGGACGATCTCAGTCTGTATATATTGGCCCTGCTATCTTTCCTGCCCTTCCTGTATTTACGGGTGTCCCTCAGAGCTCTATCCTTGGCCTACTACTGTTCTCCATATTTATTAGCTCCCTCCCCTCTGACTGCCAGTTCAGTGGCAGATCACCTTCAAGGTCAGTTTACTGACCTATAAAGCCCTGCACGAACAGGGGCCTCATTGCCTGCAAAACTGCCTTCGTCCTTACTGCCCTCCTTACCCACTTCATTCCACTGATGAGGGATTGCTGGAGATTCCCAGGGTATGACTGAAAACACCTGCATTTGTTTTTGTGGCCTGCATTCTGTGGAATTCTCTACCTCACCGGGTACTCGAGAGCCTGACTGTCCAGAGTTTTAAGACAGCCCTGAAAACATTTATTCAGCCTAGCATTTCCAGACCTAGCCTAGCCTGATGGAGTTTTTGATCAGATTTTATGGAAGTATTTATGCATTTACTGATCGTGTTTTAAATGGATGTTTTATTTGTTGTATACATAATGTTTGTTGTTTTAATTTCTGTACAAGTGTTTGGTTTTAAGAAAGCGCTTTTTATAAAGTGATGATGATGATGCCTGCCTCTCCTGTGAATCCCTTCTGTACGCTGATGATCTTGTACTGTTTTACAGCAACAAGTCACTGGAAAAAATATCCTCTATCCTGTCCCATAACTACGGCTCGGCATACAACTGGTTCCTGTTGCATAGGCTACTGGTCAATGCTAAAAAAAAGTAAGGTCATGCTTTTTGTGTCCAAACCTTACCTGGCTTGTATCACCAAGTCTGACTCCTCCCTCTCGGTGCTTACACCCGATGGCCCAGCACTAGAAAATGTTCCCAATTTCAAGTACCTGGGCATAACCCTCGACCCCTCCATCTCCTACATGGAGCAAGTAAATGCCACTGTATGTCAGCATAGCCAAAAACTTGGATCTGCATATCAGCTCAAACATTTCCTGACCCGCGAGATGTGCTTAGCTATTGCCCAAGGCAGTCTGCTACCTACTATTGACTACTGCTCCCCCATATATTCCACAGTATCTCTGACCCTATGCATGCCTCTAAACTCCATCTACAATAACATGTTGATTTGTACTTCTAGCACCCTGCTCTATGCACCACTGTAGCCTTTACCAGGTTCTAGGGTGGCTCCCTCTCTCGGCCATTTTGAATATGCACTGGGTAGTATCATTGACAACACCCTCAGAGATGGTGGTGTATCACCATATGCATCCTTCCTGAAGGCTAGAGCTGCTCCTAGAAGCCTACGTGTATCATCGGTTCACCCTATGGAAGTCCCTAAAGTCTCCATGGTAATGGGTGGCATAGCTATGTCAGTTGCTGCTCCCTCTCTCTGGAACACACTCCCTGCCCCACTCTTGTCTGCAGACACTCACAGCTAGTTCAAACACTGTTTCAAAGCCTAGCTACTGAAAGAAGCAAAATGCCTGTGATCTTTGGGGTAAGCTTCTTCAACTTACTACCTATCTCACCCATCTTAGCTGCCAACCCAGCTCTTATAATTGCCTTGCCTTACATAGCACTCTGTGACTACCCTCTTTCTGGTTGTTATTGCCTGTTACCTTGGACTGTGACTCCAATGATTTGGTCTCTGAATTTTTGCTCAGAATGTAATTGTATGCGGTATAGTGTCACCCTTTCCCCCAATTCTTTGTAATATGTACTGTTTTTGTATTAATTTCCCCCAACACTTTGTACACTGTGCTGTTTATACTGTTATACTGTTCTGTTTACTTTCTGTATATTTTGTTTTCTGGTATGTATTTTATTGTGCCATATTGTTGGCCCAGGTCATGAATGAAAACGGTCCCCTGGATCAGTGCACCTACCCGGTAATCAAAGACTTAAATAATTAAATAAATAAACAGAATTCGGAAAAAAATCCAAAGAATTACACAGAGATAGAATTTTAGTAATTTTGCCCACCTCTACTTTGGAGGCTTCAAAAAGGATGTCATAATTTGCAGGTATTCAGATTTGGTTTTACTCTCCATGGTCTAAAACAGTGATTACAACAGGTACTCAGTCAATCTCAGTTAGAGTGCAGTCTTCTGAGATTGCTTGATCCCTAATAGGCCTGTTCCCTCCACCAGGAGTCCAGTCCCTTAGCTTCATGACACACGTGACCTCATCTGGTCCCCAGACAGGGTGCTAATGTGCTGCTGAGATGCTTTGCTGTCTCTTTCACTCAGTTTTAGTTTTACATTTATCTGAAGCCAGGTTCCAGAAATCATCTTTGGATGTATTTAGGCCTGGGAACATCTTACTGTACATTTGTAATTAAAATATTAGTGAAGCTAATGGAGTTCTGATACATTCATATTCAGCACTCAACAGAAAAAAAAAGAGAAAATTAGTAACAGCTTTTGCTTTTCTTCCTACTTGTATAACACCCTTTCATGAATAACAATCGGTGGCAATGTGGATTTGTTTTGGTTAACCAAAAATTAAAAAGTCATAACCTTAATTTCCTTCAAGAGGTAAAATTGTCTGGAGAGGGTCCAGCTTTGCAAAGCAAACAACTACTACAATACACAGTAGGAAAGCAATTTCTTTGTCTGAAGTAAAGTCAATTCCAGAGGTGCATAGCACAATACATAAGGCAACATTCTCTCATTTCCAAAAGATAGAAACTCATTTTAACTGTGAATCATTGCCCACTCCAGAACTATTAAAACTGTTTTAAGCTGAATTCTATTAGACAGAACACACGGCCACTGTTTGTACCAATGGCTAACAGATGATCTGCTGCTCTCAAAACACTATTGATGTAGCCCTCTGGGCCGAACTCCACTCACCCCCCCCCCACACACTCCCCCATGGCCTCCCTTTCCACTGCCAGTACCCGCTGGTACTAAAACTGTCAATTCTGAAATGTTTTTTTAATTACTCTTTGTGTTCAAGCAATTATGTAAAACTATGCTATTCTGTATGATTGTATTCTGTAAGTATGTTGACTCTATATGTCCTCTCTGTGACGAGGTACCTTTGTAAACTAGACTCTGGCTCAAAGGTTGTAAATCCGATTATACAATAAATAAAAATAAATAAATCAACAGGTTTCTATGACATGGGAGTTCAGTTGTACTTTGCAAAGAAAATCCTAACTTTGCCTGTTAATTTTCCACTGCAGATTCATCAGGTTTTCCACACTCAAGGGACGATCCTCATAGCCCACAGAACCCTATTATCCGTCTTTTTCTATCGAAAATATGAACACATAGGTTTATAGCTACAGAAAGAGTAATAACTCATATTTTTCATTTCACGAATAAACCCATTATTTATTTTCTTTGTATTATATCACTAGATATTTGTACCAAAAATTATATTACATGTTTACACTCTTTGCCCTGTTGAGACGTAGAACCTGTAAACCACAGTAAACTGTAACCTCGGTAAGAGAATTACATTTCGGATTTCCCAGGAATGATCAGTGACATCACAGGGCACCTGAAGAGGAATCATTCCTTTATTGGTTGGCAAAAAGTTATATGCCACTATGTTTAAGAGTACCATCTGTATTCTGCCTCCCCCCCCTCGGTCACCCCTGAAAAAGGGACTTCTAGTCTCAGTGGGCCTACTCCATCAGTAAAATTCAATAACAAAATAAATAAGTCACACACAGCTTGGTTATATAAATAAGTGCATCATGATGCATCCAATGAAAAATAAATGGAACAAACTCATTGCTCCCAACTCTAGTAAGTCTTGGTGACAACAGCATATACAACTAAATAAATAACATTTATTAACATAGATGATGTATGCAATAGTGTTGCAGTCACATTCACTTCTTTTACATGGTCAAGCTTTAGGGCTTGGAAATGTATTAGTTTTCTTGATGCAAGGATTCACTGTATAGCACCTATTATTATTTTCATGTGTCCCCCAGTGTGCCCTGTTGCCAGGAAGCACTTGTGTACTTAAAAGAATACAACAACACAGAACAGGGCAGAAAGAAAAGTGGATATGTTCAAGAATACCTACAAAAAGGAGAGGTAAAGACCAGTGCTGGAGAGCTGTGGGTAGATGTCTCTTCTCTTTTTCCCCAGTGTGACCCATTACTTTGGGTTTGGACCTATTGTAATGGTTTCCTCACTGCAGAAAATGCCTAATGGTCTGGGTGCCAGATAATTTCAGGAGAATAAACAACCAGGATACCATTCAGGAAACTTCCTTCAAATGTCTAAATGTAACTACTTGACCGGGATATCTCTCAGGAGACGTTTTAACTGGTCTGAGCTTCAGGTTTTCTTACTTCGGTTCTTAGACAACTAATTGGCAATACTGAACCACAGATTCCTTTCTGAATCATGTCTTCAGTGTTTTCCACCATAATCTACTGTTTTTCTATGGAATATATTTGTTTGACATATTGGCAAGCTCCTCAGTGCAAAGTTCATGTTAAAAATCTTTCACCTTAACAGTAATGTGCATGCCTGTGTATTTATTTGTAGCAAGGGGCCAAAACCGGAAGACTGCTGCACAGGTATGCAAAGATATGGTGCACTGGGCCTGCAGCAATCTAAAGGGATTTTCTATCCCCTGCAGCATTTGATGCAAGCTAGACCATCTTTTTGTGGTCTAGCTTGGATCAATCCCAGGGACTGTTTTCATGGAGCTTGCCCCTGAGATTTGGTGCAAGCTGCCATAAAGCGGGTAAACTGTCACAGCTTGCATCCAAGCTTTGAAAATCGGGTGCAATTGCGGCAAAAGGGTATGGCATATGGAAAGGATTTGATGCAGAGCTTGATGCAAGTCCTGCATCACCATTTGAAAATCCGGCCCAACGTTTTCAGGTGACTTTTTTTTTTTGGTACTTAAAGCAGTTGCTTCCACTGTTTGATCAAGCATGTCAGTGAGATTATTATTCTCTTCCTCCTTACAAATGATGTTTATTGGATTTTCCCTTGGCTTCACAATGGGAATCAAGTAGTTATGTGTGGCGTGTCTTTCCCCTCTTGGTTTCTCTTCACTGGAATAAAATCATGGGCTCAATTTTCAAAGCCCTGCAGATGCCACAAGCCCCTGGTGCGCTGATCATTTGGCACACAGGCTTGTGGCATTCTCCTGTCCGGCGAGCGGGATTTTCAATCCTGAGTGCCAAATGCCACATATTAGATCAGCTTTTCCCTGGTCTAACTTATGCCATTTGGAGGACCTTTTTTTACTGGGCTTGTGGCAAATCTTTGGCACATGCTGCTGTATAGTAAGGAACCCTGTCACAACTGCACCTGATGTACTAAAATCAGGTGCAGTGTCAACAAAGGAGTTTGTCATAGCTGCACCAAACAATAAGTGAGGCAAGGCTTGATGTGAGCCCTGCATCACCCTTTGAAAACTGATCTTTATATGTCCAGAGTTCATCCATCAAGACTTCAGGCTGATACGGGAAATTCCTAATATTGTTGACCAGTCTTCATTTGGTATAACTACCCTTTAATGACCAACACTAACCTAGAAATTGTTAAAAAGTCCAGACCTAATATCAGGGCATAGGTCAGTTGATCAGGTTTCAATGATTATAGTGTTCACCATCCAAGTCTCATCCTGAATACCATATGGCAATTTCACAGTTCCCAGTGGTATAATTGGAACTTCATTTGCCAAGTAAAGTGGCTCCCCATTCCAGTTCTGTGCCTAATCAGAGTCCGATTTTAACTGTTGCTATAACTGCTCATTGATTAAACTGTGTGAAGCACCAGTATCTATAAAGGTCCTATCAGTCCAGGCATATATTGTTATTGTAATGATAATCTGCCCTAATGCTGGTTACTCTCCTTGCACACCTTGAAAAGGTAAATTGGTGTGTGTTTTGCTCTTGATTTTCTGCTTGTTTTCAGGATCCAGAGTTTTGTGGTGGTAAGTGATTTTGCCGTTCTGTGAAACCAAGTTCAGCTGAAGCTGCATTTCCCCAAAATGGCTTATCTGTTTTCTTGGGACAGTCATCAGGAGTATGACCCCCCCCCCCCCAAATCCAACATATAGGTTTCTGTGGTTTATATTTTAGTTCTGAACCTTCTCTAAGCCCTTGATTATCAGGTATGTTTGTCTTTGGAGCTTATCTTGAAGATATAGCATTTGACTTATTGCATTGTTGGTATTCCATTTCTTTTTGCTGATCTTTTTTGCCCAAAGACAACTAAAAGTGTACTATGTCCTCTACTTTTAACCAATCCATAAAACTGTGAGACAAGTTGTGGATTAGCATTATTTTAACACTAGTTTTACCAGTTCACTATCAGTGATTTGACACTTTCAGCATTTACAAAGTGCTTGGTAGGAAAAGTCCCTACTCGGTTCATTTTCACGCTGAAATCACAGTTGCATGTGATCTGCTAACTTGTTTCTTTGTAATCTTCTGCCAAAAAGGCTTTTAAGAATCTTTGCTGAAATGCTTCCCAGGTAGTCATTTCCCATTGGTTGGTTTCCCACCAGTCCTAGGCAATACTATGCAAAACATTGCTCATAATGGCTAAGACCTCTTTGTCAGTCATTGGAAACAAAGTCATATAGCTTTAACATTCTGAAAAAACATTGTTGGATTTTCATCACATTTGCACCCAAAAGTTTGAAACTGTATCTTGACATGTTTACCTTCCGGATGGATTGTAGTTTACCTTTTGACCTGGTACATCCTCGCCAGATAAGGTGTTGCTTGAAGTGATTCCTATGCTACCTCCTTCTCTCTTCTAGTACTTGCCATATTTGGTGTACTGATCGTGTGCTCAAAAGAACTAGGTTTCAGAGTTTGCCAGGTCACTTTGTTTAATTCAGACATTTGGATCTTTTCTTCAGTTTGTCCATCATAATCTAAAATAATTTATTACTTGAGCTCTCTGCCTATCAACATAAGGTGCAAGTCTTCCTTCCAAATGTTGTATCTTCTTATTCATGTCTTGAATAACTGAATTCCACCATTCATGCAACCACAAGCAACTGCATTTATGGTGTTCAATGAATCCAGAAACTATTCTTGTCTCTGCTTGTTTCAAATCTTCTTTAAATTGCTGAGAAAATGCATAATTTCCCAAGAAGGCTGTTGATACCATGCTCACAGCTCTATTGTTTCCTCAAGTTTCTTCAACTCTTGGAAATATTATTTGGAGGACTCCAAGTCTTAGAACAAGCTCACATGTCTCATTCATTTGTCAATTCATTATGCCAACTATTTCAAGATTCTCTTCCTACCTGAAGTGAACTGTCAAAAACATGTGAATCACCAGTACAAAAGGATGACTTGGGGGTCCCACTTAATTATTTAGTTACTATTGGGTCCACAAAATCTACCAGTTTTATAATCACTGCTTTTCCACCTACAACAGAGAGTTTCTCCTTTCTGATCTCTTTTTACTTTCTTTCCAGAGACTACTTATCACTCAAGAGACTACCTTTAGAGGCAGTCTCCCAACCCTCCTTTACTTGGTCAGATAAAACACACCAAAACACATATAGAGTAAACACATCTGTATTACATGCAATTTAACCTTTCTAGGCAACCACGAACATGGTTCAAACTACATTTTGAACATTATTTTAACTTGCCAATAAGCCATCTCCACACTTTTCAACCTAGTGATCAAAAATAGGTTGCTCAACTTGGAATGTTATGTACACAACACAAGAGCTCTACATCATTTCTAGTCCATGTCGGGGCACTAGTTCTTTTGTACTTGTTTCCTCACAGCAGAAGATGCCTAACAGTCTGGTGCCAGATGATTTTAGGAGAATTAACAACCAGGATACTAGTCAGGAAATCTCCTTCAAATGTCTGAATGAAGCTTACTGTCCAGGGTATCTCTTACCAAACTTTTTAACTGAGCTGAGGATCAAGTTTTCTTACGTAGGTTCTTAGATTATTAACTGACAATACTGAACCACCAAAACAAAAATCTCTGTCTAGGCACCCTTTTTCAACTTTAGGAGGATGAAGCTTTCTGGTCAGGACAAATGATAACCTTGATATATCAGATAGGTATTATGTATTAACTAAGAACACACACACAGTTGTTTGTTTATTTGTATTCTTCGGCTGGGGGGTTGTGCCTTTGGTTCCCCCACTACTCCAGCCAGCCTTCATGGCTGCTGCCCTGATCATGGCCAGAGCTCATACCTCCCTGCCACAGCCACCCCAGGTCACATCACAGTGGGTACATACCCCACCACTGCAGAGACCTGGAGGGTGGGCCTGTGAGGGAGCTAACTTGGGTGTGATCATGGCAGCGCCATTGGGTCAGCCTTCATGCTGCCTAGGGGTGTTCTGATTTTCTCCCCTGTGGGAAGGGGTGTGCAATGGCAACAGCAAAGAGAGTGTGCACACATCCGCATGCACTCCTCCAGGTGTCTGGCCCAACTCCACCCCTCTTCTGCATTGTTGGTACACTACCTCCAGTCTCCACCGGGGGTCAGTTGAGCACCGACCACTGTTGTCCCCCTCCCCGGAGAAGGAGAGCAGCCCTTTGGGTGCTCAATCCTTCTTCAACCCTGCCAATCCCTGGCAGTCCATGCTCATTCATGAACATGGGTTGTCGGTGTAGTGCGAGGTTAGGTATCCAGTGCCTCAGTCTTCAGCACCACCGGGCTGGCAACACGCACACAGTTGTGATATTATCTACACCTTAGTTACATCTAATGCAATGCAGTTTTCATATAAACTTTTCCTCTCTTTATTATTTAGTCCTTGTTACTACTAACATGGGAACTTCAAGTACTTTTCAGCTTGGTTACTTTTATTGGTTGAACAACTTCTGGGACTTGTATCCTATACTGAATCCCTGATCTCATTGTAATGTACCTAACTTTACAGCTATCAATTATGATGACACTAACAACAGTGTATTATATCTTGAAATTACATGTAAACATGTAATTTATCTTCCTAATTTTTATCTCCACTGGTATTTTATAAAAGTTTTTTTTTTAAACTGTACATGTGGTATTACAGCTGAAAGCCTTAGTTTGGAGATCATGTCATCACCGGGGGCGAGGTGATTAAAGAACATTCTTCCAAAATGGCTTTTCAACTTCTGGGGCTAGATATTCAAAAATGCAGAAAAGCAGAGCACAAAGGTTTGCACTACACGTGTGTCTGATCTGGAGGTTGCTATATTCAGTTGGATAGTGGACCAGCACTATTTGATTGAACATCAGCTTGTGTTGGTGCAGTGCCAAGTCACTCTTCACTGACTTGACATAGACCTGGGTTACATCAAGCCCAGAGAAATGTGCCCCCCAACAGGATCATGCCAGAAGTCATGGTACATAGACAGCGCAAAATGCAGATGCACCCATTGGGCATGTAAAGTGCTAGAGGGCCACTAGAAAGCCCATTAGTGGCTCACTGGCATTGGAAGCAGCTGCCCAACTGCGCCCATCCTGACATCATTCCTGGTGGCTAGCAGTATCTCCCATCCCCCCAAACACCTATCCCAGTTCTTTGTGAGCTGCCCTTGGTGTTTAGTGGCACCCATCTCCAAACACCCATTCTGTATACAGTACAATTGTCCCTGGTATCTAGTGGCATTCCCCACCCTCAGATCACCAGACCCATATACTGGAAGGTTTTCTTGGTGTCGAGTGGCACCCCTACCCCCGAACACCAGTCCCTTATACAGTACCTGGTGTCTAGTGGCACCCTTCTGATCACCCATCCCATATACAGTACAGTGTGTTCTGGTGTCTAGTGGCACCCCCTACTGCCGATCACCCATTCCATATACAGTACTGTTTTCTCAGGTGTCCAGTGGTGCCCCCCACCTTCTGAGCACCCAACCCCTATACAATCCCATTTCCCCGGTGTCAAGTGGTGCCCCCCACCCTCTAATCCCAGCCCATGTACCCAACACTATCCGTGGTGTTCATTGGTACCTCTTCCCTCACCCCCTGAAAGCTGGTCAACACATGGACTGGTGAGCATTTGTGATCCAACTGTACACACTCTCACTGTGGCTTATACAGCAGCTGGCTGAGTAGGTGAGAGGAGGGCTGTGCCAGTCACCATGGTGGGTGTCACTTCATATTCCCAGCTGGATTGGTAAAGGGGGTTAGGGTGGGTAGTGGTGTTCTGGGTGCAGGCAGGGTGGATGGGGGCCCCTGAACCACCAATATTCACCTGTCTGTGTCTTGATCGGCTTTTGGGGATGGGGAGGGGGTAACACTGGACACCAGGGATAATGTTGGGTATGTGGGCTGGGGATCGGCGGGTGGGGGGTGCCACTATGCACCAGGCAAACCTTCCAGTATACAGGTCAGATGATCAGAGGGTGGGGGTTGGAACTAGACACCTGGGACAATGGTACTGTGTATGGGAAAGGGATCGGAGGGTGGGGGGTGCCACTAGACACAATGGAATACTTTGCAGTATATGGGACAGGTGATTGGAGGGGTGCCAATAGACACCAGGGAGCTTTCTTCCAATCATGGGAGCAGTGAACAGGGTGGGTGGCTGCAGTACAGCTATACCATCGTTGGTGGGGTGGGCGCAAGCTTTGTACCCAGTTAAGACTAGGTTTCTGGAGATGGTAAATAGCATCACTTTGGGTGCCATTTACCACTGATGCAAACTTTTGAAATTGCCGCTGTGCCCATATGCAGGGGGAACCCCCTCATTTGCATGGGCTCAGCCAGCCTTATGTAACTTTAAATCAAGGGAGCAAAATTGTTGTTGCCACTCCTCTACTCCTGCATCACCTCTAGTGCTGCTGCTGATTCCTTTTGATACAAACAGACGTTCTCTAGGTCCTCCAGACGTATGCCAAGCACTGTTCTGGGAGCTTAAAGGAGTCTGTGATGATTTCTATGTCTACTTTTGGATCATTTTCCCCTAATAGAGGTTTCTTAAGCTTATCCTGTATGTCCTTTTCTTGTTCTTTTTCTAAAGGTACATAGCATTACATTTACCCACACTGAATTCCACTTGACATTTAGCAGCCCAACTGCATATGTATCCAAGCCCCTTTGAACATTTTTACAATCTTCCTCTGTGCTGACTTATCAGGCAAATGTATTGCTATCCCTGAACTTTACCCATACACTAGTGACTCCCTCCTCCAGGTAATTTATATAAAGATTAAAAGTAATGGTCCAAGAACTGATTGCCATGGCATTCCACTGGTCACTGCTCTTCCTAAAGCTCTTGCTTTAATAACTCAGGCCAGGTTAAGTTACCACCCCATCCCCGTTAACTTATTTTGTGCACAAGTCTTTTGCAGGGCACCTCGAATGCCTTGCTAATGCCCAAATACATTAAACCCAGTGCATGTCACAGTCTACCTGCTTTGCAATTTCAACAAGTTTGATTAGGTTGGTTTCGCATGATTATTCTTTTCTGAACTGATGTTGACTGTCAAAGAGTGCATTTACTTCAGGAATACCATCATGAATTTCAGCTTTCCTGAGCCCTGCATCACTTTGCACTTGTACCTTCTATTATTTAATGCATATTATTGTAACATTAATGACATGTTGTATATTTCTACAACTTGCAGTAAACTAAGTAACACAGGCCCAGTGGTTCAGTAGATTGCAAGCTTACGTGTGGGTCCAGAAGACTGGATCTTTCATGGGTTCTAGTACCATGCTAGGAACTGGAGCTAATACACAATACTGACACTGCAGTGTAGCCCTAGGGGGCGCATCTCAGATGAAAAGTTAAACTGAGGTCCCTTCTGGTAGCTGAGCAGGTGGAAGTTAGAGATCTCATGTAAGTAGGGGTGTTTTTATTAATAAAAAGGAATAAACAGTTACAAATAGGAATCATCACTACAGTACAGGCTAATGAGAAAATGCAACTTACAAAGAAAGAAAAACAAGCAAACAAAACAATATACCAACCTCTACCCACCCTTAATGACATTGCAATATATAACAGAAGTTATTACCACGTTGAGACACCTCTCAAGACAAAAATATCAAAAAAGAAATCAAGAACATAATGCAGTCAGAAAAAGAAACAACAAAAATAAAAACCAAGAGGAACAAAAAAGAATTTGAAGAATTTCATCCTAGTCATAACCATGTTACATTGTTTCCACTGTTGCCCAGGTAGTGCTGCCTGCTCCTTAAGGTAAATAGTTCTTACTTCATTATTAATGTTCTCTAATGGTAGATGTAAAGGCAGAGTTTTTGTTGGAAAATGTAGGATCACCTTGCTTGCCAAATCTACCACATAATGCATCCCATAATAACACATAATGTGCTATAGTCCCAACAGGACCAATCTTTCGAAAAAGCACAGTAAATTAAATTTTCTTAGGTAGTAGTGGGAAAAATGTCCTCTTTCCAGCGGGCACCCAAAAGTCTTTGGTGTAGTGACACAAGAATGAGAATGTTCCATTGATTCAATATCATGGCCACAAGTGCCCTGGAGGCAGAGCCTTTCTTTAGCACGCGTGTGCATATGGTTGCCTCTCACCTGTAATTTATCATGTGAGGCCTATCATTTTAGGAGGAATTCTACAATCAGTAAGCTGTCTAGTAATGACAGAAGATGTGACTTCCCCTGCTGCAGCAAAGATAGGTTCTGTAAAGAATGCTGAAGTAATATGGTCATACAGTTTAACACGAGACAAAGGCACAGTCTGCAAAAAAGTTAGGTTCCGCATTTGAAGCTTGCTAAAGCAAAAATCAGTAAAACTCAGGAGATGTTTAAACATGCGAGCAATCAGTGTAGCCCCACTCTATTGCCACATATCCCTAATTAATGGACATCAGACTTGCCCAAAGGGGACCCAAAGACTCTGTATTGGTTGTAAGACTGGTTTAACAAGATGAGCAATGAACATATAGCAGAAAAGTACCACAGGACTGATCATTTTGAGTCCTTCTTCTTTCAATGGTGTATATGTGTGTATCCATTTAACCAGGTTAAGACGGCTACCCCATAGGAGCCTAAAAAATACACTGCATCATTTAACCTCCAAATTTCAGGGGGATGGACAGCAAAACTTAAATACTGAAAAACAGGAATCAAGAATGTCTTAGCCATAAAAAATCTTTTGTTTTTTGTCACAGACCACTTATTTCACTCAGTTACTTTACATTCTGCAGTCACTAGTTTAGCTTCACAATTTAACACCATCATGTCACCTTGACCAAATTGTATCCCTAACACAATAAGTGGTGCATTTTCTACAAGTATCTCAGATACACTATTTGGACAATGATTCCACCATAGAGTCTACAGTCATGCCTTTACTTTTTGCAGATTAATTCTGGCTCCTGCTACTTTAGAAAAATCATTAAAAATCCCCCAAATCCCAGGAATGGAGTCTAAAGTTTGAGTCAATGAGCAAATGTCATCAATATATGCTAAAACTGGAGGGAATGGTAAGCCATTTTGAGTTGTAATAAGCTTGAGTGAGAGTATACAGGTTGTTAATTTTCCTTATTAAGGATCCAATTCAAAAACTTATGAGAGTGCTAAGAGGGCAACCCTGCCACACCTCTCTTGCAATAGAGATGGGGCCCCTATCCACTCATGCAAGCCTGGAGTCACATAAGCTGTAACAAACAAAAGTCTAAGCCAGCCCACAACTTTTTCTGGAATGCAATAATGTCCCAACACTTGAAAAAGAAACTCATGTGATACATAATCAAAGGCCTTCTCCTGGTCACTGGCCAGGAGAAGGCTTGAGATCTCATCCTGATTCCCCCTTTCCACAACTTCACTTAATAGATGGAAATTAACCTGAATCCGGTGGCCTGGGATGCCTCAGGACTGAGAGGTGTCAATCAGGGGTGGTGCTATACATGACAATCTGCATGTCAAGATCTTCATCAGAATTTTTAGCTCAAAATTTAAAAGGCTAATCAGCCTTCAGTCTGCAATATCTAACTTCACCCCCTTCTTATACAGGTAGATCAAAATACCTTGTGATAAGCTAAGTGCTATACTAGTATATGAGTAAGGCATTTCCCCTGGTGCCCTGGCCAAAATTCCCTATTAATAAAGCAGGTCCATGTAACCCCACCCCCAGGATGCATCTGGAAACAAGCTGACACAGCTCTTTGTGCCTTCCTTGGACACAAAATTACAAACAAAAAACAAATACTGAGAATATGTCAGAACTCTGACAATGTACCAACTGACATGGCTGCCCTAACCCAAGACCTTCTTGACAAATAAGTGTTGTAGCTAAACAAGGATATTCATGCATGAACATTTCTAAAGAAATAAAACAAGTCAGTTCTTGAATACGAATTCCAGTATCTCACAGCTCATCAATGTTAGGCTCATAAGCTCAGTAGGCGTCAGTGTGGCTCAGTTGGTAGCACATCCGCCTCTGGATCAGAAGGTTGTGGGTTCTTATCCCACACCGGGATTGGACTTGCACCTAAAAATCGCTGGCATCCGAGTGCAGTATTGGGGGGTGCTGTACTGCTGGGGTGTGCCGTCCTTCGGATGAGACGTTAAACCGAGGTCCCTTCTGCCCATCCTGGTGTTGTCCTGGTGGGTGTCCAGGTGGAAGTAAAAGAACCCAGGGCACTCTTCGCAAAGAGTAGGGAACATTCCCGGAGTCTTGGCCAACATTCCCCTTCCCATAAACCGCTTCATGCAATTATCCAGGCTGTGTGTGGGTGATGATGTGATATGGCTGCCACCACACATTCAGTCACTTTACTACCAGTCTAGCATTGCTTGTAAAGTGCTTTGGATGTATGAAAAGCGCTATATACATACTGATTCTTCTTCTTCTTCTTCTCATTGGCCTACAGCTTTCTAGGCTTGCCATGTGGGGGACCCAAGTTTGTTTCCAAAATCCGGAGAACCCAGTTAGGTCTCAATCAGATGCACACAACCTGCAGGAAGGCCCAGTGGAAGGGCAACAATGCTGCTGAACAGTTGACCATGGCTCCCTAAAGATAACTTACAGGGTAGGCTTGAGAGTGTGGTTGCAGAGACAGCTTGCACCTACTCAGATGGCTGGCATCCTGACGTGCACTCCGATAAGCACCTCATTTCCACATCCAAGATGAATACATGTGTGCCTCCTAGTGTTGTATAGTAGGCCAGCTGCTTTGGCAGTAAACTGGAGGGCTGACTGGGGTATACAGGATGAGGCCCAGCAGAGGTGTTAGATCTGCAAACGTAGATGCAAGGTAGGGGGGCCATGAGAGAGTTAGGAAGAAGAAGGGGGGATAGTGGGGGAAATGTAGTAACAATAAAAGCAAACAAACAAAGGAATGAGATTTGCCAATTACTAATCTCTCAGTACAGTACTTCATCTGGTTTCAGAGAGTCCCTATTAATCTATGGTGGAGGTTATGCCAGTTCCATTCTTAGTTCATTTAAGATCCTTGGGTATAACAAATATGGTCTAAGGGGCTTACCTACATTTAATCTCTCTCCATATTTAGCTACCAGTCCTACTGTGATCTACTTTTGTTGCCAAAATGGCCAACCTCTAGTTAAGGTTCCTCTAAAGGAAGATCCCCTGTGGACTCTTCTGAGAAGACAGATGCAAAATAAATACTTCATCCATTTACTCTTTTTCCTTTGTAATTAGTCTGTCATCTGTTTTAGAGACTAGTGGCCTTATCTCCTTTCTCTTACTATTTCACCCACTGATGAATATGAAGAATTATTAAATTATTTTACTTCTAGATTTTGCTATACCACTTCCAAAACCCTTTTTGGCTCTCTTTGCTTGTTGCATTATCTTTGTACTGCTCCATGCTCATCTCCCTGTTAGCCTAACTAGAGTGCCGTCTCACTGTCTTAAAATGGAAATTTATTTACGGTACATTTTGTACATATACTTTTTATTCCATTTTATAGTGTTCATTTTCTCCTGTCTGGTAAGATGCCCTTGTGTGTTCATTCTGAGTCTGCTTTGGCATTTTCTTATTTGAAATAACTGGAGAACTCCATTAAATATGTCTTCCCCCAGCTTTTAATGAATATTCTCAGCTTGTTCAGCATAACGTTTCTTGTGATTCAAATGAACAAACATCCATCCAAAACTGTTCTTGAGCTTAACTAACACGGGGGACATCAGCATAAACTCCCGGCCCCAAAACTATAGCTTTAACATGGTATTTATTATTTTATTAGAATTTTGGTAACCAGGTAAGTCCACTGAGACCATGCAGTCCCGGGTATCAATGGTGAACACAGTACAATAGATAAATAAAATAATAATATACAGGATACAGAGAGATTTAACTATGTTGCAAAAATTATTACAGTGGAAAGCCAGGTAAGTAACTTAAAACAGATCAGGCATTAAGCATATATAAATAAAAACAGGATAACTAATATTATACAATATATACATAGCAGGAACATGACAGCAGGTTGATTACAAGATACATCTATCAGAGTAACATAGACTAGACATTAACGATGCTATAAGGGTTATTTAAAGCAATTGCAATTGTAAATGGCAAACATAAACTTAAATGTGGCACCATAGAAACTGGTTGGGAAATAAAAATGAATAGTACAGATTAACATCATGGACAGAAAAGAGTGCATAATGAAGGACATAATGGGTATATGTATTTATTTAACATGAACTGCAGCTTTTTTTGTTGTTTTTGCATCACTTTTGCTTTGCTGTCCCTCATCATCCATGGCTTTTTCTCCTTTGAGATGCCTAACTTCACTGCTTTCTCTAATATATGTCTAATCTAGAAATGTACCTTTTACCTTCTCCCCTTCAATCGACCCCTGTAGTTTATCTCCAACCGTTTTTCTTCATCTTGTTGTTTGTCCTGCTGGCATTGAGAATTGCAGTTGACATCCTAGAAGTCGGCTTCCACTCTTGAATAAGCTTTTCCTTGTTCCCAGTCAATCCCCAGCAGGTTAAACACCTATAATATTTAAATTCCCCTGCTTGTTGCTTTGTTTATTTCCTCCCTTGGATTTCTGTTGACCGCAGCCTCTTGTTCAGACTGTCTATAGCATACTTCTAATAGCAGCTCTCCCCTTTTTGTCCTCATTTAAGTATACCAATAAAGACTTCGTTTTACTTTTATTTGCCTAATGGAATCTATTTCAGTAATATGCTGGGGGGCTTTCACATGCTCTACAGAGGTACTTGTAAAGTTTGGCCCCCATTAAAATGATTTGGAAAGGACAGGATAAAGCCAGTTGTTATATCTGCCTCAGAGCAACTGTAACTGGCAACACATTACTGACTTGTTCTCCTTGGCTAAATATCCTTCCCTACATAGAGTGTTACTCTTTCACTCTTCCACTCTGTATCCTCCCCAAACAATTTGTGGCCCCCTCAGCATAGTATTTTAGCAAGTTCTGACTCTCCGCAAAGTTTCGGTTATTCCAGTTTTATTCAACATCTTTACCCCAGGAAATGTCTCCAGCTCTCCTCCTTTCCTCACGCATGCTTCTGGTGTTAATGTATGACAAGTTCCACAGTGCCCTGCCCTTGTTGTTTGATTTTTAGCCATCCATTTTATTTCTGTTTATAAAGTAACATACGCAAGTCCTACTCAGACTAATTTTGCCTAAGATTTAACATATTTTTGTCTGTGCCCCTACCCTGCTGCTTCACTCCCACATAATAAAAAAACTATTGACTTTTTAAACTAAACCATCTCTCCCTTAAAGTCACAAAGAGCATCCACATGAACTCTGACATTATACAGAGGCTGGCTAGGCTGCCCACTACCCAGATCTTTGTCAGATGCATTCAGTGGCCAGTGCATGACATTTTGTATTAGGAAAGTCCAGCTCTCTCCCTCCTCCCCAAGGTACATCTCTTCCACGTTCCTTCAGTCAGTGAACAAAGAAGCTCTACAGAGTGATCTGGCTGCAACTGACTGGTCTCCCATGCTCACTGCCCCAGGCACTGATACATATGACCATCTCCCTCTTCCACTTAGTATTTATTTCTGTCTGGGACAAGCACACCTCCATCAGGGAATCCAGGGTTAAATCCTCTCACCACCCCAGATCACCTTCAATCTCATGGACTTATGATGGACTTGTGACCAAGACTGGGCTAATTACAAATCATCCCACTCCCTGTCAGATCTCCTCTCCTACAGGGCACCCAGGAACTCTTGCATTAAGATTGTTCATATTGCCAAGTTCCTCCACTTCAAGGTCAACCTCCTGAATAATTCTGATTCCCCAGCCAAATTCTGGAAGGTGATTCACTCCCTTTTTGACTCCCCAGCCCAGGCTTCTCCCCCTGACCTCATGGTTAATGGCTCATCTATGCCTGACTCTCCCTCTGTTGCTGCTCTCCTTTCTCTCCCACTTCATGGCTCCACTCCTCTCCCCCTTCTCTTCCCTGTTCCTTAGCTCACCCCCTCTTGGGTATGATTTTCCCTGTCACTCCCCAGGAGACCCTCTTTGCCATTTCCTCACTCAGCCCTTCCAAATCCATCCCAGAGGGCTTGGACCCTTAACCTCCCCATCTATCAGCTCCTGCCATCGCCTCCCCCTTTACTCATCTTCTAAATCTCTTCTTCACCCTTTGCACTATCCCTCAGTCTCGGAAGACTGCAAAGGTTCTCTCACTCCACAAAGGAAGTGATCCCTCCACTCCTGGCAACTTCCACCCTATATCCTTCCTTCCTTCTCTTGAAAAGCTTCAGGGGAAACTAGTCTACTCATGGCTTCTAGCTTCCTCCACTCCTCCAGCTTCTTCACCTCCTTCCAGTCTGGCTTTAGGAAAGATCATTCCACCATCTTCTCCCTACTTAGAGTCACTAACTCCATCCTTTCATCGATGGATCAGGGGAACAACACAGCCACCATTTTCATCGGATCTGGCCAAAGCCTTTGATTCAGTGTCCCACTCACTCCTCCTGTATAAGCTGAGCTGTGCTGGTCTCTCAGCCCCTGCTGCTGATTGGCCCCATTCCTACCTCTTGGACTGTCAACAGTAGGTACAGGTAGGAGGTGCCATCTTTCCACCATTCCCTATCCAGGCTAGGGTCCCACAGGGCTTCATTCTTGGTCCAATCCTCTTTTCCATCTTCCTAAATGACCTCCCCTCCACTTGTCCAAATATACACATGTCTATAAATGATACAGTTCTCTGCACCTCCAGTTCCTCAACTTCATCTCTGGATGTCTTACTTCAGCAAGTGACGGGGCTGGCAGTATAGCCCAGAGATTAGAGTAATGAGCTGTGAATGAGTTTAGTACATCTAGCAGACCTGGATTTGATTCTCACAACCTCCAGTGCATTCTGTACGACTTTGAGCATGTCACTTAACCACCCCAGTGCTCCCAGTTTGCCTCTGAAAACAGGGACTTGTGTCTAGGGGCCTTACCTGGTTACCAAAGAATAAACAAGACTTTCACAATGCTCTACACTGGTTCCAGTCCAACCAACTTTGGGTTAACACAAAAAATGGTGTCTATGACTTGGTACCAGCCAGAAGCTGGCCAGGCTTGCCCCTCTCCCCGTCTTCTCCATGCTGGATGGCACACCACTTGAAGTAGTCCCAGCTTTTAAATGCCTCAGTGTGTGGCTAGATAGCAGGCTTGACTTCTCTGCCCACACTGATGCCATTCATACCAAACTCCACCCCAAACTCAGTGCCCTGCACTGCAGTAAGGATTGCCTTTCTCTCTAGGTCTGCCGAGAGCTGGTCAGCCAGCTTGCTACCAACTCACTCTTTTGTACTCACCACTGCTCCCTTTACTCGTCCTTACTTGTCCTCCCTCTCCCTTCACATCGCCAGTTCCAGTCCACTTTCTTCATCTCTAAATACTGATTTGGGTCCCTCCCCTCATATCTATGCCATCTCCGCTTCCCCATCCCTTCCTCCTCCTCCTCCTCCTCCTTTACCTCAACAGATCCACACACATTCTCCCTTCCCCATCCACATTCCTCAGCTGGGAAATCTACTTTCTCATACCACGCCGCCTCCCTCTGTAACTAGCTAATCTTTCTCCATATGTCTCTCCTTCTCCCTTCCCTCATTAGATGCCAGTTAAAACTCCTCACCCCTGCTCCTACCAACCCTCTTCCTGAACCCTTCCTTGCCCTCGCCTGGCTTCTGACCACCCCTCACCTCTCCCTTCCCCTTAACCTCATAGTTCTAGCAACCTCATTAAAGTTTATCAACCTGTTTTGAGACCTACTTTTTGCAGCAGTTCACATCGTCGTGGGTGGCCCTTTGTAGACTGCTAGCTAGAAACTTTTTTGTGTGCTTCTAGTGCCTGGTGGCTATAGTTCCATAGGTGTGACCTGATGCAAGAGATATCATCGAAGAAGATCCTACTATTACTATTAGTATGGTAAGTTCTTATGTAACTGTTCTATCTTTGAGGATATCTCTTGCATCAGGCCATATGTATGGAATGAGTTCCAGTCAGTTACAGACAAAGAAACAGTCTGGGTGGCTGGAGGCCATAGGCCTAAGACAGGAGGCCTTGAAACACAGCCAGGCTGAAGCCTGCCCTTCTCCTAGAGGCAATGTCTAGACTGTAACTTTAGAGGAAGTGTGGACAGTACTTCAGGTTGCAGCAGCACAGATCTCTGCAGCTGAAAACATTACTGAAACAAGCCCCTGAAAGTGATCATGACTCTGGTTGAATGACCATGAACAGCACCAGGAAGTTCCTTACCATACTTCCATAACAAAAAGTAACACAGTTGGCCCACTGTAAGGACATGAACTGTTTAGAAACCAGTACACACTCTTCCCAGGAGCAAAAGAAGCACATGACTGAGAGAACTTTCTGCAGCCCCTCGTACGGTATGCATAGAAACACAGAATTCTATGTGTATCTAAAGTGTGGAGCATTGTTCCTCCAGGAAAGGCATGCTCTTGGTAGAACACAGGCAGATGGATGACCTGAATCAGGGTAAACTCAGACACCACCCTTGGTAAAAACTGAGGGTTGGGACACAAAGACACCCTGACTTTGTGGAAAATCAAAGAAGTATACTCACACATCAGAGCTTGAAGCTCAGAAATCTGTTCAGCAGAATTAATATCAACTAAAAATAATGCTTGCCACAACAGAAAGCGTAGCTCGCATGTCAAGGTTGGCTCTAAAGGAGCAAAATTAACTTTCTCTGATACAAAATATAAGTCCCAAGGTTGGACTGGATTGCAGATGGAAGGCTTCAGATGAAGAACACCTCTCAAAAAGGTTCCTTGTCATAACAGCAATCACTGTTAAAGCAAGTGTACGTTGCTGAAAATCAAAGCGGTGATGTACACTCCCCAGTGAACCCAACAATAGCAATGGAAAATCAATGTATCTATGCACCCCCCCCACACCCCCCTAAATTTAGATTCTCAACTCCAGAGGGGTGCATGTCAGGGAGGGTGAAAAACTCTGTCAAAACAAAAAAATTAAGTGCCACACACATTCAAAATAAATAGAAGCCATACCCAGCCCCGAACCCTGGTCCTCTCTCACTGCAGCCCATCACCCTTGCTACCACACCAGAACGGCAGCTTGGCAGCACACTGCCACACTACACTTCACATACCTTCTCCTTCCTAAACCCTCCTCTTCTGTTCCTTTGCCCTCCTAATATCTTGCTGATTTTACCCATCCCTTGGTGCTATATTTGCTCCTCACTACCCTTTCAGGGTCGCTCACATCACAGGTGCTGAAACTGAGTCACTCAGAACTGAGTCACTCAATTTCAGTCACCATTATAACATGCTACCCTCAAAAATGTATGGGACACCTCCAGTTGTTCCACTGTATGGCCAGCAACGGGCCCATGGAAGGCTGAAATAGCAGCCAGATGCACCTTAATGGAGGGGTACTGCAGGCCAGAATCTGAGATGGACAGCAAATACTCCAGAATCTGATTCACTGGACAAGTGAAAGGGTCCAGATGATGGAAAGCAGCCCCCCAGAGCAAAGTGCTTCCACTTCATGGAATAAGTGGCCCAGGTGGAAAGCTTCCTAGCAGCCACCAGGACATCAGCCACCATTTGGTATACCCCAGACCTAGCCCTGGCTATGTCTTCAGGAACCAGGCATGGAGATGTAGGAACTTGAGGTCTGGATGGACTAGGGTGCCCCGCTCCTGTGGAAGCAAGCCTTTGCAGAGGGGTAGGGGCATGGGAGGTTTCACTGCCAATTGCTGCATAAGGGGAACCAGATCTGGTGAGGCCAGAAGGGAGCAACAGGGATCATAGTCGCTCCTTCCATCTGAAGCTTGATCAGCACCCTCTGGATTAGCCGGAAAGGAGAGAAGGCATAGAGGGACCTCCCTTTCCAAGAGAGGGACAATGCAACTCACCAGAAAACACCAGGTCCTGGAGCAAGCGAGCAGAAACATGGCCATGGTGAGTTGAGCGGGGCTGCAAAAAGGTCCAGACGACCCCATCTGTTGAACAGGTCTTCCACAGTCAAGGTCAGCATCTCCAACTCACGCATCTGAGACTGCGACCAACTTAGTCCATCCACCAGGACAATTTGAGTGCCTGGAACATGGATGGCTAACAGTTCTAGACAAAGGTCTGGAGCCCAGTATCAGACATTCATTGCTTCCTGACACAGAGGGCATGAATGGGATCTCCCTGTCTGATCATGTAGTGTATTACATCGATGAGGTGCATCTGCACCAGCAGAGGGGCTCAGGGACAAATGGCTCTGGAAGGCCTGAAAAGCATACAGAAACGTCCTCATCTCTAGGGCGTGGATGTGGAGGGCAGTCACCACGTTGGCCCATGTTCCGTGAATCCAATGAGGCCCCAGATAAGCCCTCCCATCCCACCCCGAAGAATCTGTGGTGAGGATTTGCTGAGGGAAGAGAATGAGAACGGGAACCCCTTTCAACAGATTGCTGGGTTTCATACACCATAAGAGCACCTTTTGACCGGAGGGGAGAACTAGAACCCGTCATTTGAGTTTGGTGGTGCATGGATCCGACTGGACCCTTAATGTCCACTGGGGAAGCAGCAAGTGCAGCCTAGCTAGAGGTACTGTGACAATGGCTGCAGCAATCAGACCCAACAGTCTCTTAGGAATGTTCTGGCTGTAACCTGTCTGCTGCTGAAAAAACAACTGGGCTTGTAGCCATGAGGCAGTCTGCCTTGTCCTGTGGTAGGAAAGCAAAGCCCTGAGCCATGTCCAGTACTGCCCCTATGTACTGCAGGTGCTGACAAGGGGTCAAGAGCTACTTGGGCAGATAGGCTGTGACCTCCTAGGGAATCGAATAGCTTTGTGGCATATGCTAGGGTACAGAAGAGTTGCTTCTTGTACTGAGCTATAAGCAACCAGTCGAGCAGGTAAGGGAAGCTGCACAGTCCCTCCCACATGAAGGTAGCTGCCAAGAAGTTGGTGGAGACCCGTGATGCAGAAGACAATCCAAAATGCCATACCCTGGACTGGCAGGGTCCCTCCTGAGACATAGACCGGGGGAAGACAACCTTGAGATGCAGGGAAAAAACCCTGCATGAATGGGGAGCATATATTGTTCGCCTCTTTACAGAAAGGACAGCAGGCCTTGCAGAGAGACAAGCTTGAACTGTTAGTGCTAGAAGTACTCCATAAGTCCCCTGCAGGTCTGGGAACTAGAGCAAAATGAGAATAAAACCCCCTGTTCCTTTGGTCACAGGGACCCAGTTCTATGGCCCTCGCATGCAGTAGTGCATGTACTTCCACTAGTAGCACTGATATGCAGTCTTGAGGAGAAATACAGAATTGGAGGAAGGCCTGGAAGCAATTCCAAAAGTTGCAGAGCATGGCCTTGGTCTATAAACTATAGGACCCAAGCAGCTGATGAAACCTTTCTCCATGGTTCCGGGGGAGTAACCCCTGACCACCACAGTTGGAGTTTGCACTGGAGTGTGGGGGTGAAGATGGATGCATGCTGAAGTGGATCTGGCAGCTGCAGCCACACACCCCTGATGGGTTTCAGAGTGAACACCTGCGGAGGAGAATGGGGCCGGCAAAGCTGCTCTGCTGTGCTCTGTGGCCTGGCTCCTGACCTAGGTCTAGTGGTAGCCCTGAGGGGATGAACTGACCTTGGGGCCTTTCCCAAGGCTGGCAGGTCAGAGAGGATACCTGCATATCTACCTCAAGGAGTCAGAATGGATTGCTGAATATCATTAGCAAATCCAGTGACACTCTCAACCAAGAATGCCAGCCTAGGCAGATGGCAGCCAAAATGTCATAGGTAGACCTTGGGTGTTGACCCATGTCAGCCCCAGTATGGAGGAACTTGAGCATCTCCCTCCTCCCTCTGGGAGGGGCTGGACTGGTTTAGCCTTGTCCCAGGAGGTACTCTGGTATTTGTCCATACAGGCATGATAATGTGCCACTCTGAGGCCCAGTGTGCCTGAAGCAAAGTTTCTCTTGCCCATGAGGCTAGTGTTCTCGACTCTTTATCCGGAGGAAGAGAACTGAGATGTTTATCACAACCGAATTAGCCACAGTTTGGGAAGACAGAAAAAGTGGCAGTTAGAGCCGATGAACACTATGACAAAAGACGTTTGGTCAGTGGCAGAAAGCACTTTTGTAAAACAAAAGAAAAGTGAAGGAAAACTAAAGAATAAAACTAAAAAGTTTGGTGGTCGACTGAAGCAACAATGTCTCCACGGAGTCTGATGTGCAGTAGTCAATGGCAGGAAAAGAACAAAGGAGGGTGTGGGGCTGTCCACACTAATACTGGGAGGGACGTCAGTGGTATATGACGTCATCATGGGTGGCTCCTTGTAGACTGTTAGCTAGAAACTTTTTTGTGTTAGTCCTAGCGCCTGTTGGCTATAGTTCCATAAGTGTGACCTGATGCAAGAGATATCCTCGAAGAAGATCCTGCTATTACTATTGCTTTGCTCTTCCTGTGCCTGCATCTAGTCATCATTCCTTTCCACCTTTTACTACTATTCCTCACCTCTTTTCCCCCTCCTCCAAGTGCTGTTGCAGCTCTATCACATGAAGCCTGTTCCCTCACATCCTTCTTGCTTACCTCTCCACCTTTTTCCCTGCCTTTCCCCCTCAGTTTTTCAGCTGCATTTCTACCATTTTAACTGTTGCTTTTAGCTTTAGCCCCCTTGGCTACTAATGATTTTACACTGTTTCTTTACTTTTTTTTCTGCATATGCAGTTCAATTTTTTTTCCAGTTACTGTAATTTGTTTACCTTTCCCCTTTTGTTTACCTTTCCTCCAGGTCACAGCAGGAAAAGAGCTTCAACTAAGTGTGCCTTTACTAGAGAAGTTTTAAATAAATGAATAACAAAATAACATAAAAACAGCTTTGGAATGCTTTTAGGAAACAATGCACAGTTCTGAAATGGCTATGAAGGAAAGGATTCATAAATGTACGACTAGTGTAACTCCAGTCATAAGATTTTAATACCCTTAATGATACTGCAGTTGCAAAAGAACGTGACTTTGAGTTAATCATTGTGATACAAGAATGAAAACACAAGATGATGTCTGTGTGCTGATGAAAATGTGTCATTTCACGTAAAATGCCTTTCCTGGATTCTCCTCTTTTATGAAGGTACACAGAACACCAAGAGAGTCTCTTAGTATCATAAATATGTTTAGATCGGTAAGATACCTTTTTATTGGAAACTATGAAGTATCTGAGTAAAAGCCATAGTGGATTTATTGAGCCGAAATGTCTTCTCTTGTGTATAGCAGCAACAATTTCTTCCCTTATTTCTGAGTCTAATAACTTTTGGTTACCCTGTGGGATCTTTATTGCTACTCTTTACAAAACAGGCACTTCTCAGAAATGAATGGAGTATCCATAAAAATATTCTGACAAAACACTCATATGATGCCTGTATTACTAATCCACGAGTGATAGAACAGTTTCTTTGTTTCTTCTTCCAGAGCTACATAATGGAAATTTCTGGTTGCAGAAAAGGATTTATTTTGAAGCCAGAAGTTAGAGGGACTCCTGTTCTTCAACAATGAAGAAGTGGACTTACCCACCACACACAGGGATCTCAACTGGCAGATTCACAATAAAATCACAGTTTTTAGTGCTGTGATACAGAGTCATTCATTTATTTTCTAAGCGCATTGCTCTGTCCCACCACAGCTGCTCCGTTTCTGCCGGCTGACCGAAGTGATGTTGCCTCCAGAATCCCCCCACTGACAGCTCTCCGAGGTTCATGAGCTGTCATTAGCAGGAAATTCAAGTGTCACATACAGTTTGAATTGTCCAATACCCTGCACCCTCCGATCACCCACCACAGTGAAATGGAAGAATTCCCTGGTGTCTATAGACCCCCCCATCCTCCGATCACCATCCCTGTAATAAAGTAATCATTCCCTTGTGTCCAGTGGCACCCCCCACCCTCTGATCACTCACCGCTACATTATAACTGAAGTCCCTGCTGTCCAGTGGAACCCACCCATCCTCTGATTACTGGCCACTATATTGCTACTGAAATCCCTTGTGTCCAGTGGAACCTCTTCCCCCGTGCACCTATCCCACAAGAGAGCAGGCACTCCCTGGCATTTAGCAGCCCCCCAGCACTGAGTATACCACCCTGCCACCCCCCTTTACCTTAGTCACCAGTCCCAGGGGGTGATGATACAGTGACTGGCATAACCCTCCTCTCACTGCCTCGGCCAGCTGCTGCATGCAAGGACAGGGAGCGCGCATACTGTGAGCATTCTCCCTGTCCCTGCATACAGTGGCTGGCTGAGGTGGTGAGAGGAGGGCTGTGCTGGTCACTGTATTGTCACCCCCTGGCACCAGCAACTAAAGTAAGGGGTGGTGGTGGTAGGGTGGTATACCTAGTGCTGGGGGGGACTGCTAGATCCCAGGGAATGCTGCCTCTATTGTGGGACAGGTGCTCAGGGGCAGGGGTTCCACTGGACACCAGGGACTTCTGTTACAATATAGTGGTGAGCGATTGGAGGGTGGGGTGCTGCCACTGGAACCAGGGACTTCTGTTACAATACAGCAGCAAGCAATTAGAGGGTGGCGGGTATCACTGGACACCAGGGACTTAATGTACAATATAGTGGCGAGTGATCAGAGGGTTGGGGGATGTCACTGGATACCAGGGATAATTACTGTATTACAAGATGGTGATGGGAAGATGGGGGACCCACTAGACTCAGGGATAATTCATTCAGTAGGGACACTGATGTGTGCAGGGCAGGCATCATGATATCGGATCAGGAGCATATGTCATATCCCGTGCTGTGCAGTCACTGATGCAACTGATTCGCAGCATGGTTACTTCCTGGTTTGCAGACTCTTTTAACTACATATATTTATTTAACCATGGGTTTAAAAAATACAAAACCTATGCATTTTGGCTAGCACGGGTATCATCTATCAAAGGCACATATACAGGTATGATCTATGGAGGTCTTTAACTACAGCAGTGTCAGTGTGGATCAGCTAGCAGCACATCTGCCTCTGGGTCAGAAGGTCGTGGGTTCTAGTTCTAGACCAGGACTTGGGTTCATATCATAAACAATGGCACCCAAGTGCATTACTAGGAGGATGGTGTACTGTTCGAATGCGCTGTTCTTCAGATGAAACATTAAACCAAAGTCCCTTTTTATAATCCCTGGTGCTGTCCTGGAGGGTGTCCACATGAAAGTAAAAGAACTCAAGACACTTTCTGCAAGAGTAGGGGTATTTTTACTGATGAAAAGAATATGCGCAGATACAAACGCAAAGAATAACAACACACAAATTCACAGACTACTAAACTAAATGAATGAAATGAAAAGTGAACAGTGAAAAATTGTACTTAAACAAAAACTGGTCACCCATGATGACAGACTCAGGTTAATGCACTACCAAAAAAAAAAAAAAAAGAAAAAACAAACAAACAAAAAAACTAAGTTGCAATTAAACAAGAAAGCATGCATTTGTAACTACTTTAGCCACATTACATTTTTCCAAAGCTTAATCCATTGTTGCTTGGTCATTTTTGTATATTCCGGACTAAAGTCTGCTCTCATTTCTTTTATACAGTAACATTACTTACAAGAACTGGCACTGGGACTAGCTTCTGCTGAAACATAAACAAACAATACGCCATTTAATATGTCCCGTAATTATACACAAGGTACTGTAATCCCAAATGGAGCACTTATCCGAAAACAAGCAGTAAATTAGACTATTGTAGGAAGTTGGGACAAAGGCCAGAGCCTTCCACTGATCCCCCAAAAGTGACCAGAAGTCTGCAATATATGGATATGTAAAGAATAAATGTTCCAAAGTTTCTATGTCCTGGTCTCAAGAACCACAAAGGCAAAATTGTTCAGCAGTACTTTTGTGCACATGATTCCCTCTAACTCTTGCCATGAGCACATATCCAAATCAGGTCCTTCATTTTATTTGGAATTCTAGGATCATTAACCTGCCTAGTGATTACTGAAGGTCCAAGATCACCAGCAGCAACACAAACTGGTTCAAAGTTCCAAAGGAAGCCTTGACATGAGTACTAAGGAAGGCTAACTGTTCCTTCATAACCTGACAAAAGACTCCCATCCCCATCAGCCAACTGGGAGAAAGAATGGTCACCTGATCAACTTCAATCATTGAAGGGATTCATATGAAAGTTTCTACCCTTGGTATTGTATTTCTGTTCCATCAGCAATGATGACATTCTCTGGTACTGGAATTTGATCATTTCCCCGCTAAAGAAAGCAGGCTAGGAGGAAAAATAATGAACCAGTTGTTGCTGACAGAGATAGCAGTTTCTGATACTGCCTTCTGCAATCTAAATGCAGTACAGTATCGATTATCTGAACTGCTTGGGAGACATGAAATTAGTTCAGATAATTGGGAGTTCATAAAACTGGGATTAAAACATTCGGGGCCGGATTCTCAAAGCCCTACGTTGGACGCAAGGTGCCTGTGCCAAACAGAAGTGGTGCAAGTGGTACCTTGCACCAGAAACTGAATGCAGAGCTATTCACATAGGCAGTCTGTGCCAACCACAGGCTGCCTACACCAAACAGGGCTTGGGCCTTCCATGCACCCAACATTGGGCTGCAGCATGGTGCATGGGGCTTGCGGCAGATGCAGGCTGCTGAATCCCTGGAATCGCTATTCACAAAACACCCCCATTGGTGATATGTCTAAGTACCCTTAGACATGTCACCACTGGGGAGCTGACCAGGTAGTGGCAATGTGCTGCAGTCCCCCATCCCCAAACCCATGGCTGGGAAAATAAATAAACATTACCCCCAGTTTCCTGGTAATCTAGTGCCCCCCGAGCATTGTAAAATAAAGACATAACACCCCTGTTTCCCTGGTAGTCTAGTGGCACCCTCCTGATACTTGATCATCGTAATATAAATATATAATCATGACAGCAGCTGTCAGTCACTGAGTACATACTACATACAGTACGTGCTCATTCTGAGCTCAGTCAGCGGCTGGCTACAGTGGTGAGAGGTAGGCTGTGCCAGTCGCCAGCTCCCTTACGGGTTGTGGGGGGAGCGGGTGGGTGGGCATTACCAGGAGGATGGGGCCATTGACCACTAAGTGATAATTATTCCAGTAATGTAGGGGTCATCGGATGGGGAACTGACTACCAGGGACTAGGATCTCTTTACCTTTTATTTTAACAACGATTGGGGTATGGGGAGGGGAGGTGGACCACTAGACTACCAGGGAAAAGGGAGTTATATAGTTTATTTATATTGCAATGATCATGTATCGGGAAGGGGTACCACTAGATTACCCGGGAACCGGGGATGTTATGTCTTTATTTTAAAATGCTCGTATGGGGGGGCACTAGACTACCAGAGCAAAGGGAGCTACTAGTGATATATTTCACAATGATCAGGGATGGAGGGGTGCTTCCATACATTGCTACATATTGATGCAGGCTTGCAGCACCCTGTCCAGGTGCGCCCTCTGTGAGACATGCTGCTAGGGCTGCCATAAGCCATGGGACTTTGCCACTGGGTCTCCGCCTGATAGAGAATCAGGTGCAGGATCTGTGGCACAGGTGTGATCAGCGCAAGCTGCCTTTGGCATGGCTTGTGCTGGATTTTGAGAATTGGGCCCTCAGAGTTTTTTCACTTGGGAGATATGCTACTAGTTCATTAGATAGGGATGTCCATATGATGGGGATTCATTCAATCAAGATTGTACTGTACTTTGAAATATTTTTCATTTGTTAATTTCCCCCTGCAGTTTGAAAAAGGATTTTAAGTTTGACTTAATCTTACCCCACCACTCAAAATGGGAATCATAAAAGCAAAAAACAGGGTGGATTTATTTGTGCCTAAATGATGTACTGTAATTTATGGATGATTGTGCCCTGTTCCAGAAGGGCTAAATTTAGTTTCCATAAACCTGGCCCCTGTGGGTGACTTGGGTCAGAACCAAATTGTACCTGGACCATCCTGTGGTCTGAAGTCACAAAAGGTACAGTCTGGGCCTTGGAACTATCCAGCCATGGGGAACACAGGATATAATCAATCCTTGTGGTCAGCTTACACTTAAAAAAAAGGCATGTTCTTCCGACCCTCCAGATTGATAGTGTTCACAAGACTTGCTTCTACTGTAACTTTGGTAAGACAATGCATACCACAATACATTTTAGATATGTGGGCTCCTCTGTCTAAAGGGGCTAATCCACAGTTGAAATCACCACCACAGATCACCCCTTCGGGAAGTAAATAAATATGACTAAAACAGTTTGAAATGTTTCACCTTATTGGCTTTCAATTTCAGGGCATATATATTTAACAGCAGAAGATGTAACATACGAAAGTTGACATCTGGAATAATATCCTCCCAGGGACAATATGCACCAGCCTAATCAATTCAACTTTTCAGTGAACAAACAAAACTCCCACCCCAGAACATCTATCCTCCCCAATAGACAAGAAAGATGGATCATGAAGCAACAAACTGTGGGTCTTAGGGATGTCTGTACATGTTTCACCTTGTGTCTTAGAGGAATAAAATATCACAGGAGGTATCCTGTAAAAACCCCACCATGGTCGATAGCTGTTTAACATTTGTAAGACTTTTGGTATTCACTGACCCTACTGTAAAAACTGTTGACTAGTCCCCCCCATGTAACAGGAAAAGGAGAAAAAAAGCACAAAAGTAACATCACAGTGATCTCTGTCCTTCCTTTTAGATTTTCTCTTCTTAGGAGACTGCCAAGCCAATGAGCTCCCTTCATTCTCATAGGATGGGTCATATTAAGAAGATGTGACAAAGAAACCACCCAAATCCTCCTCCATCTCTCCTCAGTCTTTCCCCTTCCTGAGTGTGTAATATTTTTTTTAGTGGTACTACTTCTCTCTTGGTCACCTTTGGTTTAGGCTGACCTCTGGTCCTTTGACACGTGGTAACTCATGCAGGTAGCGTGGATGGTGGGGGCTTATTTGCCAAATACATCTACTTTGGGGACAGTACTGGTTTTGATGGAGCAGACTCAGTTGCTTGCTGTGGTTCCTGAGTTCAAGGACTAGATGGGTCACTGAAGGGTCAGGTACAGAAACTCATGAAATGTGGGGGTAGATCACATCCTCCAAAACTTGAATCTTCATCCTAGTGTGTTCCACCACCTCTGGGTCTTCCTGGGGAGGGCTGCAGCATTCTCTAAAAGCTGTTGCAAATCATCCTCCTGACTCATACTCTCAACTTCCTGGGCAGGTTCTGGAAGTACAATTGAAGCCTCTTCATGTTCCTGTACTGGGGGGAGGGGGGTTCAAAAGCTATCTCTCACCTTTTTTTGGGCCATCTCTTTGTACACGCAGTTGATATAATATTCATGTTCTGCTTGACCCATAAGATCCCTCTTGTTGTGTGCCACACAGGGTTAGGACTGTTAGAAATGGCCAGATTCATCACACTGACTGCATTTCATTGCCTTTTTACACTGATAGCTGGGGTGTCCAAGCTCTGCACACAGTCCACAGTGGCTCTTGTCACAGATATTACTCAAATTGGAATGAGAACCACACCTATAACAGGCCTTAGGCTGACCTTGATAAAATAGCACTCCCCTCTACCTCCCCAAGAAGAAGCAGTTAGGTAAATGATGGATCCCTGAGTCAGAATGTTGGAGCCAGACCTTTATTCTTCAGCCTCCAGTCCATATGTATTCAAAATCTATAAAGGTTCAGGGTTGCCTATTACAGTATGGTGTTATTTCAGCCAATACAAAATATCAATTATGCTGACTCACTCATTTGTAAAAAGAATAGTGATCACGTTAACTGCTGGTTTAGTGAGAGGAACAGCAAAAATGGGAGTCCATAGAGAGGTATTTTTGAGTATTACATATTTCTTCCAGAAACAATCCAGACCAGTTGGGGATTTAAAACTAATATTTTAATAAGTGCCACTCACTGACAGAGTGGATGAGTGCAAGCATCTCTGAGGCAAATCACCCCATTTCTGCTTTCAAAAGGGTCCTTGCTATGAATACTCTCTCCGGGACTTCATCCATCTGACCCTTATGGTACAGTCTGACTGCATTTCCTCAGCAGAGCAGTTCTGCATGTTGCCTGAAGAAATCTGAAAAAAAAAAGTTTCTGTTTGTGGTGGTGGTGGGATGCAACTTTAGTTTATCCTGTGAGGGATCTGGCTTTGGTGAATCACTTCTATGCAGGGAGTCTGTGTCAATACCTGCTGAGAGGCCTCCCAGTTCCTAAATCAGCCTGACCTGGCACATCAGAGGGAGTACACGCCGTGGATCCCAGAAATTCAGACAGCAGTGGGGTGTGGGGCAAATCTGCAGCATCATCAGGATTCTTGTCATTAACCTGCAGCTCTGGATCTTCAGCAAGTATTCCAACAGGTCCTTCTCCTGGATCCCCAACATCCACTGGGGGAAATCGTGAGAACTGTAGTGCTGCTATAAATCCCATATTTAAACAACCTAGCATCTGCAGGAGAAGTAAACTTAAAAGTGTCCAGAACTTCTAGTGAAAATATGTGCTGAGACTATCTCCATACTGTTTCCCCCCTGTACAATCTCCATGTAAGAACACATATTTATACCTTCAGCAGCAGCAGGTTTAGACATATAGCCCCCCACTTGTGAGTCTTGTATCGAATTAACAGATATAACAGTGCTGTTTTCATCAATGTTAATGAGCATCTCAACAGCCACTGGGCTACATCTTATAGGTGAGGACCCAGGACTCCAGCTGGAGCCATCAGCTTCCTTTTCCAAACCTGCACCTACTAGTGCCTGGTCCGTGTTGTAAGCAGGGGAGTGTGAAGCAATGTGCCATTTGTGCACCACAGTGCTTTTTCGAGAGTCTGGCCCCAAACATTTCTGTGATGGTATCCCTATAGCAAAATGTAGGGAAGTACCATGAGGTAACATCAGGAGAGGAGTTTGTCCTTTTGTTTCCACAGCTTTTGTAGATGATCATGCAGGGCTTGTTAACTATATGCTAACTGTTCCAACTTGGATGGCCATGACTGTGCTCACTCCACTCTCTGTAGCAGGAGCTGGCATGTCAGCATCAGCTGTATGATGAGTCAGCACAGCCATTTCCTGGCTACTGCTGACATTTGCTGGTGCTGGGGAAGACATTCGACTTTGTGAGGGCAGACCTCCAGCATCAGGTACAACAGGAAATGAAGAGACAGAAGTAACCGTACCTGATTGATTTCGCTCTGAGTCTCTGTTTCTCCCCATGAAACCACTCCTCTTCCTCTGCAATTAGATGCAGCAATGTAGCCTTTTTCTGTTGCAGCTCTTCTTCCAGGAATATCATCTCAAGTCCAGTTGTCAGTGGGGTTCCATGCTTGAAACACTGTCAGTGCCCTGGATCTGTCTAGTAGGCACAAATCCAGAATATGCTTCAGTAACATCAACAGGCAAATCAGCTGGTCTTTGAGGCGGTTCAGTCACTTGATTCATCAGGTCAGCTTCAGGCACTCCTGGAGGAGGAGCAGCATCAGAATGTCCTGCAGGTACCAGGACCTCAGGTTCCACCATACCTCTCTCAGGTGAGTGTACCGACTCATTACTGGTATTCAGCTGAACCTCAGGTCTCAGAACAACAACAGTTTTGGTGAAGTCCCCAGGTTCCTTCAACATGGAAATATTTACCATAGGAATCAGAAGAGCTTCCTCAGGATTCTAGGTGGGGAAGGAAGCATTCTCCACCACTTGGGCTGCCATGTCCTCCTCCACAACACCGGGCACCTCCATATTCCAGACAAGAGTAGGGGATCTTCCCTGGTGCTCTGGCCAACATTTCTCCTCCTACAAAACTGGTTCAGGCAATTGTCCATGGCTGTGTGGGTACTGATGCACACAACAGTTGTCTCTACACATTTACAGTTACTTCACTGCCAGTCTTTCATTGCCTGTAAAGCACTATGGGATACAATGTGTATAAACAGAGCTATACACATGCTAATTCTTCTTCATCTAAATGGATAGCAACTTTCAGCTTTTTCACCCTTTTTTGCAATATTTCCTCCGAGGACAGCACTTTTGCTCAAGGCAACATAGTAAGACAGTGGAGCGATTTGAAAATGGGATCTCCTGGTCCACAGTTCTGTGTCCTATCAGCCATACCACCCTGCTTTCCTATGTATTTTCTTGCCACCTACCTTGTTCACTGGATGAACCACATTAGGTGTGGCTGCTGTTCCAGTTTCACTCTCTTATTCATTGCTACTGGTGCATCTCCATAAATAAATATCTGCCACTAACTGCCAGGTTTAAACAGTTCTGATGGTTGTATTTCTGAGTCTCACTATTTACTTTAAGCAATTGTGGGCATGGGATTAGCATCTTTTTTAATTTAGATCTCAGTTCTTGAAACAATTATACATCATGTTTATTGCAAAAACTACATTAATGTAGATTAGGATCATGAACACACAAAACTCAAACCCTCAATGTTTGGGAATAAGCTAGTATGTTTTTTCTGCCCAATACCTGCAAAGATTGGAAATGTGTTATTAGAGTTGTCAAGCCTATCTCCCACACCCATCCCTTCCCTTTTTTTACCCAAGACCAAACTACAGGTAAGGGGCCATGAATCAATGGTGTGGTACCTCATACCGGGACAACACATTCAACATTTGTAAACAGCAATACTAATCCCCACCCCATCCCCTACCCTCATGACCCAAGGCAAAATACAATAATGATCATATTTACAGAGATAAAAGTCAGAGTCCCACCAAGGTGTGCTATCTGACTTGACTTCAACTTTGACTAGGAGCTGCAACTTGTATTTGAAGGTGACTTTTATTCAGGTTCAGCTTCTATTCAATAAAATGCAGTATTTAGCTATTTTGTTTTCATCGAACTGAGCATGTGCAAACAATAAATCATTAATAACCGTCAAAATTCATTAACATTTTTCACCAAACTACCAAAAGGACTTATAGCTCCATAACATCAAACAAATCAGTATGTTTCAAAATGTAACTAGCTGTGGATTTTTTTTAGCTATTGTTTCTGCAAACTGAGCATATGTGAACAAATATCTTTAATAACTACAAAACAAACATGTTTTTTACCAAACCACCAAAAAGGACCTATTCCTTCAGAACACCTCACCAGTAACCTCTTGCTCCTCCATTCAACAACCCTTAGCCCTCACCTCTCACTCACCCCTTCTGTAACCCCCACTTACTCTCCTCTTCAGTTACACCCCCCACTTACAGTATTTCCCCCCACCCACATTCCTAACAAAGTCAATTCTGGATGCTTTTTGAATGTCTACTGTTCTGTAATTAGCAACCTCATATGTATTTTTGTTCCAATGTAAAAACACTGCTATCAAATGACTGTTCAATAAATGTGCTTATTATTGTTTCTTCTTTTTTGACATGGAACATCTGTAAAAGAGCCACTGGCTCAAAGGTATTGTAATCTGAGAAATAAAATAAATAAATAAACAGCTAACAATAATGTATGTGTCATGAAATAGCTACCTATAGTTTTTCTCTATCCTTGGGCAAAAACTTTGATTCAAAAACAGGCAAAAATACATGTTAACACTATAAATCCAACATGGACACAGCTTTCTATCAGACTCTCCACATTAGTAGATCCTAGGAGTTAGATAATGTATGCCAAGTTTTACAGTCTGAGGGTATAAAATGAACGAGTTATAAGCATTTACAAAATGTCCTTTAAAAAACCAAAAAAAAAACAAGTAACCCTAATATACAGGCACTGCCATGCCTGTATAATGAAACAACAACTGATGTGGATTTGAATCATGAACTATGATTCTGACATACAAAATAATAATTTCTGCAAGTCTGTGAAAGGCTTTTCAGATTACGTGACCATGTAATAATTTCTGCAAGTCTGTGGAAGGCTTTTTAGTTTATGTAACTGTCCTACATCCCTACATATGCCCAGGATTGTGAGGGAATAACACAGGAAGAGAACAAAGTCAAGAGCATTCCCAGTATGTGGGCCTGCTTTTGTAAGTATACATGCACGCAACCCAAAAGTATGAGAGCTTAAAATGACTCATCAGAGCAGAGGCGCTGTTAGGCACAAGCAAACCGAGTGGTCGCTTGTGGCACTAGCACAGAAGGGGAACTAAAGTAGAAAAAATAAGCAGAGATCAGCTCAAAATGCAAAAAGTGTCAAGATAAAAACAAAAATGTTACCCTTGTATTCATAGCATTTTTTTGATTGTGGGTTGGGAAAGAAAGGAGAAGAGGAAGTGGTGGCAGTGGTGAAGGAGGCACCACGTGTATTTCTTCTTGGGGCACCATTAGGTCAAAAACTGGTCCTGCATCACAGGCCTGGCATACTATAAACATGTTGGGTGCATAAAGAGCATTTGCACTGTTTGCCAGTGCTCCAGATACCAATGATGCAATGACAGAGGTTACAGGAAATAGTGGACTCAGCAGACACTCCAAGGATTATGCGAGGCAGTCACCAGCCAATTCTCCAGGGTGTCTGGCCTTAGTAGACACAGCAAACACATAACTCTCAACTTTCTCTCATTTTCCCCTCTCCCCAAAAAGGTACATTTGTCCCTCATGGTTATTGGGGGGACGCAGACTAATGTCAAATGAAAAATGTTGTGGACTAAATGTTGCAGATAAAATGTAATTGGGGCAAAATGTAGCTGGACAAAATCTCACTGGCAAAATGTCATGGCTTCCGCGATGTTGTTTGCTGCATCTATCTCCTTCCATGGCACTTACTGTAGACCTCTGTTCTTCTGCTCAGCACTCCCCTTGCTCTTGCTGCAGTGACTATGCCATTCATTGCTCACTCTACTACAACCCTCACTCTTCCCACATGCAAGACCTAAGTGAAAATTGCAGCCAAACAGCTCAGCATTAGGGAATACTCATCTGTACACAGGCACCACTATTTAACTAGTGAACTAGTGCATCAAATAAAAAAAAAAAAACTCTGCTCGGACATCCTAAAACAATGCTTGGCCAACCAAAAACATTACAAAAGTTGACTATTACCTGCAATTAGCTCCATCCACAAACATGATTGCACGATTGATCATTCCAGAAAGTTTTTGGGATGGTACAAACTGCATTCTGAACTGGAGGTAAGGGTGGTGCTTCTCTGAATTAATGACAAACTATCATCGAGCTATTGTGCTAATTCATGGAATATTAATGCGGTTAGCGTGGTAGCTCATTGATAGATAGGTGCTAATTCTGAGAAGCATCACCATTGCTTCTAGTTCAGAGTGTAGTTTGTACCATCTCAGAAGGGTACACTAAAACTTGCTCTTGATAACTACTTGTACTTGTGTGAAAAGGATGGTGCAGATGGTACGGTAATATGGAGATGTGAACAATGTACATGCAGAGCGCGGCTCCACACTGTTGCTGGTGCTATCACCGTTACTCCACCAGAACACAACCATGCACCTGTTCATGGAAAGACAGAGGTCACCAAAGCCCAATCAAAGATGAAAAGATGAGCTGAAGAGAGCGAGAAGCTGACATAGAATGTTGTTCATTGCTGTCTTCAGGATGTATTATTAAGGCATGCTCAATTACTGCCATCCCAAGAGATGCTTTGGAGCAATGTCCAGCACCATCAGCAGCATGGCAACAAAAACAACAATGACCTAAATCTTTGCACTCGAGCAGTAAATGATCAACCATTTCTATGTGTCACTGAGGAAAACATGATGATATTCATGAGTAATGATGTCTTAAGAGTGTTGGTGGAGAACAAAGACTGTGTTTTTGATGGCGCCTTTTCAGTTGCACCCAAGGAAGATTACCAGTTGTATACACTGCATACACTCGTGAGAGGGGTCAATCATCCTTGCTTTTACACCCTGCTGCCTTGCCATAGTGAAGAAGTTTACCAATTATTTTTTAAGCACATATAGCGTCTCACAGGAAGCCAACTTCAACAATCCAGTATAATGACAGACTTTGAGTTGGCATCAGTCAGCATCCTCAGATGGGTATTCCCCAATACTGAGCTGTCTGGCTGCAATTTTGCTTGGGTCAACCAATGTGGCGCCACATACAAAGTGATGGTTTTCAGCAGCGATACATCCAGGAAGAGGACTTCTCACAGCGGGCTCGATGCATCCTTGCACTTGCCTTCATTCCAGAAGACAGTGTCGGAAGAACTATTTGAGATGATTCAGGAAGATGAAAGCTTTGAGGACTTGGAGCTACTCCTCAATTACCTTGAGTACAATTTTATCAGTCACTTGATCCCCTCTACTGAAGCAACAGACGTCAATCGAGGTTCCCCATCTCTTTTTGAAATCAGTTCCGCAGAGTTATGCAGAACCTACCATGCA
The DNA here is from genome assembly GCA_016271365.2 of Neoceratodus forsteri. Lineage (NCBI taxonomy): Eukaryota > Metazoa > Chordata > Ceratodontiformes > Ceratodontidae > Neoceratodus > Neoceratodus forsteri. Next base: position 24,621,965 of record CM057453.1, on the reverse strand, counting down.
GCAATAATGCAATTGATGCATCACACAGGGCCTTTACATGCACCATTATGATTAGCCATCCAACATGTGCAAGGCTGGCCCCGAAAATGTTGCCAAGAGCAGCATGCCATTTCTGTATAGTGACACCAGCTCGATCTGGGCCAGATCCTACCAAGGAAGAATGGAAGATACATTCAGGTGAACAAGGCATTTAAAACCACGTGCAATGACTTTGCTAACCACCAACCAAAACAGTACCTAAACGACACTGCTAGCTTTATATAAATAAATATTGCTTGATGTTATATTTTAGTTTTTACAATGGAATGTTTCTATTTTCAGTGCAATAATTATGATGCATTACATGGAATATACGTGGGCATTCTGAAACTGTGTCCAGCATTAGTGGCTTAATTTTAACTCATTATGGAATCAGTTAAAAAAAATGATTAAAAATGGGTTCTAGGTAGTTTGTGATGTCCCCCCCATGTTATTTTTGACCATGACATTTTTCTGCTATTACCAATAAATGTTGCCTTTTGTTATTTGTGCATGTGCTAATTGGACTGAACTCAGTAGCATAGCATAGCGACCTTCTCACTGATGACATTTTGTGATCCTTGTAGCGTACTCATAACGAACTGGTATCCTTTGAATGATCATTGTGATCATCATGACATTTTGTCCAGCGACATATTAACCAGTGACCTTTTGACCGGTGACATTTTGTCCCAGTGACATGCTGTCTGCACTATTTTGTCCACGTCATTATGTCCATTGACATTTTGTCCATACACGTTATTGGGTAGTCCGTCATTTTAACTTAAGATTTTAAAGTAAAAACAAATACTCTGTAGTAGTCAATGAGTACCACATTCTGTGAAAAGAAAAGCACAAAGGTCTACAGTGTTCTGAGGTTGTAGTCCTACAATTTGATGATATGTCCAACATTTTGCCTCTTTCTTCTCACATTCTGATGCACACTGTTCCATTCTGGGGTGATAAAAGGGACAAAGGTATGAGCAATCATCAAGGAACTAACAACTAGATCTCTATTCTGGAAATTATGCTAGATTACCACCTGACCGCAGCTGCCCTGAATATGTGCTCCCATAAATAAATAAATAATAAATAAAGGATGGTGCATTCTGATGCATTTTACTCTATTCTGCTGTTGAAAACCATGCTTCAAGAATGGTTCGAATGGAGCATGATAAAAAAAACCAATTAATGTCTTTGCATAATTCTGCCCACAAAAATTCAGAGGAAATGCATTTTATTTGTTTTGATGTGTTTTTATGGTTTTCTGCAAAACAACAATAGTTGGCATCAGGACTCAAATCACATAATATTAAAAAAAAATTGGGATGTTAAGACATTCCATTCCTTATTACGAAAAACATATGCATGAAAATAGGCTCTTTGGCCCTTAGACTTCATCTGTTCTGATTGCTTTATCTGTCTTGAAGTCCTAATCTTCCACTTAAGAAATCAATATGTTTTCCATAGCAAGATTATTACACACACACAGAATTATGACTTTAGGGCAGGGATGAGTAACAGGAACACACACAATCTAATGGTAAAAGATCCTGGTGGTGGTGGTGGTTTTGAAAAGGATCCATGTGAGATCCACCCACCTCTGTTTTCAGTTGTACAGCCTGTTTAAATCCTTCTGAAGTTGAGACCCAGTCCCATCAAAAGTAACAGAATCTACAGCAAAAAAAAATTATGCATGTGTCCTTTTTGACACACATTGCTGCAAATCATGACTTTTTGTCACAAACAGATGTAGCTTGTAAAAATAGCTGTATGGCTGCTCAAACTCAATTGATTGGACACAGGCAAAGCATTTTATTTGTTCATTTTTGTTTACCAGGTGATGTACACAAACAAATGAATCCCTATTTTCAGGTACAACCCAGGAGAGTGCAACAGGTAAGAAAAATACAAGAAGAATACATGATACAGTTAGCAGTTATTATAGAGCAAGCAAGGACTAAAATGCAGAAGCATGCAACCAAAAGTTCCATAAATGGATGTCAAATTATCAATGGAAGTAAACATACAAAAAAGCACATAGGAAGAGGAGAAACAAATACATAATAATATAATATAGCCCAAACAATATATACTAATACTTGGAACAGAAAACCACAAAAAATTCCCAACTTATGACTATGCACACAATAAAATGTGTCTGCCTTTGTTTAAAAAACAAACAAACAAACATTCATTTTATTGTTGAGGAAGTGGACATGATGTAAATTTAGAAGCTACTTGTGTCCTGTGGTGTTTATGTCATTAGCTGGTTACTGCATTTCATAGTTGTTCATATTTCTGTTGCTTCTGGATCAAGCAAATACATTTCATTTTTATTAGATAAAGTTATGCTCCTTTTGCCTGGCTTAGTTGCTGCCAAAAAGACACTAGTAACTGTAACAATAAATCTATCATCAGCCTTGTCTCACCAGCCTTTTCTCAGCATGATGCAGTTGGCAATTTCCATAATCTTTTATGAGATTTAGGGCTGTTTTGAGACTCTTTGGAAGAGAATAGACTAATCAGAAAATCCTTCAGATATCTTAGGAAACAGATCTGAAATACAATCTAGTGTTTGGTTTCTATTAAGTTACAAAAAAGGAAGGAGTTGTAATAAAATAAAGAAGATGGTCTGAATCCAGTTTGCTATAAAATTGGACTAATAAAAGCAGCCTCCTAATTGGCTAGTAGCCATGTGAGACCCATACCACAGGGCAGTCACAAAAATCGGGTTGTATATATTCTGCAATTGCTCGAAGTGGGGGAAGTACAAATGCAAAGTTTACAAACACAAAATGCTGCCGAGTCACCTTACTGCATGCATTGATTGTAATCCATCCCCCTATGGAGAACTATGTGAGTGGAATGTGTGGAGGGTGGTACTACCTCATGGTAAGCCCCATTCCCCATCATGCTTTACCACTCAGTGGACTAGTAGAAATATTTTGATTGCTGGAAAATATCCAGATTTTGTGAAGGGTAGTAGCAAATTTGTCATGGAAGTTATGAGCCTGATCACAGTATAGTGACCCCAAAAGTTTCTGTCCAAAATAATGTCTGAACCACTACTAATTAATTAAATGTACTTTTCTCCAGGAAAAATAATGTTTATCAAACAAAATTATTCATAGTCAGAAAAATTACAGTATGAGTTAATATGTAAATATCCTAACAATATAATGCTACTCCAGCCACTCGATGCAAATGAAAGCACTTGAAGCAGTTCAATGCAAAAATGTGCAGTTGCAATTTTTATTCAACAAATGTGCCTTATAAATCACACTTGTGCCTCTCACCCCAGTGCTTTGGCAAAAGCCTTCCTCAGGGGGCATCAGTAAGGCACTTTTGTTGAATAAAAATTGCAGCTGCAAATTTTTGCATTGAACTGGAATCCATAGGAGCACAGGATCCAAGACAACATGGATTTACAAAAGGAAGGTCCTGTCAAACTAATCTCATAGATTTCTTTGACTGGGTAACCAGAGTGGTGGACCAAGGGGGAGCAGTTGATGTCACCTACCTTGACTTCAGCAAAGCTTTCAATACTGTTCCACATAGAAGATTAATTAATAAGCTGGGTAGATTCAGGGTGGGTCAGAAGTTGGTCAACTGTGTGGCAAACTGGTTGTCGGACAGAAAACAGAGAGTGGTGGTAAACAGTATACAGTCAGAAGAGATGCAAGTCACAAGTGGGGTACCTCAGGGATCAGTTCTAGGGCCAGTCCTCTTCAATATCTTCATCAGTGACATTGCAGATGAACTAGAGGGTAAGGTTTGTTTGTCTGCAGATGACACCAAGATCTGCAACACAGTAGATGATCCAGATGGGGTGGGCAGAATGAGAAGAGATCTCGATAAACTAGGAAAATGGTCAGAAGAGTGGCAACTGGGATTTAATGCAAAGAAGTGCAAGATCATGCACATAGGGAAAAGAAACCCTGAAGCCACCTATAGACTGGGAGGGGAGTTGCTGGCAGTCTCAAGGGAAGAAAGAGACTTGGGCATCATCATCACCACCGATGACCTGAAATCATCCAAGCAGACCATTAAAGCAGTAGGTAAGGCTAGGGGGATGTTGGGGTGTATTAGTAGGGGTATCACAAGTCGGAAGAGGGAGGTAATAATCCCTCTTTACAAGACACTGGTTAGGACCCATCTGGAGTACTGTGTGCAGTACTGGAGGCCACACCTTCACAAGGACATTAACCAGATTGAGGCAGTCCAGAGAAGGGCAACCAAAATGGTGCAGGGACTGCATCAGAAAATATGAGGACAGATTAACGGAGCTCAATATGTATACCCTTGAGCAAAGGAGGGAGAGAGGTGATATGATTGAAACATTCAAACACCTTAAGGGCATTAACAAGGTGAAAAGAGTCTAACATGTTTCAATTTAAGAAAATAGCAGGACAAGAGGACACAGCATGAGATTAGAGGAGGCTGATTAAGGGGTAATGTGAGGAAGTTCTTTTTCACAGAAAGGGTGGTGGATGCATGGACGGCCTACCTCAGGAAGTGGTGGATATGAATATAGTGCAGGGCTTCAAAAAGGCATGGGATAGGCATAAGGGAGCACTACAGATGAGTATGAATAGATAGGCCATTGACAGAGCAAAGGCCAATGGCACATTTATAAGGTAGAAAAAGCAATGGGCAGACTGGATGTACCTTGCGGTCCTTATCTGCTGTCAACTTCTGTGTTTCTATGTTTCTATGTAACTGCTTCAAGTGCTTTCATTTGGTTCGAGTGACTGGAGTAGAGCTACATTGTTTGGCTATAGCTACTTTGTTGTGGGATGGTCCACCCTCTTTTTGTAGTGCACCCACTCTAATCATGAGCGCAGGTCATTCTCTTTGTGGACAAATAAGTTAATATGTCCCCCAGAGGCACTCGTTGCTGAATAAGAGTGGTTTCATGCGTGTTCAGCTGGAGCAAGAACAGTAAAGTGAAGCTGAGTTGTTCTGGCTCAAACTGAAGTCAAGTGAAACCCCTCTTATACAGGGATGAGTGGTGACAGGGGATGTATTAATATATTATTGCTCAAGCGTGATCAATACTATATTAAAAAAAAAAAACTGTTCCTGGAACATGCCCGTTTCCAGGGCATCTGCACGTGAGATGCTCTTCACAGAATAATAGTGTCTCACACTCAGGGGAAAGGAGCACTCCAATGGGTCAGAACCACTCCCTTGATCTATAATAAATGAATACAGAAAACCATACCGTCAAATAGTACCCCTGCATTATGTAATTTAACAAAATGTAGGTGCTTTGTAGCACAATCCTGCTGTCACAAAATAACACAGCATAAAACACAAATAAATTTGCTAAATTGCAAACAAGCTGTTTATTTTATGAACCTGTAGCTCTCTTCTTTCATTTGCTGCGGTTTTTCTGAACTCATATCAGTTTACTGAATCAAAATTCTCATTATTATGGCAAAGTAGTTAGGTTAATTTGTAGTAGTTTTGATATTATTTTAGACAGAAAATTTGTCACAAATGTGGGGTCACTATACTGTAATCAAGTCCTTAAGAATTATCCCCTAGCAAAATGTAAAAAGTTCTTTTTAAAACTTAGGATCATTAAATAGTAGAAAAGTACAGCTGGCAGGGCAGGATCAAGGATTTTGTGGAGGGGCCAATAATTTGATTTAGGTTGTAGTGATTAACCTCAGAAAAAGGTAACTGATTAACTTTCCCCCATAAAACTTTTTACACTGGAAAGCCCCAAATCTTCACTCCTGTGGGCCCTGGCCATCCAGTCCCATCCCCCATTAACCACATCTGACATCCCCCACAGTTTCGCTCCTGTAGTGGGGGTCTGGGGGAATGCTGTCCTCCCTCTAGAGATACAAGGTACAGCAGCAGTAGACAGGCTCCATGGTGTATGTACCAAGCGTACTGGGGATCATAATTGTTACAGAAGCCTGTGTTTCCCCCTTGTGCTTCTGTGCCTCCAACTACTGCTCCTGCGTCACCCCCCCAGCTCCATCACTGACCTTCTCATTGATTAACCAGTTACTCATCACTTACCCAGTACCACATGTGATGGTGGGTGGCCAGCCACGTCATGCTTGAACATTAGGGGATTCCAGATTAGACCAGGGCTGTTTTTCCTTTGCTTTTTCTCCCCAGGGTACCATTATGCAATGATCCACATGTATGCATGCAGCAGGATGTATGCATGTGTGGAATCCAAAAGCAGGCCCTTCCCTTCAAAAAGTGCTAGCTTGGGCTACCACATGGGCTCTGCCAGGTGGCAGTCAAGCAGCAAGATGCTGTATCTCATCATCTCAAGGGTGAACTGTCCCTGGCACACTCGATCCTCCCTTAGCTGGCAGAGCTCCAGTGACGTGGACTCATTCCCTTACCTGTTTTGCTAGTGTCACATGTAATAGCCCTCCTGCTGCACTGATGGGCTGGCCCTAGAGAGGCCCATTTTTCCTCCCTGTTTTTTCTAGCCCCTTCCCACACCGGCATGCTTCTGTCAGCCATGTACAGCATAGCAGCACTGAGCATGAATGTAACCCCCCCCCCTTGCAAGGGAGAACTCTTCTTAGCCCACTACAAGGAAGCATTGTTTTGGCTGATCTAGGCATCCTCCCACCTAGGCTGGGCTGCACTGTGCATGGGGCAGCACTTTCTGCTGCCCCCGGCTGCTTGACTCTAGCCAGGTGTGGAGGCACGAGTGATAAACATATCCGATTATACAATAAATTAGTATAATAATTGGTTTATACAACAGTAAGATATGTCACTAATATAAATAAAGGCTTCTTTTGATTGGCTAAATGGTTGACAATATACATATATGCCAGTGACTCAGGTTCAGAAGCAAGCTTGGGTTACATCGGGGCCAGCCATGGGAGAGAGGATGAACGTCCCATGGATTGCTCTCCTGCCCCCTATGGACTGCTAGTCTCTCCTGGGGGGAGCAACAGGTCCCTTCGTGGCTTGTCTGCCACATGGTGAATGCCAGGGGGCAGCACAGTCAGAGCCTCATGTAAAGGGAATGTATGCCTGTAAGTACATGTCTCAGCATATATATATATATATATACACACAAATATATACATGGGGTGCAGATGCACTGCAGTCAGCCTATAGGGAGAACATGGAGGTGGAGAATCCCCAATGTGTAGGATAAAGTTCTGATCTCTTGCAGGCCCTGCATTACCAACTGGCTCACCTCCAAAATCTAAATTGTGCTCCACAGGGGTCTAGCCAGCCCCTATGGCTCCACCATGGTGGGTATTCTGTGGGGACATCTACAGTGAGTATAAGTCCCAGAAAAGGTGCAGAAATGGGTGGGGGTCCAGAGCAGATAGGGTACGGCCAGCAGGTGACCAGGAAGCATAAATAAATGATGAAGAAATTAAACAAGAAACATATCTTTTTGGAAACATACATAACACAAATCTTTTTTCATGTACGTCTAACTGCAGGTTTAGATAATAGGATTTATTTGCCTCCGTTTATACCTACCCAGTTGTATTTGTATGTAAGAATTACACATATGTATAAATGCATGTATAGATTATGCAATGGCCTGACTCAGAATATATAATTTCTCATCACTTGTGAGTGAGGAGGCAATACTTTAATAACTCACTCATGGCTATGTCCCTGATGACCTGACGAGTCATACTCCTGCCTCTTCACTACCAAAGATAAGAGGCATTTTCTGAGTTAGGCCCTTGCATATTCTTTAGATGTTACACTGGTAGACCTTGTTCCTGACATGAAAAGGTGCATACTGTATTTACGAGCTCATGTATGACAATAATTGTTTAACTGTGACATCACAAAGCTGTATACTTCTACTAATTAAACTCTACAAGAGTAATATACTCTCCCAACAATTAAATACCTAGGAAATGCCAACTACATTGTTTACATTACAGAAAGAGCACTTGCCAGAGCTACCACTAAGTAGGTATTCCTTTATAAAAATGCTTAATATCTCAACCCCCAAAACCAGGACTTTAATAAAACAAGCATTTGTCAATGCCGAATGTTGGCTTGCTGGCATTGGTATTGGTAGTGCAGGAGTTAGAAAGATACATAATCGGAATAGCAGTGAAGTACTGAACTGACACCAACCCCACCCTGCAGAGACTGACCGGTGTTGGGGGTGTGCCTTTGGGTCGTCGGCCATAACACTCATGCCATTTCACCTCACCCTACCCTGCAGACACGGACAGGTGTCACGGTGTGCCTTGGGGTCTTCAGGCCTTATACTCACCCCATTCCATAAGGAAATATGCTGAGATGGGTGCGGTATAGGAGAATGGTGTGAACGTTGGGGCCGAAGACCTCAAGGCGCACCTCAATGCCTGTCACTGGCTGCAGGGTGGGAGTGGAATGGCGTGAGCATTACGGCCAACTAACCCAAGTCACCCTCCTGACACCTGTCAGTCTCTACAGAGTAAGGCGTTATGGTTGGAAACCCTAATGTCCCAGCCATTTGTTGATATTTACACTCCAAATTTTCAAAATGGGCTTTTGTCATCCCATCTCATGAACGGTGGCACTATCATTTCATTACTCAATCCTGAAAGGTGGTTTTGTACAGCGACTGCACTATTTGGTGCCACAGGTGTGAAAACACATTTCTGGCAGGATGCATATGTAACCCCCCCACAAATGGGGGTTCCCGAAAAGTCTTCCTTGAGCTTGCCTAAATGCTCACTGCTGGGCTGGCGTCCTGCGTTTTAGCAGTTTAAATGTGATTGCCAGAGAGTGCCTGTATAGCCTCTGTGCACTGTCTCTTTAAGAGCTGCCTTGATTGCAGTCATAAGCAATCTGAGAGGGAGTTCTGTTGAAAGATGTAACTATTTGCTGAAAATCATTCAGAGTGATAATGATAATGTAGTTTGCCTAACCTGCCTTCTTTGCAGCAAGGACTGTTTTGTTTACATCCACTATCTTGGTCCTGGTCTGCTGAATTGGACTAATCAGTACTACTGGGACCTAAAATGGAGCCTGACTACAGGAGCTGTCCGGAGTCAAAATCTGAAGGAATTGTAGTTTTGGCTTTTGACGCCTTTTTGCACCTGAAGGGGGAGCCTTTGTTGTGATTGACAGACAGATCAGCTAACCGAACCTTTTGGATTCTGGGGAAAGTCCCAGGCTTGCACGCAGTCGAGTCAGATCTAAGTTGGGAGCTGAAGAAGCAACAGCTTGAGACAGTCAAGCAGCCGTCTGAGTAGTTTCATGCAGGAGAACTGTGGAAAGGCCTGAGGTGTGGCCTGCATGTCTGCCTGCTACCCCTGAGAGGGAGAGAAGAGAATAATTTTGGACTAAATCCAAGTTTGTGAGAATGAAGTAAGCCACTGATTTCTGACCAAGCTCATACCTGAAGAAGACTGAAGATTTTGCTGAATGCGATCAGCCTGTCAGGATTTCCAGCTGCTTTTGAATCCCTGGTTTGTGCAGAGACTTTGCGATCGTGACCGGAGAGCGGTTTGCCTGGTACAGTAGAATTTCCTTACATGTAGATGTGCTGTGTATTGAAAGTTGGTCATGATTTGGTTCCCCACTGTGTGAACTGTGTTCTGCTTGCTGGAAGCTTTATCCAGCCTAATTGGACTGAATCCGCGTTCATGACCATCCAGCCTGGGCCATGCCATGCTGGCCCTGCCAGACTACCCCACTGCACAGAGAAAACCACTGAAGAGAGACCTGCTTGGGGACCAGCCCCTGCTCCATGCTTGAACAGGAATGATGCCTCAGCGATTTGTGTGGGCCCTGCTTCTCCTGGCACTCCAGATTAACCACCTGCTGTCTCGGTTTTCATCCAGCCTGTGTCCAGTCTTGGATATCATGACTAATCATCAGGGTAGCTCCCTGCAACAACAGCCTAATCTAAAAGTGTGTCATCTGATTGTCTTGTTGTATTCTTTTCACGAACTGAGCCCTCCGGCTCTGGATTACAAATAGTGTGTGTTGTGCATGTTGTTTTCTTCCATCACAGGGCCCCAACCAGCTGCAATGTTCCTGGTTAGCCCACTATTCTCCATCTGAGAACCAGAGTGTGTGACTGTTTATGGACCCTGAAGTGAATGCATAACTGCTTGATTGATACAGTCTTTAAGCAAATGGAGACCTCATCTATGCAAGGATATAGACAGGATGGAAGCAGTCCAGAGGAGGGCAACTAAAATGGTGCAGGGTCTGCATCAGAAACCACATGAAGAGAGACTGAGAAAGCTTAATATGTATACTCTTGATGAAAGGAGGGACAGGGAGGACATGATAGAAACATCCAAGTACCTCAAGGGAATCAACAAAGTCCAGGAGGGTAGCATCTTTCCGAAAAAGAGACGTGTAAGAACAAGGGGGCATAATTTAAAGATAGAGGGGGGACGGCTCTGGGGTAATACAAGGACATTTTTTTTCACGGAGAGAGTGGTGGATACATGGAACTGCCTTCCTGGGGAGGTCGTTGGGTCTAAAACAGTGGGGGAATTCAAACATGCATGGGACAGACATAAGGCAATTATAGTGGGGGGTTGCAGGAAGTAGGCTGTTGGTTAACTAGAATCTGCAGCTTATCCAGTAGGTAGAAAAATGGGCAGACTGGGTGGGCCAAGTGGTCCTTATCTGCCGTCAAAGTCTATGTTTCTATGTAACCTGATTATCCCTCCTTGTTCAAGTCCCTTAAAATAAATCAGATCTAACTGGTTTTTGCATTTACCCTGACTGTGGTTCCAGTTTGTGCAAGAGTACCATACTGCTGTTATTTGCTGTGTATAACCTTGTTTTACAGGGGGTCCCCAGGGCAGAGCCAGAGGAAAGCCCTGGTGGTAAGTGTAAACAGTGTGGGTACTTGTGTGGTGTATCAGGGGTATTGTGAAAGTGATTACTGTGTATTGTTCCAGCCACTAGTAAGGAAAAATGGGGATTACAGTGTCCCAGAGGGCTGTGCCCAGGTTAGTTTGACCACTACCAACCCTGACCTCCGGGTGGAGGCACCCGTTTCAGAACTCAGGCCCCTTAACCTGCTACTAGCCAAGCAGGCAGGGGTAGTAGCCCTTGGGATAGCACTTCCTAGGGGTTGCACATAAAATAACAGCTGTACTGTTCATGAGGTGGTGTGAAAAAATGGCTATGTTGAAAATCTGGAGTGAAAATATGAAAAATTGGCGAAGTTACGAATGTGCATAGAAACTGCGCAATGCACACCTGTAACGCAATCATTGTTTTGGAATTTTTTCACCACATTTTCAAATTGGGCATTTTTGAACCTCTCTTTATGAGCAGTGACACTGTGATTTTGTTAATCTGTCCCAAAAGTTGATTTCCCACAGCGACCGCACCATTCTGAGCCACAGGTGTACAAACATATTTCAGGAAGGATGTGAAAAATGACAGCTATACTGTTCATAAGGAGGTGTGAAAAAATGGCAAAGTTGAAAATCTGGAGAGAAAATATTAAAAATTGGTGACGTTACAAGCGTGTGTAGACACTGCACAATGCACACTTGCAGGACCTCCCCTCATGAACAGTGGCACTGTTTCATTAATCGGTCCCAAAAGGTGATTCTGCGCAGTGACCAAGAAATCACCTTTTGGGACTGAGAAATTAAATGACAGTGACACGTTCATGAGGTGGGGTCCCAAGAACCCCACGTTGAAAATTTGGGGCCACAATTCCAAAAAATGGCTGAGATATCAACCTAAGTTGAACCCCCAATTGTCTCCCATTACAAAGCTTAACATCATTTCTTCAGCTCGCAGTTTGGCTTTGAAAAGTGCAGATGTGTCCCGGGTCAGAGAAGATCATGGCTCCTGACCTCAGGATGGTAAGTATGGGAGTGGGGGTGTGGGGAGGTGGGTGCACAGAGGGAAGGTGGGGAGGGGGATGAGACAATGGTGGACCATCTTCTTGTTTACTGGGGGAGAAAAAACGCTGTAAGGGAAGGCTTTCTTCATTTACAGGTTACACACACACAAAAAAATAGGCACACTGGGGTGGGCTGCCAGTGTGCCACAATTCTAGGGGGGATGCCAATATGGGGATTGGGCACCCCCATGTAATCAAGGCGTATAGACAGGTATGGGGGGGCGTGCATCTGACACTGGCAGTGGGCATCCCGGTGCTGGAAAGGAAAGGCAAACTGTTTAACCAAGAAAGACACAGTAAGAGGGGGGATGCCAACATGGGAATTGGGCACCCCCAATGTCGGCTTTTTGGGAGTGTGTGGTGGGCAGCAGGAGCCACCATGTTATGGTGTGCCACATGATGTGGGGGGGGCATGCTGACAGGGGGATTGGGCACCCTGATGTTGGCTTTGTGGGGGATGTGTGTGGTGGACGGCAGGAGCTGTCCTATTTATTGAAATATTTCATCAGGAAAGGCATGTAATGGAGGCGTGTCATCTGCAACTGCAATGACAAGCCTGTCTCTGATTGCAGCTGCAGATTCGTTTCAGCTCTTTGGCTCTCTCTGAAACAGCTGTCATCGGCAGCATGCTCACTGATTGGTGGCTGACGGATGCACCCAAAAGCATCCCCTGCATTGGTCAACACTGACACACCTCTGAAATGTGCTACTACCACAAGATGTTGCTTGTGCTTGCAAGCAAGCCAACATAAAAATGATTTTAACAACAGGTTTGGTAAATCAGACCCTCCCCGTCAGAGTCAAAAACAAAGATATCACATTAAAAAAATATTTATAAGTCCTGAATACACACGTGCATGTATACACACACACACACACATACACACACCTCTAAATATTTACAGTTAATTTTAAACAGAACATGAAAAATCTTCATTTAATATGTGGTTATTTAAATATAGACAAACAAACAAACAAAATGTATAGAGCTGAAGTTAATAGAGCATAGATGTTTCCAACAGTCACTACTAGTCTGCACCTATAACATAAATCTTGGAAAACCCACACCAAGCATTTTAAAACATACACTAACACTGAAACTAGCTCATATTTTGACAACTATGACAGAGTATATTGAAGAAATCACATACCAAGCAAACTACAAAATGTGTCTGAAGCCGCAGAACCATACTGTGCTTGGTGTCCAATACAAACCCTGAATAGTTTCTGTTGAACAAACGCATACAACTAAACTGATTGATTCATGCACGATGACAAGTTCATGAAGAAAGTTAACTCCTTTACTACTGGAAACGTTTTTAAAAATGAAAACCAAGCAAGCAGTTTTTGACTATCCAAATGTATTAAATGAATCAAATGATGGATATGATGTTTGCCATAGACAAAGAATTAGAGAAAAGCTTTGGGGAATAGGGCACAATGATTTTTTAAAGCAACAGTGCAATGAAACCGGGCAAAAAAATTAATCTCGCCTTTTTCTTTGTTTTTTAATATATAAGATTTCAGGCACCTTATTGTTTCATTTGGTGATAACATTTCCTAATTCTACCAGAATCCAAGGATTTTATAAATATTGTAGTTTAATTTTTCTCAGGAAAAAAAAGATGGCCATTCCATTTAACTTAGAATAGCACTGTAGACCTGGCAAGAGTTTGGACCAAGCAAATAAAACAACTTATAGTGTGCAGCATAGCAGGTACTGTGAAAAGTAGATTTGACAGGTATGTGAATATTTTTATTAATTGTAGCTAAAACTAGCAGTTTTTGGAAAAAAAAAAATTTTTGTTGCACTGCTGCTTTAACCATTAACTTGAAAAGAGTGAATAAAGGTGAACAGTAGTGTCAATTTGATGTAGATGACGAGGAAGGTTATTTCAGATGTAAGGAGCAAGAAAGCCGAAGGACCAGCCTTCACCAGTGCGTTCCTCCTCCCACCAGCAGGGTGCAGGACTTCTGAGCAAAGTGCTTTTGTCCTTTCTCTGGATTACTTGTTGCATCAATATGGTCCAGAATAATTTCTCATTGGATAGCAGCAATAATTTGGGGTCTGGAATGTGAATGCTGAATACTCTGATATTTGGTACATTTGAAATATGGCTTAAATAACATCCCTCATGTATACCATACCATTCCATACCATTTGTATTCATATAGCACATTTTATGCAAGGATCTTAATGTGTTTCACAAAGAAACACAAGTGACACAACTCAGCAAAAAGCAATCACTGAAGTCAAGCCTTCTCTTTGGTGTAACATGGCAGCCATTTAGTGTCAGAACACTACATACTCACTTTCCGTGCATAGACAGAAGCTGATTCAAATAAATATGTGCAGATGTTCAACAATCAAAAATCATATTTTTATTACTTTTCCAGGCTTAAAGGTAATTTCGAGCACCATTATTTCACACAGAAATGTGGGAAGTGTCTGGTTTATAATAATCTGGTTTAATCTGGTTCAGTTTCAGTTGCTTAGCATCTGTATCCCCCTTTCCCCCGGTCACCCCTGAAAAAGGGACTTCTAGGCCCAGTGGGCTTACCGGGTCAACAAAATTCAATAAAAAATAAAATAAGAAAATGATGTCGTTACACAAAGACCATATTTTTTACATTCTGCTACATACATGGATAAAATAATGTTTTATGTTGAGGTAGAATGCACTAATTCAAAATGTCACACAAAACAGAACTATTGCCTGATCATGTTTAGGAGTACTATTACCTGTTTATACATGAGCCAGTCAAAGAAAGTGCATCATATGGATGGTGAGGGGGCAATGATGTTAAAATCCATCATGGCAGGAGTAAATGAATTGAGCACTCATTACAAAAGTTTCAATTCAATGAAATTATCCCAAATAAATGAATGTTAGCAAAAAGTGCTTGATTTAAAAAACTGGTTGTGTGCAATCACCCGCCCAGAATTCAGTACAGCAGTCCAGGCAGGGCCTTTCTAAAGTCGCATTCATTGTGTAAAAATGAGTTATATCACCATTTATTCAAAAAAGACATACAGTTACCATGGCAGAATAACTATTTTTTGAACTGTTTTTAAATAATAAGGAAAGTTACTTACTAGTAACTCTTGATCTTCTTGAGTATCTCCTCCATAGAGGCATAATTGGATCTTAGTATGGCGGCACTAGAACCCCACAGGAAGTGGAACCTTGGTGGCCAACATGTGCCACCGCACCACTATACTACAGGGCAAACAGAGACAGCAACACTTAAACTACTGTAAACCCCCAAACCTACGTCTCTCTCTTCGACAGTGTATCCAGGATACAATGGTTTGTCGAACAGAGAAGCACTGCAGTACTTCACTGCATGATCTGCATACCACAGCCTCAACACAGCCCAATAACAGCTACTGACAGTGGTACTGTACTAATGGAATGGTAAATAAATCTAAGGCTGATTTCCCACTGTTGACAGGCAGTGCTGGATATAAATAACAACTTAACTGGACATATCCTTCTCAAAGGCTAGTTTAACTTGCAAATAGGGTTAATCATCAAAAACAACTGAGAAGATTGCCTGTGTACAAGGTTCACTCAATGTTGAAGCTGAGAAACATTCTAACAACAAGAGAACATACCAGGATCTGTCCGTGTTTCTGGAACTGAGGTAAGAACACCCACAACCCTAAGGATTGTATACAATGATGCCCCCATCTTCGACTGAAATTTAGTAGCACACAGAGCATTACTTCACTGTTATGGCAGCAACAGACCAGTGATTAGAGCAAGCAGTACCAGGACATTATGTCACTGATGAAGAAAGCAATCATGTCTGCAAAACACCCAGAAGGCACTCAACAAATAGGGGGATGGAGGCATCCTGATGGGAGTCCAATATAAATTGTGAAAAGGAGTCAGAGAGTGGGGGCACACAGAGCAAGAAAGGGGCAGGAAATGAAGGAGAGATGGGGAGGACAAAGGGGGAGGTGCTAACAGAAAGGGAAGGGGTATGGACACATTTTAGAAGGTAGTGCGCCTAAATTCTAGAAGCCTAAGGAACACAATTAGTGAATTCCAGGTGATAGTGGCAAATGTGGGATTAGACCATGTAGCCATCACAGAAACATGGGCCACCAAGAAAAATAACTGTGACTTAGCAACACCAGGACACACCATGTACAGGTAAGATAAGGGTAAAGGAAAAACAGGTGTGGTATCCCTTTATGCCAAGGAAGGCACAGAGGCAGTAGAGGAGGGCTCCATTCAGGGTGGGAATGGGAAGACAGAAAGAAAAAATTACTCACCTTAGTAATGTTGTTTCTTCTAATGGAGTCTTGCTGTATTCTGACTATTGCAGTTAGGTCCTGCCTTTCAACTGCCCCGGAGAACAAAGAGTTAACTTTCCATGGCCAGCATGGAACGTTCAGCGTGAGCTCGGTTGAAGCCCCTGTCTGCTGTTGTTTAAACTCCAACCATCAGATCTTTACAAGCAATACTCACTAGAAGTTCTGTGTGGAAACTGTAAAACTCACACTAGCCAACTGGCAACTAAATTTATTAAAAAGGGTTTTTTTGGTTTCAAAGCAAAGACTCAAGTCAGGAAAGCCAAAAAACAAAACACAACACACACACAAAGTAACGGAGGGTGAAAAAGGGGCACCTCTAGGGTGCCCCCACTGCTCCTGCCCACCCACATCCCAAAACCAGGTTCTGAGAGGGAGGCAGGGGAGGTCAGAATACAGCAAGACTCCATTAGAAGAAACAACATTACTAAGGTGAGTAATTTTTCTTCAAACAACATGAAGTCTTTGTAGTCTGACTACTGCATTACAAGCAGTACCTCCATGGAGGAGGACAGAACCTACTTTGGGAATAGGCTCTGAAGTACTGCTGTGCCAAACTGAGCATCACTCCTAGCCTGGATATCCAGAGAGTAATGCTTGGTGAATGTATGGACTGTTTTCCAGGTGGCTGCTTGACAAATTTCTAAGATAGGAATATCCCTGGCAGCAGCCAGGGAAGCAGCTGTACCTCTAGTAGAATGAGCCCTCAGGCCTGAGGGTGGGGTTCTACTCAGATTTTCATAGCAGAATTGTATACAAGAGACAATCCACCTGGCAATAGATCTCTTACCGACCTCTCCATATGTGAGGAACAACTGGAGGGACTCAAACCTGTGACCCTTGGTGCGCTCTATGTAGTAGCTGAGGGCCCTCTTAACATCCAAGCTGTGCAACCTCCTCTCTCCAGAGGAGCAATGGTCAGTGAAGAAAACAGGGAGAGACATAGAGTGATTAAAGTGGAGATCTGAAACCACCTTAGGCAAAAATTTCCTCTTAGTTCTTAGGACCACTTTATCTCTATGGAAAGAGATGAAATCAGGCTCCACTGACAGGGCTTGCAATTCACTAATACGCCTGGCAGAGGTAATGGCTACCAAAAAACACAGTTTTCCAAGTCAAGAACTTAAGCTCTGCAGAGGACAAAGGCTCAAAGGGTGGTTGCATAAGCTGAGCAATACAAACATTAAGGTCCCAAGCAGGAGCAGGGTCCCTAAAGGGGGGATTGGTGTGCAGCAATCCCTTGAAGAACTTACAAAACATAGGATGGGCTGACAGAGGAGAGGGCTTGCCTACTGACAAGAAGGCAGAAACAGCTGCCAGATGCACTTTAAGTGTAGCCGGCCTAAGTCCTAAGCCATTAAGATGAACCATATAGTCCAGGACTGTAGGCAACCCAGCAGATTCTGGAGAAATATGCTTATTAGAGCACCAAATAGTGAACCTTTTCCATTTGGAGTTGTAAGTCTTTCTGGTGGAAGGCTTTTGAGAAGCCTTAAGGATATCCAGAACCCCTTGAGAGAGGTGCAGATCAGCAAACTCTAACTCTTCAAGAGCCAGGCCTTGAGATTGAGAGATTTGAGGTTCGGATACCAAATCCTCCCCTGAGAAGATGTCAACAGATTGTAATTCATGGGAAGAGACAGGGGAAGGTGGACTGCTAAGGACAGCAACAGTGGGTACCAGGGCTGTCTGGCCCAGTCTGGAGCAATCAGAATCACTTTGCATGGTTGAGACCTGATCTTGACTAACACTTTGAACAGGAGAGGGAAGGGGGGAAAAGCATACAGAAATCTCCCTTCCCAATTCAGAATCAGAGCATCCAGGGGGACTGAGCCCAAGACTGGGGGTCTGCACCAAAAGAGAGGAAGTTGGTGTTTGTCTGGGGCTGCAAAAAGATCTATCTGTGGAGTGCCCCATCTCGAGAAAATCACTTTCAAAACTAGGGGATCTAGGGTCCATTCGTGATGGCCCTGGGATATCCTGCTGAGAGCATCTGCTAGGACATTGTCCTTCCCTGGGAGGTGAACTGCTATCAGAGAGGTTTGCAGGGAATAGGCCAGGGACCACAACTTCATTGCTTCTGTGCACAAGGCCGTAGACTGAGTGCCTCCTTGCTTGTTGATGTACCACATTATGGTGGTATTGTCTGCTCTGATCTGGACCACCTTGTTCTGTACAGATTTGGAAAAGGCTTGCAGTGCCAGAAACACTGCCCTGAGTTCCAAGAGATTGATGTGAAGCAGAGATTATTGAGATGACCATAGCCCTTGGGTGGTAAGATCCCCAAGGTGGGCTCCCCAGCCCAGCAGGGAGGCATCTGTGGTGAGTATCACTGAATGAGACTGAGTGACAAAAGGAACTCCTTGTCTCAAATTGTCCTGATCCTGCCACCACTGCAAAGCCTGGATCAGGGTTCGAGTCACTGGGACTAGTTTGGTAAAGGAATCCTTTCTTTGGGACCAGAAGGCTCTTAAGTGGAACTGAATGTCCCTCATCTGAAATCTTGCTCCCTGGACCACTGCTGTAGAGGCCGCCATGTGGCCCAGGAGCTGCAGGAAGTGCCTTGCTGGTCGAGACACCTGAAGGGTGAATGAAGAGGCCAGATCCATAAGAGTCCTTGCCCTGTCCAGGAGAAGGAAGGCTCTTGCCCTTATTGTATCCAGCTCCACCCCTATGAAGGTGAGGAGCTGTATTGGCTCGAGAACTGACTTTGGAAGGTTGAGGAGGAATCCTAAGGAAGTGAGCACTTGCTGAGTTATTTGCAGATGTGACTTGACTTGGTCTGGAGACTGACCCACTATGAGCCAGTCGTCTAAGTATGGAAAGATGGAGATCTTTTTTCTCCTTAGGAAAGCAACCACTACTGCCAGGCACTTTGTGAACACCCCTGGGGCTGATGTCAGGCCAAAGGGCATTGCTCTGAATTGATAGTGGCCTGAGGGCAACTCGAACCTGAGGTACTTTCTGTGGGAGCACCTGATGGGAATGTGAAAATAGGCATATTTGAGGTCCAGGGAGGCTAGCCAGTCCCCTGGCCTTAGAGAGGGCAGAATTATTCCCAGAGTCACCAATCTGAACTTTGGTTTTAAAAGATGCTTGTTCAGATATCTTAGATCCAGGATGGGCTGCCATTCTCCTGTTTTTTGGGGGTTAGGAAGTACCCGGAGTACAATCATTTGCCCTTGTGTAGGGTTGGAACCCTTTCTATGGCTCTGAGAGCCAGGAGGGAAGAAACCTCTGCTTCCAGGGTAAGGGTCTCTGATGGATTTGTAGGTGGAAAGGATCAGGTTCTCATCTTGGGAAATTTTTTGAAGCTGAGAACCAGTCCCTGGCTTACTACTTCCAGGACCCACTTGTCTGATGTCAGAGACTTCCAGTCCTGGACAAAGTAAGCCAGCCTGCCCCCTACAGGTAGTGGAGAATCGGCCCGGGCAGACCCATCAGGGTGTCTGCTTGGCAGGGGCTTTAGGCTGAAGGGTGGAAACAGACCTGCTCATTCCCCGTCTGCCACTCCACTCCCTCTGAAGAACCCCCTCTGAGCATAAGCAGAAGAGGAGGCCTGGGCTTGGTAAAAAGGCCTTTGAAAGGGCCTTCCCCTGCTCCTGGAGTGCTGTCTCTCTGAGGAGTGGCTTGCCTTTCTTTGGCCTGAGCACTCCTGTAGGTGGTCCTGTACTCGTCCATCTTTTTCATGTAATTCTTTGTCTGCTCCCAAACAGGAGAATTACCAATGACAGGGAAATCCATGGCCTTAGCCTGGGTATCCTGTGATAGGCTAGTACATCTGAGCCAAGCCATCCTCTGAAGGGCCACAGATGTAGCCATGACTCTAGATGAAACATCATTGGCGTCCACAGCAGCATGAAATTGCACCTTGGATGCCTCAATCACATCCGCAGCCACCTGCTCCAGCTCCTTGGCAAGCTGGTCAGGGGCCTGTTTAGCCAGAGCCAGCATTGTGTCCCACCTGGACTTCTGGTATCTAGCTATGTAGGCCATATAGTTAGCCTGCCTGAGTCCCAAAGTTGCTGCCATGTATTGTTTCTTTGCCATGGCATCAATCCTCCTGGAGTCCTTATCTGGTGGGGGGGGTGATGCCAAGGGAATATTTGCCTTATCACAGGCATCAGCCTGCACTACCCCAACATGGCTGCATTGCTGAGAAAGGAACTCCGCTTGGGGGAGTGGACAAAATTCAGAGGGTGGAGGAGAAGTGGGAGTAACTACAGGAGTCATTCTAGAGGCAAGTAAGGCATGCTTGAGAATAGTTACCAACAGAAACAGGCACAACCAATCTGATTCTCAAAAAAGGACAAGGAGGCAGGGAGGACTAAAGAAGGGCATTCATTAGATACAAGGACAAACAGGGAAAAGAGGAATGGCATGAATACAAGTTAAATATGAGGGAAGCAAGTAAGGCAGTCAAGGATGCAAAAGCAGCCACAGAACTGCATCTTGTGGAGGGGGTAAAGGAGGGGGGAAGGAAGGTCTTTAGATGCACTAGGGAAAAAAGGAAGATGAGGGGGGGAATTATTAGGCTGATAGAGGGGCAGGGTTACAGAAGAGGACAAACAGAAGGCAGCCACTCTTAACAACTACTTCTGCTCAGTGTTCACAGTGGAAGATAATGGGTCTTTGCCTGAAAATGGTATAAAGGATGCTGCAAAAGGGATCCCATAAATGGTGCAAGTGGTAATTACAAGACAAAGGGTCAGAAAAAGGCTTGCAGCTCTGAAAAAAGATAATGCTCCAGAGCCATATGGGATGCACCCGAGGGTGCTCAGTGAACTGGCATCAGAGCTAGCTTAACTCCTGGCAAGCCTATTCAATAGCTCACCACAGTCAGGGGTGGTTCTGAAATATTGGAGGGTTGTGGACTAAGTTTCTCTGCACAGCAGAGTAGACAAGAAGCAACCTGGAAACTACAGACCCATTAGTCTTACCTCTACAGCAGGCAAACTAATGGAGACACTAGTGAAAGAGGACCTAGTGAACTACTAGGTGAGAAATGGACTTCATGATAGTAAGCAACACAAGTCTGTGGCAGGTAGTTATTGTCAGATCAACCTGATAGTGTTCTTTGACTGGGTAACTAGGTCAGTGGATAAGGGACAAGCAGTGGATCTATTCTACTTTGACTTTAGCAAAGCATTCAACTCTGTGCCACACAGAAGGCTGCTGAGGCAGTTAGAGGATCTGGTTCTAGTAAAGGATCTAGTTAGGTGGGTGGGGAACAGGATCGGGTGAGACAGCAGAGGGTGGAGGTAAACTGGATCAAGTTAGGGGAGAGGGAGGTCCTGTATGTTGTGCCAAAGGTTCAGTCCTGGGGCCAGTCCTTTTTCATATGTTCATCAGTGACATGCTAAAAGGAATACAGGGTAGGATGTGTCTTTCCACAGGTGATACTAAGCTCTGTTGCAGGATAGACAGCAATAAAGGGGTTAGGGAGTTGCAGGGGAGTCTTCAGAAGATAGAGAGGTGGTCTAAAGTCTAGCAGTTGAAATTCAACATCAAGAAGTGCAAAGTGATATACATAGGGATAAAAAACACTAGAACAGAATACTGTATTGGAGAGGTGAAGTTGGATGATACCTCTGATTAATGGGACCTGGAAGTTACCATCCAACTTCCTAAAACAATCTAGCCAATGTATCAAAACAACAAAATGTTGGGTGTGTTGGGAGGGGGTTTGACAGAAGGAGGGAAGTATAACCTAGAGATTAGAGTAATGAGCTGTGAATGAGCTTTGTACATCCAACATTCCCCACAACCTCCACTTGCATACTGTGTGACTCTGAACAAGTCATATAGCCTCCCCAGTGCACCTGGGTCACCCCTGAGAACAAACACTTGTTACTAGTGGGTCAAAGAACAAAAAAAAGGGTGAAGATGTGATAATACCTCTCTACAGATCACTGGTAAGATCACAGTTGGAAATACTGTGCCCTGTTCTGGAGCCCTCAACTAAGAAAAGACAAAGGCGGGCTAGAGATGGTACAGCATTTGGTAACCATAATTATTTAGTGCCAGCAGGGCAGATCCTATGAGGATTGCCTTAAGGCTCAGAACTTGTACTCGCTAGAGACCAGGAGGGAGAGGAGTGATATAACAGAGATCTTCAAGTTCCTGAAAGGAAGGAACAAGGTAGAGTGTGAGGAAATATTCAGCAGGAATGGTGAATCAAGAATAATGGGGCATGAGTAGACGCTGGGAAGTATGCAGGAGGGGCAGAATAAAGTTTTATTTTACAGAAGGTGGTTGAGCTGTGGAACAGCCTACCTACATAGGTGATGGGCTCAAGAACCAATAATGGTTTTAAACTTAGTTGGTACCAAGGAAAAGACTTAATAGATACACTGTGGGAAGCAGTAGGGTAAGGAGGGAGGCATAGGCAATAACCCAACTAGACAGTAGGCCCCAAGGTAGAAAAGAATAAAATAGGGCAGACTGGATGGCTCGGTGTTCTTTTTCTGCCAGCATTTCTATTTTTCTATGAAAAAGTTTATTCACAGGATATGAGCAGGGATTCAGAGCTGTGCATCCCCCTCTGACAGAAAGCCTCATTCACTGGCTTTGTAGATGGTTTTCTGACAGCTGATGTTAACTGGAGAACTGCATTGGACAACTCAATTCTGCTGACTATAATTGTCACAGGAGCCAAACCAAAAGCTACAAGAAGGAACCCAACTATGTTGAAAAGCATACTGCCAGAAGGCACCACACTGGTGACTTTGCAACCTGTAAAGCAACAGCTCTGGGTTATGACACAATAGAAAAGTGTGGCAATCTTTAGTTTACCGCTCCTCAAAGAGAGAGACTGTGACCACTTTTGTGGAGTCTTCACTGTATGACTTAAGTCAGTGTATAGAATAATCCTAATCTTGGGAAGCAAATGGTTTGGATAGAGAAAAAATGCATCTGTTATTCATCTGTAGGAGGACTACTGTCTTGGTCCTGTCACAGGGGCTTAAAGCCTTTAAAACATGGGTCACAGTTCCTACAGAGTATATAGCAGTGCATAAACTGTCAGTAGTTAAACAGAGTTTGATAAACATTTTAGCATTTAGCTACGAATGTCATTGTTCACAGTAGCCAAACCACTATTGTAGTTCCAAGGACTCAATATTTACAAAGGAAGAGGGGGAGGTACCTAAAACAAACAGTAGAAACACTCTGGATACAGAAGTTGATACCAGCCCATTTACAGAAGAAAGGGTTCTGAAAGAACTCTTAAAACTGAAGGTGGACGAAGCAATGGGGCCTGATGGGATTCATCCCAGAATTCTAAAAGAACTAAGGGTAGAATTAGTGACACCACTGACTACCCTGTTTAACAAATCATGGGAGGATGGGGTGGTACCCGAGGACTGGAGGAGGGCAGATGTGATTCCCCTTCACAAAAGTGGGAGCAAGGCAGAAGCAGGAAACTACAGACCTGTTAGTTTAACCTCAGTGGTAGGGAAAATGATGGAATCACTTCTGAAGGAAAGAACTGTCGAGTATCTAGAGGCCAGAGGGGCACAGGACCCAAGGCAGCATGGATTCACAGCAGGAAAGTCATGCCAGACAAATCTGATAGATTTCTTTGACTGGGTGACCAAAGTAGTAGATCAGGAGGGGCTGTGGACATGGCCTACCTAGACTTTGTAAGGCATTTGACACAGTCCCACACAAAAGATTAATATACAAGTTAGCTAGCCTGGGAGTGGGTCCCAAGATGACAGCCTGGGTAAAATTGGCTGGAGAATAGGACACAGAGTAATAGTAAATGGAGTCCACTCTGAAGAAGGGGTTACTAGTGGGGTACCACAGGTTCAGTATTAGGACCAGTCCTCTTCAATGTCTTTATAAGCAACATTGCAGAGGACTGGAAGAAAAGTATGTCTCTTTGCAGATGACACAAAGATCTGCAACAGAGTTGATGCACAAGGTGGGTGGAAAGGATGAAAAGGGACTTGGCAAGGTTAGAGAAATGGTCAAATGTATGGCAGCTTAGATTCAATGCTAAGAAGTGCAAGGTAATGCACCTGGAAACAAAACCCAGGGAAGAGTACACAATGGGGGTGAGATACTAACAACAACAAAAATGGAAAGGGACCTGGGGTAGTCATATCAGATGACCTAAAGGTGGGCAAGCAATGTGAGAGGGCAGCAAGGAGGGCTGGGGGATACTGGGATGCATGGGAGGCATCACCAGTAGAAAACAGGAAGTTATCATCCCTCTGTACAGACAGCTGGTCAGACCCCATCTGAGTACTCGTGCAGTTCTGGAGACCCAGTCTTCGCAAAGACATAGACAGGATGGAAGCTATCCAGAGGAGGGCAACTAAAATGGTGCAGGGTCTGCAGAGACATATAAGAGAGAGACTTAAGGAGCTTAATATGTATAGCCTCGAGGAAAGGAGGAGAGGGGGACATGACAGAAACTTCAAGAACCTCAAGGGAATCAACAAAGTGCAAGAGGGTAGCATCTTCAAAAAAGAGGTGTGCAAGAACAAGGTGGCACAATTTGAAGATGGGAAGCGACTCAGAGGTAATTTAAGGAAGTATTTTTTCATAGAGAGGGTTGTGGATGCATTGAACGGCCTTCCGGAGGAGTTCGTGGAGTCAAAAACAGTGGTGGAATTCAAGCATGCATGGGACAGTCATAAGGCAATTCTAGGGGGTGGGGGTAGGAAGAAGTAGGCTGCTGGTTAACTAGGATCTGCAGCTTATCCAGTAGGCAGGGAAATGGGCAGGCTGGGTGGGCCAAGCGGTCCTTATCTGCAATCAAATTCTATGTTTCTATGTTTCTAAAACTTCATTGTTTGGCTAAGAATTTTGTCATTTGGCTGAAATGTTCAGTTGACAATTAGCCAAAATGTTCTAGAATTTTACGCTTCCAGCTTATACACTGAGGTGAGGTTGCTAGGCAAGATTACTGGGTCAGGAAATCTTGGCTATATGCTCTTTTACAGAATAAGTTCAAGCTCTTTGTTATATGTGGGACAAGCTGGCAAGAACACGGATCCCTTAGAGAAGGTCCACCTTACGAGTACACCACTATAGTGACTGTGCCTTAACAGGTTGAGCCCAAGTCTGATGGAAACCAATTGAGTAGCACGTTTGTGCAAGCTCATCAGAAGCCCTTGAAATGAACTGTGTTTGATACAAGACCCAACATGCCCTTGCTACCACCTGCTCTACTGCTCCGATTTAACATTCCATCAGGCTATGGACCTTATAAGATGGACTTGCTTTCTGTGAGTTTAACACCACTCCTAGAAATTGAAGATCCATGCTGAGACCTTCAGAGGGTGCCAGACATCAAAGACTTTCCAACTGTTAGCACAGAGGAACAATCCCGTTGGGCTCCCAGGAAGTGCAGTTACCCTGCTCCTTCAGATACTGAAGGAAGACTCATGATGGCTGAGAGCCTGCCTCTGAACACAGGATAATCCATAAAAAGCAAGAACAAGTCCAGACTGGGCATTGGGGTGAAAGGATAGTTTCTAATCCCAGGAAGGGGACCATCAAATGAGACTGGCAGGTGTCAAAACTGGCACTAGCCCACTAGCAAAAGTCTGGTAGATTTCATATCAGGCATGTAAGAGCTCCCTGTGACTAACTGCTGGAAAATACAACCTTTCATAAGTACCCAGTGGATTATTAATGGCCATCATAGGTTAAAAGATTGTAATTAATCTGTTAGATTTTTATGAGTAAGTAAATGTTTATGCAGCAGGGTCTAGTGTCTTTTTAACTTGGTGTACTGTTTCAGAAGCTTTTTTAAGGGTTGCAACAAGTGCCCATATTGGACAATTTTTACACTTGTCCATTGTTTTACTTTCCAGTTGTGTCATTAGCCCCTTTACAGGAATGGACAGGTCTCTCTTAGGTACTAAAGCTAAGGTAGACTCAGTATTAACCACTGGTGGGTTGGACTTCGGTCTAGGATCTGAGCAAAGTGTAAAGACTCTAACCTCTACCAAGTACTCTTGCTCTGAGAACCATATCTGAACAAAGAGAACTATCCTCAGGAATGGGAAGCTGTCGCCTTTTGCATTTCCAGCACAAGGGACAGTGCTTTGAGGCAACCAGCATTTGTACCATCAAGTGAGCTCAGTCATACCAAGCTTTGAGTAAACTGACATTTGCAAGACATGAACGTCACTCAAAATTGTGAGAGAATTGCATGATGAAATTGAAAAATTATGCGAAAATCGATGTTTGGCATCAATGAACATTTGTGTAGATTTGGTACTGATGTGAAATTGTATGAAAATGGTATGAGAATGTGATAAGAATAGTCTGAACATGATAGGTATTATCACAGCACCAAAATCATCACCCTCTAGTCACTGATGCTGATACTATCATGGCACCAATGTCAACACCATCACAGCACCAATGTCAGCATCATCACGGTACTGATGTCAGTACCACAATCACCACTGATGCCGTGGCCAGCATGGATGTGCATGACAGATGATCTCAAAGGGTGTCCAGTGTTGGTACCCTCTCATAACTGATGTGGGCCTAACAGGCACTGAAGAGGTACTTTTTTATGGCCCCTTCACACTCCTCTTCCCCTGTCATACCCCAAACTGCACCAGCCTCATCATCCACCTTCTCCCTTACTTACCCCCTGTATCTCAGTCTCTGTGTCTTACTCCCTACAGCAGGGTAGGGGGCTTCCCCAACACCCCACCAAGATTCCAGATCCTTGTGGAGACAGAGGGGTGCATGAGATGGTGGTGTTGGGCCTGCATGTCAAGGCTGGCTGGGTCATCCTGCAGCAGCCCAGGCTTGCCTTTTTCCTGGTTTTCTCCCTTCATTCCCAGGACGTCAGTTTGAGGGTGTGTGCAAGCGTGTTCACACAGGCATGCCATGTAGCACTGATTGACATCCTCCCCCTCTCAGCACCACTAGCAATTTGCCTTTGTTAAGCCAGGTGGTGCTCTCAGAGTGGCAGCTGAATCCCTCCCTCCCTGAAAGAGAGGATCCATGGTATCCTTGATTTTCCTCCCTCCAGCTGGTACCTGCTAATGTGAGCTTGCTACCTAACCCAGGTCACCAACCTCATGAGTGACAGCCCTACTGATACGCTGACAGGCCAGCGATACAGTACCATTGTTGATACCAATGTCTCAGCAAGGTGTGGACATGGAGACAAACAGCAACTTTGTACTCTATGAGCTTCGAGCAACACCTCAACCAAATCCTGTTCTATGGAGGAACAGACATAAAAGGGTTCCATTCTAGACTGTGTTCTAGTATATGAAAATAATGATGTAATTGTGGAGGCAACCTAGGTTTGCGAGTCAGCATGAGTCACCACATCAGGAGGTGTGCTAGGCTGTGGCACTTGCCACATGGCAGTGCACATTGGCAGGGAAGGTCTGACAGTGGGATCCAGCACCATAGTGAGCCCAGCATGTGGGCCAGGGAGCTTGCGTCTTCCACAGGGGTATGCTGTGCAAGTGCAAGACCAACAGAGGCTATGCCTACATCACAGGAAGGCAAAGGAAAGACTGCAGGACAAAACTGGGGATACCAATTCCCAGTCTTTTGCTGGATGACAGCTGCCTATACACTCAGACAACAGGCAGCTCACTGCCTGCTACTGGATCCTGGTCAGTTTGGGGGGGTGGGAGTACAACCCTGATTCAGAACCCCTGCCATGAAAAACAGAGCCATGGGGCACAGTGGCAGTGGTGAGAAAGTGGATGAATGGCCTGGTGGTTGCTGGTCACAGCTTCTTTACTTTATCATTACTGTACAAGACATATACTGAGACATACTGATCCAACAGAAGGTATCAAACTAGCCAGCAACTCTGTTTTGGGGAAGGGGGGTGCTACACTCTGACAAAACTGTTACCACCTGAAAAATTCTGGAATTGTTTCTGACTGCCATGCTCCTCTAACAGATCCCTAGACACATAACATCTGTCCCCCTGAGCCACAACCACTGTCCTCATATGTTACTGACTTTACCTGGTGGCAGAAGCAGCCCTCTGGGATGTGTAGACCAAGAGTGGCATTCTGTGTAGGGTCTGGAGATGCAGGTACTGGTGGCTGAAGGGTGCATCTGGCAGGTACCAGGTACACTAGGCATGCCAGATGGAGGGTTAGTGTCTGAGAGCAGTGGAAAAAAAGCAAGGCAGTAATAGCGTACCTTTCAGGTTGGTTACCCTCATGAATTTGCCTAACCGGTTTGGTACTGTGTAAGGAAAAGACAACTTAATGCAATGCATATCAGGTATTTGTCTCAAATGTACAGTGGTATGCATACTGAATTTTCACTCAGATATCATTCAGTATAGCAAGTCAATACATTTCTATATTGAAAAAGCTACTCTCAAGAGAAATTAAGCATACAAATGACTGCATTTTTTAATAAGTGATATTCAGCATTACTAGCCAACCTTGGCCAGTTTACTTCCTAATTAATTTTCTCATAAAAACCCCAGTGATATATAAAATGTAACTTGACAATTGTTAGTTTCTGCAACCAAATAAGGCAGAAATGTGTCACCACTGTGTAAGCCGCTCTAGTAAGTGAGCTGCTCAAGGTCACACCTAGGCCAGTGACTGCTGTTAGTTTTAACCTTTGATCTTGTTTCACAATGCATGTTCTAACTTCTAGACTGGACTGCTTTCCTACTTGTCTGCACCCCTTTTCCAGTCAGAACTGTGAGGAGAGCCTTAGCCTCCACCGCAAATGCTAGAAGCTTCCCCCTGGGTGTCTTGGCAGGCTATGCCTGTGCACCAGCTCTTCCCTTGGAGAAGACTAAAGCCTATTTACACTGCCAACTTTGCAGCGCATCAACCCATGCACATGGGTTGCTGCGCTGCAAAGTTGGCAGTGTAGACACTTTTCAGAACACCTTAAGTGCCCTTTGGATCCTTTTTTTGGTCAGACTCGGTTGTGGGGATCAGCAGTGGAGCGAGTGTGTTACATGGTGGTGTGGACGCTTTGCTGCACTCACTCTGCTGCAAAGACTATCTTCCCTCCATCCTCTGGTGAATTCACGGGCCCTCCTCAGAGCGATCTACAGTGCTGTGAGGGTGGGCTGTGTAAACAGTGAATTACCAGAGAAGCAGTGAGCGCAGTGAGAAAGGGAGCAGCGCAGATGCCGGATCACTGCCACCATGCAAACACGGCTTATATGTGTCATCCCTTCAGTGCTGCACCCAGAGTCCATCAACCAATCCATTTCTGAACAAGGGGATCTTGACATTTCAGCTGGTGGTGCCAAGACCAGCTTTTACCCCACTGGCAATGAATTCTAAAATATAAGGAAGGTCTCAGAAAATTCATGCCACGCAGAATTCAGTGTTTATCAGGAAATCAAGGCCACATTTTTGTTAAAAGAAAGTCACAATCAGCCTGACCAGGGGTGGATAGGGACCCTTTGAAAGTTTACCAGAGAAACCCAGAAAATAAATGAGAGATTAAACGTACATCACTCTTTTTGAGAACTAGATACCTTTAGCAAAACATATCTCCTCTGTGTCATTCATAGAATAATAATGAATAAAAGTCTCTAAAGTTCACAAAAGCATTTTTAAAACCTTCCATGAGATTTTTAAGATGAAATTCTGTCAGCAGTCTACAAATGAAAACAATGGAAGCCTGTGTCATCCAGGAAGCTGCTAATGTATATTGCTTTAGGCAGTATGTTTGATCAGTATTTTAATGAACCTTTAGACACTACCTAGGTTCCAATAAAATTGAAACAAGATGTGACATAAATGTCTATGGCAAGTTGAAATCTCAAAAATATTTCATGAAGTCCTTGGTACATGTGGGTGTGTATGTGCGTGAGCTGTGCTAAAGCAGTATGTAGTAAGAAAAAAAATAGCTGCAGTCATGTGATCAGAGATACAGGGGGAATAAAGATGGTCAGGTCATAATCCAATGTTTGCCATGCCAGAAAAAATGTAATTTCCAATTTCTGCTTGGGTCAGGAACCTGACCTGGAGTCAAAGCAGTCGAGATTCATATATATTTAAACTAGCAAGCCAAAATTGGAATGAAACTAATAGTCAATTGTAAAGAGGAGAGGCATCTTTCTAGCATATCATTTTGGCTGAGAATTTCAAGAAATGGTTATATAAGGAATGAAGCAGCACTGCACCTGAAAACATCTGCTAGCTAATGGATTTGGGTCCACATACAACATTTAGCTTTCACTGGGGTAAGCCAAGAATTAAAAGACAAGCAGAAAACATGGGCCATCTATGTTTTGCATTTTAATACTTTTTTGTTCTAATATCTTTCAAACCACCTTCAGTGTTTCAATTTAAATGGTAGACAGGGGAAAGCAGTCTTTCTTCTACTGATAATTTCAGGAAAAGTAAAGGTTACCTGCTCCTTGAAACCTTTGTTATGAGCTTCTTAATAGGTTAATTTCAGTAAAGGTCCTGGACTATAAAGCCATTTTTAAAATGCTTATCACACACCATGCTGATACATTTGTTTCAGAAATGTCATATAAGAGATGAATCAGAGTGTTAAAAATTGTCTGATAATAATATTGTTGTGGGATTAATCTTGCAGAATAGATCATCGTCACGATTACCTTTGGCATTCCATGTGCACACAGCTCCCTTCTGAACATGAAAAGCCTTCTAATACCAGAGTATGAGGGACCCATCTATTGAATGATCTGCCACTATTCAATATTTAATCCTGCAATTGAAGCTGCTAAAAGGATACAGCTAAGTAATAAGATGAATGAATTGTGACCTCAAACTTACAAAAAGACAACCCAAACAATTTATCTTTCTGGTCTGCACTGCATCCTGTAGCCAATATTCCTATCAGTTCTCTTCAGTTTGGGATTTGTAGATTGATCACTGCCACATTAGCAAAGTACCTTAGATAACAGCGTGGGAATTGAGATGGCCCAGTGCACATGCTTTAAGAACTGGTGTGTCAATTTGGCTTATCTAGTGCCTCAGGTTAAAAAAAAAAAACAAAAAAAAAAAACTAAATGAAAAATCCATCTGTTTTTAAAATCTTCTTAAGTGAATAACATTTAGATAAAAGGAAAATTATTCCCTAATTTTGAACTAAAATAACTGTAAACCTTTATTGGTATTTCAGGCAGTACATTGTGTAGCCTACCTACCATCCCTGATTGCCTAAGTATAAACAAGTGTAATACAGGATGGATGTCACACCACATGATGAAATGAAACGACTGACAGTGCCACGTATAGATAATATCGACACAATGGACCAGGTAGTCAAACAACAGTTGGCTGTTGCCAATGAGCTTGCACTATTGCAGTTCTCTTTCACTGGGTTCACGCAGTAAAATAAGCTATAACTAACTTGGGGGTGTGATATGAAGAGCATATCCCCTGAATTAATCATTGTATTCAGGTTCTGGAAATGACTAGCTGGTAGGATACAAGTCTGAAGAGGGAAGAAAGTAAGAAATGCTGACAGTTTTGCTGAAATTATAGATGAAAAGACTAACAGAAAAAAACAGTAAAATTGACAACTCTTGTTGGTAACATCTCAACCAATTGTATGACAATTTGGCAACATTCACGTGTAAACACTGGTTCCCCTCTTTAAACCTACCCCATAACAACTAGTTGCATTACAGAATTTGATAACATTGAGTAGTTTAGGGGACATATCTTCTGTTACGTTCTTCCCCCCTGCCAGTTTCTTTTATTTTTTGTTGTTGCTGTTTACTGAATGTGTCACTGCATTTGCAGTCTTTATTCACAGGCTTCCTTTTGCTTCTATTTAGTCTTGTTCTAGATTTCTTCTTAATCTTTCTTTTTAATCATCTTCAACCACTTTAAGCTATTGCAATAAACAAACATTAATTTTATATGTATGCTTAAAAAATAGATACCGATTTTTCAATTAAAAAAGTACACATATTAAAAAAATAGCCGGATTTAATTACACTGAAAAACATCTGAAAGATTAGACTGACAGACCAAGATGATGCCACTCCACAACCACTGCCCCACAGAGAGTTGCAAATAGTGTTGCAAATCCAGTGGAATCAGGATCCCTCACTAAAGCCCTAGGCATAGACCTCACAAAGGCATTTGACACTGTAGACCTCAAATGTCTACTCAGAAAACAACAAATAATTACAATGTCTGAACCCACAACAGTCTGGGTGGAAAACTACTTGACAAGACAGACACAGGCAGTGAAATCAAATGGATGTATTTCAGACTCCAGATTAGGAATGTTCAAAATTGACTGGTTCTAATCTAATAGAACATTTTAGGAATTTAGGAATTTCAAATTCCATATCTCAATTCCTGTTTGGAAAGGACTTCTGAATTAAAACCAGATAGGGAATCCTAGTTCCTAGATCCTAAATTCTGATGTAAAAACATGTTTTAGCCGTTATTTTTGGAATTTGGATTTCCAGCTGGCCCGGTGGCGCTGAGGGTTGAGGTGCTGGATGCCACACCTCACACTACACCAGTGACCTGGGGTCAGGATCGACCTCGGATGCTGAAGGGTCGGCTGGGGGGGGGAGGAGGATCATGCATTCCAGAGACTGCTCGCCTCCTCTAGGGAGGATGGGAAGGGACTACCACGGATGTACTGGCTCCTGGCTGTGGCTGCGGGTCAGTGCATGCCAAGGTTAGCTGTGGGGTTGGCGTGGGTTGACAGATGTGCTGTGCACAGCAGCATCCTTGGCATCATCGCACACCTGCGCCATGGTGGGAATCACATACAGAAAAAACTCTCCATGTGCACAATGAAAGCAGATCTGGTGGCGTCACATCAGATGCACCCAAGTCAGCTCCCCTGGTGTCCTCTCTCTAGCCTTCCATGGTGTGCGGGATAAGTACCCACTGTGATGTGGCTGGGGGGGGCTGACATAGGGGTCAGAGAGCTCAGGCTGTGGTTGGGGTGGGGAGCCAAGGAGACAGCTGGATGGGGGGGGACAATAGGTACAACCCTCCAGCTGAGGAGTAATAAACAAATAAAGTAAAAAGAAAAAATAACTGGAATTTGTTAACTACAATTCTAAAAATCATAATTCCAAAAATCAGGACAGAGTTTGACAGATCTGAATCAATCAATCAATCAAAATCTTTTTTTATCTAGGCGGGCACCATTGAGCAGGGATCATTTGCAAGATGGACCTGGTCATATAAATATCATAGTACAGTTACATAGTAAAACATAATGCAATATTATACAAAGAAGAAAAATATACATATGTACATCAACATTTGAGTGAGAGGGCCTTTACACAGATAGGCTCATAAATGGGTACAGCCAGAATGTTCACTTAAAAAGACAGAGAATGGCAAGAACAGGGATACCAGCTTAGGAAGAAATGATGGGGTTAGAATAATTAACTGACATACTTCAGGGAAGGGGGTGGAACTTGGCCATGGCTAAAGAGAGGCAGAGAAGCCGGTATTTTGGTAGAGAGAGAGAGAGAGAGAGAGAGAGGGAGGAGGAGAGAGAGAGAGAGAGAGAGAGAGAGACAGGGCGGGAGGCAGGATGGGCAGGAGGGAAACTGGAAAATAGGTGAGCTAGCAATGTGGGAAACATTTGCAGGATTTCTTCATGTAGTGGTCATAGAGCAACTTGAAAATATTAAGGCTAACAGGACAGCTCAGCTTCAAGTTTTTTTGCATATCGTTCCGCAAGGAAAGCAACGAGAAACTTATGGCAGCTCTGCCGAAACGAGATTTGACCTTAGGTAATTGCAAGGCAATTAGGGAATAGCTTCTTAGAGCATAGGCACCTATCACACTCAGGGGAATACAATCAGAGAAGTTTAGGGGGAGCTTGTTGGTAACTGCTCTGAAAGCCCATAGAGCGGCATTTCTATTTCTCCTATAATGAAGGGAAGTTCAGCCCACCGCAGTGTACAAGAAGCAATGGTGTGTGGAAAGTGGAAGGCCCGTTATGAACCTGATTGCTCTGTGGTATAGGGGATCTAACTTAGCCAGGGCAGAAGTAGTACAATGGCTATAGAGAAGGTCTGCATAATCTATTAATGAAAGAAACGTGGCTGGAACCAACCGCTGCTTGGCATCCCTAGTAAAGAAGTGGTTAATTCTGTAGAATAGTCCTAATCTTTGTCTTAGTTTCTTCTGTAGTTCTTCGAGATGTTCAGAGAAGGAGAGTTTGTGATAGAGCCATACACACAGATATTTGAATTTTGGCACATACTCTAGATTTTCTCCAAGTACTGTGGTAATCTGAGGGATAGTCCCAATGCAAGCGGGGTTCGCGGCATAGGAGGAAGGGGAAAAGAGCATCACTTTTGTTTTTTTCACATTAAGCAGAAGCTTTTTGCTTATGAGCTGGTATTGCAATAGGTTAAATTCAGCTTGGAGGTCTTCACAGGCTGCTTCCGGTGTAGGATGACTCAAATAAAGTACTGTGTCATCAGCGAACAAGCGGATATTGGCTTTACTAATGTTGTTAATGTAAACCGCAAACAACAGGGGACCAAGGATAGACCCTTGAGGCACACCTCTCTGTAGGGGTTTAAGTGGCGAAAGATCACCTTCAGCCTTAACCTGCTGTTTCTGTTCCACTAGGTAGTCGGCAAACCAGCACACAGACTTAGGGTCCAGACCTAGGTTACATAGGGAGGAAAGAAGCAGGCTATAGTTGACTGTGTCAAAGGCCTTACTTGGATCCAAAAAAATGGTACAGACAAAATTCCTATTGTCAAGGTCAAGGAGCCAATCATTAGTTACTTTTGCTAGAGCAGTTATGGTGCTGTGCTTTGCTCTGAATCCAGACTGCACTGGGTTTAACAGACTCCTGGATTCAAGGTACACCTTTAGCTGACCACTCACTATCTTTTCCAATAATTTAGACAGAATGGGAAGGAGGAAGATCGGTCTATAATTATTAAGGTCGCAAGGGTCACCTGATTTGAGCAGAGGGATGACATGGGCTACTTTCCATTGCGAGGGGAAGCTCCCCTGGGATAGTGACAAGTTGAAGAGGTGTGTGATTGGCACTGCCAACACATGGTATGCACATTTCAGAAAGTAAGGCTCTATAGAGTCCGAACCTGCACCCTTCTTGATATCCAACTGCAGCAATAGATCTTCAACTTCTTTTAGAGAGGCAGGCAGGAAGAATAAGGCCTCTTTGGTAGCAGGAGACTTGTGAAACAATAATCCCTGCTGAATGTGGATGGCATTAGCAGGGGATGTGTCAAATGCTAGCCCAGCGGTTGCGAAATGATTATTGAGGGCTTCCAGTATCTCCGATCGGTCTGAAATGGTGTTAGTACCGGATATAATTTTTGATGGGAGGGAATTTCGAGGTGAATGACCAGGCATGTCCTTTATTATTTTCCAAAATTTTGAAGAAATCCTTGAGGCAGAGTCTAGCTCAGTGCGATAGAAAGCAGCCTTGGCTGCCCTGACCAACTTGGTGCACTTATTGCTTGCCCTCCTAAACTGACACCAATCCAAGTCATTCTTAATAGCAGCACTTGATGTTTGCCAACAGACAGACACTAAATGCAAAGAAACCCAAAACAGAAAATAATGCAAACTTCAGTAGCTATACGAATGAAAGGGAGTTCTTAGAGAAAGCCTGCAGCTTTAAATATCTATTTTAATCTATTTAAATATTAAATATCTGTGGGTATGGCTAGACCTCTGTAGATAGAATATGCAGCAAAAACTATGCTTCAAAAGATTGACAAGCTCTACAGACACAAGCTTATTCTAATGCAATCTCATCTGCCCACTCCAGGAGTTCACTGGTGGGGGCTACAGGATACATTGCAAATGCTAGCTGTCATCTAGAACCAAGCATGCAGGTTTATACTAGATGTCTGTCATACAACACAAACACAGAGTTCCATGGGCAGTGTCTCTTGAAATACATAGTCAGGGTACATCATCTGGCTACGTGAATGCTGTTGCACCAAAATCAGCTCTACATGCAAGATCAAGTCAGAGACAAGAGACATTCTCGATGTCCCTAAAACACAGTGAATGGGAAGTGAAAAGACATTGTGCAGTGCTGCACTCACTAAAACCTGGAATGGATGGCCAGGCTATGCAAAGTGGGTGGGCAAATTTGCATAGTTCAAATAAGCATAAATAAGTATTTAGGCAAAACATGCAACTGTTGCTGCATGGCATTAAAGATCATCCATTATATTTTTAGTGAATAGCAGCCATTCAGTTGTACTGCAATTACCTTGCACTACATATTAGTTTATTGTTGCCATGACCTCTTCCATAAGATGTACGTCCACCAGTCTTCCCACTGCCCCATCATTTACTGCCCTTGATAACTCCTGTATCCTGCATGTTGAGAGATTAATATTCCTGGGCTTCTGGCTGGACCAGTATCTTGACTTCAAATACTAAATCAAGTTAATGTGCTCCAGATTTTGGCTACAGCTTGGCATACCTTACTACCACACATCTTGTCTCCCGCTTATGGCTAATCAGGAGATAACACCTACAATGATCCCTAAAGTCATACTGTAGACTACCCTTCCCCCCACCACCACTGCTTGCTCAACAAAGATCTAAACTGACCTTCATTGGAGGGGTATTGTATAATGCAGAGATAAACTTTTCCCTTACATTTTTCTGAACTAGCAAACTCCTTGCTATCTCCTTTTGCTTTTTTCTGCATTGCCTCCATCTACCTATGAGTTCCAAAATCAGCAAAACCAATATACAGATTCATTCATGCTTGTATTTAAAATGATTTTGTAATTATTCTTGCAACAGTAAAACAGAAAATATTTCATAACAACAAATACTGATCTGTTCACCTGAGGCTACAGATTGTGACAAATTACAATATAAAGTATAGAAGTGGTTAGCTCATTGTACTAATGTACTTCACAAAGGTATTACACTAAATTGGTTATGCCAGTTTGGGTTTGTGTGTTAATAATCACTAAACACAGGTTATTATAAATGGTTATAGAAGAAAAAATTACTCACCTGTAGTAATCTTGTTTCTTCCAAAGGGATCCACTAATATTATTACTCTTGCAGTGCTTCCTTAAGCCAGCGCTTCCCCAGAGAGAATAGAATGATATTCTAATCATAGAATGTTTAGCTCATGCATCTATTTTCAAACTGCCCAGTGTCAACTGCCTACATTCTACCTCAGATTTCTTAGAAGCCTACAAAGAGGCCATAACAACGTGTGAATTACTATTTAAATAATTATAGAAAAATAATGCCCAACTGGGCAAATAACAACATTAACCAAAGGACTAGTAAAAACAAATGTCCCCTTTTTTTCTGAAGTCAAATATGCCTTTAGAAAAGAACCTACAAGTTAAGACAATACTAGAAGATGCCAGCAGGTGGCATGCCACTCCAACTATACATCTTATCAGTTGTGGAGAGGATTGTTCTTATTACTGATTCTGAAAGGGGAGGCAAAGGTGGGGAGTAATAATATTAGTGGATCCCCTTGGAAGAAACAAGATTACTACAGGTGAGTAATTTTTTCTTCTAACCCTAGGAATCCACCAATATTATTACTCTTGTAGACTATGCAGCAGTACCTCAAGGAGGTGGGCTAGAATCTATTTAGGAAAAAGACTCTGTAAGACTGCTATGCCATATCTGGCATCATTCTTGGACTGGGTGTCTGGGCTATTATGCTTAGTGAAGGTGTGGACTGACCTCCAGGTAGCTGCTTTACATATTTCCATTAGAGGTACCCCTCGGGCAGCTGCAACAGTGGCAGCTGTGCCCCTTGTAGAGTGGGCCCCAAGACCAGAGGGAGGAACCTTGCCTGCCTTTGAGTAGCAAAACCGAATACACTGGACTATCCATTGAGAGACAGTCCTCTTTGAAACAGGAGTACCTTTACCTACTTCCCCATAGGTGAGGAACAGTTGTCTGTCCTGCCTATGATCTTTGGTATGAGTAATGTAATAGCTCAGTGATCTTTTTACATCCAAGCTGTGCAATCTATGCTCACCTGAGCTAGAGTGTTCAGTAAAGAAAACTGGCAATGTTATAGACTGGTTCAAATGGAAGTCAGAAACCACCTTGGGGAGGAACTTCCTATTAGTTCTCAACACCGTCTTGTCCCTGTGGAAAGAAACATAGTCCTTTTCCACACAGAGGGCCTGCAGCTCACCTATCCTTCTGGCAGAAGTGATTGCTACCAGAAAAACTACCATTCAGGTAAGAAATTTAAGCTCTGCAGATGCCATAGGCTCAAAGGGCAGAAGCATAAGCTGGGTAATGCAAATATTAAGGTCCCATGCTGGCACTGGTTCCCTGTGAGGAGGAAACAAATGAGAGAACCCTTTGAAGAATCTTTTGAATATAGGGTTTGATGCCAGGGAGGTATCCTTTCTAGCTGAAAGGTATGCTGAAACTGAAGCCAGATGCACCTTCAGAGCTGAGTGCTGCAACCCCAGGGAGTGCAGGTGAGACAAATAATCAAGAAGGGTTGGGAGGCCAGTCTGGACTGGGACTATACCCTTGTCACTGCACCAAATTTTCCATTTTGAGGCATAGGGTTTCTTGGTGGAAGTCTTCCTGTAACCCTTAAGGACTTCTAAAACTGCTTCACATAATTGGAAATCTGCATATTCTAAGTCCTCAAGAGCCAGGCCTTGAGCTTGACAGACCTGAGATTGGGGTACACTACCCTCCCCGGAAAAGGAAGTCAGTAGACTGTACCTCTGAGGGAGGTGAATCGGTTTGCTCACAGACATTGAGAGCAGCAGGGAGTACCAAGGCTGTCTTGCCCAATCCTGGGTTACCAGAATCATTGGAGCTGGTTGTGACCTGAGCTTGATGAGCACCCTGAGTATCAGAGGAAAAGGAGGAAAGGCATAGAGGTACCTGCCTGTCCAATCCAGAATTAGGGCATCCATTGGAACTGTCCCCTTCACTGGGGCCCTGCAGCAATAGAGAGGTAAGTGGTGATTTTGGTGGGAAGCAAAAAGGTCTATTTCTGGAGTCCCCCACCTCCTGAATAGAGCATTGACCACTTGCTTGTTCACTGCCCATGTGTGATGGGCCTGGTTTATCCTGCTCAAGGCATCTGCCAAGGTGTTGTCCTTGCCTGGCAGATGAACTGACTATAGAGAGGCATTCAGAGAGTAAGCGAGGCTCCATATCTTCATTGCCTCTGTACACGTACACAAAGGAGTGGACCTTGTCCCTCCTTGTTTGTTGCTGTAATACATTGTTGTGGTATTGCCTGTTCTGACTTGTATCACCTTTCCCTATATCAGACGAGAGAAATCCTGAAGGGCCAGATAAACAACTCTTAACTCCAGCAGGTTTATGTGCAGGAGTGAGTCTGCACTCTCCCAAGTACTGTGGATGGTGTGAGCCACTAAGTAAGCACCCCAACCAAGCAGGGAAGCATCAGTTGTGAGAACCGGGGTGCTCCTGCAGAAATGGAATCCCTTCCCTTAAATTTTCTGGTTCCCTCCACCATTGCAGGGCCTGTAGTAGAAGTGTTGAGAACTGGTAGTGGCCTGAGGGGCATCTGAATCTGAGATTCTTTCTGTGTGACTCTCTTATGGGAAAATGAAAATATGTATCCTTTAGATCCAAGAAGGCTAGCCAGTCCCCTTATTGCAGAGTTGGCAAAATTATGGCCATTGTGACCATTTTGAACCTGGGCTTTACCAGGTACCTGTTTAGCAGTCTGACATCTAGTATAGGCTGCCACTCTCCATTCTTTTTTGTTGTTAGGAAATATCTGGAATAGAACCCTTGCCCTCTTTGGTTGTGGGGGACAGGCTCCACTGCTTTTGCCAGCAGTAGGGTCTGTACCTCCTGCTCCAGTAGTTTTCTTTCTCAGAAGGGAGCTGGTGCAAAATGTTTTAACCTTGGAGGAGGAAGGGACTTGTAGCATAGGGAGAGATCCTGATTCACTATTTCCAGGACCCACTTGTCTGTGGTTATTTTTAACCATTCCTGGAAATAGTGGTTGAATCTGCCCCCTACAGGATGTGGACAGGCAGCCTGAAGGGAAAAGTCAGGAGTTCTGTTTTGCTTGCTGATGAGGCTGAGCAGATTGGGATCCTCTCTGAGAACCCCTTCTACCTCTAGCTCTGTAAAATCCAGTCTGCTGTGGTTGGTACTGCTGCTGGGAAACAGCCTGCGCCTGAAAGAAAGGCCTCCTAAAAGGGGACCTGCCCCTGCCTCCCCTAAAATAAGATGAAGCTGAAGTAGAGGGCCTGCCTCTGGTCGAGTTGCTCCTAAAAGTAGCTTTATATTCGTCTATTTTTTTCATATATGCCTCAGTCTTGGCACCAAAAAGAGAATGGTCTTCGACAGGAAAGTCCATTTCCTTAGTTTGAGTGTCCTGGGTGAGGTTGGTAGCCCTCAGCCAGGCAAATCTTCTTAGAGCAATGGTACCAACCATCCACCTTGTAGCTGTATCATTGGTGTCAGCTGCCATCTGAAATTGGTGTTTGGAAGCCTCTGAGCCCAATTTTGCTGTGTCTAGCAGCTCTGACACTGTTAAAGAGGGGTTAGCCTCAGCATTGTCCAATACTGACTGCCAGAGAGCTTTTTGATAAAGGGCTGCAAAGGCCTGGTGGCTGGCTTGATGAATTGCCAGGGATACCAAAAGGTACCCCTTTTTTGCAATGCTGTCCACCTTTCTCGAATCCTTCTCAGGGAGGTGAGAAAATAAGGGAGTTCTGGCTTTCTCAGAGGCAGCCTGCTGTACAATACCCTGGTGGTCTGGGAGACTAAAAAGAAACTCAGCACCAGATCTTTCTAACTGATACTTCTTGTCACACTTTTTATCTGTGGGTGTGACTGTGCTGGGAGCCTTTAGGATTTCTAAAACATCCTTCTTAAAGAATTTGTAGATCGGCAGAAGGGGCCTTTTTGAGGGTGTCAGCCCCATAAGCTCCATGTATTGTGCCTCCTCCTCATCCTGGGTCTCTTCAGCTGTTTGCAGATCCAGAGTCTCTACCATTTTCTTAACAAAAGAAAAATGGTAAGAGAAATCATCTGAGGGTCTGAGAGGGGAGCCAAAATCCTGTTTTGGTGATACCTCAGGTTCAATTCCCTCTTCATCTTGGTCATCCTCCTCATATGCCACTGTAGCAGCAGGCAAAAGAGGGGTAACAACAGTTGCTTTTTCAGCAGTAATAATCACAGGCTGCTGAGGGGGTAATACACCCTGCAGCACCTGGAGTAAAGTGAAAGCCTGTGTCAACTCAGCAGGAGAAGGAGCATTAATAAGCACCTGAGGAACCCCTTGAGGTGTTTCAGCTGGGGTGTCAGTATGTTCGGTTTTCTTTAATTTTTTTGGCAGGCACCAGGGAGTCAGCTGGTTGACTGTCTCTCTTGCCAGAGCCCTCGCCCATATCAGGGGTGGATTTAGAGGCTCTGGAAGGAACTGCCGCAGTCTTAGAGTGGGTGGACTGGTTAGAGCCCATGAACCCCTCCTCTAGTTTTCTTTTAAGCCTCTCCCTGCATTTTTCCACTGTCTTAACAGGGAAAGACTTACAAATATCACAGTCTTCATTGAACTGCTGTTGCCCAAGGCAGATCAAGCAAAGATCACGCTTGATCTGCCTTGGCAAGCAACTCTGCACACTTTAAGCAACTCTTGAACCTAGGGGGTCCTGTTTTCTTTTTAGGCCTGTCTGACATTATAGAAAACACGAACCAGTAACTGATCAAAAAATAGATTAAATTAAAATATTTGCGTTCGGTTTTGGATCCGGAACTGAGAAACCGCTGAAGAAAACCGATAAACCTTGGTTCAAAAGTGGCTATAATTAAATAAAATTAAAGAATAAAGTAACCAGAACCCTCGAAAAAGGATCTGATTAAATAAAAAAAGAAGGTCAGTTGCCCCTCTGTTCAAAGGAACCATGAGGAACCGATAAACAAGTTTAAATTTAAAACTAATTAGGTATAAAATACTAAAGAACAATGACATTAGGCAGTAATGAAAAATAAAACAATAATACTTCAGTTTGTTTGCTCTATGTACTGCAGAAATCTGTCTTGATTGAGAGAGATCTCCAGGGCATCTGAACTTTGAAGCAGAGAGAAGAAATCTGAGGTAGAATGTAGGCAGTTGACACTGGGCAGTTTGAAAATAAATGCATGAGCTAAACATTCCATGATTAGCATAGAATTCATAGAAACATAGAATTTGACAGCAGATAAGGACTGCTTGGCCCACCCAGTCTGTCCATTTCCCTACCTAATGGATAAGCTGCAGATCCTAGCTAACCAACAGCCTAATTCTTCCAACTCCACCCCCTAGAAGGCTGTTCCATGCATCCACAACCCTCTCTGTGAAAAAATACTTCCTCACATTACCTCTGAGCCGTCCCCTCCTCTAGCTTCAAATTATGCCCCCTTGTTCTTACACACCTCTTTTTCTGAAAGATGCTACCCTCTTGGACTTTGTTGATTCCCTTGAGGTACTCTTCTCCCTGGGGTAGTGCTGGCTTAAGGGAGCACTGCAAGAGTAATAATATCAATGGATTCCTGGGGTTAGGAACATAGAAGTTGTCTGCAGAAAAGGACCTCTTGACCTACCTAGTCTACCTTAAAATTCCTACCTGCTGTACTACCCTAGACCCTAATGATCTCCAGACTTTCCCTTCCCCCACCCTGTTACCTGTGTCTATCCCATGCATGTCTGAAACCTGTTATCATTTTGATACTCAACTTATTTTTTTTTTTGCAATTAAATTTATTTTCTTTTTTTAGTCAATACAAAAAGTTGAAGACTTTGACAAAATACACGGTGTATATTCTTGGTTCCCCCATCAGGGGGATCACAATAAACATCACACACAGAATAACAAACTAAATAACTTATACAAAGGAAAAAGAAGGAAAACCTAACCTCTCTTCCCCCCCAAAAAGAAAAGAACTCACTGTAAGCACATCCCCATGTTGACAGAAAATAAACGGTCTTAGTCCTTGTAAAGTACCATTAGTCATCTCCATATTACTCATTCTCCATTAGCCAACAACAAGACAATAATTTGACTAGGTAAAGCGGAGATACATTGTCAATATCCAAATTTGTTTTTTAAGTCTGAGAAAAAGGGGTTCCAATAATTTTGGAATCTTGCCCATGAGTTAGGGGCATTGACTACGCTCCTTTCTGCATTCAAGGTAATCAGAAACTCTAACCACCATTCTCGAAAGGAAGGAACCCACGGATCCTTCCAAAGTCTAAGCATTAGAAGTTTTGTGACAATGGACTCCATGGTTATTTGTACTTTCAGGGAAGGTGTATGGACCACTGAGTAAAGTCCTAATAGTCAAATTTCTTGTGTGAAATATGAAGATATAGGTAAATAATCAGAAATATGCCTTTATTTTACTAATTCCCAAAAGTTAGAAATCTTGAGGCAAGACCACAGCTTGTGATGAAGAGAAGCAATTGGAGCACTACAGTCAGGACATCCTGGGGAGGGTAGTTTACCTACTCTGTACAGTTTGTTAGGTGCAAAATACAGGTTATGTAAGATGTTAAAGTGGAT
The DNA here is from genome assembly GCA_016271365.2 of Neoceratodus forsteri. Taxonomy (NCBI): domain Eukaryota; kingdom Metazoa; phylum Chordata; order Ceratodontiformes; family Ceratodontidae; genus Neoceratodus; species Neoceratodus forsteri. Next base: position 24,578,303 of record CM057453.1, on the reverse strand, counting down.
ATTTCTTAATCTGTCTTGATTAATTAACTTGAAGTTATCCGTCCAAATAGACTGCCATTGAGTATCTGTGGAAGGGATGGACAAGTTATGTTTCCAGTAATAAGTTACTGGAGCATGGCTTTGCCATAAATTATTAACTATCACATTATAGAGTTTAGAGACAGGCCTTACATTCTTTGCTAAATCCAAAAGGGGTAATAAGAAAGGTTCCATTTTGTCTACCCAAGGAAGCTTACCTAACAAGTTTTAAGGCAATGGTGGACCTGAGTAAGGTAGAACAAGTTTTTTATAGGGAGCTTCTATATGTTCTGCAATTGACGGATAGCGGGAAATGAGGTTCCTTGCAAGAACCCTTTCAGACTAATCGTTGTTTGTATTGGCAAGGCCTTGGAACTGATGGTTTTATTTCCAATTCTTAAGTTAGGATTATTGAAAAGGGGCCGGGAGACATCCTTCCTTGTATGTAGATGATTAAGGTTGCAGAACTGGTGGAAGGCCTTGATGCTCCATCCAATTGGGAATTCCTGAAGCTGAGTGGGGACTGCCATCCATGGACAATATAGGAGGGCCTGTAAGGACACCCATTCTTCTTTGACCTGCTCTACGTCTTGCTGCAGCCAGGGTGTATTAGAAGCGGATTCTGTTTGGGATGTGGTCCAATGTAGAAATCTACTTGCATGTATGGCTAAATAATAAAGAAAAAAATCTGGAAGTTTGTAATCCTCCTTTTTGTCTTGGACCAGTGAGTTTTCAGTAGGCTATACATGGGGGTTTACCATTCCATATAAAATCAGTGCATAACCTATGAATTATTTTAAAGGTGGCTTGAGGGAGATAGATAGCCAGACTGTTCGGGGGTAAAATTGCCATCTTAAGGATATTTGTTCTGCTCCAGAATGATAGGGAAAGTTTTTTCCACCTTATCAAGTCCTCCTGAATGCCTTTTAGGAGAGGATCAAAATTAAGGTCTTTTAACTTATCAAGATCTCTAGTTAGTTTTATGCCTAAATAATTTATTGAAGTTTTCTCCCACTGGAGTCCAAAGGCTCCCACTTGCTTCCTATTCACCAACACTGAAAGGGGATAAACAATAGTTTTATTCTTATTCAGTTTATAACCTGATACTTCACCAAATTCAGTAATAGTCTGTAAAGCGGAGGATAAAGAACGCTCATTGATTATGTGAAAAGGCAGATCATCTGCAAAAAGTGAGAATTTGAACTCTTGGGATCCCACTCTTATCCCCTCGATCGCTTGCTTCTGCTTTAATACCCTTGTAAGAGGTTCGATGTAAACAGATAGGGGATAAGGGACAACCCTGTCTAGTTCCATTTTTCAAAGGGAAGATGTCTGAGAAATGGCTATTGTACAAGATTCGAGCTGAGGGACATTAGTAGAGGGTACAAATTTGGTTAATAAAGCCATCTGGGAGGCCAAATTAAGAGAGTGCTGTGAACAAATAAGGCCAAGCCACCCTATCAAAGGCTTTTTCTGTGTCTAGGGATGCCAGCACAGCTTTGAACTGGGAATCCCTGGATGCAGAAATCAGGTGACCCAATTTCCGAAAAAGGTCTGCTGGAGACCGGCCTATTCCAGTCCTATCAAGGGGGTGCAAACCTTGGCTATTCTTGTAGCTAAAATTTTTGCATAGATTTTAATATCCACATTTATCAGGGAGATTGGTCTATAGTTACCTATTTTGGTAGGGTCCTTCCCTGGTTTAGGGAGAAGTGTAATCCTTGCTTTGAAGAGGGAATGATCATTAACTGGGTGCAGGTCCCAGTAAGAAAACAACCAGTGTAATAAGGGGACCAACTGAGTTTTGAATGTCTTATAAAATAAACCTGTGTATCTGTCGGGACCAGGAGTTTTATCTGGCTTGAGTGCGTCTATGGCTGCTATAATTTCTTCTTGGGTTATAGGTTTGACTAAAAATAGTTGGGCCTCACTCAATAGACTGGGAAGGTCTGCTTTTAGAAGGAAGGTTTTTATCATGTGGGAATGGGAACTGGAAGTCTGGAGTTGTGAATAAAGATCTTGATAAAATTCTCTAAAGGAAGAGAGCATTTCCTGAGGGTCAGAAACAAGAGATCCGGGTATGAGGGTTTCTAATGGCTGATATCCATTTAGCCTCAGAATGCTGTTTTAGTTGCCAAGCAAGATATTTGCTGGCTTTATTCCCTTGGCCTATATAGATTGCTTTAACCTGTGAGGCTACTTTCTCCACTCTTTCCAAAAGAGTACTAGCATATTCGGCTCTTAGGTGATCCAATTCTAGGGACTTCGCAGGGGAGAGCTTATCTAACCCTTTGGACTCCAGAGTGCAGATCCTGTCTAAACACTGGTTGAGGTGAAACTGTTTCCTTTTCTTTGACACTGTGGCAATTCGAATAAGTTCACCTCGCCAAGTAGCTTTCAATGCTGCCCACTCTCTATCCACTTCAGGGATAGAGTCTAGGTTCTCCTGGATAGTGAGGGAAAGGTATTCTTGAAATTGAGAGAGTATCTGGCTATCTTTTAATAGGGTATTCTTTAAGGACCATGTACGGGGTCTAAATGAGGGGCCTGGGATGGTTGTAGAGACTGATATCAAAGAATGATCTGATATCACTCTTGCGTGGATTTGAGATTCCATAATACCAGGACATAATTGCTGACACATAAGGAAAAAATCTATATGTGAGTAACTCTTGTGTACAGGGGGCAAAAAAGGTAAAATCTTTGGTTGAGGGATATAGGAGCCTCCAGAGGTCTAGCAAGCCCAAGGTGGACATGAACTCATGTAGGGCCTGCTGGGCTGAGGAGGGTCCATAATCAAGCGGTAGGTTTGGTCAATATCATTTGCCTGGACAAGGTTCCAGTCACCCCCAAAATAGTTGGAAGGTGGGCATAAGGCACCAAAATAGAGGCTAAATAAGTAAAGAAGGAGGGAGAGTCTAAATTGGGGGCATATACTGATCCAAGTACTACCTCCAGGTTACCTAGTTTGCCTTGTACTTAGATATGATGGCCATCAGGATCACTCTCCGAATGGGTAACCACAAAAGGAACTCCTTTTGCCATCAAGATAGCCACTCCCCTTTTATGGGAGTTAAGACCTGCTCCAAATACTTGGCTCACCCAACTTTTCTGAAGGAAGTTTACTTGTTCTGATGGCAAATGTGTCTCCTGGACAAAGGCAATCGAAGGATTATATCTGCCCATATGGTTTAAGATTACATATTTTTCAGAGTTATCTCTACCCCCCTTAATATTCAAAGAAAGAATTTTTAAAAAATTAGCCATAATTGTGTTGGAGGTACTGTGTTAATTAAAGAGGACCTACGTTCTGTAATGCTGGTTTGCGTCCCACTCACTCCTCCCTACCCAACCCATAAAACTATACAAACCCACTCCAAAACATAACAAAAAAGAGTTGCATAAACCATTTACTATATACAACTTGCTCAACCGGGCCCTAAGCCCACTCCCCTTGTGGTGATCCACAATGCTTTGGAAGGGGGAGGTGAGCGGTTATCTATCCACAGCAAAACAAAGAGGTGGTAGCGAATTCCAGCCTCAATAGCATTGAATTAACAAAAAGGGGTGACCCCTGGAAGCTTCCCAAGGGGAAGAAGAAATACTAGAGTGACCATGTTAGCTCGTGTCAGGAATCGAGGGAATCATCCCTAACCCCTTCCCTAAATGAAAACTTGGGCTGTTTTAAAATGCAGTCATTTGAATTCAATTAGTTATAAACTCGCATCAGAATATCTTCTCAGCTATCTGAACAGTGCCTAAGCTAGAGTATCTAAACCTTTGAAAGAGTTTTCATAATGCACATAAAATCTACTTATTAGCTAATATTATGAAAGGAGAAAGGAAATATAGCTAAAGAACCATAATAAAATTGCTAGTTTAGGTAACCTGATAATTACATTAGAGAGCGACATCTAGTGTTCAAGAGTTAGCAATAGCAATTGTGACTAATAATTGTTAATCTGGAAGCATAACATCTGGTCTTTAAACTGTCCAAATGCAACCTAACACTTTGCATCAAAATCCGTTTAGTGAATGAACTAAAGCTGGGGAATCTTCCATTCCTTAGTTACAATTAACAGTCCACGCAGGTAATCATCGACAAGGTATTTGGTTGTTTTTGCCAAAAGAATCTAACTGTAAACATTGCTGGATATTTATTAAACAAGGTGGGAGAGAAGTAAAAATAGTTAACAAATGATGTTCCAGCAGATAAGGTACTATAGACACTAAGAAATTAAATGTCTAATTTTTCTCCTTGCCAATCTGATCAGAGTTCGGTTCAGGCTTAACAGAAATAAGGCTTACTGGCTTTTAAGCATTTGACCTTTTATTCCCAACTCAGGTACAGTTCCACCTTCACTTCAGGAATAGATTGGGGAGAGCTCTTATAAGAACTTTCAATGAGTCTTCTGATGAGCCAAAGCATTTGGCACCTTCAGTGAGTGTGACCTCTAGCCTGGCTGGGTAGAGTATATGATGGCGGATCCTAACCGGCCCATAGCTTGAAAGCGATCAGTCGAAAGGCAGCACGGAGCTGCCTGGTTTTAAAAGTCAGCTCCTGGATGACCCTTAACTTTTTGCCCTCCCATAAAATTATGGTAAGTTTCCTGGCTTCTCTCAAAATAAATTCCCTGTCCAGGAAGTTTAGTAATTTGAATATAACTGGGCGGGGAAGTTCAGTTGGAGGAGACTTAGGTCTAAGGGATTGATGGGCCCTTTTAATAAAGTATTCAGACCCATTTGGAGACTGACTGACAGTCTTTTTCAGGAAGCGCTGGAGGAAAAGAAAAGTGCTGGGGTCTTCCTCACCTCCTGGAAGTCCCAGCAGAACTAGATTATTTCATTGATTTCTGCCCTGTAAGTCGTTTATGCGATCCTCTTATTTGGTGACCATACATTTGAGTATGATGATCTCAAGCTGTAGTTTCTCATGGGCCTGTTCCAACGAGCTGACCCATACTTCGGTGTCAGCCACTCTTCGAGAAAGTTGTGTGACTGCCGGTTTTATATCAGCAACCTCCTCAATTAGATTTAGGAGAGCCTTCTTGATCGACAAAAGTTCAGCACATATATATATGATGAGGACAGTTCAAGAGAGTCCTGTTGAGGGGTCGAGCAGCGGCGTGGACACTGCCTCCAACTCATGAGGTGGTTCTGGTGTGGCCTACATTTCTGTACTATTAAGAGGTAAGGCAGCACCCATTTTTCAGTAGACTGTGTCCACTCACTCTACAAGGTACCTTCTTCTATATTTAAGCAGAAATTTGAAGGTTTTTTTTATGTAGAAGCTGAAATTTTGGGGTGAAATTGCTGCAGATAGACGGAGTTCACCACAAACGCGTCCTACCCCTTGCTGAGCATCACATGACTCCAACTCATTTTATAATTTTAAAAACACAAGTCACCATGTATCCAAGCACTTGTACAATAATTATAACAATAAATAAGTCCATAGTTAAAATACTGTAGTCAATCAAACATACAGATCAGTGATTCATTCATAATCCGAAAAGGCAAGCCTAAACAAATGTGTTTTTAATGCAGATTTAAAGCTCTCCACAGTCAGGCACTCCCTTATTCAATGAGGTAGAAAATTCCACAGGGTCAGGGCCACAAACATAAATGACTGGGCACCGGAGGTCTTTAAATGGACCCTGGGAACCTCTAGCAATCCCTCGTCAGTGGAGCAGAGCAGAGTGGGCGGTGGGGTGATAGGGGCACAGACAATCTTGCAGGTAACCTGGTTCCTGTTCATGTAGGGCCTTATAGGTCAGTAACCCAACCCTGAAGGTGATACACCACTGAATAGACAGCTAGTGCAGGCCACAGAGCACAGGTGCGACGTGGTAAGATCAAGGTAAGCCAGTCAACAGCCTAGCAGCTGCATTCTGCACTAGCTGCAAGTGGCGAATATCAACCCCTGGTAGCCCTAGGTATAAGGAGTTACAGTGGTCAAGGGGAGAGGTCACAAAGGCATGGACAAATGTTGGAAGGTCATTAGGTGGGACCTGGTGCTTGGTCCGGGTGATATTCCTCAGATGGTAAAATGGGGACTTGATAACGGATGATACCCGAGACTTAAGCATCAGTCCATCATCAAAAATAATGCCCAGATTTCACACCCAATCAGAGGTCACTAGCTTGCTGCCCCCAAGCCAAAGCCCAGTGGGTTGAACTGCCTGAACCCCTCTGCCCAATGAACTGGGTCTACAACCAACACTTCGGTTTTATCAGTGTTCAGCCTCAACCAACTGGCATTCATTCAGTCCTGGATCTTGTCCAGACAGCTGTTAAACACCGAGACAGCATCATCCTGCTCGGCCAAAAAGGACATGTATAGCTGATTATCATCTGCATAGCAGTGAAAACTCAGCCCATACCACCTAACAATGTCTCCCAATGGCAGCATATACACTGCGAACAACATGGGTGAAAGCACAGAGCCCTGCGGTACCTCATAAGGCAGGGAGACTGGGTCTGAGGAAAAAATCCCAGACACCACTCTTTGAGACCTGCCAGTGAGAAAAGAATGAAACCATCTGAGGACCATACCAGATAATTCACAGATGAACCGCAGGTGCTTTAGCAACACACCATGGTCCACACCACCTCTGCTGGGAGGCTGTTCCAGGTACCCAATACCCTTTCTGTGAAGAAATATTTCCTCACATCGCCCCTAAATCTCCCCTGTTCCGGATCCATATCATGCCCCCTTGTCTTTGAGCACCTCTTTCTGTGCAGTATGCCATCCTCCTGTACCTTATTGATACCCTTTAGGTATCTGAATGTTTCTATCATGCCAAAAAGACAGTCTCTATGATGTTTGACTCCAGGCAAAAGCTCGCCAGGCTTGCCACCTGCCCCTCATTCCACACCATCAATGGTTCCCCACTAGAAGATGTCTCCTCTTTCAAATACCTCAGGCCCTGGCTCGACAGGAACCTTGACTTTCCTGAGCACATGGATGCAATCCAAAAGAAGCTCCTTCCCAAACTTGATGCTATGTACAGACGCCGCAGCTGCCATCCCCTTCAGGCCCACAGGGAGATTGTCCAGAAGATGATCCTCCCTATCTTTGACTTTGGGGACACAGTCTTTAGCTCTGCCCCCAAATCCACCCTCTCCGGACTGGACACTTTATTCAACTCCTTCTGTCGCTTTGCCCTTGGCAGTCCCTCTCTTACTCACCACTGTAACCTTTACACCTCTCTGTCCTTACCCTGTCTTAGTGTCAGACAACTTCCACATAGTGCTTCCTTAATTGGTAAGTTCTGGCTTGGCTCTCTGCCACCCTATCTCCACTCCCATCTCTCTGTCCCCCCTACCCCCTCTGCAATGTCACCCATAGGACTCTCTCCCTACCCTCCTGATTTTCCTCTTCAGGCAGAGGTGCATTCTTTTACCACTTCCCCACCATTTGGAACTCCCTCCCTTTACATATCCGCTCTGCCTCATCTCTTCATTCCCTTTCTCATCTGCTCCATCAATACAAATCCCCTGCCTGCAATTGCACCTAATCCCCTCTTGTTCTGTTCCTTCTCCATCTGCTGTTACCTATGCTCCTCCCCTACTTTACTCCCTTCCCCAACAGCCCTCTTTTACCTACTTCTTGGGAAGCCCTTAGCCCCATCCACTCTCTAGTTACTCATCCCCTCTTCGCAGGACCCTTCTGCACCAGCATTTTCCTGTCTGGCTATACCTACTCCCAATTTATTCCTAGGCTGACCCCCTTGTGGGGTTCTACATCCTGAAGGGGTGCAGGCCTAGCTGGCTGCCCCACTGCACCCTCTGTTTCTGGTGCCGTTTGCTCTCTATTCCTACAACAAATGTATTTTAATCATCATAAGTTCTCAAATTACACACCAAGGGTATTCAGTCCCATCAAATGTACTTAACTTCCTCCGGGTGTCCAATCAATGTAATTACTGTATGATTTGGCTCTAACCAAAAGTGTGTATGTTCATGTATAGTAGCCTATTTCATTGTACAAATGTATAAGTATTGGATCTGTACATAAAATGCATTATAAGCTTTTAGAAATGAATGTATTTCTCTAAAATGTTATGCTTCCTTTCTAAAATGTACACATGTACAATTTCCCATGTTGCTGCTCTATTTTCTGTATTATTTGACTGCTCTTATTCTCCTATTCCCTTCCCCCAGGACTCATCAGGAAATGAGCTATTGTAGCTCAGTATGCCTTTCCTGGTGAAACTTTTTCAAAATAAATAAATAAATGAAGTCTTCCCTTTCTCTCCTCCAGTAAATACAATTCCCCCGAGTCTTTCCTCGTAGGGCCAGCTTAGGTTTGTGTGTTAATAATCACTGGCTACTCTTTTAATTTTCACTTATTATCAACTACTACTGCATCTTTCAGGTATCCACTGACCAGCAAAACTGAAACATCAACATGTACTTACTCTAATAACAAGGTGTTAATTAATAAGTTAGTTATTTGTTTAGTAACGTGTTCTTCCAAGGGCTTAGAGTGGCAGATAAAACATAAATGAGAAAAGAGGAGAAAACACTAACATCATCTTATACATATAAATAACATCAAGGTTGTATGCAAATAAGCCTTACCCTGTTTAACTTTAATGTGTAACTAAAAAATAGTCACTGTTTCAGTTCTTACCCCCCACCACCCTTTTGTGCATTAGCTCTTGCTCCTAAATATGGCTATCCTGACTTGCAAAATATCAACTGACTAAATAAGTACAGGTCTATATCTATTGCATATTAAGGTTGCTCAAGCACCATTTCTGCTTAAAATGCTTTCTTTGCAGAACTGCACCATGACCAAGTAAAACAGATACACATAGCTTGTTGAAAAGTCCCTACAAAAAATGTAGAGAGCTAAGGAGGCCCTATTACCAATGCAAGTTAGTAACTCTGTGTACCTGAGATGAATGACTGAGGCAGTGCTCATTTGGGTTACAAGTGAGAATCCATTTTTATCTGTTCTATTCATTCAATGAAAGATGCATATATTAACACTTGAATTATGGGATTTCAATTCAGTTGAAGTATGCTTTGGTGTCTGATGATGGTTCTCAAAGGACAATTTCTACTAAGAACGCAAGCAACAGAAACAGTATTTGGGGAAGACAGTGTGGCACAGTGGTTGGAGCAATGGATTGTGGACCAAGAATGCATAGGCTTGAATCCCACCACAACCCCACTGTGTGGCTTAAAGCAAGTCCTGTAGCCGTCCTTTGTATACCCCACCCAATGGCACAATTGGATAAAGCAGGACCCTAAAAAAAGGGGATGTTACAGCTTGGTTGGCTTTTGCTGACTAGCTGGATATTAAAAAAATTGGGCTGAAGCAGGGCACCCATGAAAATATGATGCTGAATTTCAGCTGGACTTTCCTAGGTAAATACATTTTAAAACACAGACAACAGCAGGACCTCACTGAAAATGGGATGTTGCATCTCAGAAAGCTAGCCTGCATTACACAACTGTACAATAATTGTTCACTGGATATATAAAGAATGTAGTTGTCTAGAGTAGCAATAGGTGCAAGCTTCTGTAGGCCTAAAACAGTATAGTATACTGTGTCTGCAACCAGGCATGATATCAATAGACTGTTATGTTAAATGTCACATGAACTCCAACATGCTTTGAAAGAGGCCTCACAATCTATTTTTCTGTCTGTTACTTTTTCTTCTGTCAGCCAACCAAGCAAATCAGCAAGAGCTCCACCCTCTACCCCAAAGTAGCCCCTGGCAATAGGAATGGCTTCCCTTTTCCTAAACTGAACTCCTTTCTTAAGTGTGTTTTATTTCTATTGTTCAGTGACTCAACCACATCACACAGATAAAGCCCAAAGGAAATGCAGCAGTTAATAAATTATTAAGCTGATCTCCTTTGCAACCTCAGCACTGGGCACTACAAAGGCTTGGCATGTCCTGTCAAAAGCAAAAAGCATCTGCGAGTCAAGGAGGAGTCGTCAGAGCTGTAGAACAGCTGGCTCTGCAGATCCCAAGGCCCGCCTGGGATCTGTTCATGGCAGCATGTCATTCTCTTGCTGAGTCTGATACCAGTGCACCCTGGGAAACACAGACTTCATTCAAGTGACATCAACTATGGCCCTGAAATCCTCAGAGGATCTATCTGTTACTGTAAAATGATGTGAAGGGCAGCCATCTAGTGTTAACTAGCCATACTGTTTTAACCTCCTTGTTTCGGGCATGATATCAAATGATTTTAATTAGCAAACCCAGTTAATAAATGCCTGTGGTCTATACATTTTAATTCGCCTCATGCAAATTTAAATTCCACATCAATTAGTGATTGTTTTATATTGCTAAAAGAATGATTTTGCTATTATTTGAACACAAAGGTATAGCAGAATTAAAGTATTATAAAAGTGCTGATAGGATACAAAACACAGACGTAGACATTAACAATATGTTTAAATGACCATATGGCTATTATGTTTTCAGTACCTATCCTGTACAGTTCCACTGAACGGATACCATGCAGACAGCTTTGGCAACATAAATCTTTTGTCTATTAGCCACTTTTTCACCAAATCATTTTCCTCATAACTTTGCATGCTAAACATTATAAACATGTTCTATAAACTATCACCAGTAAATGTCATCGCTGTCTGTTTTGGCCGTATATTGCGTAAACACTGGCACCTTTATAGCAACACTTTAATCACCGTGTTCAATGCTTTGTGCTTTAACAGACTTTATTAAATGGGGTCCAGCCAATTCTTTTCTTAATTTGCTCACCGGGTGACTACATTGGTCCCAAGGACCATTTTCAGGCATGACCGGAGCCATGATGATGGCATAAACATAACAGCAAAACAGTATATATAGATTAACCATGTATAAGCAATCAACTTTGGACAGGTGTCACAGCCATTAGATCTCACTTACTTAAAAGTTAGATTATTATAATACATAGTGCTGTACCTTTGTTGCTGTAAGTCATGGAAGACCTGGATTTCATTATTTTTTCACAAGTTTCGAGAAACTCCTTGATTGCTGGCACTTTCCAAGACAACCTCATGATTTCTGGCTTTTTCCATGAGAACGCCATCATTTTTAACATTTTCTATGAAAACACCACAGATTTTGGTGTTTGCAAATCACAGATCCATAATTTTGTGTCTCAGCATCTCAATACACTTCCCAGTCAAACCCAAATCGAGGATCTGGGGCTTGTATGCAAGCCCCTTTCTCTGATTTTGCAGCATAATGTGCTGCCGCCTAGCACTGGGTCTGCCTAATGATGTTATTTTTAAAGCATTTAAATATTTGCTGATGTGCTTGTATAAAATAAGTCAAAATGGAGTTAATTTTTTAACACATGATGAATACATGCATTTTATTGATTTTTACTGTGATTTCCCTAATTTTTTATCATTTTTCCCATGTCAATACTATGATTTTCTTCAAACTTTTTCCATGGCAAAAGTATTACCCTAAAAAGAGATATCTACATTACGATGTGTACACTACGGCAGTCTCCGAAACCAAGGGGTGCCAAAGGTCAGGAGAAATAACTGCAGGCTGCTACCATAGACACCACAACTGAGGACAAGCAATCTTGGCCCTTCTGTAATGCATTAGACTCTACTTCCATTGCTCTGTCACAAGAATCCTTCCACTTATCACACACACTTTTATCACCCCACAACTTCCCCTGAAGTTCATTTGGCAACCATGGAGGAATCAGCTTAATCCTTTTGCCCTTGTTCCACTGAAGCATACATCTAGTCATTGCCTCTATTATATTCTGCTTTAGGTCCTCTTTCTTTGCATAAGCATATACAGTTATACATCACCTAAGGGTGCATTAATCAATGTACTGCATGTTGAGGGCAAAAGGTCAATATGTAAATTATCAACTACACAACCCTTCGAGAACAAAAAGTCATTATATAAATCAAACAACATGTCAAAATTCACCATACAAGCACAGATAAAACCCTCTGAAATCATACACTGAAAAACCAAAACATCAAGAAATGCTACTAACACACACACACAATGTATAACTGATGAAACCTGAACTCCAGTCTCCAATATTTACAGAAAAAAAGAAAATAACTGGCTCGAGAAAGCAATGCATGCAAGGGTGTCAGCTGTACATTTCAATCAAATGCAGAAAGAAAAAAGTAATGCAAAATGCACACCAAATTAAAACATATAAAACCTGCAAAAATACAGTTCTATACAAGAGTAAACATGTACATAGACCAAGTAGTTCAAAAACACAAGCAATCTTACTTCGAGTCTTCTAAATGCAATAAAACTACCTGACTGAAAATCAGGATCTCCAAAACTATGCCTTTATGAGAAAGAATGACTCAGGACACTCTAATCAAAATCACACTGAAATTCACCTGCACTCCCACCAGATTTTCATTAAAAAGAAGCGCACAAGCCCGCCTGCAAGCACATTAGTACAGCTACTGCTTGTGATGCCGAAGACCTGGGTTCATGAACAAGCCAGGGCTTTCAGGTGGCTGGCTGGGGGAGGAGGACTGTAAGTAAGTAAGTAAGTAAAATTTATTTCTCAAGTGCCTTTCAAATACCAAGGTGCTGTACAATAAAGTGAGCATCTCACTGGACATGTCCTCCTCTGGTGCGAGGGATTTCACAGCCTGCTACTCTACTACCATGTGAGCAACCACGGTGATGGTGCAGGGGAGTAGCAGAGCAGGAAGGGAAGCTGGAGCAGGTGCCTTTCAACTGGGTGCATTTGGCATGCTGGCATCTGGTGGTGTAAGTGTGTTTTAGGAGTATGCGATATGCTGCATGAACAAAATGGCACAGAGTGGGCAGATGAAGGCCCTACCAGCCCAGCATACTCACATCGGGTTCCAGCCGTCACCTCTGGGGAATGCCCCTAGTCTTCACCTCTGTTGCAGGTGGGCAGATGTTTGCAGGGAAGAAATGCTAAGGAGCTGAAGGGGTACCCAGCCCTGGGTGTGGGTGTGTGTGTGTGTGTGTGTGTGTGTGTGTGTGCAAACAGAGGGGCAGTACAGTGGTGAGTCATGGGTGGGTTGTGGCGACTCGGGAGGCTGGTTGGCAGAACCTTGACTATCAGGATCAGGGCACTGGTGAGAGGTGTAAAGAGAAATCACCTGTGGCTGTGGGATAACTAAAGTTGGAAAAAAAGAAACAGCACACTAATAAGAGGAGTGAACCTCACACCTGCAGCATTCTCTTAACAAGGATGCAGGACTGAATCAAAAGGCTGCAAAACTGTGGGCCAACAGCTGCATGACTCAGGGGTGTCATCTACACAGTGTCTTTAAATACACCCAGGAAGTGTGATTATTGGGCAAATCACACATCCCTGAAGTGTCGTATAACAGTTATAAAGTGAATTTCTAAGAAAACAAATACATTTAAGTGGGCACCTGCATAATTATAGTGAATGATTACATGCTCATGTGACCTGTTTCAAGCAATCAGATGGCTTCTTTTAGCCATGCCCTTTTATAAAATGGAACAAGATACTCCAGAGTGTTAGTAATGCAATGTTAATGTATCTTCTGATGGTTGAAGCTTGAGAGAAAAAAAAAAAACAGTCGGTAAATTAACTGAGGAACATTGTTTCATGTTGTATCTCTTATATTACCCACTCCATGGTGCACAGCGACACTGATCTTATCTCACTTTCAAGGTGCATGAAGGTACTCGGCTTTCCCTTGCTCTTCACAATACAACCAAGGCATGAGGTAAGACCTGCCTTACCGTACAAGCAGTTGTGTGCTACTGCTTACATAATTAGTAACAACTGGATGTAGTATGAACATGAGTCTGCTCACAAAACTGCTGCACCGTGGTAAAAAATGACAGTGTAACTAATTATATTGCAGGCATATAATAGGCCCTCGTAGCAGAGTATTGTTTGTAGCAAGCTCAAAATGTTGTGTTCTTCAAATTCATGTTAATTCCCAAGGGAGTGGAGTACTACTTTTATATGCTTTACAGTATTTCCTAATATGCATGATACTACTATGATTTTTTTTTTTAAATCAAAATTCTGCACAAGCCAGTTTTGCTCCTCACGGTAGAAACCTACAGGGCATTTTCACTTAATTCAGAACAGAAGAGTTTTTAGCCTGATCTGAGTAGTGAAGAAGGAAGTTTTACAGCATAAAAGAGAATATTCCATATATCCAGTACTTTGAAGTCTTGTTCCCAAAATAACTCATAAAAGCAAGCAATGCTAAAAGAAACTGTAAAGGAAGAAGGATTTAATTTGAATGTTGATGCTTTTTATTGACTCCATATTTACGTATTATTTTTTAAGTTATTGCTCCCAGTTCATCTTTAGAAGATATATTGATTTGCCCTTTCCTTATCTGGCAGTGAAATTTGCGATGGACAGTTTTTTTTTACAAAAATGATTTTCTAGTGTCAAATCAATGTGCTGCCTGAACCTGTATAAAATTCATAAAATACCGTAAATTCATGAAACACGCACACTGTGACACTCACATAAGATCCAATACTGAATACTGATCCCCAATTTCAGCGCAAACACTGATCTCCAGAGAATACTTCAAGGGAAGACATACAATTTTTTGAGGCACTGCATCAAGTTGAGGCCTCTTGATGATATCTACTGCATTTCCATTTGCACCACTAAGAATTTTTTTCTGCTACTTTAGGTTTAATGATCATGTGGGATCCAGACTTTTTTTCAAGGGAGCAGCATTTTCCAAAAACAAACAAACAAAAACATTTAAAATATCTCCTTAAAACTCAGCTTCAGCTTAAACAGTTACTTTTTGCTCACCTAAGTGGGGGACTATTCTTGGATGCTATGTTGTCACATAGCAGGTTTCATTAATGATTGATTGCCTTTTGCATATTAATTCTATTAAAAAAAAAAATGTTCTCACTCAAAGCAAAACAACACTGCAGAACTTGCACCTGATGGGAAAGTAAAATTACCCAGGAAAAATACATTTTAGGATTCATGATGCCAGCATTATAATGTGTACCACCAGTGAATGCCTGTAACACTGGTTGCTTTTTTAATCTAAGCATTAAGTACTGTTCTGTTTGTTTGCTGTGATGTATTGCTCTCTTGATGAGGTGCCTTTGTAAATGAGTCTATGACTCAAAGGTCCGTAAACCGATGATCTAATAAATAAACAATATATCATATGGAAGATGTGCAATGTGCTGATTCCAAATATTTCATTTATTTCCATGAGTGAGGATGCGGGAACATAACTGATGAGTAGCAAGATCCCAGCCCTTCACAAATGGAAATAAATGGCATGTGTTCAGACAGGACATTGTATTTTCTATGTAATGCAACATTTGTAAAACTCATTTTATGTAGTTTACTTTGTAGTGCTTGTGAGGTGTGCCACACGCCCCTTCTTACCTCTACCAATTCACCGGCCTGTTTTCTTTTTGGTGCAGTATCTCTCTCCGTTTTTCACTGTTGCAGAAAGATGTACTTACAAATTGCAATTGTTAATGACCTCCCAAGTGAGGATTACAATGTTGAGTTAGGTATAGTAAAAACACAAACTGTTTTTTACAGGCATGTCGTTCTTTAAATCTGCCATTGGGAGCGCAATATTTGGTTGCAACAGGACATGGGGCCATGGGTGGGGAATGTGCAGCTGTGATGAAGCTTTACCAGTTTTTTTAATTTTTTTTCTAGTTTTAGGTTTTTATGCATTTTCTGAATAAAAGAAAATGTAGAAATGGTTTCAAAATCAGATATTAACTATACAGACTTTAGAAACAGAGTGACATTCAGAAAAACAATATGGTGGTGGGAGTAGGGTTTTTATTTTGAAGACAGTGATGTGACTGGATGGAATCTGGAGGGTATCAGTGTGTAACTGGTCAGTTTCAACTGTCAGTCATGATGGTTGACAGATCCTGAGATTGATGCTGTGGTCAACTGAAAATGAATAAGCTGTTATTTTAATATTGAGAATACTGGATTAGCAACTATGCATAATCAGTGTGTTCTGCCACAGAGGGGTTCTGATTTCCTCTGACCTCGACAGCGAAGCTCGAGAAGTCCATGGGAATCAGGACCCTGAGGTGACAGAACACACTGGTTATGCATAAAGTTGCTCATCCTGTATTTTTTATAGTGTATAATATTATGTGAAATGTGGGCATTGTGTTTTTTTTCTCTTTTACAATGACACTGACTTATGAAGTCTCTAGGGGTTCTAGAATGCTGTTCTACCACAGAATTGGATAGAGGAAAGAAACTATCTGGCAGCAATCCAAGTTGTTCTGCTGCAGTAGTGACATCACTACTGCAGCAGAACAACATAATCATGTCACTACTGCAGCAGAACAAGCATATTCCAGGCATGGAATTCCATGCATAACAGCATTCCACTATACACTATAAATCATTTATTTACATGGTGGCTCATCTGCCACTGAAAATAATGGGCAGATTTTTGAAATTACAAAGCTACTTAAGTTGTACACATAAAAATGGTATAAAACATAATAATATAATTCATAATACCAAATTGCTTTCCTTTGTATACATCAACTTCAAAATCATGAAACAAGAAGTCTGCAATCCAGTTTAGTAGACCTGGCTACCCTACAGCTAAATTTCACCAACAGATGACTATATTTTGATTTAAAATAGAAGCTAATTTATCTGAACCTTCTGGTTTTATTTATTTTTTTGGCTGAACTTTTCTTTCAATCTATTGAGATGTTTAGTGCAGGGGACCATGACAGCTTTGATTTTATATGACGAATTTAATCAAAAATCCATTCTTTACAAAAGTAAGCTGATTATATCTTGCATAAAATCAATATATTTGATACCGTCACAAACGATGATTAACTATGAGAAAAGATGCTGTTTGTTTTAGCAGTTGGTTCAATGAGAGCTGCCAGAAAAAGAGAAAGAATTGATCTGAGTATCACCATGTTTTGTGAGAATCAATAATCTCCTACCCTCTCACAACAGGCCCACTGAAAAGAAAATTAGTCACAACCAATGTGTTCAGATTTAATAAGTGGCACTGTGAAAATATGCTTCAAAATATTACATCGTATTTTCCCCAGTTACTGTCACAAAACAGCTGGCATTTCTTTCTTGGTTGGTCACCTTGATTACTAATATGGTCCTTTGAAGTCTGCTAGTCCCAGACTTCCACATGTGGCATCAAGTTGCCTCTCCCCCAGCTTTCTGAGCAGTTCATACCACCCCAGGATCCATTTTTATTCATAATGGATGTCCCCATTCCCATTGGAGGCCACACATGGGGGAGGCAGATCAAAAAGGTAAGCATGTGGTCTAGATCTGTCTATGACATGTGGGGGGATGGTCACCATCGGCCTGGACCAATTAATGTTGACTGGACAAGGTAGCCATCATCTGAAAAAGGTCCATCCATTTCTCCTTGTTTTAGCACCCCACCCTGATGCAGAACAGTGTCATCAAGGTACATCTCCCAATGCAAAACAGGGTTTTATTTAACACTAATAATTGATTAGCGTTTTGCTCATAAAAGTGCTAAATCTTTGTGAAAATGCATAGCTCTTGCCTCATTGTGTTTAACAAACACAGCACTTCTAGAAAATCTGTGTAAATACTTTCTGTACAGTTAGTATCATCCCAAGAAAAAAACTGCTAATCAATTATTTAAAACCCTGCAAAATATCGAACAACATTACCCCCCCCACCACCCAGCCACACTAAAGAGTCACTGAGTGCTGCCTGTAGGATGAGTAATCATCACTCCCTCCACCTTCCACTGAGAAGAGAGCATCAAATCAGATATTCAGTCCTCCTCTGCTGATCTCCATTCTAGATATCCTGACAGCCCAAGCTTGGAACACAGTCTTGAGTCATCAGCAAGCTGAGCAGTCCCCACCACTCTATGCCACAGAGACAGTCAAAAGCAGAAGGCATTAGCCGGCCCAGTGGCACAGAGGGTTGAGGTGCCGGATGCCTTACCTCGCACTATGCAGGTGACTCGGGTTTGGGAATCACTTCTGGTCATTGGGGTGCTGGCATGGGGGAAGAGGGTGGAGCAGGATTGAATATGCCAGTGGGCAGCTCTTCTTTCCTGAGGCTGGTGAAGGTGAGTTGGTGCCCGCCCTCCATAGTTCCGCTCCCATCAGGTGGAGTTCCGGCAGGTAGCGTAGGCAGAGAGGGGGTGGCAAAGTATTTAGAGGTGGAAGGGTCTGAGCTGACACCACAGGGTGAGAAGCATGCCCCCACATGCTTGCATGGTCATGTGCTGGGGCCTTGGGGGGGGGGGTTAGGGGAGAAAAATCAGCAAAAATACATATGTGTCCCCATCGCCAGTTGGCGGGAGGAGACGACAGGGACCAAAAAGTTAAATAAAAAAAAAAGGCAGTAGGCATTGTTACTATTAACTTTGTGGTTTTGAAAGTCAGTCACAACTGAGGGCACTGTGCAGGAACATGGTGTGCACACTCATCTGACAAACCATCAAAGGAGTTTGTACATGTTGCAGAGGACTGCTGCCAAATTGTGTGCAAGCAGTTTTAGCAACATGGACATTATCTACTGAATGTGGGTAAGAATGGGCATCAGCACAGAGCAGAAAAAGAGGCATTATCAGGAAAAGATGCCAGTATGGCTATCCTGAAAAAGAATAAGTGTTGCGTGGGTCAAGTGTAATGCTTCACATCATCCTTCAGAAACGTTCAGAAACATTTGTTGTTATTCTACAAAGATGGACTCAATGAAACTTGCCCTTTCAGGGCCATCCTTTAGATTGCCTGTGCAGACATAAGCATTCTGTGCTGGGTGCTGGACAATGGCTATGTCCCATAAGGAGATGTCATTCCTCAAAAGGCTATCTTTTAGCACAGACACCAAAAAGAAAGAAAAGAAATACATTGTTATTGAATTTTTATTTTGCATTTATTTACCCAGAATAGCCCAGATGAGAAGTAATATCTCATTTCCAGTAGGGTCCTTCTGTTTTTCACACATTTCCACAACTAGGTGGACTGGAGCACTGAGAGGTTAAGTGGCTTGCTCAGGTGCACACAGTGAGTAGTTGGTTCTGGTGGAGTTTGAACCTGCGGTCACTGTTTCCAAGTCAGTACTATAACCACAAGACCACAATGTGGCTTTACATAGAACCTTTTATACATAGATTATGTGTCCCAGAGCACTCTGAAGTCTATGAACAGTGGCATAGCCATTAAGTGAACTCAAGGAAGTTAAGATCAGTGAGACAGAAAGAAAGTGCTAAGCACACTGAGGTTAAATGACTTGTACAAAGTTATGTAGTGAATAGGTGATGATGGTGGGATTCAAAACTGGGTCTCAAGGCTCAAACCTCTGTGCTCTAACCATTAGAGTACAATGCTGGCATGTTTCCTGTACCATGTAAGGGATCTGGCTGGGCGAAAGCCAAGGTTTCCTATTGGGAGACTGCTGCCCCTGAACTCCTCCTCCTCCAGCAATTGATACCAAGGGAAGGAGCTGCCAGCTGGGGTGCAGCTAAATGTGAGGTCCAAGTACTCATCTAAATCAGTGGGTGACAGCATTGAACTCTAAGAACTAGTTTTTGAGGCCACATGAGATGCTGTATATCATTAATCATGCAGCACCATTATCTGGTTTTCTTTCTAGGAATTTTAATTCTAGGTTTCAAAAGATAAAATGCTAGAACTCTTTTCACTATCTCAATCCATGATCACATTCCGATGCTATAGCCATGTATGGCAGCATCACAGGATATGTGTGCCGGTGGGGCTCTGTTAAAATGTTTACTCCTCCTTTCTCCAACTCACTAAACAACCATAAAATGCAGCTACTAAGCAAAACCAACATACATCTCTTTAGTTAAACCGAGCAAAACACTGTTGTTCCTGTTACAACTCTGCCATGCTTGAGACAGTGGTGTCATTTTATCAGAATCATAGGGGTTGAAAAGTTGGATTTCAGTACCATTGTGGAGGTTGGAACCCCCAGCACACCACCAAATTGTATATAACAAAAAACTAAGGAACTATGTTTTAATGGTTCCAAGGTAGCACTAGATATCATATGGGGTGTAGAAAAACATCAAAGTGATTGCATACGCAACACTACCCCTAAACGATGCCTCTGGCTGGAGACAGACAGTAATAGATGAGGAAACCTGTGTGGGGGTTAGTTATTTGGATAAGAGCTTTATCTAAAGTACAGTATACTGCATAAACTGTGCAACCATGAAACTTCAGCAGCAGCATGGGGACAGTGAAGCAGATGCTCCATCTAATTCATTATTAGAAAGTGGGCTTTTTATTTCCTGGCATCTGACTGGCCAGTTCCCTTGCCAGAGGGGTACATTAACTTTCAATAGATGCCCAGGAAATAAAAAAGTGCCAGCCTATACTGCCCCTTAACACACTGAAGTATCATGGTGCCCACCTTGCCTCCTGATTGGTTAAAACACTTTATTTTAATTTCAAATCACCACCATTTTTTTACCCTTGCTTAGCAAGAACCCCCCCAACTTCAGTCCATAGCCCAGACACTTTACCCTGAGTAATGTAAAAAAATAAGCACCAGTGTAATAAGAAAATAAAAAAAAAATAACTTTTTTCCATTTCACTTGCTGAGGGAGTGATAGCTCGAGCATGCCAGTACCCTCCCCTTGATCTCCCTGTGTCTTAGTACCCTCCCCTTGATCTCCCTGTGTCTTAGTACCCTCCCCTTGATCTCCCTGTGTCTTAAGAAAAGCAAAAAAAAAAAAACCTTTCTCATCAACAAATTGTCACAGCCCCTTCCAGAGATAGCTACAACAGAACCTAATGTTTTGTGTCCACTGGCAGGGCTGTTGTTGTATGTAGCGCCGTCAAACGGCACTCCTCTTCATACTCCCGGTCCTCTGGGCAGGCAGCGAGGACCGGGAACCAGTAAAACAACAACATAGAAAAAAAGAACCATAAGAGTGGCTCCCAGTCCTCAGTAGGCAACGAGGACTGGGAAACTGTAAAAAAAAAGCTCCATGACAAACAGCAGAGATCGGAGCGCACTTCCCGCTTCCTGATATACGCAGCTGCCACTTTGAAGTGTGAAAGATCTTCAAATCAGTGTACACAGGAGCAAATATCTGCTAATGGATGCTTTTACTCATTTGTTTTGCCAGACTGTGAGCTGTGGCAGTGGTAGGCAATAACGACAAAGTGGGGGGTGGATGGCAGCACACGAACAAAGACGGAATCCCACAGTTGTTTTGGGGGTTCAAACCAGTGACTCTTTATTGCTGACTGCATTCCGCAATATTAAACTATGCTGCCCTCCAACTGACCACGCTCCCTGAAGGCACCACTCTTTTGCACAACATCATCACAACCCTTCATTTACTAGCACTGACCTTTTCTTTACTGCAGCTCTCCCCTCAGCTCTCTGTCTCTCTTCCAAAAATAAAAAAAAATGACTGTAGAGGAATGAAAACAATTCTGTGCAAGTAAATCCAATCTGCTGCTGACCGCGCTCACACTCTGTATTTCCTTGGGGTCAGGATCACTGTGGTATCAGCTGGTGTTTCAAACACACACGTAAAAATAGCACACTTTTATTACCAAGGGGGGGAGAGAATAAAAATTAAACACCACCTAGATTAAACACACACTGCATGCACACAACCATTTTTTTTTAAACTAGGGGTCTCTAGTAGGACATAACTCCATAGCTCATGCAGGTGGAGGAACTATTTTATTACAAAACTGATCTTGAACTAACTATTCATTAACAATTTTTTATTGAACTTTTTTTTTTTTTACACTGCCCATTTCTAAGCGCAATAATACCCTCCAGGGTGGGTGGTATTGGGCTATACCGGACTTTCCAGGGGCTATAAGGCCCTCCGCCTGTGGCATCAGGCCTCATTACACCCCTGGGTGGTCCGGTACAGCCCAATACTGCCCATCCTGTCGGGTAATACTGCTTGCTTAGAACCATGGTGGCGGTACACAGTATACAATTTGATTTCTATAGCCTATTGTGCTACCTCAGTCTTCCCAGTCTAGAGTGGCTCAGCCTTCAGGCCAAATGTTTTCAATGAACCAGCTATGGACGTTTATTTATTTATTTAGTTTTTGTTGACCGGGTAAGTGCACTAGACAAATCCTGCCTATTTTCAGGCATGACCTGGGGAAGGGGGATACAGATGAATGCCAATTGACTTTGAACCAGATTAAGCTGTTGGTGGTATTTTTTTTTAGTGAATGAGGGAAATTTGGCCAGGACACCGGGGAAATTCCCCTACTCTTCTGCCAGCAGGGGGCTTGACTTCCTGTGAGCAGGGATGGAGGAGCCCAGTTGGGAGCTGGACCGAGGAGGAGGAGGAAGTGCTGATGTGGCAGGGGAGATGGCCTCCTCCCATGACCTCATATTGCAAGAGGCTCCTTTACTGGAAATAAACCAAGAATTAGCTCAAAATAAACAAGAAGAGATGTTTTCTCGATCGAGGACTTGAGTAATATTGAGGGAAATAAGGACTGTGAGAGAACTCCAATGGAAGGAATTAAAGGCAAAAGTAAAGAAGAACTTCTGCAGGCATTAGAAAGCCAAGGAGAAATATGCAGCTTTTATGGCAAGAAAACAAGCTGAATTAAAGTTACTACGGATCACAGTGAAGAAATTGACAATGGGTATGGCCCAGCTGACAGCTCTGAATATGATGCTTCAACATCAAAGGACGAGGAAGGAGCAAGCGACAGACACTCCCATGAGTAAATCTTCACCCTATTATTTCAACCACTGATGCAAATGTGAACAGGGCTGGCAGGAAAACCGAGGGATTCAAGTTCCTAGAGCCCCAAGAGGTGAATGTTTTGAATAACTCAGTGGAGGTAGAGGGCAGTGATATTAAGGCAGAAGTTCCTACTGAAAACTAGGTCTAAAACTGAGCAAAGGAGCCGAAGGTTTAAAACTGCTGTACAAGATAAAGAAATGCCTAATGTAGTTTCAGGACTGGAAAACAATCCTAAGTCTGGTAATACAGTCCCCAGTTCAACACAGAGATTCAAAACGGCCCAAATACAGAGGAAAAGAAAACTGGGGAAGTCATTTTCCAAAATAATCCCTTTGAACAGACTGATGCTACCATTTTTTCTTTCTTAGCACGATCTGCTAAACCAGGATCAAAGGAAGGGAAAAACAGGAGAGAGGCTATTATGTTGGCAAAACGCAATCTAGTTGGGCCTAATACTCATAAAGGGCCTGTAGAACACAAGGGACAAAATATATCTATGCAATCCTGTCCAACAACAACTACAGAGGCAATTGGCAAAGCATTTTCCCTACACAATAATCAGGGACTTGAACCCTTCTGCAGTTGGTCACCGGGAAAAGCCCTACAGGAGGCAGGATGGAAGAAATTGCCTTCAGGCCAGTGGTTGCCAGACCCTCCGTGGCCTGCAAACACCCCAGAATGGTGTCCCAGGGGTTTGCCTCAAATCTCTGTTGGGGAAAAGGGAGTACAAATCCAGACTCTGCCCAAGATATGGGGGATGAAAATATGGGACAGCTTCAGAATATAACTGAACTGATTATACTGAACAAAGAGCCTTTAGAGAAAACATACGGAACCCCGGGGATCCAACACAGGACAGGAAGAATGAAACAACCTTTGAGGGACCCCAGATCTCAGAAGAGGAGCGCACCTGAAGGTGAAGAAAAACAAACTGACCACCCTGCCCAGCGCCCACTATTGTCAGAACTATTTGCTAAATCAAAAGAGGCTG
This sequence comes from Neoceratodus forsteri, assembly GCA_016271365.2. Lineage (NCBI taxonomy): Eukaryota > Metazoa > Chordata > Ceratodontiformes > Ceratodontidae > Neoceratodus > Neoceratodus forsteri. The sequence goes on along the minus strand of CM057453.1, from coordinate 24,554,562 downwards.
CTCCTAGAAGAAATGCAGTTAGGATTCCTGTACAAAGCGGGTCTGGAAATCAGGCCAGATCGGCAGTATGTGGGGAGAAGGCTCCTGAAGGACTCACTACACTTTTCACCAAAAGATGTTTATGCTTTTATAAACATCTCAGGAGAGGACAACTATGACATTAGTTTCAGATCTGCATACACCCTGGATTTGTTCTGGCAACGCTTCAATCAAGTTAAATTTTCACCTCTGTGGTCCCCCTTTATGGTGATCCCCTTGACAAAACCCCTCATTAAATATGTGACAGTGATGTTTCAGAACGAAGGGTACATGTTGATGACATTACATACGGCTTCAACAAAATGTGAAGTATTGAGTGCACCAGAAGCACAACTGGATTCTGAGATGTTTTGACTGGGGATGGAAATATAAGGTTAAATTGAGGCAACTGGAGAGTGATATAGCTATATACCAAACTCCTTCATGCTGGGTAGAGATAGAGGGGAGTGTGTTTTATTCAGGGCAGCCACGAGCATGCTACAAGTGTGGGGCTAGGACCCACCTCTCTAGTGTATGTGATCGCCCCCGCTGTGACAACTGAGGGGAGGTGGGGCACTTAAGTATGCAATGCACAAACCTGACTCGATGTGTGTTATGTGAAGACACAGGTCACACATTTCCGGAGTGTCCGTGGGCTGCAAGAAATAAGGCAATAGTCATTAGCCCTGAGCTTCTTATCCAACAAGCTCAAGAGGCAGCAGCCAAAAAAAGTGGTAGAGGCTGAAGCCCCTCCTGTGGAACACAATCCCCCAGATAAGGCTCCTGACCCTATTCCAGGCAGAAAGGAGGAAGTTGAGACTGAAGAGATAAGAATAGATGAGGAGAATAATCCACTCTGTCCCAATCCTGATAAGCCCATCCAGTGGGGGGACCTATTGCCGGTTTGCTACACAGATAAGCAATCCACTGATGTGCAGGTGATCCCTCTTCCACCCCCCAAAAAAACCCACCCTCCAAGAAGGACAACTAGGAATACAAAACCAAACCCGCCCCCACCCCCACAAGTGAGCAAGCAGGCCTAGCAGAACCTAATCCCTTTGAGGTTTTGGCTCCCACCGAGGTAGAATCAGACACAGAACAGATGGATGTAGCTCTTACACCCACACAAGCTGAAGGAGGAAGAATGATATGCTTGAGTACAAAGGGAAGAAAAAGAAAAAGGAGGAAGAAAGGGCCTTGAACTCTTAAATTAAATGGTTAGTTATCCCTGGGGTCATGTAACTGTCATAGCCTCTTACATTCCCTTAGGAGAATGGCGTTGTTTCACCTATTGATAGATCTAAAACTGGATATCTGTTTTTTGCAAGAAACATGGATGCTCACATCGGACCAACTTAGGCTGTTCCAGGCCGAATGGAGATGGGGGCCATCCTATTGGTCCTTTTGGCCAGACAGGGCCGATGGAATAGGTATCATATTTAGTACCTTTTCCTTCCAAGTAACCAAGATGGTGGATTTGATTCCAGGGAGGCTGTTCATCCCAGATGGATATTGGGATAAGGTCCCATATAGATTAATAAATGTATACAGCCCACAAACAAAAGCAGATAGAGTAGCTCTAATTTCCAAACTTCAACCTTACTTACATACGTCCACTTATGTAATCCTGGGGGTGGATTTTAATTGCGACTTACCCAAAGGGGGACTGAGGGGGGAAAGAGGGAAAACATACTGCGATTCAAATGCCTTGCAAAAATGTGTTGATATTGGCGAGCTGAAGAATTGTGCGCACTACCAATCCCAAGGGCCCAAATATACATACAAAAGGGGACACCTGACATCAAATATAGACCATATTTTTGTTTCTAGGAATCTCCCTGACCTAAACTTTCATGCTATCCCTATAGAATTTTCAGACCACCTTCTTTTACAAATAACGTTTCAAACAGCCCCCAAAAATAAGGAGGGAGAAAAGATGGAGATTAAATGTTTCAATGCTCACAGACCCTTTTGTTAAAGAGAAAATTTCTTCATTACTCTGGGCTAGGACCTCAGTGAGTGATCTCTATGAAGATTTGGGGGTATGGTGGATGGACACAAAAAAAGAGATAGCAATATGGTTCCAAAACTATGGCAAGCATAGGGCACAAAACAATTTTTTTAGCTATTTAAAACTAAGATCAACACTTCAGAACATGCTTTACAGTCTGCTATGTCTAGACAAGATTATGGCCCTGACATTGAACAGATCCAGGATGAAATGAGGAAATTTCAATATGACAGGCAAAACTTTAAATACAGAATTGCAATTTGGAACACAAAAACCCAATTGGAGACCCTTTGAAGCCTGTAAAAGAAGAAAGATATTTTAGATATGTTTCAATTAGTAGATGATAGAGGAAACATAGTGGAAGATGAGATGGGATCCATGAAATAATCTGTGGGCTTTTGGCATCACATGAGAGTTCCCCTCCTCCTTCTACAAATTTGATTAACTCTTATTTGGAGAAAAGCCAGGTAACCTTGGCCTGGGAGGATCAGGAATTTTTAACCTCTCCTTTGAAATTACAGGAAATAGAAGATGTAATTATGAAACTAAAAAATGGATCTTCGCCTGGACCTGACGGACTGCCTTATGAGTTTTACAGATCATTTTCCAAAATAATGGCAAGGTGTTTAGTAGAACTGTTTTCAGTATTTTTGACAAAGGGGTGGTCCCCCTTCAATTCACAGCAGGTCTCTTAATTTTTATATATAAGGGAGGGCGAAAGGTAGACATCTCAAACTGGAGACCTATAACTCTCCTGAATGCTGATTTTAAAATATTGTCTCAGGTTCTTAACAATAGGCTAAGGCAAATAGCTCCTTTATTAATACATCCAGCCCAGTTTTGTGGGATCCCTGAAAGGAAGCTACAACATGCATTAATGATTATCAGAGATGTAATAGAGATGTGTGGAGCTGCACAAACATCCGTTGTATCATTACTTTAGATCAAAGCAAGGCTTTTGATAGAGTATGCCTTCCTTTCCTCTTTCAGACCTTATTACATTACGGTATTCCAAAGGAATTTTGCATAAAATCCAACTTCTATATTCTAGAGTCCATGTGCAACCTATTATTAGAGGGTTGGTAATGAAAGATGTCACCATAAATACAGGGGTTCGACAGGGCTGTCCCCTCAGCCCACTCCTTTATAACTTTTCCCTGGACCCTCTGATTAGAGTTCTGAGCAATACTCAAGAATGGGAAGGTTTGGGGGGGGTCCCAGGCCAAATGGAACTGAAAATCCAAGCCTATGCGGACAATATATGCCTGTTTATAGCAAACCTGGGGCAATTGCCAACAGTAATAAAACAACTGCAGGAGTATTCTAGAGTATCTAATGCCACCCTTAATCTAAATAAATGTAAAGGGTTGTACTTATGAAATACAGAGAGGGCACCTGTAACAGTAAACCATATTTATTTCTCCTCAGAGCCACCAAAAATCTTGGGAATAACGTTTGGACAACATAATCTCCCGCTTGAGAATTGGGAAAGGGCTCTTCAGGGGGCTGAAAATAAAGTCCAGAGATGGAAGTCATGGAGGTTGTCTAAAATAAAAAGGGTACACATAATTAAAAGGTTCATTATACCCACTTTGTTGTATACAGCCATGATTTTCCCACCCCCAGTGATCTTAGAACCAGGTTATATGCATGCTTTTTTCAGATGGTTTGGGGATCCAGACTGAACCCAATAAAAAGGTGTTTTACATACTTGTCTAAACAACAAGGGGGTCTGGGTATGGTGGACCCTATAATCTTTTTCCATACCCTTTTCCTGTCTCACAATCTTAAAATTGGGCTAGGGGAACCAACCGGTGTGATATACCATTTGTTTTGTAAAACTTGTAGTGCATATTTGGAAATTTGGACTGGAAACCTTCCCCCAAAATTGCCCACCCGTATCAAAATACCAGAATACATTAAACCAGCGCTCAAAAAGCTTTGCAAATGGGAGATCACTAAAGCGGATATCTCCAGACTCTCAGGACGACAACTGTACTCACACATGGTGAGTCAAATCCATCCGGAACAACCTGAATTTAAAAATTGCCCACCAGATCTAAAGGGAGGGGTGTTAAAACAATTAAATAACAACAGAATTCCAATGCACATGTGGGAGGTATTATGGCTTTCAGCTTACGGGAGACTGAATGTAAGAGGCAATGCAAAACACAAGGCCCAAGAAGAAAGGAATTGTCCATATAACGGTTGTATAAATATTGAAGAGACAATGGATCATTTCCTTTTTACCTGTTCCTATGCAAAAGCCCTATGGGGATATTTAAACACAGAATGGAATATAAGGTGGTTAGACAGTTTAACCTATGAGTCTTTGGTCCTTGGGCATTGTCCCAACCTCAAGATAATGTATGATTATGATACTTTAATGGTGTTGTTTTGCTGTTTAAAGTTTTACCTTTGGCAGGCTCGCTGTCAATGGACACTCCAACAGAGACTGATGTCATATACCACCTATAAGACACTGATAGAACAAGCTATGGAGGCAGTGTTTAAGAAAGATCTGCAGGCTAATCCTCAGAGTTATGTTTTAAGGAAATGGAAAGGGTTGTTTGGATTTATCAAATACAAGTAAGGAGGTAGACTAAAAACCTATTTCTAAACAAGACGTGTTTAAAAAGTACTACTGATTTTTGCCCTAATAGTTTATTGGTTACTCAGTAGTTGGAAAATTATTTTTGAACAATCACTTTTAACCAGAGTATGAATGAAATACTTGTTTATTTGGGATTAAAATTGTATTCTTTCATGTGACTTAACACACTCAGAAGTAATTAGGTTTGAGAGCTACAACTAGCAAAATTCCCCTGCCACAGTGGTATGGGGAAAGATAATAAGGGGAAGGGGGGAAGGTTTCTTTGGGGTTAAGGAGTGATTATTGTGTGGTCTTTAACATACTGCATCAAGTGTGTAAAGTGAATACCTGTTGTTTTTTCTTTATGTTTGTTTTTTCTTTCCTCTTTATTTTTTGTACAATGTATTATGATTTGTGATGATGTGATATCAATAAAAAATTCCCCTACTCTTTTTGATAAGTGCCATGGGATCTTTAACAACCACCGGAACTACCACCAATCCAGGCAGGTGGGACCTCGATTTAATGTCTCACCCGAAAGACGGCACCTAAGAAGTGCAGCACCCCTCTCATGCTGCACTACTGTGTCAGTACTGGGATATTAACCCAAGTGCCAGATGTGGGAACTGATCCCATAGCCCTCTGATCTCCTGGCCTCAGAGATGAGTGTGCTACCTAGTGAGCCACTGACACTGCAATCAACGAACAGAATTTCTTGTAATGCGTGGTCAGTCCCACAGTTTACAGAGCTTATTATTAGTTAATTGCAGCTGCCAAGCTGATGTGTTGGCAATTGTTTCCTTCTGTGTGCCATACGAGAAGATGATACCGCAAGGAAGAAAAAGAGTGAGAAATACAAAATGATAAATAAAATGGCAAGAGGACTTGAAGAAAGAAAAACTAAGAAGCAGAAAAAAGAAAAGTGAAACAATTATGATAACGTGAAAAAAATGGAGAATGGGAAAGAGGTGAGACTAGATTAAAATGATATAAAGAGAGACTGAAAAAATGGACAGAGGATGACAAAGGTAAAGCAACACACAGGCAAATAAACCAATCGGCTAAGTGTAGTAATTAGGATTCCTTTTTTTAACAAACATATTTACCAAGGACTGCAGAATTGCATTATTTCATTTTTGGTGGGGTGCTGCTTCATATTTCTTTATAAATGGGTACACTCAGGGAGGTTAAGAGCCTTGCTCACTGTCATGTAACAAGTACTGCATGTGTCTTCAAAACTGGGTCACCTGAGTCTCCTGGTTCACAGTTCAGGGCTCCAACCACTAGACTACACTAACCCAGTTTCCAGCAGCAGTCAGCTACAGTAACCAGGTGACACAGCTTCCCCAGTAAAGACAGTAGAAACAGCGGTCTGTGTGTGTGTGTGTGTGTGTGCGTAAGGTTATTCTTTATTGCTTTGGGACAACCTAGTCAACCACTTATCTCTGCATGCCTGCTTATAACTGGCTGTTCGGTACCTTGGCAAGAAAATTGGGGGCCCCTTAGTTTACAGAGGAGAGTGGCTTTGCCCATCTCAGACATGTCCCTTAAGGGCTGCTTCAGTAGGACATGGGGCTTGAAATAAATAAAAACAGGAACAAATGCAAACCTGGACAGGCACTATCTGCTATTGAGCCTCCACCCCACACTGTGTAAGGGCCTTCCATGGCTACAGAGGTTGGTGATGCCTAAGGTAAACTTTTAATATATAGGAGAGTTTGCCAGAGGGAAATTGGGGGGGGGGGTTACAGAGGTTTGCTCACCACTCTCAGTGTTAGTATTTCACCCTCCAAAACTGTAAAAGATAGAAGAACAGAGCAAATTATCCCTGCTTCTTCTAGATCCTTTGTGGTCAGCAGCCTCCGGGCCTACACAATCTCTGATTTACACCACTGCTGCAGGTACGACTACAGACTATTTGGTCTCTGATGTTTTAAGCTTGCTTAGGTCATTCCTCTGAATCTGGAGCGTGCTGATGAAAGACCACTGGAATCTATGTTGTACACATAAAGCAGCAGCAGCATCTGTGAGTCAGCTACAAGTTCTGACAATTACATTTATCATCAGCATATTTTTATTTCTTACCGACGTTTATAAAGCTTCTTTTACAGCTCATTTTATAATTAGTGACTCAATTCATTAAAGATGGCCACCATTATTTTTAACGTTGCACACTGGGTTCATACTGTAGATATATTATGAGGGTGCTAGCATACAGTTGTGATAGTAAACAACAAAGAACTCTGTGAAAAATGTTTAATTTATTCTCAATAGGTGTGGCCAGAGAACAGGGACTTTTGAAAACTTACAAAACCACACATCTCAGTTTAGCAGGGAAATGCAATGAAAAAAACCATAGCTATATTGATGTTTTTTGGCAGTAATACTGTATTACTAAAAAAAACTATATGATTAATTTTTTTCTACTAATAAATACTACTGCTATAATATATGCTCAGTACATTGTTATGTAAATAGATTGTTTCAGGAAATTTAACTTCAAAAGAAATACAAATGGGGCAGGACTATAATTTTTGCACAGTCTACTTATGAGACTGGCAACATAAGTCCAACATTCTTAACTGTCATCTCCTTTCACCACAAATTTCTACGTATAAAAAATGTTGTCATGCTAAACATTATTGTTCAACAAAATGTCAAAAGATCCTTTTTGCCAGCTAATTAAAACATAATATTTTGCAAAATCAAAAGGCACCAACACTTCAAGGTATTTGGATGCACATCCCGTGCCAATCAGTCTTTTCAAGTTCCACTGTCTTGACAATATATCTTTTCCTTCCAATTCTAGTGATAATTACATCAATAAGCAAAGGAAAAAAGTCTGATTCAGCATATTTTGTAAGTCATTAATTAAAACAATTTTATTGCTACCACTGGGATTTTTCAAGGACAGCAAAAACACATTCAAAATCAGAACAGCACACATCATCAGTTTGGATATGTTTACAGCCTGCTTTCCTTTCCTTCCAGTCTCATGATTAAACATCCTGATATTTCTATTAAAATTGGGGTATTTAGCATATTATGTTTTATATACATACTAGGTGGTTCCTGGGCAGTATTCTGCGCTAGTATTTTTTTCTTAAACAAAATGAAAAATCTAATATGCAGCTTGACTTAAAAAAAATATATGGTCTGCCAACAATCCCCTTGAAAGTCTTACCGAAATGGAAGATTGATTCCCTGACTAAATGCTAAATCAAGTTAACATTTGCAGTTCTGTTGTGACAGGGCTTTTTCAGTTTCTCTGCATGTAGTAAAAATAGATAGATAAATATTTTTTTCTCTAGCCAAATCATGTTTGGTTATTGCTCACAAACAAAATGAATTCTCCTTTGCAGTAATCAATGAGAAAGGGCATTTCATTTGGCAAAGTAGACCTAAAACATCTGAGGAACCAGTTTTGCGTTGACTTCTTATTGAACAGGATCCTCCAACAAACAAGATGTTAACATTTCCTTTCTACATGTCTAATGAGAACATGGGTGTGGAGCTTTTCTTGTAATTAAAGCCAGCTATTATAGTGCTTAGGTGGGTATGAACACATGACAGAATGTGTGTTCAGTGAGAGTTAAAGCCAATGGAAACTCCAGCACTGTGTGCTGAGGCAGAAGGCTGCAGGCTGTGTTCTTCTTAGCACACTCTCCAGAGTATCTCAGTAGCAGACATTAGCTACAGGTAGATTGAAACAAAGGTTTGGAAAAAAAAAAAAAAGAGATTGCAGCCATCAGTATTTCCAGCTCCGACTGCCCATCGCTGCTTTTGTTTGTGTTTCAAGTCTCATTTTCAGTACACCTGCGACTAGGGCCTAGATCTTCTCATGAAATCAGCAACCTGGAGTGTGCAACTGCACTTATAAAATGGACATTTGTTTGGAAAATGGTTTTGTAAATAGGAAAAAGGAAGTTATACAACTAAGTTATTGCATGGTACTTTTTATTCTGTAATGCATCTTCAAATTATTCTGTCTTTTTTCTCAATGGTTTAAAATCTCAGCATGAATACGCTTGTAATGGCTGTGTTTATGTAAGCAGAAGTTCTCAAAATATAGCCCTGATGACACATTCAGGCAGCAGCCTCATATCTTCTACCATAAATAATGAACAGTAATACAGGTTCAGTATGTTCACTTTCCTCGGTTTCCCTCCTCTCACTCCTCCCCCTTTTAAAGTATGACTATGCAATCTTTGGATCTGCGTGTTCCTGGTATATAGTGGAAGAACACTTTATCCTCCTGCTTCACTATCTCCACTATCCTCAGCTCTGTATTCTATTTGGTGCCCTTCTCAATTTGCTAACCTCCCTTGCCTTGATAAGTTAGTCTTGTGGTCTTCCTACATTTAGCTGAACTTGTTCTTTTTTAAAGCCTTCTTTTTTACTTTCACAGCTACCCAACACCTCCCTCGCGTACCACAATGGTTTCTTCACTCTTTTGCTCCTTCCCACCACCCTAACATAGAGACCTATAGCATCTAATACCCCCTTCTTGATTAGGTTCCACCTGCTTTTACCCCCTCCAGCTTTTCTCTTAGCATGCCCTGCATTTTCCCAAAAGCCACCCTTCTCAAATCCAGCACCTCTGTCTGGCTATGGGTTGTATCTAGATCAAGCATGATATTGAACTACACTGTTCGATAATCACTGATATCCAATGGATCCTGAACTGTGACCTGCCTGACGCTGTCCCAATTTGTGAGGAACGCATCAAGCAGCAAGTGACATTAAAATAAATAAATCCATTTGTTGTAAACATATTCACTGAATGGGTGATAGACTCCTCGAACAGACTGCCAGCAGAAGTGATCGAGGTTAGAACAGTGCAGCGCTTCAAGCATGCAAGGTATAAAAAAGGAGAAAAGAGGCAGGGAGGTGAGAGGGCCACAGGTGACCAGATAGGGTCTGCAGAGGCAGAATAGGAAGGAAACATATGGGCAGATGGGGAAGGCTAAGCAGTCTTCCAGTCATCAAATTCTATGTTACATATTGAGTTTAAAAGTTATACTTTCTTCAATACCCACTCTATTAAGAAAAGTAATGATAGCTGTTACCCTAGTAAAATTCAACATTGTTTTCAAACTTGATATCTGATATGCAGATCTAGGATGTTCATATACTGATAGAAAGTGTGCTTAAAATTTTATGTCACAGAAAGAGTAGCTCAAAAGACCAACAATGTCACAAGTTCATGGTGCACTTACCAGGCTGAAAGTAACATCTTAGACACAACACTGCTAAAGCAGTAAAGCAGTCAGCACTCTGGGGGCCCAGTAATACTCTAGAAATCTTCAAAGGATGAGCAAAGTTGTTCAAATGTAACTAGATTCCTTTATTGAGAATAATCCCACAAAACGCAAACAGCAAAACAGACAAGCACCTCATCTCCAGACGTGAAAGTAGATGAACAATGCTGCACTGCGATTTAAAAGGCTGTAGATCAGTTCAAAATGGTTTTGTTGGATCTGCCATGACACCAGCGCCTACCTGGCACATGTGTCATGGTTGATCCGACAAAAACATTTTGAACTGACTACAGCCTTTCACATCACCATGCAGCATTGTTCGTCTTCCTGCATGTTTTGAGATGAGGTACCTGTCTTGCTGTTTTGCATTTTGTGGATTATTCTCAATAAAAGAATCATTTGAACTTCTTTGCACATCCTTTGAAGATTTTTGGAGTATTACTGGGCCCCTTGCTTACTGCTGTGGCAGTGCTGTGTCTAAGATGTGCTTAAAATTTGCTGCTTACAAAGTATTAATGAGTTTGTCAAAAACAGTTTTAGGCACAACAGTTTTAAGATCATATTTTATTGTATACCAAAGATAATTATATTCAATTACAGCACTTGCTTGGAGTTTTATGAAGCAATCCCACTTTATAGATTTAATTATACAACAATCCAGTCCCCCAAAAGATGTGAGAAGCCACATTCCCCTCTTTGGCAAAATACTGACTGCTCTCTTCAGCTAGCGGGTTTCAAGCTTGATCAGATTTGCTCTTCAGCCTCCACAGCCTGTTAATAAACTATTATGTGTGCTCATTCAGCCATCCTAAGATTCTGCAACTTCCTTGAGATAGCTTCAAAAGAAATTTGCAGAGACATCTTTGATAGCAGGGTGGCCCCAGGGATCTCTTTATCACCACTTGTTTTGCATCTCCACAGAGGATAACAGGTGACATGGCCTGAGACAGATGATATTTCACTACCCAAATGTAACATACAAGCCATCAAAACCCCATTAATCTCTTAACAGTTCTTGCTTCTTCACAGGTTTGATTGCCATCCTCACCATCTGAGAATTCATGAGTCACATTAATCTTTTTTTTTAGGGAGGAGGGGCAAGACTCCGTCTTAAGATGCACTTAAAACATCACACATGCTGTCTGCATAATGTGATCAACTTATGCTGAATATTGATCCCCCCTGCAATTATGATACTCAAGGTCATGACACATTCAAAAAACTCCAAGCCTCCCATGTGGCTACTGTAAAGCATAAAAAGTGCTGAACATAAAAATACTTAACTTACCATTCTCGCTGTCGGACTTGTTTTCATGCTCTGTATCAGTCAGGGTGAGGGCTGAGTTAGAACGGCTTGATAGACAGGAACTGCGCCCCGATTTGACCCCCCTGCCCCAAAGTCTCATAGCATGCTCCGGAGACATCACTGCTTCATTTTCAGTGTCAGCATCTGACCCTGCGCTGATAGAGTAACCTCTGTGGGGAAGCCCCATTTCTGCACAAAAAGCCAACCCTCGTCGAGTTGCTGGTTCACAAACTCCTAACTGCCTCAGGGTAAAATTCTGTCCTGTTTAGGGATGAAAAGCAACAAAAGTGATTTGTTTTTCACTTTAAACCCAAACATGTAGCCTCTCAAAGTTTACAACTTACTCAAGTATCACATAAGGTGTTTTGCTAAGCTTCTCTCGTGTTATGCTCAAGTGGACTCTTTTGTCTCTGTGACACTGGAGTATTTCTAGTCAGCCCCATATTTTAACACCACTTTGTCAACTTCTTAAGAATCTATGAAGTGCTCTAAGGTAGTAATGAAACATAATCTGACAGGTAAATTAGGATGGGATCATTCTTTACCAAAAAGGCCTCTGGAGACAGTTGACCGATTGTGCCTTTAGAAATGTGTGAAACTCGATAGCAAGGCTTTGTTGGGATTAGCTCAGTTTGCCCTAACCTGAATTCTAAAAGAATGGCCCACTTCCCTATTTGGGATGCAACTCGGTTGACACCTGTCAAGGCCAAGAGAAAAGAATCCTTCCTTACAAAATCAGAATCAAATGTTTTCTCTTAAATAATCTAAAAGGTGCAGCAGATCTTGCTCAAGCACATCTTCCTCACTTTGATATTTCAAGGCCAGAAAAAAATGCACACAGGTCATGCATACATCAAAGCATGAAAAGAAGAAGCATAACTGTCAGGTCAATAAATCGACAGATTAGCAAAAATCATACTAAACAAAGTGGACCTCAAAATCTGACAAAATTTGTGACTTTTAAAAAAGAGTTAAGGGACTTTATTAATGATGAACATTCTTGTACTCATTAATATTAATAAATATGATATTTATACTAAGAAGTGATGGTGCAGTATTAGCCAATGCTATGCCTTTGAAACACAAATTGTACTGAGAAGAAATTAAAGAAATGATGTGACTTAAAGCAACAGTATTTGTTAGTCACCCCAAAACATTATCATCTAGTTGTTTTTTGTGTAATAGTGTGTTTCTGGCAAAACATCAATATGCCCATTTATTTTGTTTCATTCCTGAGCAGAGATATGTCTATAGACTTTTTTTTCTTTTTCTGCTGTCACCCAGGTATGCTCCCTGTTCAGGATATGCTGTCACATAGACGGCAGGGAAGATTTTCTCCTGTGTTTCACCTCCCTCCTCCTGATGGTGTGAGGCATGCCATTAAGCTTTGGCAATGCAGCATGCCCCTGCAGAGGAGAAAGCTCTCTGGCCTGCCCACAGGGGTTGTAATGTGCCACCAACCCTCCACAGCTAAGGTAAGCTGCCCTCCAGCAGACTCCGATGACCCAGCCTTGCTCCTGACATGATGACCAGAGTCCTCTCCCAAACTCCAATCATCTGCAGTGTATAATGCTGTTGCTGGACCATTGGGGCAGCCCTGAATAGGTGGCTCCAACATTTTTAAAAGTTCCTAATCTCTTACCATGACCACCATAAAAAATAAGCGAACATCTGTGTGTGCTACTGTGCCTTCAAAAATTCAAGCCCTTCAAAAACATGTCAAATCAAGATTTAGGAAATTGACCAAGGTTCTCCATGGCAAGGTCCTAGAACAAATTAAGTCAAGAAATAAGATCTGCATCCTCATTAAATCATTTGAAGGAAAGGTTAGAAATTTGTCTAGTTTATCATTGTAACTCGTTAAAACTCAGAGTACAAAATATGTTTGAACATACAGTATATAGTTTCTGGACATATATATACATTATGCACTTGGAGCATAATTATCCATTATTATAGGATGTCTGTTTATTCTGCCCTTTGTATATTTTATATTTTGTGCATTTGAAGACTTGAGTACCTAATAATTTGTGCAAATATATTTGTAAATGTTGCTGAAATGTTCACAGGAAGACTCTGATAATAGGAATAATTTTTAATAGTCTAATCCAGGAACAATTGAGACTTTATGTACAGTACTAAAAACTTGTGCAGGAACCATCCATATACTTATATGCAGTACGGATATTGTATGAATATAGTATGTATAATTAAAAATGAACTGCAGCACAGGAGAGTTTTAAAAATTGCTGATGGCAGCCATGTTTATTGACTCAAGACAATATTTAAAAACTAGTAACAAAAGCTGTTTAATAAACTATCAGTGAGAATTAAAAATACCCTGATGCTTTATCTGCAGATTCCAGGAATACATCGATGCTAAAATCCTACATGATGAAATTGTTTGCTGACTAACAGATACTGCAGCTTTGACTGAGAATTAAACTCAGGCCCACGTAGCACCATCTTGGTGCTTGACCAACTGAACTATCCAGCACCAAGCCTCCCTGGCTAGCAATACCATCCCCGAGTGCCTTTCCTTCTCAAACTGCAAACTCTGAAGCTAGGAAGAATTTATTTACGTGGTTGTTGATAACCTGATATTGTTTCCCAGTTAAAGCAGTGGTATTTGTTTCCAGGTATCAACAAACAAATAAATAAATTTTAATGGAAGGAAATGATGGCATAGTTTTAGCTACTGATAAGCCTTTGAAACACATATTATAATGAGAAACATAACTGGGAACTGAATCCAGGGCCACAGTACACCATACTGGATCTTTCTCTTTGCCATTTGTGTTTCAAATGCCTAGCAGAAGCTAATACTGCACCTTAGAAAATGGGCTTTCTATTTCCTGGTCTCTGATTGATTGATACCCCTGTTGGGGGGTACATTAGCTTTCCATAGACAACCAGGAAATAAAAAGTACCAGCCCAAGTGCCCCTCCACTTATTCAAATATTCCCTGTGCCCACACAACTTGCTAATTGGCCCAAACCACCTCCAACAATTTGAAATTGCCTCCATTTTTTTTTCCTCTGGCTTAGTGAGATTCCCCCCACACACACACCTCCTAATCAATGCCACCTGCCACATGAAACTGTACAGCAACCTCCTCGGGGTCTGCTTCTGGCTACATTAACGTATTGAGGTCTTATGCACTTGGTTCCATCACTGACAGCATCATCAAATCCCAATCACCTAGACCTCTGGCCAGTCTCTTTCTCTACCACAAATCCAATTATGCTTTGTGCTCTGTGGATCATGTCCCTGTTCTCATCCCAAGACATCATACCTCAAAAGGTGGTCGTGCCTTCGCCTGTCATGCACTACTTTTCTGGAACACACTCCCCTTAACCCTACATCAAAATGCGTCCCACATCTCCTTTAAGAGAGAACTACTCCACTATCTCTTCTCCTCTTGTGCAAGCTCCTGCTTCAAACCACCATAGCCCAATACTCTTAATTCCCACCCCTCTCTATTATTGTTCCCCTGGGACCCTGGAGACCACTCCAATAAGGAACATTTCTCTCAGTCTCATTCTTCCTACTTCTTGTACCATCCTCATTCCATTTCTTCTCTTCCTTCTATCAGAATACCTCTGTTTTGGGCTTTCTCAACTAAACTGCTCAACCCTCCTCTTCTTCCACCATCTAAATCAGTTTTGAATTACCTGCACTTACCTCATCTTCCTCCCCCCAACCTATTGCCTTCTCTCTCAACTTTTCTCTCTCTATCTCTCTCTTCTCCGTACTAGGCTTGGCTACTACCCTTACCCCACCATATCTATCCCCTCCATTTTTTGACTCCTCCTCACTCCTCCTTTCTCTCTATCACCAATCTCTGCCTGGCTACTACCTGCTTTCACAGCACTTTATTCTTCACTTGTTGACATACGGCTCAGTTACGTCTTAAATGACCGGTTTACTGTCTCTTATATGTAAACTTAAATACTGTATTGTCTTTTTGTCTTATTTTTGCCACTATATATGTTTCAAACATTTGTATATCAATTATATTTTGTACAGATATGTATCTACTGGATGTTTCTGTCTCTGTACCCTTCCAGGTCATGCCTGAAAATAGTCTTTTGGCTAGTGCACCTTACCTGGTAAACAAAACCTAAATAAAAAAAAAAATTATAGCAAATGAAAGAAAATACTCTTTTTTAAAATACAAGTTAAGCCATCAGTCTGATTGGCTTTACATCATCGCGGTCACCAGTGAGTTATTCAAAACTGTAGCACGTGCCACTTATCATGGAAATGACTGCTCCTAGCCATGTACTTAACACCTGGCAAAACAATTTAAAAAATGACAAAAGGAAAGCCTTCTCACTTGTTGAACATGACATTTTATATCCTGAACATAGAGGCCTGTTGCTGATTTATTTGTGTTTCACCACCCAATACTACTCCTATACTCCCTTGTCCACAGGTAAGCTGGTCCTACTGCACTGCACTAAATTTTCCCACACCACAAAATGCTTTTTATTGTATAATAAAATTCTAATAGTAAGGAAATGACTTGGTGTCTCCACACTGTGGCTGCCCACCAACCCCCTGCCCCCTGTCCTGCTTGCATCCCTACTTGATTTCTGCAGAGTGCAGCAAGCAGCCTGCCCACCATCACACTGCAAGCTGATTCACATGACCCCATACACAGATTTACCTCTATGCAGCAAGGTATTCTTTGCCTCCCACATCGCCACCTTCCTCTTCACGCACCTCCACACCAGAAGAAAACTGTCTCCTCACTGCAATCTCTCTGAGCGGTCACACAGTATCCCGACCAGGTATTTACACAAATAAGTAATGAAAAGTCACGCAGCCACAACTCCTATTTTCTTTTGCTGTCACCCATCCAACATGCAAACAGGAGCCTGCTTCACATCTCACAGCCCTAGACTGGCAGCTTCTGTCACAAACTGCAAACCAGCATGTATCCCCATCTTACTACCAATAGGACAAAAATCCATACTGGTGGAGGAACTTCTTTATTACAAAATTATTATAAAACATATTTGAAACTAACTTTTAGCTTTTTTTAATTGTTTTTTTCTTTACAGTGCCCATTTTCTAAGTGCAATAATACCCTCCAGGGTGAGTGGTATTGGGAAATACTGGACCTTTCAGGGGCTATAAGGCATTCTGCCTGTGGCATTGGACCTCATTACGCCCCGGGCGGTCCAGTATTTCCTAATACTGCCCACCCTGTTGGGTAATATTGCTTACATTGATTACTTCAATCTAAATGGTTTCAAGCTACATAATTTTTAGTTTGTGAAAGAAACTGCATGTCACAGAGTAGCTACTGAAGTTGACCTCATGGTTCAGCCAACAGAAAACTAGGATAGTATTCCAAGGGGCTAGGTTCCATTCTCAGTTAAGTCACAGTCTTGCTTTCTCATTACAGTTTGTGTTTCAGTGGCTAACACTGCACCAAAAAATCTTAACATCCAGTTTGTTCCTAGCCACAGGATTTCAGAGAAGAAAACTGACTGCAGGATATTAAGGGTAGTAGTCAGTTTGCCTCATAGATCAGTTGGGAGAGCACCAAGATGGTATTCCTGGTGGTGGTGGGCTTAATTCCCAGTAAGGTCACATTATTTAAAGGACATCTAAACAAGCTTTTTTGTTTTTACAATAAACATTTCAGAAATCTGGCTTCATTGAGCGGTAAAAGAAAGACTACTGTTTACACTGATGCTGAAACTGCATTTATATACTTAACATAAATATAGTTTCGTAGCATTTGAAAAATGTAAAAAATAGCCTTACCTTTTAAAAAAAACACCACTCTGTCAGATCCTTAAGATGGACACTGAACGTGCTACATGATTATGTAATAGGACTGAGAGGAAAAGAGCTGTACTGCTCTGTATAGAGCTAACCAGTGCTTGTTTTATGCCCTTAAGATAGCATTTTCCCCTAAAACGATCAAAATAATGACTTAACATGTGTATTATTTTTCTAAGCACATGTGTTGGGCTATGATTTTGATCTCTTAATTAGCTTAACTGCTGAGATCATGCAATGCTATGCTGTAAGCCTCCATCACTTTTGCCAACCACTTGAAAAGTACTGCAGTAAAAAACCTGTAAAATACCTGGTGGTCTAGTGGTGTTCTCCCCTTCGCTATAGCACAGCACTAGTTCAGAGCAAAATCCAAAGAGAAATAGTACTTTGTTGTCTATATTTTAAAAATAAATGTCCTGTACACCTTCTGATAGTAAATACCGCTGCCCTAAACATTGCTATCCATTTGCACTGCTCCACAATACAAATTTGGACTTGTAAAATACCTGGTGGTCTAGTGGCTTTATCCCCTTCTGCAATGCACAGTAGTCATCCAGTGTAAAAGCCAAAGAAGAAAATGTCCTGTTTGCCTCCTGGAAGGAGAACTTGCCCGTACCCCCCCATCTGCCAATTCATCCTCCCACCTTCGTCAAAATACACTTCCGTCAGTCGCAGACTGCTTCAAAAACTATGTCCGCTGCCCCTAACAAACTGCTTGTCCCACAAAGAAAGGCATGCCACAAACCCACTCAGCAGGTCAGCCCTCTACTCCCAAAGTGCCAACCTCTGAGTGCAGTCTTGTGAACAGTTAACAGAAACAGGGTAACCCTCCTGTCTGTTTTGTGGGTTCGAATCAACCTTTGGTCTCAAATCTTGGAGGGATTCAGTGAACCTCTTGTTAGTGTACCCAATGTACAGGCTCAGATAATTCTGCTCCTTTGGGGGGGGGCAGATATCGTTTGCCTATGAGCACCTAACCAGGCGTACAAAATGAACCCTTAAAACTCTATTAAAGACCTCAGAATAAATTCTTACCTTTTCCCAGTTTGGTAAAACCAGTAAGCTTTGTGCAGTGTCAGCTTTAACCATGTATGCTTCCCTTGTCAAGAAAAAGACATTCAAAGGCACACCAAGTAGTCTCTAAAGTAGAGGTTTACTTCAAAATAGATAAAAAATGTAAAATGTAAATACAGAACCATATATCACAAAACATACAAATCACTTAAAACAGGTTTAAAAGTGCAGACAAAATCTCCTATCACAGTATACTTATCTCCTAACAGTGCCTGATGTTGCTTTTTCAGAGTCCAAACATTTGTGTGTAAATGCAAAACAGAATACTGTTTAAAAAATGGCTTTGCCAAGCTCTTTGCATGAGGTCACCTAGCTCCTCCCTGTCAGAATATGAAAAAATATATTTATGCAAAACAGGATGTCTTATCAAAGGTAAATTAAAATTTCTGTGACCTCAGCAAAACTCATTTTGTTTTCAAATGACTTTCTTTGACCTATGAGCAGCTTTCCTTGGCTTTTACTCTGGACCACTGCTGTGCATTGCAGAATGGGGACACAGTTACTAGACCACCAGGTATTTTACAAGTCCGAATTTAGTATTGTGGAGTGATACAAATGGACAGCAATGTTTAGTGTGGTGGTATTTACTATCAGAAGGCATACAGGACATTTTAAATATAGATAACAAAGTACTACTACTCTTCGGATTTTGTACCAGATCAGTGTTGTGCCATGGAGAAGGGGACAATGCCACTAGACCACCAGATATTTTACAGTTTTTTTACTGTGGTACTTGCAGTTTGGCAAAAGAGACAGACTTACAGCATAGCATAGAATGATTTCAGCAGTTAAGCAAGCAATAACACATGACGAGGTGTGGGTTACATGCTGATAAGAGCCTGCTCAGGTGTGCCTTATGCACCTGGGTGTGCTCTTATCAGCATGTAATCATGTAAACCACACCTCAGAGTGTTACTGCACTTATAAAATAGGCCCTGCAAGTAAATAAAAAAAAAAAAGGAAAGAATATGTTGACCAATTTAGAAAAAAGAAGTTTTTAATAGCGTTGATAGGAAAAGTAGTTCCTGTAACACTGTATCATGATGTGTTTGAGGTTGGCTTGCTGCCCAGTAGAGGGATCTTGTCCCTAGAAAACATAATATAGAGGCTAGGTCTCCCCCCCCCCCCCAAGTAAACATCTTTGGAAGTATATGTCTTTTTGCCTGCCTTAGTTTAGATGTTTCTATTTCCTGGCATCTGTGGGAGCAACCACGGTCCATGTCTCAGGATGATGTCTTTTGAAAAGTGAAAGCTGTAGCATGGAATATGAAAGCTGCTAGAAAGGAGAGCAGCATGGCTTATACAACGTGGTGGCGAGAGGGAAAGGGATTCGCTAATGGAGCTTGAACCGGACAGGACACTGAGGTTATGACAGCAGAGTACTGTGGATTGGGAACTGGAGGGAGAATGCTAAGTAGCCGTTGTTGCTGTTTTGTGGAGTTTTTGATAGACCGCATGTTTAGAAAGTGAAAGGTGCAGTGTGGTTAATGAAGTGGCTAGTGAGGAGAGCAACGGGGTTTACAGTTTAGAGTACTTGGCGGGCTGGGGTTCTCAACAGAGCTTGAAATGTACAGGACACTGAGGTGACAGCACCACATGTTGATTTATAATGTTTGCTGAGTTTTAAACAAATGTAGGAGTGGGTTTGGGTGGTGTTTTGTTTGAAGTGTTCAGTTTCAGTAACAGATCCAGTGTAAGCTGTGAGAAAGACATCGTGTTGTGAGCTGTGCCAGTCTGTGTTTCTGTTTTCGGCTGGCAGAGCTCAGTCATTCCGTGCTGTTGTGGGGCTCAGTAGTGGAGGGGTAGTGCCGGTTGGCTACTATATCATCTGATAAGGACACGGCTCAGATGATGTAGTAGCCAATCAGGATACTTGATTTCTTTAGCCCATTTCATAAAGTCAATTAAGAGATCAAAATCACAGCCTAACATGTATTTAGAAAAATCATTCACGTTAAGTCATGATTTTGATCGTTTTAGGGAAAAATGATAACCTTAGGGCATTAAAAACAAGCACTGATTAGCCCTGTACAGAGCAATGTAGCTCGCTCCCTCTCACTCCTATTACATAATCACATAGCGCATTGGTTGGCCATCTTGGGGATCTGGCAGAGCAGGTTTTTTTGAAAAGGAAAGGCTATTTTTTACATTTTTCAAATGCTATGAAACTTGCATTTATGTTAATTATATAAATACAGTTTCAGCATCAATGTTAACAGTAGCCTTTCATTTACCTCTCTATGAAGCCAGATTTCTGAAATGTTTATTGTAAAATTGTAAAACAATTGTTTAGGTGTCCTTTAATTTGTGTTTCAAATTCTTAATACTGGCTAATACAGCAGATCACCTCCTTCCTGCTAAATAAATCCCAATGACAGAATTTTTAGTTAGATAAATAAAGTGACTGTGGGAAGCTCAGCTATCCAGTTTTCCTGATGGCTCAGGGAGAGGCACACAGGGATGGAATTTCTGGGGCCCTGGGTTCAATTCTCAGCTAGGTCACATTATTCTTTTCTAATTATGGATTGTGTTTCAAATGAATTGCTCTCAGTCATCTCAGGAGTCTAATCAGATGGATTCCAATTAAATCAGATGGGTCATGATGATGCCTTATTTCTCTTGTTTGTAAATGTGATATTGTAATCATTTTCTACTACTTCCCATATGTCACCTATTGCTTTGGGACATGGTCATAAACAGGACTATCAGTCTCAATCTATTTTACCCAGTTATCAATATATCTTAATGCACACACTGTCATGTGTAATTACTTACAAATATAAATAGATAACATTATCCCTTTTATTTATGGTATACATACTCAAAACAGAGGATGCCCAATGGTCTGACTGAAAATATGCAATTTATCCTCCTGAGTGAGGGGGTAGGACCATAGTACATGAGTGACAAAGTCAAGAGTGAGTTACAGAAGTCCATTCCCATCACAAATGGAGATAAACTGCATATTCTGAATCAGGCTATTGAGTACTGAATTCATGCAACATCAGTTTATAAGTTTTACCTTTAAAATCATCTGTTTATGTAAAGATTAAACTGATTCTCTTTGAATTCAGCAGTTAGCTTCAGGACAAGGCTACTGCAATGTCATCAGCATTGTTGAAGCTGCTCTCTGATTGGTACTTAGGTTGAGGATAGTCTTTGTGACATATCATACACCCAGATATATGTTTATCTGGAGGTTAGGCAGTGCGATAAATGTATTGGGAACATTTATTACCACTGGTGATGTATGAATAGTGGATATTCCACAGGACATGCAGAACAATGCTTTGTATTCACTCAGGAATGTTGCCAACAAAACTGCCTAGCAACAACTGGCAGAACAAAGCTGAACCCAGGGTTCTAGGTCAGAATTGTTTGCAACATTCCAGAGTGAATAAAAAGCTTATTTCTGGATGCCTTATGGAATGTCCTATTATACTACAGAGCACTGCATGCCTTTGTAATGAGACTACAGGAAAATTAAAATATGCTGCAAGGAAAATAACGGCAGAATAAGCATTTTTATTTAGCCCTGTTATTCATCCCTTTAATGGCATAAATGAAATTATTCTCTGTTTTATTTATGTATTGATTTATTTACCATTTAAAAAAACAGCATTGCCTCATTTAGGTACAAGGGAATGATTTAGTTAACCTTAGGAATGTGACATCTTACAACTAGTTTAAGCAGCCTTATTTACTAAACATTAACTTTGACAATAACAATAAATAAGACTCTAAAAACATACAATAAAAATCATGGCCTGAAATACAACAACACAAGTTAAAGGGGAAATGAGAAAATTTCCTGAAGTTATAGCTTCATTGTAAACCTAATAAGCAGTGCGCCATAATAACAGTGATGCTTAACCAATGGCACATTTTCTTTTGTATTTAAATTGACGGAATATGGACAATCACATAACACAATTACAGAAGTGCAACTACATGGAAAAGTCAAAAGTGAAAGAAAATCTCTGTTAATTCATAGGGATAACATATATTGCACCTTCTGCAGCGGCACCAGCCAGGATGCAACACAGTAATGCTTCAGCATATCATGCAGCATATCACCAAACACTGCAGGATGCTGCTGGTAACAATGTAATTCAGAGGCAATAAAGCCCTTTTTTACTGTAGTATTCTGCAGCATGTCATTTACTGCCAGTTGCTGCATTGCATCTCTGTGGACTCTATTGTAAAGGATAATCAGAATCTGCCCCACGGACCTTGGTGTTATTTATCCGTGCATGTTAACTGGGTTATTGGCATGGGCATATGACTTCAAGCATCTAGGTTTACCTAAGGTTAGAGATAGCAAATGGTGTCTGATAAAGACATTCATCAATAATAAAATATCAGATTCTACAAGTAACTCCAAATCAAGCACTGTTTGTCAATGATTTGTCCTGAATGGTTACCTGAGTTAATTTGTGGAGACAGCGTAAGGATACAGAAATATAAAATAAAGCCAATGCAGTATAGTAATGCACTGTAACATAGTAATTTAAGGTGGGAAGGGTCGCAAGGTCCATTATGTCTGCACCACTCCATAAGCAGGGATAAAGTATGTTTATAGTATGGACATGGGGGGAGGGAGGTGTGCTCTAGAACCTTCACAAAAGAAAGGGTCCTACAGGAGCTCACTAAGCTCAGGGTGGACAAGACAATGGGACCAGATGGCATACATCCCAGGGTACTACAGGAGCTAAGGGTGGCACTAGCACAGCCATTATCAAAACTACTTTGTGAGTCTCTGAGCACAGGAGAGGTCCCAGAAGAGTGGAAAAGGGCTAATGTGATCCTGCTGCACAAGAGTGGTAGCAGGGAGGAGACAAGGAACTACAGACCAGTCAGTCTTACCTCAGTAGTGGGCAAGATTATGGAGGCACTCCTTAAGGAAAGGATAGTGCAACACCTGGAATCCATAGGAGCACAGTATCCAAGACAGCATAGGTTTACAACAGGAAGGTCCTGTCAAACTAATCTCATAGATTTCATTGACTGGGTAACCACAAGTGGTGGACAAAAAGGGAGCAGTTGATGTCACCTACCTTGACTTCAGCAAAGCTTGCGATACTGTTCCTCATAGAAGATTGATTAATAAGCTGGGTAGGCTCAGGCTGGGTCAGAAGTTGGTCAACTAGGTGGCAAACTTGTTGGCGGGCAGAAAACAGAGAGTGGTGGTAAACGGTATACAGTCAGAAGAGATGCAAGTCACAAGTGGGGTACCTCAGGGATCAGTCCTGGGGCCAGTCCTCTTCAATATTTTCATCAATGACATTGCAGAGGGTAAGGTTTGTCTGTTTGCAGATGACACCAAGATCTGCAACAGAGTAGATGATCCAGATGGGGTGGGTAGAATGAGAAGAGATCTGGATAAACTGGCAAAATGGTTGGAAGAGTAGCAAATGAGGTTTAACACAAAGAAATGCAAGATCATGCATATAGGAAAGAGAAACCCTGAAGTCACCTACAGGTTGAGAGGGGAGTTGCTGGCAATCACATGGGAAGAAAGAGACTTGGGCATCATCAACACAGATGACCTGAAATCATCCAGCAGACCACTAAAGCAGTAGGTAAGGCTAGAGGGATGTTGGGGTGTATTAGTAGGGGTATCGCAAGTCATAAGAGGGAGGTAATATTCCCTCTTTACAAGACACTGCTTAGGCCCCATCTGGAGTACTGTGTGCAGTACTGGAGGCCACACCTGCACAAGGACATTAACAAAATGGAGGCAGTCCAGAGAAGGGCAATCAAAATGGTGCAGGGACTGCATCAGAAAACATATGAGGACAGATTAATGGAGCTCAATATGTATACCCTAGCGCAAAGGAGTGAGAGAGGTGATATGATCGAAACATTCAAACATCTTAAGGGCATTAACAAGGTGAAAGTCTAACATGTTTCAATATAAGAAAAATAGCAGGACACAAGGACACATCATGAGATTAGAAGGAGGCTGATTAATGGGTAATGTAAGGAAGTTCTTGTTCACTGAAAGGGTGGTGGATGCATGGAACGGCCTGCCTCAGGAAGTGGTGGATGCAAATACAGTGCAGGGCTTCAAACAGGCATGGGATAGGCATAAGAAAGCAGCAATACAGATGAGTATGAATAGACAGGCCAATGACAGAATACAGGTCTATGGCACATTCATAAGGTAGAAAAAAAGGGCAAGACTGGATGGACCTTGCGGTCCTTATCTGCCATCAACTTCTATGCTTCTATGTTTGTTGTGCAAATATGTGCCAATTTTTAGGCATTCCCTACCCATTTCACTACCCAGGGTACCTTGAGATTCCACTGATAAGCTTCAATTTGTCTAGGTTTACCTTAAAGGCCTGTATTGTCATCATGTCCACTGTCACTACTGTCAGGCCTTTCTACAGGCTCGCCACCCTCAGAGAGAAAAAGTGCTTCCTAGCAGTAGCCCAGAACTGACAATACCTGAGCTTTAGATGTGTCCCCACATCCTTTTGCAGGATGGAAGATAAAACTCTGCTGCTTGATCTGTCTTGTTAATACCAGTGAACATGAGAAGCACTGAGATCATGTCCCTCCCCCAGTCTAATTTTCCTCCAGGGTAAGTATACTAAGGGGCTCTAGAACCTCCTCATAGCTTTTGCCCCCATACTGCCGATCATTTTGGTAGCAATGTGTTGCACCGTCTTTACTGCTTTAATGTGGGTTTTGTATTGCAAAGACCAAAACTGCATGCAGTGTTCCACAGGGGACTTGATCAGGGCCTAGTAAAGTAGCATGACTACTTCTCCTGCACTGCTGGTCACCCCAGTTGACGTACCCCAAAATTCTGCTGGCTTTCTTGACAGCATCCACAAATTGCTTGTTCAGCTTCAGCCCTTTCTCTAGTATGACCCCAGGATGACCCCAGGTTCTTTTCCTCCTTGACTACCACAAGATGAGCCTCACACAGTCTGTAGGTCCTACCTCTGTTTTACCCACCCAGGTGTAGCACTTTGTATTTGACTACAATGAATCTGAAGCTGAAGGAGTAAGACCAATTGCCCATCTTGCTAAGGTGCTCCTCAGACTTGTCCCCATCCTCAAGAAAGACCAGCACCCTGACTTGCTTAGGGTTACATGCAAACACAAGTAGCCTGCCGGAGATTTGAGATTCCTAACTGTTGATGAAGATATTGAAAAGCAGTGGCCCCAGCACCAGTCCCTGATACCTAAGAAACACTGATGAGTACTCTTCTCTACTCAGGGTAGCACACTTCCACCACCACCACCACTACCCCTTTTCTGCCCCAAGCCAGTTAGCAATCAGCCTTGTGTATGTCTTATGTATACCTTTCTGGTTTATTTTGCCAAAAGCTTGTCACATGCCACATTATCATAGAAACATAGATACTGCTGGCAGAAAAAGACCAACAGTCATCCAGGTTCCCTGAATAGGTATCACTACCTCAACCCCTGGACAAATATTTTGACTAGGTTTCTATTCTGACCCCTCCTCCTGCATCTTTCACCTCATTAGTTCACTTGATGGAACTATTAGATATCATTCTCTGTCCCAGTCATGCCTGAAACCCATTTTTATTCCCTGCCCCCACCGCCTGTCCCAGCAGACTGTTCCACAAGTCAACCACCCTCTCTGTAAAGTAACATTTCTTTAAATCCCTCTTGAATGTTCCTCCTGATGGCTTGAAATTATGCTCCCTCATTACTGCACCCCTTTTTCTGTTGAAAAAGTCCTCACAGTTCAGTCTATTTATTCTTCTTAGGACCTTGTACATCTCTATCCTCTGTTAAAGGCCTTGCTGATGTCCAGATAGACTACGTCTACAGCCTTGCCCATGTCCAACTCCCTGGACACCCCCTCAATAAAGGAAATCAGGTTGGCTTGGCATGATCTGCCCCTCATAAAGCTACACTGAAAGTGGGTTAGAACTTTGACCTCACTCAAGTGCTCCATTATTCTGTCATTGATAATGGCTTCCAGAACTCTGCCTAGCACTGATGTCAGGCTGACTGGCCAGTTGCTGCCTGGGTCTAACCTTGCACCCTTTTTAAAAATGTGGACCACAGTGGCCACTTTCTAGGCCTCTGGCACCAAACCTGTACAGGCAGACTCCTGAAAGATTACTGCAAGTTGTACCACCAATTGTTCCTTTAGCTCCTCTTTGATCCAAGAGCATATATTGTTGCTCCCTTAAGACCTATATGACCTCTTCACTAACTATGGGTGTTTACTAGCTCATGATCACCACTGATTCCCCTATTTGGACTATCATTTGGGGACTGGGCAGGCCCCAGAATCTCCCTAGTGCAGCTTTGGACATTATCTTTTTAAGAACTTCGCAGGTTGGCTGTTGCCACTTGAAGGTTTAGTGCTGCAGTGTGCCAGAAATGTTCCTGTGAAAACCCCGGTAGTCAGCACCGATCAGGAACACGAGTTCTGCAGAAAACTGTACATGCAGACTTGCCCAGTGAAGAACATGGTAACCATGGAAACATGAGGACCAGTGGGGCTTCAAGTTTTCTAGACCATGAAAGGGACTTGCTCATGTTGTTTATTACTTTTTGGTAGCTGCTTTTCAGACATCACCATTCAGAACATAGCTAGTTACTGCTCACAACCTTCAGGCATTGGGCCTATTCATCTCAAGTTAATGCAAGACTGGTAAAGTCTTCACTCAGTGAGATACAATCTCCACTGTGATCACATAGGAGCTGCAGACTGGGTGGATCACTGATGCATCAACATGTTAGACTTTAATTCTCTCTACCATTACTGCTACAGCTGATTTTCTGACCAAGTATTGGAGGTGTCTGGAATTAGCCTTCCCTTTGTTTTCCTCAAGGGAGTGTTACATACCTGTTAGGCCTATCTGTGGAAGGCCCACCAACTTTCTGTCATTAGAGACCAA
The DNA here is from genome assembly GCA_016271365.2 of Neoceratodus forsteri. Taxonomy (NCBI): domain Eukaryota; kingdom Metazoa; phylum Chordata; order Ceratodontiformes; family Ceratodontidae; genus Neoceratodus; species Neoceratodus forsteri. Next base: position 24,527,600 of record CM057453.1, on the reverse strand, counting down.
TGGCAAAAACATAAGTAACATCTTAGTGATCACCAATCAGTATACTTATTATGCACATGCTTTTCTCACATGGGACCAAAAAGCTGCCACCATGCTGAAAGTGCTGCAAGAGCACAGTATATTGATCACTATGGAGCGCTCCAACTGATTCACTCAGACCAAGGACCTGACATGCACAGCAATTTGGTGAAGGAGTTCTTGCTTTCCAGTGGCATTCAACAGTCTTGGCCCACACCTTGTCATCTGGGTCAGATTTACTGTTATGTCAAGTACGCTTGTACGTAGGGCCCTTGCTTTCTGTGGACCTTCTTCTGAGTTGCATGTTTTCTATGTGTGTGAGCACAGCTTTGACATTTTTTTTTTGCAGGGCTGCCAGATGCCTAGATGAATTTGGGCAGGCTACTGAGAACTCCTTACCCCATCTCTGAAGGGGAGGGGATCAGCCATCTTAGCCACTGACATGTGTGCATTGACCGTTACCAAAACCCCCACCTACCCACACTGCCCTGTTCTGCCTTGCTTGTGCACACTATGCAAAGGTGAGTTGCATGGGAGGGACTAGCAGGAGGTTAGAGAAGGCCGACTAACATATCAATAGGCAGGCAAGGAAAGGAAGATGTGAGTAGGCAGCAGTGCCACTGCGCACAGTGACTGAATTGATTTGGCGCCATTCGCCTGATAAGTCTGAGATGAACTCGATCACACCTCTGAATCTGTCCGCAATCCACAAGCATGTTGAGGAGGTTAGGGTGGTAAATGGTCTGACTTGGACTTGGAAAGAGTCTCTCAATCAGAGAGAGTCATCATAGATTTGTTGAAGAGTCACAGTTGAGCGGAGCCTAGCTAGCAGCATAGTGATACCACTGGTGATGAAGTAGTGCCTGAGACAGAGTTGACACCACTGCAAACAAGGAGAGGGATACAGTATTTAGTGGGTCTGATTAGAAGTTGAGAAGGACAGGCCAGCATGTGCGGTTTGAGTTTGCTGAGACCAGATCCATGGAGGGGAATAGGATCTCACTTTGGTGGCAGCTGTAAGGACCTTGGATGGTGATTGTAGTTGGATGAGATCTAAGGGCTTATTTGCAGCCAGCCAGCTGGACTAGGGGACATCAGAGGAGGATAGTCCACTGTCTGATGGGCACTGAGTGAGCTTCGAGGAGGCAACGAGCAGCAAAAAGGTATCCTACACATACTGCAAAAATTAATAGATCTGTGCTTCCATTCTGATAAAAACATGCATTTTCTTAGTTGTGAGTGGCTTGTGAGCTGAGTGTTGAACATGAACATCAGATATGACTGAGTCCACTATTACTGCAAGGAACAAAACTGACACGCATGTGTGAAGCTATGCAGAAACTACAGAAATGTTCAGTTTCTGAAAAGAAGGGAGGAATGGACATCTTTAGGGGACACTTGTATGCAAGGAAATCAGAAAAGGTATTAATCTTAAATGCACATGAAAGAAACTGCTTTCAAAATCATAGGACAACATTAAATATTAGTTTCAGCTTGGAACTGATTTGATACATCATAATGGGTAGTGCTTAACCATTTGTGGTGGGGGGGGCCATGTTCAGTACTGTGGGGTATATGGAGGGTGTTTGAACCATTTTTTTCCCTCAAGGATGCAAGCAAACATACAGGCACTTGGCAACGCAGCAATGTCCCTCCATCAGTGAGTGCCTCCACTATGGTACCTCCCTGTTTCAACCAGGCAGCAGATTCTAATACCCCCCTCCCATGCCACCACCAATGGAAAAGAGCAATCCTTGGGACACTCAAGTTTCCCTTCCCTAGATGGGCATCAGTGACTCATGGCCCTTCCCAAATTTGATAGACAAACAGTTTAGTTGAATCACAACATTAAGGTACACAAGCCATTGGGTTAGCTTGTTAATATAAAGCACTCAGCTTCATCTCGTACCGCATTATACACTAAGGGTTAGATTACCATCCCCAGCCCATGTTCTAATGATTAAATATTACAAAATACTAATATTAAATGCAAGGCCCTCACTATATTCTCAGTACACATCCCTCCCCATGATCAAGTCAAAGGGTTCAACTCTGTCTTTGAGTACCTATCCAACCTGCACCCCCCCCCAATAACTGGATGAGACCCTGCCACACCTCACCAAATTACTAAACTGGTCATTGCACCTAGGTCAATTCCCCTCTCTTTGGAAAAGAGGAATTATCACTCCGATCCTAAAGAATGGTGATCCCACTTCCCCCGGTAACTACATACCCATTTCTATCTTCCCCCACCTCTCAAAAGCTCTCAAAAAAATTGTGTTGGACCAGCTCACTGATTACCTGACCAAACACAATCTGCTCTGCCATGAACAACACGGTTTCAGGAAGGGACACACCACAACCACAGCCCTACTCAAATTTACATCATACATACATGAGGCACTGGAACAAGGGTCAATAGCAGGAGCTATCTATGTCGATCTGACCAAAGCGTTCAACACCGTCAGTCACGCACTACTTCTCCACTCCCTCCCCTCATATAATTTCATCCCTGAGGCTATCTCCTGGTTCAAAGACTATCTCACTGGCTGAATTCAACAAGTCAAAATTAACTCCACCCTCTCCTCCAAGCAACCAGAACTAATGGGTGTCCCTCAAGGGTCGATTCTAGGGCCACTACTTTTCACTGTCTTCCTAAACTCCCTCCTACAGTCCTGCAGTGGAAAGCTCTTGCTGTATGCGGATGATGCCATAGTTTTCTGAAAACACTCCAATCTTAACTCCCTCCAAAATGCCCTACAAGGCTTTTTTGGAGAATTAGAATCCTGGTTCACTGACTATCGCTTAATACTAAACTACAAGACAAAATCTATGATCTTTGCCCAACATCAAAGCCCATTCAGTAATGCCCCACTAGCCATCTCAAACTCACAGGGCCACTGCATTGAACAAGTCTCAAGCTTCAAATATCTGTGTGTCACACTGGACAGATCCCTCACCTACCATACACACATTAAACACTTTTCCTCCTCTGTTAACACCCGGCTAGGGATTCTATACAGACATAAACACTGCCTACCCCCCACGCCTTACATCTTGCTGTAACCTGCTCAGTCCTTTCATTGGTCGGCTACGGTATGGTAATTTATGGCACCGCAGACCAAACAACCCTACATTGCATTAGCCTAGCTCTCAACAAAGCTTGCTGACTGGTCCACACGTGTGTGCTCTAAAAGCTTGCAGACTGGCTGACCTTCGAAGGAAGACTTAAGTACCACACTTGCCTCCAAGCCAAAAAGATACTCATGAATCTTACACCTAAGGGACTCCACCCCCTCATCCAGACAGCCCCACACAAGTGGGTCCCTAGGCGCCCTGTAAGCACCTCAGTCCTAGTCCCCCACTGTAGGACCTCATTAGGGCAAAGGTCTTTCTGTTGTCGTGCTCCCTTCTGGTTAAACAACCTACCACCCTGCATCTCCCTGGCCCCTAGTCTTGGCCAAATTAAAACTGATATCAAGAGCCTTCTTCTTGACTCGGAGGCCTGTGGCTGTAACCAACATTCCTCCCCCTTGTCAGAATATGATAAATGACTAGCTTATCCCCTGACTACATCCCCAGGCCTACAACCTAGCTGTATATAAACCTCAACTCAGGGCTCTGTACATGACCCTCCAAATCTGTAACCAGTCTTGTCTCACTACAATGACCCAGAGTCCTCTAAGATCCTAGAGATAGTAACCAGCCAATGTAAATACACTGTACTGTGACCTATGTATAATATGTTTAAATGTAATATTTGTGCTTTTGTACTGGCGTGGAGCCTTTGCAAAGGAGTCTATGACTCAAGGATTGTAATTCCGATTTTTCAATAAATAAATAAAAAAAAATAAAATAACAAAGTCCTTCTCCTAGAGGACTTCAACATTAATTGGCTCTCCTCTGACGCCAGTCCTTTCAAAGACACTGCAGCTCCTGCTGGCTTTGCACAGATAATGTTTTCTCCAACAAGATTAAATCCCCGGTCCGGTAAAAGTACCCTGATTGACCTTATCTTCACTAACCATGCTTATCTTCACCAACCATGCCAAAGCGTTTAGTCTGTGGAAGTCCTACTGGACTCCCTCAGCAACCATTCACTGACGATGCATTACTGGACAAACAAGTCCCCCAAGCAACACTGTAAATTGTCCTACCAGCGAGTCCTCAGAAAGGGACAGCTTAAACAATACAAAGCTCATCTTCTAAACTGTGACTGGTCACCCCTAGACACTGCTACTAGCACTGACCAAGCCCTGACCTACTTTATTGCCAGATTCAACTCTGCATCTGACCTCTTTGCACCGCACAGCAAGCATAAGGTTAAAACCACCATCAACACCTGGATCACAGCTCTGCTACTAAAACAAATGTCCACCAGAGACCACCTGTGGCATAAGGCCCATGCCTCTGGAAGCTAAACTGACTGGCAGCAGTACAAGGTGGCAAGAAATGCCTGTACCACTGCTGTTCACAATGCCAAAGCTGCACATTTCAAGAACGCCCTCTTGAGCTTGTGGGGCAACAATAAGAAGTTCTGGGACAACATCAAATAACTCACTGGTAGGTCCAACGAAGCCCCTCTCACCACCATGCTCAATTTGAAAGGAGAAAACATCCTTGACCCCAAGGCCATTGCCGACACCTTCAAAGTCGCCTTCGCCGACCTCAGCAGAATTCTCCCTCCTCACTTCTTTGACACCCGTATGGACTTGTCAATCTCCAGGAACCTCAGCCCACCTCCTCCTAACCCTCTCTGCTACCAAAGGAAAGTGACACTCAGTGAGTCTAAAAAATACCTCCTTAAAGTGCTCGGCAGATCCCATTTCAGTAGCGACTCCCTAGATCTGAAGCTCCTACTCAAGGTACTAGATGCAGTACTTTTACCCCTCACAAAAATCCTGATTCTGTTTCTGTGCTTGGGGCAATTCCCCTCACTCTGGAAAGTAGCACTAGTGATTTCAATTTTTAAGAATGGTGACAGGGCTGTTCATTCCAACTACCACCCTATTTCCATCCTCCTTCCCCTCTCCAAAGCCCTTGAAAAAATAGTATTAGATCAGCTCACAGACTACCTGCACAAGTACAATATTCAGTGTCCTGAACAACATGGATTCAGGAAAGAACACAGCACTACATCAGCCCTCCTTGCCTACACAGACTTTATTCACCAGGCCTTTGACCAGGCCAACTGGTGGGGCCAATCTACATTGTCCTCACCAAGGCCTTTGATACTGTTAACCATCCCATCCTTATCGAATCCCTTCAAAGCTCAGGCATACCTGACACTACAGTAGCCTGGTTGAAAAGTTATCTGTCTGGCAGAGTCCAGCAGGTGAAAATCGACGACACCCTATCAAGACACCAGACCTATCCTCTCATGAGTGCCCCAAGGCTCAATATTGGGGTCACTGCTATTCAGCCTCTTTATTAATACACTCCTTCAAGTCTGCTCCTGCAACATCCTCTTATATGCGGATGATGTAGTGCTTTTCTCCAATCACTTGGACCCCCCTCACACTCACTAGCACCCTCCAACAAAACTTTGATGCCATAAAAGCCCGGTTCGACCAATGTAAACTTTTAATGAACTACAAAAAAAATAAATGCATGATATTTGCTAGCACTCACAACATACACAAATTTGCCTCCCTGAACATTTGCAATACCCATGGTGTCCCTATTGAACAGGTCCTTACCTTTAAGTACTTAGGCCTAACTCTTGGTTGCACCCTGTCCTTCACTGACCACGTTAATAACGTCTCAAAGGTAGTCAACTCTAGACTCGGAATCCTCTTTAGACACAGGCACTGTATGTCTACCGAAGCACTCCAGTTGGCCTTAATTAGCTTCATACTTTCCATAATTGATTACAGGCTAATCATTTATGGCTCAGCATCTCAAACTACCCTCAAGGGGACGCTGCTGAGCTGGATTAAGCTATACGTGGTTGTTTTGAGCTCTGCGATTCTGATAAGAATACCCATCGTATCAACCATAAAAAGCTTTAAATTCGTGAATACTTACACGGGATATAATTGATGGATATTCTCTAATACAACATGGATAAATTTGATTCCCTGAAGTTAACTGGGAGAGGGAGTTCCAGCCCAAGGGCCTGCAGTTGCTCAAGGAGGTACTGGAGCAGGCGCCTCTCCTGAGGTGATGATCCACTCAGAAGTTAGTGGAAAGCAGAAAGCATCACAGAAGCCCACATTTGCATCAATACAAGTTTTATTAACAGAGTTCCAAGCCAAATCGAGACAATCTTCGGCTCAAATTGAGAAAGCATTAACAAAGATAGCTATTCGTTGTGCAGCCATAGAGGCACGAGTGGAGAATACAGAGAAGGAAATAAAAAGTAATGAAAAGGAGATTAAGGCTGTTTCCGCAAGAGTTCTTACACTGGAAGGCACCACTAATGTGACACTTCACAAGCACTTGCCTCAGATGTCTCGATTAGAAAAACTCAAGAATAAGATGTTGAGGAGAAACCTACGATTAATAGGTTTCCCCGGGGACAGTTCCCAATACAGATCTTAAAGAGGCTGTTCAGATGGCACTCTCCATTGTTTTTCCTACTGAACCACCTATTTACCTAGAATCACTCTATCGTACTCCACCACAGCAATCAAAGGAGTTAAACATTGAGGCACATTCGATTGCAGCAAGGTATATTATTTTAACTGTTGCTACCTTTACTGATAGAGATAAGATTCTTCAGATGGCAAGACTGAAAAAACGGTGCTATTACAAAGGCCATCGTATACATTTATATCTGGATTTCTGTCTATACACTCAAAGGAGATGCAATAGAATGTTGCCTATAATGTCCGAGTTTAAGGAAGCCAGGGTTCCATCTGCTTTAATGGCACCAGCTTGTTTGTGAGTTCATTTCCAGAAGAAGTTTCAATATTTTGAGGACCCAGATACAGCTCGACTTTTCTTTGAGCATAATGTTAAAATCCCTGATGATATTGGCACTGATTTGGAGGAGTAAGAGGTGGAGGTCACTGAATATTATCCTGTATAAACAATTTTGATAACTCTTTGATAATTCTTAGATGATGGAGGAAATAATTCCTTCATGGTTTCCTCCCTCCTCCTTTTTTTTTTTTTATATTGACTCATTTCTGGCTTGGACACTAAATACTATAATGGGGGTTTTGATGCTTGATTGTAAGAATATTTTTTGTAGGTAGTATACGCTTGGAGCACAAAATAAACTTACATCTTATAGATTAATTTAAATAGCACAGTTCACAAATAAAATTGGTTTTGCTTTGTTTTTTTTAATCCCCCTAAAATAAAACATTGTCATGCTTTATTTAATTACATAATCTATATGGCTATCTAAATGTCTAAAAGTTTTTTTTCTCTTGGTAATTAATGTAACCTGTTTTCTTTCTTAATGAATAAAAATAAAGTATATAAGAAAAAGAAACTACCCTCAAAAGAATACGAACAGCCCTCAATAAATCCTGTCTGCCATCTTGTCTCAGGTGCTCATAGGATGACCCACTCATGTGACCTCTACACACTCACCAGCTGGCTAAACCTTAAGTGCTGGACCATGTAACAAACCTGCATGCTTGCAAAGAAAATCACTATGGGGCTAACTCCCCCCTTCCTCCCACCTTCTTCTAACCCACCTCCCTAGCCTGTGAAATACCAGGAGTCCCTCTAAAGAGACTTACTGCACCCCCTTATACAGAACCTCCCAGGCTCAGCATTCCTTCAGATTCTGGGCCCCAAACTGACTTAATGGCCTACCCCTTGACATACTCTGGGAACCCAAGCTTGGCCCATTTACACTTAAGCTCAGACAATACCTAACTGCTCTTAGCGACTGCTTTGTCTAACCTCCCCTCCTTAATAAGCCCTCTCCCCCTCAACGCCCCCACCCTCACCTCCCCCCCATTTACCCCTTTTGACAATGCCACACACTAACAGCCTCTCCTCTCCTTTTTATTCTCCCACTGCTCCTTGCTAAAACACTGGCTCCTGCCTGGTAAGGTCAGACTGCTGACTGCACGTACCCTCACCTCTCCCCGTATATCTTTTCTCCTAGCACTGCTACTCTTTGTTATACCCTCTCAGTCTACAATAATATTTAGTCTCTGGCTCATTGATAAAGTCTGTATATTTCTTTGTTTATTGTTGTACATTGTTCTGACGTGGAACCTCTGTAAATGGCTCAAAGGTACTTGTAATCTGTTACTTAAATAAATAAATAAAATAAATAAAAATATTACAATAGATAAATGTAAAACTCAAGTATTTCCAGTACAGCCGATCCTCAGGATAAAGAAAATTTTGAATTAATATGCTGTTCTTAGGGGAGAGGCCAAAGCCCAGTATAAGCTTACGCTAATAATCTAAGTACAAAAAATACTGATGTGCTAGCCCACTCATCCCAAAAAAATTTCAAAAAGATAGCTTTTTCAACAAAACTTGTTTATTTTTCACCATTAACATCCAGTTTATCATTTTCTATGTTTCGGGACTTATCCCTTCATCAGGACAACTGGTTGTTATATAATAAGTTCATTTTTTATCATCAACAATTCTTCTATCAAATGTATAGTTGTTTGACTCGCACCACTTCCTTTTAAACCAACACTAATACCACCAAGGATTCTCAATTTTCATGTATTTTAAATATCTTTTCAGTATCTTGCATTCCACCAAGCAGTGTGAATAGCTCTAATGATAGTCCTCAATTGATGAGTTTCTCCAGGCTGACAAGGTGGGAGTACACCCAATTTACCACCACTCTCTGGCTTCTGCCCACCAACCAGTTTTCCACCCACCTAGTTATTTTCCTTCCCACTCCTGGGCTTTCCAGCTTATTTACTAGCCTTCTGTGAGGGACAGTGTAGAAGGCCTTACTGAAGTCCAGATAGGCTATGTCCACCACCCCTCCCTGGTCAACTACCTGCGTCACCCAATTGAAGAGCTCTATCACTTTCATCTGGCATGATCTCTCATTCATAAATCCATGACGTCTATCATCAAGCAGGCCGCTATCCACCAGGTAATCCACCACCCTTTCCTTTATTAGTGCCTCCATCACCTTACCCACCACTGAGGTGAGGCCGACTGGGTGATAATTTCTGCCATCTCCTTACTGTCCTCCTTGTGCAGTGGTACTACATCCGCCCTCCTCCAGTCACCTGGCACCCACCCTGTATCCAGGGACAAGTTAAATAGCCTCATCAGTAGGGTAGCTAGCTCCTCCCTCATTTCCCAGAGTACCCTTGGGTGCAAACCGTCTGGCCCCATTGCCTTGTCCACCTTTAACATGCCTAGTTCCTCCTTAACTCTGTCTATGCTGAACAGTCTAGGATCCACCAAATATGCTGGGCACATTGCATCCTGATTAAAAACTGTAAGTGGGGCCAACAAGGTTAGCTCACTGATGTATGCTTACAACTGTGTCAGAAATTATGCTACCAACTTTCCACTTTTCTTTTTAATGTTTGGAAGAGGGGCATGTCTCCCATTGACCTCTGCTCTGTCCATAAAAATGTGGTGCCCATAGTTCATTCCCAAAGCCTTCCCATTATTTTGTGTCACATGTAAATGTTTGATTTGGGAGAGATGAGAGACTGATAAGTTGAGGATTACAATTTGGATGTTTTAGAACTGCTTAGATAGTCTCTATTCTTAGATAGCTTTGATGCATGTATTTCTGTGAAACAAATGACTGCAGTTTGGGTAGTAAGGCATTAATTGTTAGCATAATTGTTTTTTGGGGGTGTTACTGCACAACTGAACTCCTGGTCTTGATGAGGATTGCAAAAGTTTACCAGCGGGAGTGAATAACCCCTTCATCAACTGTGGCTATTTACTAGCTCCTTAGCAATGCCAGTCCACCCTTTTGGACTACCATTTGGGGATTGGGCAGGAGCCAAAACAGCTCCAGCGTAGCTTGGGATAATTGACACATGAAATCTTAGTGCTGTAGCCTGCATGACTTTTTCCTGGAAGACTCCTTTGAGTCTGCACCAATCAGGAGCAGCAGTTTTGCAGAACTGCATGCATGAAGACCTGATCAGAACATAGTAACTATGGAAACATGAGGCCCAATAGAACTTCAACTTCTCTGAACTATTAAAATAACTTGCTCCTGTTGTTCATTGATTTTTAGCTGATACTGTTTAGTTATCATGATTCAGTGCATTGTGATTACAATTCATGGCCCTCAGGCCTTTGGCCTTCTTGCCTGAATTCATTGTGAGTGTAGGAAAGTCTTCACTTGACAAGAGACCATCTCTACTGTATCACTTTGTTACTGCAAGCTGGGTGGATCTTTGAAGCATTGAAAAGTTGGACTTTTACTCTATCTACCATTATTGCTAGAGGTACTTTTAGAACCAGAACTTGGAGGCATCTGGAATCAACCTTTGTTTTGCTTTCTTCAAATGGAGTGTTCCAGAACTGTTAGGTTAATGTACAGTGGGCCATCACCTATGCCATTTTCCCAGCCTTTTACATCCAAGGGTGAGCATCCTCTGTCACTCACCAGAACTGTGTCCTCTGTGGCCTAAATCCTACTGCATCTTTGCAGGAGCAGTGAACCACCTTGGGGGAAACCTTATTGTACCCCCTGGCTGGAAGGTTTTGGAATGCTACTGAAGTCTCTTCAGAGGGTGGGAAGACAGAAAAAGAATGACCACTTAATCTGAGAGAATCAAGACTCAAGAGGAGTGAAGACCCTGACAGACTGGATTTCCATCTGCTGTCCTGATTAAAACAGCAACCCTGCTTACCCCTGCCATGCAGAGGAGATGCCCATTCCGCACTGATTCACCACAGTCAATGGAGGGTAACTAACTTGGAGTTTAGAATCTGAAGGGTTTATTGTTTGTTAGAAAAGGTACATAAGGAAACCTGATTTTTTGTCATCTTTGCTTCACTAATTTTGTGATGAAAAGTGTGTGCGTGTGCCAGTGGGCCCCAGCTCACTGCTAGCCACCAATCATCACACCAAAGTATCTGCTGCACCATGAGAAGAACTCTCCTATTAATGGCCTTTAAGAGGTAGAGTTTGGTGCAGCCATTGGGGGGGGGGGACAGGAACTACTGGAGGAGGATCCTGTAGGCTATTTTTATTATACATAGAGAGATTATAGAGTGATACAATCCCCTGATCCACTTTCCTTTATTTATCCCTTTCCTTTCTACCCCTCCATTGTTAATAAAAGTGTTCACTGTTATACTGTTGTGTTGTGTTACTTATCATATGGAGTATAAGAAATGTGGGGTGGAAACCTTTGCAGGATCTGGGTAGCAAAACGGGTACTGTATATTGTTTCCTTGTGGTACAGGTCCGTGTGCATTCCAGCCAGGCCCCTCAACCATTACCCGAGGTGGAGGCACTGCATCAATTTAAATCTAAACCAAACCCTAGGCTGTGCATTTATTTAATTGAAAATTGGTACCTGGGAAAGACACACTGAGCCAAGGCTAATCTCCAGGAGTGACATGGAGGAGAGTGAATGGGAAATACAATGATAAAAAGCATACACAGTATTAATGATTGGTACAAAATAAAATGCAAACAGTACAATTTAACATGGTACAAGTGCAAATACAAGTAAACAAAGCTAAGCAAATATATGATAAATGGCTTTGATGTGCAGATAAAGAGACCAAAGCAGGTGGAATGAATTGTAGTGTAGCTGCAGCTGTAGAAAAGGAAAGAGCCTGATACAGGCTGAGGTAGAAACCCAGGAGGAGGCCCAACAACAGGGATGGTAAGGGTTCCAACAGGGGAGGTGGATGACAGGAGTAGGTGGCAGCAGGGAGGAGATTTAACTGGTGCCTAAAAGAGACAAGGGTGAGGGAGAGATGGAAAGAGAGAAGGGGAGCAGGATCTAGACAGAGGGACACTGACAGTAGAAATCTGTTGGCCCAGCAGAGGAGATTGCAGCCTGAACTTAAGCTGGCCCCCTTGGATGGCCACAGGGAAGGGGAGAAGGAGCCCCTGAGGGCCTCAGAGTATAAAAGACCCTGCTACATCTGGAGGCCCCCAAACAGACTTGACGTGATCTTTGCCAAGTAGTCAGTGACTAGGGAAGGTGGAATGTCCAATGGCTGCAGTGTGGCTACAGCTGATGTTATGGGCCCTCATAAGTTATATTCCCAACTGGGGCCCTATGGTGAATACTGAAGCAAGGTACTCATTAAGCATTTCCGTCATCAACCCAGGCTTTCTCAAAGGTCCTCCCTTCCACCCCTGTTTTGAAGGGCTCATTCCCATTCTTCACTTTCCTTTCCTTTATTTACTGTAAGAAGGCTTTGTTGTTATCTGCAGCTGCAGTGCTAGCCTGGCTTCAAGCCCTTCCTTGGCTGTCTAAATTCTGGTTTTGCAGTTCCTCAGGGCTGCTCTGTACACCTTCCTGGCCTGGAAGTAATCTGTCTCTTTCCAGCAGTCTTAGACTTTCATTCTGTTCAAAATTCAAGGCAGCATTAACTGATTAAAGGACAGCAGTAGCTAAATGACTTTTCTCTGTTCATGTGGCTTAAGCCTGTTTGTTTTTTTCATCAAATGGTGAGGTTATGAAGGGACACAAACATTTATCTTCTGGTAAATACCAGAGAAATCTGGACACTAGGGCTGAATGTCACTTCAGTAAGTGGTACTACAGTAAGTGCAAGGTGTGCACTGGAAGCTCAAAGCAGGCAGTATAATCCCAGAATAATCAAATGTATGAGTGAGGGTGTCTCTTTTCATTTTAACTCCAGTTCTCCCTTCTTTTTGCTCCATTGAACCCTGCTTATCAGTACTGTAGCTTCAGTGCTCCTGGAAACAGTCATTAGTACAAATAAAGTGTGTGGGATATTTTACGTATATTGCTTCTCTTGTGCCATTCTGTTTTCTTCTTCACATGGTCAGTGTTTCTTCCTTTCTTTCTTTTTCTTATTCAGATATGCCTTTGAGCTTGAAACATTACATTTTCAGCTGTGCTCTTATATAAATGTGACCTCCTCAAAGAAAGATGCTACTTGTTTGTTCCAGGAATTGGAAGATTAGAGGGTCATGGATTCAAATCTCACATCAGGCACGTATGCTAACACCTGAACACTTGCACTGCACTATTGCACAGAGGGGGGAGGGGGTGCTGCACAATTGATGGTGCTATCCTTTGGATCAGTTGTTAAACCAAGGTCCCTCCTGCACACCTCTGGTGGCTGCCCCAGTAGGTGTTGAAGATGCCATAGCACTTTTTAACAGAGTAGGGGAAGTGATCCTGGTGCCCTGGCCAACATTCCCTAGCTCAATGACACATGTTAATGCTACAGCATATATACCTGTAGCTCAGACAGTTCCAAAATAATTCTTTCTTTCTTTCTTCTGTCTCCCTGTTTCTTTTTCTTTCTTTCTTTCTTTCTTTCTTTCTTTCTTTCTTTCTTTCTCTCTCTCTCTCTCTCTCTCTCTCTCTCTTTCTTTCTTTCTTTCTTATTCAGATATGCCTTTGAGCTTAAAACATTAAATTTTCAGCTGTGCTCTTATATAAATGTGACCTCCTCAAACAAAGATGGTACTTGTTTGTTCCAGGAATTCCCACATCTACATATGGTATAATAAATAAATACATGAACAAATATGGGTCTACAGTATAAACCTTAAACTGGTTTTCATGCTGCAGCAGCAGCACCCTGCCACTAATACAATTCAGGGAGCATAAACTGGCTCAGTGTAACCAACACACTTGTACAGTACTCATCACCATTTGTTTTCCGCCCCACAGAATAGTCACATGCTTGGGGAAGGGGGCATACTGGCACATTAAATTCCATGACATCTGCTGGTATTCTGGTCTGAACTGGGTAAGTGGACAGGCAATTAGCTTTTGGGATTGTGAGGCACTCATCTGCAAGGTTAGCTCTGGAGAAGGGGTCACTGCCTTATTTGTAAGACCTTCAGGGAGCTCCACACTCAGTTGGCACCAACACAAGGGAGAAAATATTCCAGTTGCAACTCCAGCTAAGCTTCTGCCCACCTCTGCATCCTCACTTCCCTCAGAGTCCCATTGGCCCATGGGGGTGGAGGGTGGTGGGGAGGGAGAGTAAATAAGGTGGCAGGGATGATCGCCCATCAGCTCTTCCCATGAGGTAGTAATGTCAAATCTCTTTGCACCCTTGGAAGAGGCACAGGTGCCTGACTCAGGCAGGGGTGATCATGGGTCAGCTGGTGCTGACATGAAGGGAGATGTGGTGACACCTGGGGGTGGGGGAGAAGTTAGCAAGGCAGATTCTTGTGATAGTGGATTCTGTTTTTAGAGGGGTGGAGAGGGTGGTAGTCAGATTTTTTTTTAATTCTTTAGTTCCACTAGGCACAAGTGCCTGCTTTCAGGGGTGACCTGGGAGAACTGGAGAGGTTAAGTGACTTGCTCAGAGTCACACAGTATGCAAGTGGAGGCTGTGGGAATCAAACCTAGGTCTGCTGGATATACCAACCTCATTCACAACTCGTTACTCTAACCTTTAGGCTATACTGCCTGTCTGGGGCATCAACCATCTGAGACTGGGATAGGAAAGGGTAGGATAGCAAAGGGGGGAGAGCAGGGTGTGCCGTTACACCTTGGTGCCAACAATCTGGCAAATCAGCCTGTGGAGATGTAAAAAAGAACTTCCAGAGGCTGGGGGACAGACTGAAGAAGCACTTGGCTTCCTTAGCCTTTTCTGATATTCTTTCTGTTTGGCATGGAGAGTATGGGAAGAATAGAGAAAGAGAGTTAAAGACTGATGAGTTTAATGGGTGGTTGAATAGGGTGGTGTCAGGAACAGGGGCATCACTTTATAGGGGATTGGGGTCTTCTGGGCTACACCTAATGTAGGTGTGATAGAGGGACAGTAGAGGTGGAAGTGTGGCCATGTACATCACAGAAGGGATTGAGGCAGTAGTGGATGCTACTATGGGGAAGAAGGGGAGGTAGAATCCCCTTGAGTTCAGCTGACAGAGTTGTCAGGTAGGAAGACATGCATAAGGGTACAATTTACAGGCTGCTGGGGCAGAGAAGAGAGATATAAGGGACTAGGTGCTGAAGTGGAGAGGGGACAGGCAAAGGGGAAGGTTGTAAAAGTGAGAGATCTCAACCTGCCAGACATTACCTGGGATATCCCAGTGACCAGGACACCAGATGCTAGGCCTTGCTTTATATCTTGCAGGACCGCATGGTGGTACATCATGTCAAGGATTCCAATAGACAGTCATCCCTTTAAGACGTGGTACTCACTAACACGGAAAGAGTAGGCAGAGTATGGGTTGGGGAACCACTGATGTGCATCAGCCACAATACTATATATTAAGAGGTGACCCTGGGTACCTGCAAGCCCTCATCTAAGGCTGATGTGCTAGACTTCAGGAGGGCGGACAGATTAGCTGGGGTAGACACCATCAGGGAGTGGTGAAAGGTGATGGGGTTAAAAAAGGGGTCATTCTCAAAGCAAGAAAAACACACACAAGAACAGTGTTCAAGAGAAACAAGTACAACACCAATTTGGTTCCCTGAAAGAGTCAGGGAGGTAGTGAGGGCTAAAAGGAAGGCCTTTATAAGGTACAAAGTGAAAACAGGGGACTGAAACTGGGACAAGTACCAGGAGAAAACTAGAGATGCCAAGAGGGCAGTCAGGATTGCAAAGGCAGACACAGAGCTGTGTATTGCAGAAGGGATCAAGGGAGGGGGAAAACAATGCTAAGTGAAAACAGAAAGATGGAAAGATGAATTATCATCCTAAAGGAGGGGAGCATGGTAATAGTGGGTGTATGGGCAGAAAGCAGATGTGCTAAATAACTAACTCTGTTTAGTATTCACTAGGGAGAATAGCAAGCCCTTGCCGAAAAGCAGCATAAAGGCAACTGATAGACAGGTCCCAGAAATGAAACCGCATAAATTTACTGGTTAATGAATCAACAAGAGGCTAGCAGCCCTTAAGGCAAACAAGGGCCTGGGGCTGGATGTGATAGAAACATAGAAACACAGACTTTGACGGCAGATAAGGACAACTTGGCCCACCCAGTCTGCCCATTTCCCTACCTACTGGATAAGCTGCAGATTCTAGTTAACCAACAGCCGACTTCCTGCCACCCCCAACTACAATTGTCTTGTGTCTGTCCCATGCATGTTTGAATTCCCCCACTGTTTTAGCCCCAACAACCTCCCCAGGAAGGCAGTTCCACGCATCCACCAATCTCTCCGTGAAAAAAGATTTCCTTACATTACCCCTGAGCCATCCCCCCTCTATCTTTAAATTGTGTCCCTTTGTTCTTACCCATCTCTTTTTCTGAAAGATGCTACCCTCCTGGACTTTGTTGATTCCCTTGAGGTACTTGAATGTTTCTATCATGTCCCCCTGTCCTCCTTTCATCAAGGGTATACATATTAAGCTCTCTCAGTCTCTCTTCATATGATTTCTGATGCAGACCCTGCACCATTTAGTTGCCCTCCTCTGGACTGCTTCCATTCTGTCTATGTCCTTGCGTAGATGAGGTCTCCAAAACTGCACACAGTACTCCAGATGGGGTCTCACCAACTGTCTGTATAGAGGGATAACATCTTCCCTTTTTCTACTTGTGATGCCCCTTCCTATGCATCCCAGTATCCCCCTGGCTCTCCTCACTGATTTCTCACATTGCTTACCCACCTTTAGATCATCCGATATGACTACCCCCAAGTCCCGTTCCATTTTTGTTGTTGTTAGTACCTCCCCTGCTATTGTGTACTCTTCTCCTGGGTTTTTGTTTCCCAGGTGCATTACTTTGCACTTCTTTGCGTTGAATCTAAGTTGCCATATGTCTGACCATTCCTCCAACCTTGCCAAGTCCCTTCTCATCCTTTCTACCCCCCGTTGTGTATCAACTCTGTTACAGATCTTTGTGTCATCTGCAAAGAGGCATACCTTTCCCTCCAGACCCTCTACAATGTCACCTATAAAGATGTTAAAGAGGACTGGACCCAGTACTGAGCCCTGAGGTACTCCACTAGTGACCCCCCTTTCTTCAGAATGTGTGCCACTCGCTATTACCTTCTGTGTCCTGTTGTGCATCCAGTTTGCAACCCAGGCTACCACCCTGGAACCCACTCCCAAGCTGGCTAACTTGATTATTAATCTTTTGTGCGGGACTGTGTCAAATGCCTTGCTAAAGTCTAGGTAGGCCATATCCACAGCCCCTCCCTGGTCTATTACTTTGGTCACTCAGTCAAAGAAATCTATTAGATTTGTCTGACATGACCTTCCTTCTGTAAATCCATGCTGCTTTGGGTCCTGTGCCCCGCTGGCCTCTAGGTACTCAACAATTCTTTCTTTCTTTCAGAAGTGATTTCATCATTTTCCCTACCACTGAGGTCAAACTTACAGGTCTGTAGTTTCCTGCTTCTGCCTTGCTCCCACTTTTGTGAAGGGGAATCACATCTGCCCTCCTCCAGTCTTCAGGTACCACCCCATCCTCCCATGATTTGTTAAAAAGTGTGGTCAGTGGTGTCACTAGGTCATCCCTTAGTTCTTTAAGGATTCTGGGGTGAATCCCATCAGGCCCCATTGCTTTGTCCACCTTGAGTTTTAGGAGTTCTTTCAGGAATCTTTCTTCTGTAAATGGACTGGTGTCAACCCTCTACAGAAGTGCTTCTATTGTCTGGTTTAGGTAACTCCTCCTCATCTTCTTTTGGAGTACTGAGCAAAAGTATTCATTCAATATCTCTGCCTTTTCACTGTCTCCCTCTGCCCACCTCCCCTCTCCCTTATTAATCTTCACTATTCCTCCCTTAACCTTTCTATGCTCCCTAATGTACAGTACCTATAAAAGGTTTTATCCCCCTTCTTAACTGACTTGGCTATTTTTTCCTCAGTTTGGGCTTTTGCTATTCTGTCTGCCTTCCACACTTCTTTCTGCTAATGGAACTGGCATTGGTG
The DNA here is from genome assembly GCA_016271365.2 of Neoceratodus forsteri. NCBI lineage: Eukaryota > Metazoa > Chordata > Ceratodontiformes > Ceratodontidae > Neoceratodus > Neoceratodus forsteri. The sequence goes on along the minus strand of CM057453.1, from coordinate 24,509,660 downwards.
TTATTCAAACCCTTGGTGGGGCTATTCAATAACTCAATACAACAAGGGGTGGTTTCCAGGGACTGATGGATGGTAGACTGAATCTGCTACACAAGGAAGGGAAGAAGGAGCAGCCAGGAAACTATAGATCCATCAGTGTTGCCTCAGTGGTAGGGAAACTGATGGAAACACTAGTCAAAGAAGATCTAGTGGAATACTTGAAAAAAATGGACTTCATGATGGTAAGCAGCATGCATTCATGACAAAGAGGTTTTGTCAGACCAAGCTGATAGTATTCTTTGGTTAGGTAACCAAGGCAGTTGATAAGGGCCATGCTGTAGATTTACTCTACTTCGACTTCAGCAAGGCATTCAACTCAGTGCCACATCAAAAAGCTGCAAAAGAAGATGAGGGATGTGGGAACAGGTAAGGAAATAGTAAGGTGAGTAGGAAGTTGATTGGAGGTGAGGCAGCACAGAGTTGTGATAAATGGGGTCAGATTAGAGAAAAGAGAGGTCAGTAGTGGAATACCACAGGGATCTGTTCTGGGCTCAGTAATCTTCAATATGTTCATCAGGAACACAGGAGAGGGAATCTGGGGCAGATTGTGTCTATTCACAGACAACACTAAACTCTGGTAAGGTTAATAATATGGAGGGGATAAGGTAGTTGTAGAGAGATCTGCAAAGGCTGGAAAATATGTCCAAAGTTTGGCAGCTGAAATTGAATGCCAAAGAGAGGAAAGTTGTGCACTCAGGTAACAACAACCTCAGAACAGAATACTGGATGATTGGGGAGGGTAAGCTGGACACAACATCAGAGGAAGAGGACATAGGAGTAAACATTAGTGACTCCCATAAACAAACTAGTCAATATAACAAGGCCTTCACAAGGCTAACAGGATGTTGGAATGCATTGGGAGAGGGTTTCACAGCAGAAAGCAGGAGGTTCTATTACCACTGTATACAGGTTGCTGGTGAGGCCACACCTGGAGTTCTGTGACCAGTTCTGGAGTCACCACCTAAAAATATGACAGTGACAGGCTAGAGAAAATGCAGTGTAGTATGACCAAGATGATTCAGGGCCAAAAAGGCAAATCTAATGAGAATTGGCTGAAGGCACTGAACACGTATTCACTCTCAACCAGAAGAGAAAGGGGAATATAACAGAGAACATCAAGTTCCTGAAAGGAATCAACATGGTGGACTGTGAGGGGCTATTTTCCAGGAACAGAGAAGATAGGACAAGGGGTTATGAGTGTAGGTTAATGAGGGTAAGGTTTAAAAAGGACGCGAGGAAGTATTGTTTTACAGAAAGAGTGGCTGAGCCTCAGAATGATCTGCCGGCAGAGGTGGGGGTGCCAAAACCATAAATGGTGTTAAACATGGCTTGGATAGAGTCAAGGGAATATTAGCTACTCAGCAGGAAGTGGTGGGCAGAAACATGGGTAACAAAAGGGGAGTAATGTAAGCAAAGGCCTCACAGAGGCAACAGATCCTTGGCTATGATAGGGTAAAATGGGCAGACTGTACTGATCATTTTTTTCTGTCATAATTGTCTGTTTCTATATATCAAAACAGACTTGCAACAGAAGGTCTTCCCACAGTACCCTAGTGTGGTGAGATACCATGTTGGCTTTCAGTGAGTTATCTGCCCACCTGTAGTGCTGGAACTTACACGTTGAGAAGCCTCTCTTATATCTCATCATTTCTACCTAAGGTGAGAACCAGGTATGGCAAATCCGCAATTAGTCAGGCTCTCCCTGTTATTTGGTACAACATATACTGTAGAAAACTCTAAAGTTGATAATCTCTGTGAAACTGAGCTTCTTCAAATCCCTATACCAACGTTCCTTTAAAGAAACATGTAGTTGCTTTCACTATGGCACTTCTCCTGTACCTATCCTAGGATTAGGTATTCTCTACTTAAGCTTCCCTCCCTTATGTACTTGTTGTGCCCTGTTTCATTGTTGTCATAGCATTACCTTGTTTTTCCCCTTGGCTATGAAGCTTCCTTTCTAATTGCACCCTTTTGCCTTTCTTCCCTATCCCCTGGCTGCTCCCGGCCCTCTCTCTTTGCCTCCTGGCCCCTTATATTCCACCCCCTGACCCCTTCCCGCTGCCTTAGGTTATCAGTCGCAGCTACTGTACTTAGGTTTGTTGCTGCTTAATATGTACCTTATTACTCTTAACAAATGTGCACTCTCCATTTTTGATTATTCATGCTTGCTATATTGTATGTATTTCTATTTGTTGTAACACTGTATTAATCTCTGCCCTGTACTCTTACATGTGAATGTCCAGGCTCATCTTGCAAAAGAGTTCTTCTCAACGATGTTTCACCTGGTTAAATAAAGATTGATTGATTGATTCTGATAAACTGACTTGAAGTTACATGTAGTGAGGCCATTGCTGCTCTCAGAAAGGTAGAACTCTATTCTTCATCTTACTTCAAGAGCACTGATCACCTCATACTGTATATAAATGTAAGATTTTCTCACCAACATCTGAAAAACATATATGCTGAATATGACTGTAGTAGATCTACATTTTTTATAAACAAAATATCAAAATAATGAAGAAAGGCTTTTAATGTCCCCTAGTCAGGATGTATTTATGAAGGATATGGTATTTAGTGTGTACGTATCAAAGTACCTCTTGAGTAGAAAATGTTTTAGTAGATAAATAATACTGCAAATAGAATGTTTAAGGATTTAGAAATCAAAAAATAAAAAAGTGTTTAGAAATAACCACATTTATTGAAAGGCTTGTACCTCTATGATAAGCATTATAAATGTCAGGTAATGCAGCAAAAGACACTCAGTAGATTTGACACCCTGATTCTCTGCACCTATTCCCAACCCTTGGTGTAGGGTTAAATGGACCTTTACTCTGGCAGAGTTATCACATGTTTTGTGTTAATATGACCCCGGAGTCCCTATCTCTAATATAAGAGGGTTTCAGGTATGCATGCTTATTGGATGGGTGAGAGAACATCAAAGTGAAACAGAGCCGTTCTGTCACCCAACAGACACAAGTGAAATAACTCATTCTACATTGTGTGGTTCCAAGGGTCATACTGTAATAATACATTACACGCTGAGGGAGTGCTGTGGTTTTATTTTAAAAAACTAATAATAAATAGACCTTCTGAATGTGTCTGTTTTTAGGGCAGTTGTGCAATATATGTCAGTACTGCCTCAGAGACTACTCTTACTGTTGTAAGAGTGGTTCACATGTATTGTTAGGGTAATGGAACAACGAACCAAAGCTGAGTGGTTCCGATACCCTAAGAATGTAAGTGAGACCACTTTTACAGCCAATTGTTAAAGTGGCCTCCCAGGACATATTAATATAATTATTGATCGAAGGCAATCAATACTCTTAAAAAATTATGACCTATCTGCTCTAGTTCTCTAAGGATGCTTCAAAAACACACAACAAAGGTGAACTTGTGAGCTTACATTTATTACTGTTCTAAACACTAAAAATAATGGACTCATTACAGACCAAAGGTCTCATGATCCATTCCAAGTCTGAACTAACAACTGCATTATAGTATATGGTTAGCCTTTGCTCTGTATAACATTCTACCAGTTCAGAATCCTTGTGCAAATTCGAAACCGTTGTGAACATTCCTAAGTGTTGTTATGCACATTCTAAACAGTTGTTCTGCACAGTTCAAAGGTCATAACATTTTCAATTCCTCATTTACCCCATACCCAGCTACTTAGTAACCACCCCTTGCCCAAAGTTGTACCTTTTAAGTTGCAAAAGTCTGTAAATTGGATTTTGGTGACATAACAGAACGAACAAATGGCAAGACTGTGTGTTTTTTTTGGGGGTCTGTCACTGCTGTGCTGTGTAAAAAACATATACTATAAAAAATTAAATATGGGCAACTACACTCAGCTCGACTTGTTTCCTTCTTGGGGTTGAAATGACAGCATGTACCTGTCGAGCTTTGCTCTCGAGGTTCATATCCTGTCATCTCAACCCCTCAACTGAAACACAGCCTTGTGTATGGTTGCCTAAACATTATTCTCTATGTTTTGTTCAGGTGCACATGCATACCCTGTAAATATATAATCTCTAATATATACAATTTGCTTTCTTATTGTGCCTTATACATTATAACAGTTTCATTAATATGTATGTCTATACATTGTTATCTACATGAACTACATTGACATTATCTACATGCACTACATTGATAATATGTATGTATGTTTATGCAGCATGCCTGTATAACATAGATTTAACTTCACTATATGTAAAACTATGTGAAGTATCCTGACTTCACATAATTCTTTGCCTGGTGAACTGCCCACTTTGCCTGGTGAATCTACTCATAGTGCCACTTCACCAGTGAAGGTGCCACTTCATGTAGGTCCTGACAGGCAGAACTATACAAGTGGCACCTTTGCCTGTGAAGAGCCACAATGTGAATTTTTTTTTTAAAGCAAAAACAGTGGTTTCTTGTAACCCCCCATATATGACATAGCTACCATCTCCTACCACCATTCCTGATGGAAAACCTTGTTCTATAATCCCCAACCCTCATAGCACCCACCTCCCCTGTATCCCGGTGAAGTTTCTATCATATTAATAATATATAACTTTTCCCCACACCCCAGCTGCAGTACAGCAAATAATACACATCCCATCTCTACCCACCCAGTAAAATAAATAATGAGCACCTCCACCACACCCACCCACTGGTACACAGACACCCTCTCTCCCCTCCAGTCATCCCCAAATGATATGCTTAAATAGAGCAGACTGACATAATGACCATACCTGCAAAACATAAAACTGTCCCCCTCATTGGTAACCATACGTTTTGTTCAATCACCACCAGCTCTTTCTCTGCAATTAATGAACTTGTAATGACGTGCTTGTGGTGACAGCTAATTGGTCACTGTGGTCAGCCACATGAACATGACCACCTTTTATGATAAGCTACAGCACAGCAGTTCTGTTTTTAATATTCAGCAAGACTGGCTGACCCACCACTGAAAGCATGAGTGCTTGCAGGGTCAAATATGTTGCCCTCAGTTTAAGTATCAATAGCACTACTAAGGTAAGTGGATTGCCTCTATTCCACAGATGTTCACAGACTCAAGACAGCCATGCAAGAATCTGGACAACAGCTCAGGTTTATATTTGATTCTGCTGATTTAAAGTCCCAGCTGCCTTATACCTCCTGCATGACAGAGAGACTGAACTGCTAATGAATACCTCACATCATCCATGAGCTTAAGTGTGATTAACTGTGTGACATGTGAGTGCAAGCTTACCCTCCAAAATGTTCTCATTGCCAGGAAGTAATGACTTTCCATGCAAGGAAGTCCCAGAATTAAGAAATTATTTGAACAGACCTCCAAAAGTAATGTTTGTTTTTACCAAGTGTTATCTAAGACATACTTTTAAACCATATTTCACATGGAAATATGAGGGATTGAAATGTGTATAACATATAAAATAAACTACACACATACTGTATGGACTACAGCTGAAATAACAGTGAAACATGCTGTTAGGTGCCAAGAATTGATGTATGTCAGATGTTTATTAAAATACTTCATAAAACTGGTTGGAAAGTTCCTGCTTCTTGATCGGCACAATATGTTCTGAGAACCCATATGTTAATTCCCCAGAAATACATAGGTTGGAACAAAACTTCAGGCATTTGGAGCTGGAGTCTGGGCAAGTCACAAACAGAATTCATGACCCACTTTATTCATCCCTCATTGCTATCACAAACATGCCTGCCACCAGTACTCAAAGAAAACATTCAATAAGGCTACAACAAGTGAAATTCCCTTTAATTTTGAAAATACAAAAATAATTAAAAATTCTTTGATCTCATGAACCTCTTCTTACACACACAACCAAAGAAATGAAGTAGTATTAATTCCTGATATGTCTTTGATCACCATGAAAAATCCTTCTCCTATCCTTACTAGTTTAGCAATGCAATCTGTACCGCTTATCCAGCCACAGATAAATGCAGATCTGGGCTCCATATAAAGCCTTTTGTTGTGTGTTGGGGGTGAACATTCTGCCAGAGGAATTCTGCAGCAGTCTGAATTCCTCTGTTTCATAATAAACAAATATTCCATCTACTGAATGTGTGGAAGACAGATGGTAGACAGGTGGTGAGGGACAACATTAAAAAGAAAATACTGTGTTTTAATTAAAAGAAATGATATTTGTTGTTTTTTATGTTGATTCTCAGTTTACCTGTTTGATAAGTCCAATAAGACACTTCGTGGTGTGGGTAAGGCTAGAGAACCACCTGTGACATTAGGCCTCACTATGCCCCAGAGTGGGTGGTTATCTCAGCCTAACCCATACACTATTGTTTCATATTTCTTGCTCAACATAACATAGTATTGTGGTGTTATAAGGGGCTTTAGGTCCATCTTATCTGTCACTGTTACTACAAACCAGTGACTATACTGAATTTGAGCATGGACACACAGCAAGCTTCTATCCCTACTCATGCTGTATAACCCTCACTGTCATCCTTCCAAAGGAAAAAGACTTGTCTAGAAAGTCTCAGCAGTGCTAGCTTCCATAACTTCACCAGGAAGACTACTCCACAAGTTAACTACTAGGTGTACAGCAGTGCTTTCTAAAGTTTCCCGTTATCATTCCCTCCACCCACCACTTCGGTGCATGGACTCTAGTCCTGCTTACACTCACCGACTGAAATACTTGTGTATAACCAATTTTGTTCTCCCTGTTTAGTATCTGGAACATGGTTTAGCCCCTCTCAGTTTCTTTTCTTTTCTGATTTACTATATACAGTAGATGTCACTGCTAACATAGCTGATGTACAGCTAGATAAGCTGACGTTGGAAAAAACAATTACTGTACAAGAACCAGAGAGTACATTATGTATTTGAAGGTACTCAAGGAACTAGTAGCTGGTTCTCTGCAATGATCTTTTACTAAACACTGGAAACTGAAGAGGTATCAGGGGACTGGACAAAGGCAAATTAGAATTTTCTGTTTACAAGGGACAGAAGAAATAACCTAAAGTAACTACAGTGTAGGCCAGCAAGCCTAACCTCAATTGTGGAAAAACATTTGGAGATTATTCAGGATTAGAGTACAGTGAATCTAGACAGACTGCAACTGTTAAAGGAGAGTCAGCATGGATTCACTAAGGGGAGAGCAGGCCATAGTAACTTTCTGGTCTTCTTGGAGGAAGTAACAAAGGAACTAGACTTTGGAAAGTCAGCTGACGTAATATACTTAGATTTCAGTAAAGCATTTTGGCATGGTTCCTTATCAGAAGTTGGTTCTGAAAATGGCAATCTATAGGAAATACAGCACAGTGGAGGAGAAATGGTTACACTATTGGATTCAGTGGGTAGTGGTGCATAGGACAACATCAGACTGGGTGGAAGTTACCAGAACAGTTTTCCAGGAGTTTGTGTCAGATCCACCTTCTAGAGTCAGGGGTATCAAGTAAGATAATGCATTTGCAGATGACACAAAGCTAATGAGGGTGGTAGACTCCAGGGGTGAGAAAGACGGTGTGCAGAGAGATATAAATGTACTGGGGGAATGCTCCACAAGAGGCAAATACAATTCAATGTGGATAAGTGCAAAGTCCTTCACTTATATCAAAAGAATTGCAGTTGGAGTATTAGTTAACTAGTAAACAGTAGCAGAAGACAATGAAAAACACCTAGGGGGCCAATTCTCAAAAATATGGTGCAAGTAGTGCCAAAGGCAACTTGCCCCAAATGCCGATGCGCCGGGGATCATGTGCCCGATTTTCTACTGGGCAGGGTCCCGGTGACTAAGTCCTGCAGCTTGTGGCAACCCAAGCTGTGTGCCAAATGGGGGGCACACCTGACTGGGTTGCTGCAAGCCTGAGCATTTCACCGTAAAAGGGCACAAGCACACCCCCAGATGCAATCCCCAACACTAGTAATAATGTAGCCCTGGTGGGCTAGTGCCCCCTCATCCCCAATGAAAACTGTGATATAGCCCTGGAGGGCTATCAGACCCCCCGATCCCTGATAATGCTATTAATTAATCCCTGTTGAGCTAGCATCACCCCATCCCCTATCCCCCCCATTGTGATATACTAACCCTTGCAGGGATGTGGACTGATATATCAGTCCCGAATTCCTATACATTCTTATTTTGTTGGTAGCCTAAAGGTGAACAAAACATTGGTGGTCCAGTAGATCCCCTAGCCCGATCCCCCCGTGATGCCCATCCCAAACATACCTGGTGGTCTTGTGGTCCACCCTCCCACCAACAGTGTCAGACCACCGCTCCCCTAACCCGTACCAAGTCAGTGACTGGCACAGCCCACCTCTCACCACCATGGCCAGCTACTGACTGAGCTCTGCATGAGTGCATACTGTATATAGTATGTGCTCAGTGACTGATAGAAGCTGTCATTCACAGAGCATGTCCTATTTACAGTATGGGCTAATGTAGTTCTTTTCGATGGAGGGCTGTGGTGCCAAGAGGTGTGCTGTGCTAATCGCTGGCTGGGTATGGGTTGGGGGAGTGGAGTGGTCTGAAAATTTTGGGTGGGGGGTGAGGGGACCACTAAAACACTAGGTATGTTTGAAATGGGTGTCACGGGGGATTGGACTGTGGGATCCACTGGACCACCAGTGCTATGTTTTTATATCAAAACGGGGGGGACTGGCACTCGGGGGGGGGTCTGCTAGCCCAGCAGGGCTATCCAATTAATACTGTCAGGGATTGGGGCTAGAGGGGGTGGCTAGCCCACCAGGGATTAATTAATGGTACTATCGGGGATCAGGGCTTCCTCTGATAATCAGGACTATACAATAATTAGTATTGAGGATTGGGGCTGGGGGGCTGCCTGACCTATGGGGGATCGGATGGTGGCACACTGGCAGAACCCCTGCTGGATGGCAAAGCACACTTACACCAGCTCCTAGCTGGCGTAAATGCACTTCGATGGTTGTCCTCTGGGGGTATTATGAAAATTACAAATTAGGGGATATGGAAGCCGTCTTTTGAGAATAGGCCCGTGTGGCTCTGCAAACCCCCTTGTGCCACATCGCATCCCAGTTTTTGGCACAAGGATGGTGCAAGTCTCTGGTTGCAATTATTGACGAAAAGTGCTACTTGCATCATTCATGTTGGACGCAAGTCACCTTGCACCATGCAGAGCCTTTTAAGAATGCCCCCCCCCCCCCAAGGTTTATCATTGATGGGAAGCTGAAGCTGCCACAATAATATGCAGTTAGAGTAAGTAAGATAAATCAGATTTTGAACTGTAGGGGCATAACATGTTATGAAATTCTTCTTTATAGGGCACTAGTATGGCCTTAAAGTTAAGTAACAAGGAAAGTCTAGACAGGTTAGGCATGTTTTCCATGGAAAAAAGGCTAAAAGGAGATATGCTTTTCATTTTAAAATGTTAAAGGGATTAGATGGGGTACATCAGGAAAACTGCTTGCCCACAATGTCCAGTTTCCTGGACTCCTTGTCAGGAGGTCTGGTGCTCTCCCACTGGGGGCCCAGGACCTGTCATGTGCAGCCAGGATTACCACAGAGTCAGTGTGAGGCTTTATAAAATAGTACCTCCTATCCCTAGGATGCAGATACTGTTTCTCTACCTTCCTAGTGACTGCTACTAGGGTACTGGGTCTGTGCACGGGAGTCAATAGCTTCCTTCAAAGCCATAGGAATGGGAAGGATGACCACAGAGGAAGCACTTTCAACCTGCAAAAAATTTACATAGATTGATTTTGGAAGAATCTTTCTCTTCCACAGATAAAGTCAAAGTCTCTTGGATTTGCCTCATCAAAGCCTGGAAGGTATGATCCGGGGGGGGGGGGGTCTGTACAGGACTGTTTCATTGTCTGATCTTGCTCAGTCAGTCCTCTAGCTGCAGTGGGTGGTGAGAATCACCCTAATCCTCCCCCAATCCTCATTATCAAGGTTGCACTCCTTATGTTCCTCCCCTCTGGGAGGTTTGGGAGTAGCAAGCCAGTGAGTGGGGGGCAATAGGCACAGCCAGGAACACCTGAGGAGGGGACTGGGTAACAACCTGTGGCAGAGAAGGCAGCAATTTCTTTAATCAATCAGAGAATTCTGTCACAACAGCACTGTGATAACAATGACAAGCAGCAAGAGTACCACTGTCGATGGTGTCGTGATGGTACTCAATGTTGCAGTCCAAAGCTGCAAGTGGGAGGCTGCAAAACCCTCAAAATCATATCCAAGCTTTCAGCAGGGTGTGCTTCTGGCCTAGCACAGACAGAGCCCACTCATTTTGCCAGCATACTGGATGAAGCAGTAGGCTTACTATCCCATTTTGGAGCAGAGATCTGGATTGCAGTTTCCCAGAGGAGCACTGTCAACTCACTGATGACAAATGACATAACTACTGCAAGCTGAAGCAGTTCTCCACTGATAACAGGAAAGATTCTAACCTGGCAGTTGATTTTGTTAGCGACCATGGTGTTGAATTATTTGGCAACTTTGTTTTACATAACATCAGTAGTTTTGGTTTTGCTGGCACTGGCAGATTCAGCAACTTAGCAGGCACTGCAGTACTTTCATCCATTTTATTCTAGGAAACGTTTTAAAGTCTTATGCTTGTGTCTTTGCGTAGCCTGGTTTAAATACTGGCATATCTCCCAGTTTTTCAAGTTGTGTGGTAGGCCAAAACAACAAAGGCACAGATGGTGATTACCTCCAAGAAAAATTCACTTTCCATAGCAGCAAAAGCAAAAAAAAAAGTGCTGTACTCCGTAACAACATTTACCAGTGGTTAATTTTCACAATAGAGTAGCTACCAGAGAAAACAAACTTTGTCAGTGAAAATCAATGACAAAAGAAAAACATCCACTGGTTCAACATTCAGTCTCTTGACTGTAAGTAGTTGTGGGCTGCCCACAGTATAGCGCAGTGGTCTAAGGCTCTGAGCTGCAAATCTGGTGATATCCAGCAGACCAGACCTGGGTTTGAATCCCACAGCTTCCACTTGCATACTGTGTGACCCTGAGCAAGTCACTTAACCTCCTTGTGCTTCCAAGTCACTCCTGTAAAAAAAAGCTTCCAGCTTAGTGTGCTATACCTGGTTAAACAACTAAATAAATAAAAAAAAGCTTCATATGAGGTCTTGACAGCTTACAGTCCAAAGTATTATGGCTCTATGGAGATACCCTCAAAGAAGTTTACTGTTCTATTTATAATACCATTATGCATGTCTGAGGTGAGAGCTTGGGATGGGGCATTAAATGGGCTAATTTGTTACTTTTACTATAAAGTAATGGTAAGTAGATGTCATACATTTTTTACCATATCATCATTGTTACAAGAATTTTTTTCCCAGTATTTCTGGGAAACATGCTAATTTGAATGTGCTGCATCCTGGTTGCTGGAAGAGGTGCAAAACCATTGGGTTATCACTCCTTAAATCTGTGGCTTTAGAATTAATTTGGCCTATCTGGAGACAGGACTTTCCATACCCATTTTATAATATCACATAATCCATACTCAGTTGGGTTTTATTGCTTATCAAGGCTGTATGCATGTCATAGTAATATATGCCAAGTGGTTTTCCAGTATCCCGTAAAATATTTTAAAATAAACAATAGTTTTACAAAATTCAGCTTATTTTTAAAGCTATTTTTTGATTATATTCTTACAGAATTCAGCTTATTTTTGAAGAAATTTTCTGATTTCTAAGCAAAAAAGTTTAGTTGGCATCAGCCAAACTCTGTTACTCGAAACTGCCCTAAAATTTGAATTTCTGGACATTCAGTTATCTATTACTGAACATGTCTTGCGTGAAACCAGTCACTTACCACTGTAGACATTAATTCTTCCTGCTGGTCCTACTGCTCTGAAGTCACAGTCCTCTACTTGTGACAAAGGAATAATTTCTGTGGCAACAGGCTGTGATGTTACAGCTGAGGATTAAGATTTCAAAGCTTGAAAAGCAGCAGGAACAGATGAACACTAACAGGCAAAGGGTCAGATTTCCTAAATACGTATTTAAAAAAATGAAGAATGGAATGTGCTGAAGTTCAACATTTGTGAGACTGTTATGAGATTTGAGTTCTTCTGATGTCAACTGTCAGCGTTTGCAGCAAATGTCATTTTCAGTAATTATGTACCCCCCTGTCCTTTGTCACAGGGGATATTTACATGAAAACAGGATATCTGTGTCTCAGACTTCATCTCATCCCCCTGCCACAGAACACAGAAACATAGACATTGGTGGCAGATAAAGACCACTTGGCCCACCTAGTCTGCCCATTCCCTACATACTGGATAAGCTGCAGATTCTAGTTAACCAATAGCCTACTTCCTCCTACCCTTCACTATAACTGCCTTATGTCTGTCCTATGCAATCTTGAATTCCCCACTGTTTTTGAACCCACAACCTCCTCAAGAAGGCAGTTCCATGCATCCACCACCCTCTCCGTGAAAAAATACTTTCTGACATTGCTCCTGAGCTGTCCCCCCTCTATCTTCAAACTGTGCCCCCTTGTTCTTTCACATCTCTTTCTCTCAAAGATGCTCCCATCTTTGACTTTGTTGAATCCCTTGAGGTACTTGAAGGTTTCTATCGTGTCCCCCTCTCCCTCCTTTCCTCAAGGGTGTACATATTAAGTTCTTTAAGTCTCTCCTCATATGGCTTCTGGTGCAGACCCTGCACCATTTTAGTTACCCTCCTCTGGACCACCTCCATCCTGACTATGTCCTTGCAGAGATGGGGTCTCAAGAACTGCACACAGTACTCCAAATGGGGTCTCACCAACTGTCTGTGCAGAGGAATAACAACTTCCTGTTTCCTACTGGTGATGCCTCTCCCTATGCATCCCAGTATCCCTCTAGCCCTCCTTACTGCCTTCTCACATTGCCTGCCTACCATAAGGTCATCTGAAATGACTACCCCGAGGTTCCTTTCCATTTTTGTTGCTGTTAGTACCCCCCCATTGTGTACTCTTCCCCTGGGTTTTTGTTTCCCAGGTGCATTACTTTGCACTTTTTAGCATTGAATCTAAGCTGCCATATTTTTGACCAGTCCTCCAAACTTGCCAAATCCCTTTTCATCCTTTCCACCCCCTCTTGTGCATTAGTCCTGTTGCAGATTTTTTATCATCTGCAAAGAGGCATACTTTTCTTTCTAGCCCCTCTGCAATGTCTCCTATAAAGACATTAAAGAGGACCAGTCCCAGTACTGAACCCTGCGGTACTCCACTAGTAGCCACCCTTTCTTCAGAGTGTACTCTGTTTACTATTACCCTCTGCATCCTGTTTGTGAGCCAATTTGTTACCCAGGCTATCACCCTGGGACTCACTCCCAGGGTGGCTAACTTGTTTATTAATCTTTTGTGTGGGGCTATGTCAAATGCCTTGCTAAAGTCTAGGTAGGCCATATCTACAGCCTCTCCCTGGTCTACTACTTTGGTTACCCAGTCAAAGAACTCTATTAGATTCATCTGACATGACCTTCCTGCTGTGAATCCATGCTGCCTCGGGTCCTGTGCCCCTGCTGAAGTCATAATCCTCTTTTTGTGAGACCATAATCATTTCCATGGCAACAGGTTATGAAGTCTCAACCAAAGAATGATGACTTCAGTGGCAAAAAGGCAGGAAGATGAAGTGAAATCTGGAGAAGGACACACATTATTTTCCTGCAAATGTTCACAGCACTTAGAAGAAGGGGGATAAATACGTAAAATTAATAAAATATAAATGGAATTGTGTCTTAATGTTTTATTTAAAAAATATCTCCAGACTACTGGCAAAATATGTTAAAGGGACACTGATGACCTCCAGGTAATTTGACAAATTTAGAAAGGAAATATATTTTGCTTTCCTATAGTAATAAGCATTTCTATGTGGTTACTTCAGTTTCTTTTATCATTGTAAGAAAAATTGTATGTTTACAAGGCATGTTTTGGTTACAACTGAGCACTCCAGTGCACTTCAGAACACGTGCATATTCAGTCTGATGAATGACCCCTACAGCCTGCAACGATAAAAACTGACGACTTTCCTAAGTAACTCACTGTTGCTATTTAGTCATGTAATCAGTCTCCCGACCTCTGATCAACTATACTCAACTTCCTCTTAGAACTTTTAGAAAATATGATCTTGCACAAATTACTATTAGTTTTTTCTCCTGATACTGTGCTACTGTTCCCAGTAGCCAGCATGATCTGTTCATCTGCATAGTTTCCTCCTCCAATAGCAGCACATACAATAGGTATAAGCAATAAGGGGGAGGCAACTATGCAGATGGATAATGCTTGCTGCTTGAAACAGTAATGTAATATTAAGAGAGGAAAATAATTTGTGCAAGACTGAATTCTCTAAAACCACTACAAATAGCTGAGCTGTAGATCAGAGATCAGGGGAGTGATTACACAATAAAATGCTCACAGTAACTTAAAAAAATTAATTTCTATAGTTGCAGGCAGCTCACAACACTGTCAAGTGCAAGTGTAAGCACACACTGCAGAATCACCACACGCCACAGGGGCACAGAGCTGAACTTAAACAAAGAAGGACTGCCATTGTGCTGATACCTATATGGTGATGAGTGTTATGCTTATTTTGTTAAAGAAACAAAAATCACTGGAAGCAACACAACATATGGGTGATTCCACATAAGAGCTAATGGGAAAAGCAGTTGTCAACGTAGGTTCTAAATTACGCTATGGGGGGTGTTTGACAGTGTCTTTTTAACTGATAGGAAAGGACAATGCTGGATGACATTGGGAAAGCCTTTTGCTGCATTCAAAGCTTAGCTGCTGAGCTAACACAGAAAGTCAAGTTACCATCAAAGGGGTTATGTAAACATTGTACCATGAAAATGATGTTGTATAACTACAGTAGCAGACATGATAGTCTGCTGTGTGATTATCTCGCCTGTACCCCACTAGCAAGGTTAGCCTTTCATAACCCACTCTTGACTCTGACATTCATGAGTTACTGGATTTATCTTCCGCTATGGAGATAGAATTTTAAGTGCAATCCATTATAAATACTGCATGAATTTTAATTTTAAGAGTTTTAATTTTAAGAGTTTCTTTTACAATTTATTTACCAAGATGATCCAAGCTAAAATATAGCATCTTGATTTTCAGTGGGGTCCTAATTTTACCCATTTCTGCAGCTGGGTGAACTGAGTCACTGGGAGGTTAACTGACTTGCTCAAGATAACATGGTGAGTATTTTGCACTAGATGGGTTTAAACCTGTAATTTCCCATTCGCTAAGCTAATGCTCTAACCAGTAGACCAGACTGCCTCCTATTTTTCTAAACAAATATATTTGTTTACATCTTTTTCAACTAGGTTAAACTTAATGGCATATCTACCTTGAGAATGGGATTTGTGCCTGTGTACTGATTTGACTGGTTTCCAACCCAGGGACTGGTGCCATCCAAGCACATTACAGAAGTGAGATACTTCATTTTCTTTCATGGTAGGGTGCTCAAACAACCCTGCCAGCTTACTACAATGTGACATTGGTGTCTGCTGTGAAGGTAGTCGCTCACCTGCTCTCCCATTTGGAGGACAAGATGCAACCATAATGACCCAAATAGTTTGGGTTGTGGGGAGACAAATGGAAATGCACCAAGTAATCTACAAAAAATGATAGTAGCAAAGTCTGGAATTAACTCAGTTTAGTTTACATTACCGCAAAATGGAGATTTACTCTTTTCAAAGGCCCCTAAAGAGTTTATATTTTCAGCAGCATATACAGTACAGTAGCTGCTTCTTTTCAAAGACTCCTGATGAATTCCTACATTTTCAGTTGTATATACATTGCAGTAGCTGCTTAGGAAGATAATAAAGCATTTCAGATAAGCAACCTGGGTCCTTATCCTAGATGGGAAATGCAGTTTGGTCCTAATAAGTAAAATGAAACTCTTTAAAGCAGAAGGCATCCTCAAGGTAGATATTGCTATTTACTTCACTCCAACCTTAATATTATTGGTGTTCTGAGGTCAAATGGACTTCAAAATAATAAATCTACATTTAGGAGAGTCTGTGGCAAGCTATCCAAAACTAGTTGTTCTGTATTTGCGTGTTCTTTAGTTAAGCAATAAGGCACAACAGGGTGTGGGTTATTGTGGGGGTTTACCCATGCCTTGTGTGGTGTGTCACGAGGCACAACAGAGTGACTTAACCACACAAGAAGTGGGTAAATCCCCAATAACTCACACCCTGGAGTGCCTTATTGCGATTATACAATGGACCCATGTGTAAAATGTGTTTAATTATGTTGTTTTACAAATGCATTTCCTCAGCTGTGGGTAATGCAGGATTTACCCATGGTCATGTGACATATTTTGACCAATGAGGTTACAGGATTTTCACACATCATTGTATAATTGGTGTGTTTTTACACTGGTAGCAGCCAATTCAGTAAGTTATCTCCTGAGATTCTCTGGAGAAACCTCACAAAATAAACAAATAAATAAATAAAATCTCAGGGACTGCTTGTGCTGCATGAAATCTCATGAAAATCTCCTTAGAGATATCAAAAGGTTTTGGAAAATAACCTGACAAATTAACTGCTGCTACTGTAGTGTTTTAATTTCATTCTGTAGGAAAGCAGCAGAAAGCAACTATATTCTACCTCCACCCCAATTTTGTATTTAGCTTCCAGGCTACTCACAGCATATGCATTCACTTTGCTAGATTCCTGAACTGTTCTGTACAGTAGATGATACAAGGCCAATCTTTCAATGGAGGGGATGTACAGTAACTAGAAAACCTCAACAGTCAGAAAGGTAAGTGTTCTTTACCTTGCATGTTGCAGAAAGTAAGACCAGATATTACTACTCAAAAACACAACCCCATGTCCATTATCTCAGTTATAGTTATACCTACCATACTCTAGCTACATAGATACATAAACAGTGTCGGCAGATAAGGGCCTATGGCCCACCCAGTCTGCCCATTTGAGCCTGTAAGTTCAGTTTATGTTTTCCTAGAAGTCTGTTGCCCCTTAGCCCTGACCTCCAGAATTCCTTTATGTCTATCCCATGCATTCTTAAATCCCGTGATTGTTTCAGCCCCCACCACTTCTTCTGGCAGGGTGTTCCACTTGTCCACCACCCGTTCTAGGAAGAAATTCTTCCTCACGTTTCCTCTGAATCGTCCTCCCTCCAACTTCATCCCATGCCCTCTAGTCCTGGAACATCTTTTTTGCTTAAAATAGTGTATTCCTGCACCCTGTTTCTTCCTGTAAGATACTTGTATGTCTCTATCATATCCCCTCTCTCCCTCCTCTCCTCCAGGGAGTACATATTCAGTTCCTTCAACCTTTCCTCATAGGACTTGTGATGCAATCCACGTACCATCTTTGTTGCCCTCCTCTGAACCTTCTCTACCCTGTCTATGTCCTTACGTATGTAAGGTCTCCAGAACTGTACACTGTACCCCAGGTGGGACCTCACTAGTGTCTTGTATAGTGGAATTATGACCTCCCTTTTCCTGCCTGTACCATGTTTTGTGCAGATCACTTTGTCAGGAATGTTCATTTCATTCTAACACTTTGGACATTTATGATGCTAGTGCAAAATCAGTGCAAACCTATCAACATAAACATTTTGCTATGTGGAGGCCAGTGGGTCAATGTTTATGTCCATTGTCTGCTTTATTATCAAGAACTAATGATACCCAAGCATTTTCAGAATTATAGGTGGCTAGTCTGTACCATGCTGCTTAAGAGGTAAGTCAACCCTTTTCTATTGATGCAAAGAAGATAAAAGTTTAGGCTGATGCTAAGCATTTCATAACCAGTACATTGCTATTTATGCAAAACATTTTCCCCACCTTGTCTAGTGTACTCATCATCCTCTCGGTGAACCAGATCTTTCACCCTGTTACCATACAGCAATCGAGAAGAGTCATGATCAAATGCTTTCAGAGTTTCACTTGAGCTGTAAGACTTTTGGGTAGGCACTCGACACTCTTCGCTGTCAACGGAAGAATTGGTATATCGCCGTTCTTTGTCTCGCCTGCTCTTGGTCAGGGAGCAGTAAGGCCTACGTTCCTTCACATCCATGCTTCATGCATTCTGTGTGCACATCAGTCCTGCTCACTTGAAACCTCTCTCAGTATTCAGTTTACTTCTTTCTGGACAAAGAGAAAAAAATATATTTTTAATTTAACGCTAACTTTTTTTCGTTATTCTTTATGCTTCTCTGAGCCTATAGCCTTCCATCAACCCTGCCTCCCAGCCCTGTCACCTGCCTTCACTGGTAATTACTTGGACCTAGAAAGAACCCATCAGACATTTCCCCAAGCAGAGCTGCTAGGGGTGGGGAAGGACACCCAGCAAAAGACTGAATCCAGCACTGAGGTCCAGTACCCAGTTTGTTTCACTTGGCATGCACAGAGAAAAGGTTTCATCCTGCTTTGGCCGCTTTCCTCAGTGCTTATCCCTCCCCAGTATGCCAGGGCCATGAACACAACACACAGCATGCAATGAGCATGTGTGGCACAAGGCCCCTGTGTATCTCCCCCCCCCCAACTGTTCTTGAGTGACTTGTGCCACCTAGGCATCCCTAGATGGCACTTTTGTAACAGGGAATGGGTAGCCTTCATACGGAGGAAGCATCCTCTGGGATGCCTGATACTTCTCCCGCCCGCCCCACCCCGGGCTGGCCCCTGACAATCAAGCATTCCTAAAACCAGGTTGTTGGCAGTAGATCAATCACTGTGCTGATGGACTGGCCTCAAAGTAACCCAAACTCTTAAAAAACATTTATCTTTTGGAGCTGTATATCTTCCTGTACTAAAATAATTATCCTTACAAAGGATTTCTAAATGTGCTAGTTGTGAAAGAAAGCTGTTCTGACTGAGCTTCACATTATACCACATAATGACATGGCATCCTCCAAGTGCCAAATATTGAAGATTTCAGTCTCGTCTTAATTATACTCATTAAAAATATTGCACATTAAAGGGAGATATTGACTTTCTACTCTGAAGATGATGCTTTCATTGATTAGTAGATTTTCAGAGTCAAAGCTGATCTGAGATAGACTGATCTTTCCTCGTTATAAATGCGATATCATGCAGCTCAGGAGGATCTCAACTTTCAGGATATGGAGAGTTCTTTGAAAGGGTCTGTGCACTACTTCAAGGAAAATGCAAATCTCAGGTGTCCAGTTGTTTCCTTTGAGTGTCACCACAGGCCCTATAGCAATGTCAGGGCTCTGGAAAAACAGGATCTGCTCCGCTCACTAACATCTAGCAGCAGGCCGAAACCGGACTAGCAAGTCATGCAGATGTGAACTAATTCTTCAACATTTTGATGACAACATCATTAAATTGCTACATATTTGTAGCTTACAATATTTAGGAGTCACTAAATTAGTGTCTCATCCAAATAACACCACAGAGCTGTCCCTTAAAGTGAGAAATAAATGGTCTCAAGCCATTCGGTCAGACCAGTTCTATAAGGAATATCAGCACCAGGCTAGCTAGGCAGAAACTATGCAGATAAAAAGCATCCAACAGGATAAAAGAATTATAGATACAGGTACAATCCACACCTAAACAATCTTAATGCAAACAGCATTACATTTTATTCTTAGTTCAGAATTAATTTTTCCAGTATTCAGGAAAACTTTCAAAATATAACATTTAAATGGCTACTTTGTTTGTATTTCATTAATTGTCTGTATTCTTTGTCTCTCATTCTTCATTTCTGAGGACATTGCAGTCGTAAATCTCTGTGAGATCATAATAATTTCTACAGCAACAGACTGTAAAGTCACAAACAAGGAATTATGACTTCAATGGGATCAGAAGCAGGAAGATGAGATGAAGTTGGGGGAAGGGTACAAAGATAATGTTTTCATGCATATGCCCTCAGTAATACAAAAAGGCAGGAATAGCAATTCAGAAAGTTAATGAAACAGCTGAATTATATTTGAATATTATACTGAAAAATGCTTTTCTCATTATTTATTGGAAAAGGCTTTAAAAATAGACATTTGAATCCCCTCAAACAGCACAGCATTAATAGGTGCAACTTGCTATGCTTATAAGCTAGGATGTGCTCCGAGACTGGGGCACTGTAGTGAGCCAGTAGGAGAAGAATCCCAGAGGATACTCTCCTCTGCCAGGGTGGGAACATACCTCTGCAATTTCAGTCTTAAAAATCTGGGACAAGTCTTTAAGAAACTAGTGACAAATGTATAAAATCAGAGCACATCTTGCAAAATGGTAAGCTCAAGAAGATGTTATAATATGTGGCGTAGTATGAAAAACACTCTGTGAATGTCATGCAGATGTAGCAAATATTATCTTTCATTATTTTAAGGTTCAAATCCCTACTCATCAGAGAAAGAAATGCCGATCTAAGGAGGGACAGAAGACACCTTTGAGGCAAAATCAGAGATTTTCCTGAAATTCAAGGATGGTTGAGAGGCACAGATGGGAGAATCACATGTCCTGCAATATTTCAAACAACTGGGTGACCACAGGTGGAGGGGTAGTTTGGGAGGGCTTGCGAAAGGATATAATATATGCACAGATATAGCTGGCTTTCCAGTACCATCAACCCTAACAAGATAAAAAAACAGCTATCAAATGGGTAGATAGCTTTGCCCATCAACCAATATTATTAGGGCTACATTCTTCTGCCCCTAGTGTTATCCTCAGGCATCACCAGGACTAAATTTGGGGTATTTCTTGCCAAGGCACTGGATGGCAGGGCCAGGGGAGTGTACTACAAAGGTGGGCCTGGGTGAAGTGTACTGGGGTTCCTGGAGTGATGGACCAAAGCAGCCCCTTGGGGAGCAAGGAGGGCAGAAACAGACTTGGAAAAAATGCTTTTCATTAGACTAGACCATTAATATGATGACTTGATATAAGACACTTACAAGATACAGTCCACTCTGGTCTTCACAACCCTGGATGGCACCCCTCCTTTCTTACTTTAAAAACCTTGGAGTCTGTGAGACAGTCACCAAGACATTTCCTGCTATGTGGATGCTATCCACAAAAAAACTTCTGCCTAAACCTCAACACATATTTTATCCCCCTCCCTGCTTGCTGTGAGATTGTGAGATTTTACTCTCAAATGTCTAGCCAGTACTCACCACTGCTTTTCCTACATCTCCCTCTTACTCCCTTCCTTAAATGGCTGCCACCTCTCCAACATTACGTCTCTCATTGCCAAATTCTGGTGCAACTCCCTTCCCTGTTACCTCAGTTCTCTACTTACCTACTATCTTCTGTCTTCCTAAATCTTTAGAGGCCATTAGTCTCACGCCTTCCTCCCTCCTCCCTTCTTGTAAAACCTCTGTTAGACAAGTTGTTTTCTTATACAGACTACCACGGCTCTAATCTAACCTCTCCCTCTTTCTTTGTTCATCCTTGTCTTTGACTACTTAGAAAGTTTCACTCTGTGACCATGTTACTCTCGTATGCTCCTGCACATAATGCCCCCTCATGGTCGGCGAGCCTAACTGCAGCCAATCCCTCTCGCCTTACCTTGAGTTACACAGCCTTAAATTTGTAATTTAGTCTTTCCTGTTGCCCTCCTCACATAATATTGACATATTTGTAACGTACAAGTTTATGTACAGTATATATGTGACTGTTTTCCAATCCTGCTAATGTACCATTTATTTTGAAATATTCTCTGCCCTTTCTTTATTCCCCTCTTTCAGACTCAGCTGGAAGTGTGCCTCAGCTCAGGGTGCCTTACTTGGTCAACATATTCTAAATAAATAAAAGAAATATAGGACCAATGACAGCTCAGTAATTTACAGCCCTGTTTCCAAGCTAGAACTATAGTACTAATACCATACAAAGAGGCATCTCCACTATTAAATGCTATGTGAATAGCTTGAAGACAGAGCAAGTTAAATCTGTTTAACCAGTATGATGACATTACAGTGCCTCTCTTTCTCTCCCCATTAGATAAGGGGACTTCCCTACTATAAACCATAATTCAATCTCCCACACTTACTTTAAATCAGGATCAGATTGAAATCACAGCCTGCAGATATAGGCCATAGTGTTTTACTGCCTGCAGATGAAGTAATTATACAATAATGTAACCAGGCCATAACTTACTGTTGGATCAGTTCCTGTAATCAACATATCATCTGATGCTAATAAACAAAATGCTTTATGTCACAAATAAAACACTCATTAACAAGTTAGGCTAAGGCATGCTTTTATTTATGTTGCAATCTTTCAAAGACCTTTTAAATTTAGAGGCCTCCTATGAGTTCTGGTCTCTGAATCACATCCTTGGGGAGATAACTTTTAACTCTCAGTCTGACAAAGAACAGGCAGTCTGTTCCATGATTATCACCTTGTAAACATTCAAACTGGCTGCCACGGGAATACAGAGGATATTATATGAGCAGATTTCAAGGGAAATCTGATTACAACCTAAACTCTTTCCAAATTAAATCTCTGCTTTCTAATAAAGACCTACTTTGCATCTGCTTTAATATGTTTTTTTCACCAATCAGCGTGACTTACCTTCACCACACATCTCAATACTAGGTCACAAGAGAAACAACTATACCAGCCCTAACTAAGGGAATGTCAATATTGCCATGATAGGATGAACTGGCAAGAGTAACTTAAATGGCCATTTTGGTAAGCATACTGTATAGGGAGCTTTGTGTGGCTTTGTCCACATTTCACTTTATAAACCAATAAAGTTAAATGGGTTTAACAGTACACAGGTACATATATACACAGACAGTGATGTCAGAAAAAGGCCCATCAGTCCATCCAGTCTGCTGACCTTACCTAACTATTCTGCACTGGCCCTAGTGGCCACCCCCCTTTCATTCTGCCTCCACCCCAACCCCCACTTCCTAACTAATCCCATATACCTGTCCCACCCCTGCTTGAAGCTGCTCACTGATTTGACCTGTACCACTTCCTCTGGCAGCTTGTTCAATTTGTCCACCACTCTTTCTGTCCTTTTGACCCCCCCCTTGCAAGTTTAAATGAGTTCCTTGTTGTCCCTGTATTTGAGCTGAAGGAGAAAAGTTTCATTGTGTCAACCCTATTTATCCTGTGCAGGTACTTCTATGTCTCAGTCATGTTGCCCCTTTCCTGCCTTTTCTCAAATGCATACATGTTTAAGTTCTGCAGCCTCTTCTTATATGTCCTGCCTCCAAGTCTATGGACCATCTTGGCTGCCCTGTGCTGTACTGCTTACACCTTGCTTCAGTCTTTCCTCAGGTGTGGACTCTAGTACCTTGCACGATATTCCAGGTGTGGTTGCACCAATGACCTTGTACAATGGGAGGATCATTTCCCAACTTTTACTGCTTATCCCCCTCTCTATGCAACCCAGCATCCTGTGTTATAATGGTTAGAGTTCACACTGCTGCTCTGGTAGAACAGCTTCTGAAAACAGTTTCTGAGACCAGCTTAGAAACTAGTCTCAAAAACAACTTAAGCTGTAATCGTTTCACTAAAATAGTTCTATCTGCAGTGTGGACAGGAAATGGTAACAGAGAGGACATGTTTAACAACAGCAATGTAGACACACTAAAGCATTATCAAGAATGGGTACAAGCTAGACATTTTGAAAAAGACTGACTTTTACAGACAACAAAAGTCGTGATTGCAGTGCGTTATCATATGACTTATAAAATCTTCTTTCTGCCACCCTCATACAGCTGTTTTTTGTTACAAAACATTGTTAGATAAAAAGTTTACAGCTCAAGAGATCTCCCCTGTCTATATTACAATCATCAGCAACAGTTTCATCATTCCTCTTCCAAGACATCTCCCCTAATGAAATACTACAGAAGCTACACAACCTGGATACCGCAAAAAGCATTGGCTCTGATGGAATTGACCCTAAACATTTTAAAACTTGCTGCTAACTAACAAGCCTAACCAACTGCTGTCCTATTCAACCTCCCCCACCAATCTGGTCAGATTATTGCAGATGTGTAAATGAGTGATAGTAACCTCCCCTTAAATCTGGCATTTCATTGGATCCAAACAATGGCCACCTGCAATTGGTACTAGCCGTCCCGAATGAACTACTAGAGAAACTGGTGCATAGCAAACTGACTACTCATACCTTAGAGCAAAATTCATTTGTGGATAAGCAATCAGGTTTTGGCATCCAGTACAGCATCTGTCACTTTGTCACTTTTTACTTTCTGGTAATGTAGTTCTTACCACTTTGTAAACCCTCAACCCCACACGCCCAGGTCACACTTAAATGGCTCAGAGTGTGTTTCCATATGAACACATTTTAAAGAAATGTATAAAATTGCACTAGTAATACACTGTTTAGGTCACTAATAATATCACAATGGTATGCAACTCATACCAGCTGTTAGGTGCCATATTTATTGACTTGTCCTCTGACACTGTGGACCATTGCACTTTACTGCATAAGCTACAACTGCTAGGGCTATCTGAGGTAATTCTAGCTCATCTTGGGGATTATCTTACCAGTAGGACTCAGATGGTCAAAGTTAATAGTGCGACGTCTATGCCTTGTTCCCTCAATTTAGATGTACCTCAAAGCTCCATCTCAGATTCTCTACTACATATCTCAAGCTATAGATATATATTCTTTGCAAAAAATGACATTAATGCATCAGTTAGGGTTGACATCAAACCATAAAAAGGAGGGAAATACAATGTTGAATTTCCAACCCTAACACCCCAACCTCTCCTTGTGCACACCAACCGGTGTTGGGGGTGTGCCTTGGGGTCAACAGCCCTAACGCTTACCCCATTCAATAAGTACATAAGCTGAGATGGTTACAGTATAGGAGAATGGGGTGAGCATTAGGGCTGATGACCCCAAGGCACCCTCCCTGACGCCGGTTAGTGTATGCAGGGAGGGGGTAGGGTGTTAGGGTTGAAACCCTAATGTCATATTTCCCTCTTTTTTACAGTTTGATATCAACCCTAACTGATGCATTAACATAGTTTTTGCAAAGAATTTCCTTACTTTTTGAGATAGTGTAATTGTAGCCTTATTTCCTTGTGGGAGCGCAGTGCTCTTCGGGCCCTGTGCTCCTATCCCTCAATAGATGCATATATGTATGTTGTTGTGGAAGGGCCCTGCACTCCAATTAATAGGACAACAGTGACCAAGTTGCCAGCATAGCCATCTTTTTACCCCACCTCATGTACCTGGTAAGGAAAATTTTCAAAACCCCACCAAAATGTAATTCTGCACAACTAGAATGTCAT
This sequence comes from Neoceratodus forsteri, assembly GCA_016271365.2. Classification (NCBI taxonomy): domain Eukaryota; kingdom Metazoa; phylum Chordata; order Ceratodontiformes; family Ceratodontidae; genus Neoceratodus; species Neoceratodus forsteri. The sequence continues at coordinate 24,484,466 of CM057453.1, read as the reverse complement.
TCCAGGCCACAGGTGCAAAAACACATTTTGACTAGGATTTGAAAAATGATGGCTATGACATACATGAGGTGGGGTAATAACAAGTCTATGTTGAAAATACAGGGTCGAAATCATTATAATTTCCAAAGTTAAGAGCGTGTATAGTGAAATTGCAATGAATGGTAATAACTTTACCATTTTGACATATTTTGACCCCAAATTTTCAACATAGCCTTCTTATGACCCCACCTCATGAACAATATAGCTGTTATTATGCAAATCTGACCTGAAAGGTGAATTCACCACACAACTGCAAAAATCACATTTTGGATGGGGTTGCAAAAAAAGTCATATTGTTCATTGGGAGGGTCCCAAAGGATATAGTTAATTTGGGTAATAAAAATATGCAAAAACAGTTATGCACCAAAGTTAAGCATTTGTCAATACGAATCTGTATACAGCATTACGTGATTAAAACTGAGCATAGCTGTGATTTCGTAATATGTCCCAAAAGGTGATTTCGCACAGTGAGCACATCATTGTGTGCCACAGCTGTGGAAATGCGTTTTGGGCAGGCTGTGAAAAATGGCAGCTGGACTGTTGTTAAAGAGGTGTGCACAAATGCCAGTGGTGAAAATGTGGCATGAAAATATTGCAGACTGATGAAGTTACAAGGGTGCATGGAAACTGCGCAATGCACGCTTGCATCACAGTCATTGTATGGACTTTCGGCACCAAAGTTTCAACATAGGCATTTTAGGACCTCTGCTCAAGAATAGTGTCACCGGCATTTCCTCAAACTGTTCCGAAAACTGATTTCACACAGCGACTGTGCAATTCTGCACCAAACGTGCGAAAACACAGCTGTACTGTTCATAAGGAAGTATGGAAAAATGCCAATGATGAACAGCTGGAGTGAAACTATTACAAAGTCACCAGTGTGCGTGCAAACTGCACAACACACGTTTGTAAAACACTCATTTTATTGACTTTTGTCCCCAAATTTTCAACATAGGCATTTTAGGACATCTGCTAATGAACAGTGTCACTGCCATTTTCATAATGTGTCTTGAACATGGGCTTTCCACAGTGACCATGCCATTGTGCGCTGGAACTGCAAAAACACATTTTGGTCAGGATGTGAAAAATGACAGCTGTACTGTTCATTAAGAGGTATAGAACAATGGCACTGTTGAAAATCTGGAGTGAAAATATTATACATTTGCGAACTTACGAGCATGCGTGCAAACTGCACAATGCACACTCGTAACACAGTCATTTTAGGGAGTATTGTCACCAAATTTTCAACACATGCATTTTAGGACCTCTGCTCATGAACAGTGTCACTGTCATTTTTGTAATGTGTCCCAAACAGTGATTTCGCACAGCAACTGCACTATTCTGCGCCAGAAGTGAGAAAACACATTTCAGCCAGGATGTGAAAAATGACAGCTGAACAGTTCACAAGAAGGTGTGGTAAAATGCCAATGCTGAGAATCTGGTGTAAAAATATTGTGAATTCGCTAACTTACGAGCGTGTGTAGCAACTGCGCAATGCATGCTCGTAAAACAGTAATTTTTTGGATTTTTCCCACCAAATTTGCAATATATGTTTTTTGAGAGCCCTCCTCATGAACAGTGACACTGTCATTTTGTTACTTGGCCTCAAAAGGTGATTCCGTACAGTGACTGAGAAATCACCTTTAGGGACCAAATAACACCATGGCAGTGCAAGAATTCACGAGGAGGGGTCCCAAAAACCCCATGTTGAAAATTTGGGACCAAAATTCCCCAAAATACCTGAGATATGCAGCAAAGTTGAAAAAACCCTATTTATTCCATCATATAGCTTACCGTCATTTCCTCAGTTCGCCGTCGGCTTTGAAGAGTGCAGACGTGTTCCCGGTCCACTGAAGATCGTCACACCGGACTCTGGAGGTAAGTATGGGGTGAGGGGTGTGGGGAGGCAGGATGTGCAGAGGGTGAGTGCGGGTGGGGAAGGGAGACTACGAGGGTCCGTTTCGTTTACAGGTAAAAAAACAACATCAGTGGGACAGTTTTTGTTTCAGGGATTGGCAAGCTGGGGTGGGCTTCCAGTGTGCCACCTAAATATTTGGGGGGTCTGTAGCCGATGAGGGATTGGGCACCCTTGTCGGCACACAACATGGGGGGAGGATGTTATGCCGATGGGGATTGGGCACCCCCGTCAGCACACAAAAAAAGCGGGGGCCAAGCTGAGGGAGATTGGGCACCCCCTCGGCATTTAACAATGGGGTGGTTCTTTATGCCGATGGGGAGTGGGCTCCCATAAGCATACAAAGAAAGTGGGGGGCAGGCGAGATTAGGCACCCCCTCAGCATTTAACAATGGGGGGAGGGTGATTTATGCTGACGGGGAGTGGGATCCTCCATTGGCACATACAGAGGGGCAGGGTAAACTGACAGGGGGATTGGGCACCTCCCCGAAGTTGGCAGTTTGGTGGCCATTGTGCCGCCATGCACATAATGTCGGCGAGCACGTCCAGGGATGGTCCGCTGCGTCTGACGAGCTTTGCTCAGATTGCAGCGGACCTTTTCTTAAATGTGCTCAGCACATTATGTATGCATGGTGTGGCGCCGGCATGCAGGCTGATCGGGGAATGATGGACACACCTACTGGTGCGTGCCCTGCCATCGCCCAACAGCGACCGTGCCTTCAAAGCTGCACTACCGCAAGATGTTGGCTGCGCAAGCACGCCAACATAAAAATCCCATTAAAATATATTGCTTTCCCATATGAAAGACGACCTTGTTTTAAGAGTCGGCATATAAAACAAATCTTATTTCGTATACCGGCGATACGAAAAAAAAACATTTCAGTGCTAAAGCAAATTTTAAGGCCTTTTTCGAGCAGTACAGTGCAGAGTGCATCTAAGGGGTCACAATAAGCTAACTACATGTGTTGGTTCCTCCCCAGAATATCATTTTGGCGGGTTTCCATATTTGAAATTTTCAGGCAAAACTGAAAACAAGATGGCAACCATACAAAAAAGGAATTTTCCCATATGAAACAGGATTTCTTTTTCGTTTCATACAGCTATGTTTTAGTACCTATTGAGCATGGTCAGAAACAAATTTTTCAAATTGTTAAACTGCAATAATTTAAAAATGGTTTATTATTTTTTCACCAGACTAGCAAAAGGTACATCTGTGGGGTAGTCCCTTTCTGCTCTTAATATTTCAGACCAAAAAACCAAACTGTATGGGCTGTAGGCAAGTTCAAAGAAAAATCGCAGCAAAGTCAATGAGCGACAAAATGTTTTTTTCACTTCTCCGGAACTCGGACACTGCACATCCAACTGGAACATAACTTGCCACATCAAAAGATCTATTCCACAGGACAGCGCATACCAGATTTTGTGCAAATCCATTGAACAGTTGCAAAGTTATTAAAGTGCAAAGTTTTGAGTTTAACATTGAAGTGCCTACTCAACCTTAAGTATAGGGGCACGACCGCGACCCATAGTGTGCAGCATGAAAACACCTCACATTGCAATGTTATTCTATGGAAAACACAGCAAAATGTGAAACCTGTGTAACTAGACACCAAATTAATATATTTTCACGAAACAAGGAAAAGGCACTTCAGTGGGACAAGGCCTGTGTACCCTGAAAATTTCAGAGCAAAATTGAAAACCATTTCTTCACAGTGTATTGACAAAGAAATGACTGTCTAAACCTCACATTACAATGTTACCCAAGGGACACTAACCAAAATTTAAAGCTGCAAAACTCCACAGCAAAGACATATATTTTCACCAAACCAGCATCTGTGGGGCAAGCCATTTGTACCCTGAAAATTTCAGACCAAAATCAGCAAGCATTTGTGAATTGTGTAGTGACAAAGAAACAGCTATCTTAAAATTACTTTTTTTGCTAATTGTGAAAAAGAATAGTTTTTCATGGTTCCTTTTTTTGCAATTTGCGGAAAAAGAAAATATTTTTTTTGTAAATTGTGAAAAAGGATCCTGTTTTGCAATTCCTTTTTTGTAATTTGCAGTAAAAGAAAATTCTTTTTCACAAACTGCAAATATAATCCTGTTTAATGGCTTTTTTCCACAGTTTGTGAAAAAGGATTTCTGCAAGTTAAAACAATCATTTGTCAATGCCAAATGTTTGCTGCTGGTATGCACCTAAACATAGAAACATAGACTTTGATGGCAGATAAGGACCGCTTGGCCCACCCAGTCTGCCCATTTCCTTTCCTATTGGATAAGCTGCAGATTCTAGTTAACCAATAGCCTACTTCCTCCTACCCCCCACTATAATTGTCTTATGTCTGTCCCATGCATGTTTGAATTCCCCCACTGTTTTATACCCCACAAACTCCCCAGTAAGATGATTCCATGCGTCCACCACTCTCTCCGTGAAAAAATATTTCCTCACTTTGTCCATGAGCCGTCTCCCCTCTATCTTTGAATTGTGCCCCTTGTTCTTGCACATCTCACCTGTTGTTTAATTTTTATTTTATTTTTTTTTATTTTGACATTACGTTTTGAAGATACTTGTTTTGTTTTTCATATAAGAAGAGATTAGAGGAACTCAATATGTATATTCTGGAAGACAGGGGAGATACGATAGAGATGTTCAAATACCTCAAAGGCATAAATAAGGTAAAAGAGGGTAGTATCTTTCAGAAAAAAGATGTTCAAGAACAAGGGGTCATGATATGAGGCTGGGGGAGTAGACTCAGGGGTAATGTGAGGAAGTATTTTTTCATGTAAAGGGTAGTGGGTGCATGGACCATCCTCACAGCAGAGATGGTGCAGGCAAAAATGGTAGGGGAATTCAAGAATACATGAGATAGGCACAAGGGAACCCTAGCAGTAGGAAAGAGAGGTAAAAGCTGGCGATCAAGTAGGATCTGTGGTATTGCAGTATATACTGCACCCCCCCCATGATGCAAGCCCCATTATGTCCTGGTGCACCACCTGTTCTGGTGCAAGGGTGGTTTTGGCACATGGCATTCCAATTTTGATGCAGCCTACATTAGAAAATCAGGACTGCCGAAACATTTGGCACAGGGTGCCACTTGCGTCAAACCCTTTTGGTGTAGGTACTTTGCACAAAATTTTGCCATCTGAAAATCAAACCCAGTATTTTAATTTTTGTCACAGTAAATACTTAATGTACCAAGCTCTAATGCTTTTAATATTATCATATGTAACTATAGGTTTTATTCTCATCACTGCCACTCAAGCTAGTATTTAGAACTACAGCATGTTATCAGAGGTCTGATTCTAGAACAGTAGGCTTGATTTTAAAAGTCAGTTCAGATCAGTGCACTGTGCGGTGAACCATTGCCTACAGCAATCTCAGGTGCACTGGGGTCTCTGCACCAGATTTTACAAGAGCAGGGTCCCAGCAAAGTCCCCAAATTGGCAGTAAGCCAACCTGTGCATCGACCAAACAACGCACAGAAGGGGAGTGCTGCAGCCTGTGGCACAAGCTTGCAGCACCAGTGGTCAGTGATAGCAACCCACAAGCTGGTCATCCCAGTGGCTGGAAGGTCATCTGGAGGATGCCCTGGCTCACTGGGGTGGGATGGATCTGGCAGGGGGGCGGCTAGGACAGTGTGGGTCCATGGGGGGATGGATGCACTACCATCACCATGGATCGGGGAGAGGCTTGCAGGCTCTCAGCTGCCACAGATCACCTGCCACTCTGTTGGTGGTCTGGTAGGTGTCGGGGGGGCAGCACATCAACTGAGCGATTCAGTTTGAGTGATGGCATTTGAGCGAAGGAATATGAGCAAAAGAAAAATGAGCAACAGTCACTTTACAGCGACTGGCACATCACAGCGACTACACAAATACAGTAAACCCCAGAGTCAATGTGTGTCATGGAGTTAGAATCCTAGAGCTGGGGGCGGGGGGTTCCAGGGAGGCAAAACATGGAGAAGTGTGCATGTAAATATTTAGCTAAAATGTGCTTCACTCAATTGTAGCATTGCTGAAATTTCAGTCGCTATAAAATATTCGCTCTAATTGTCATTGCTCAAATATATTTGCTCAAATGAAATGGAATCTGTCAGGGGCTGCCTGGGCACCTTGCCCATGGGGGCACAGGATCCCATCCCCACCAGTGAGAATTGCAGCAGTGGTGCATGGTAGCTTAGACCAGTTCCAGGCTGGTCTAACTGCAGGGTCTGTCTGCCCTTTGGGGGTAAATCAAGATCAGGTGTGCTCAGCAGTGTGGGTCCTGGTGCTGAGAAAGGGTTGCTAACCCAAATGAATAAACTATATTCAAAGCACTCACCAACAAAACATCAACTGCCTCAGTACTCCAGTACTATACCATAAAGGGATGACAGATGTAAGAGTTGCAAAATCAAGAGATTTATTCAAGAACGTGTAGCTACTTTGGCCACAACACCCCAGCGCTTCGACCATAGGTTTTCATTAGGCCCAGTGATTCTCAAAAGGTTCTGGTGACTACATTTTATGGCCTTTTAAGGCCACCAGAATTTGGAACTTGAGAACCACTATGCTAGGCTAGCACATACTGTGAAACACAAATGTAGTAAAACAACACTGACACATTTTACATCATATGCCACACTTGTGGCAGTTTGGTGTTAGTAGCAGTGTGGGAAAAGCTTACCAAATGTACCCATTTCAGCCACTTGAAAGCTATTACAAGTATTTGTCAATGCTGAGTGTTTGCTAGTGGTATGTACCTCTTTTATTTCTTATTTTGACCTCAGCTTTTGAAGATACTTGTTTTAGGATTCCTCTTATAGACATGACATGTACCATTTATGGTATAGTGGCTGAAATGTCATTTTGCACCAGAGATGCAAAAACACATCTTAAACTATTACACATCACATTCATGAGGTTTTGTGGAAACATGGCTATGTTGAAAGTTTGGAGTTAAAGCATTCAAAATCAGCAAAGTTATGAGTGAACACTGAAATAATGTAATGATTAATCCTAACCTGGGCATTTTAGTGTATCTGTACACCAAATTTTCAGCATAGCCTTCTTATTACTCCACCTAATGACCCAGCAAGTGAAGATTTTCAAATCATCGCCAAAACGTCATTCTGCACCACCAACATGTTATTCCATGCCACAGGTATGAAAACACATTTTGGCCAGTATTTGAAAAATGACAGCTGCCACGTACATGAGGTTCTGTGAATAAATGGCTCCCTGCAGGGGGAGGGCCTCAAACAACTGGTACAGCAACCCACAAGAGACAGGGCTATCCTAGATCTAGTACTGACTAACAAGGACGGGATCACAGATCTCCAGGTAGAAGGTCACCTAGGGGCCAGTGACCATCACATTGTATGGTTCAATTTGGCTACTACATCTAAATCTTCCCATTCCAAGGCAAAAATATGGGACTTCAGAGGAGCTGACTTTGAGAAGAGATGGCCAACAGAGTTAAGCTAGCCCTGGCAAAAAGAAACACAGGTGAGGGGGTACAGGCAAAGGGGCAAGCATTAAGGATGCAATACTGAAGCAACATCCCATTGTGTTAGACAGAAAAGGAAGTGCAAAAAGAAGGAAACCACTTCAGTTCTCAAATACAGTAGCAGAAAAGGTCAGAGCCAAAAGCTGGCCTTCAGGAAATATAAGGGAACACAGCGGGATGAAGATAGAGGCATACCAACTGCCCTAAGGAAGCAGGGAAGGCAGTAAGGCAGGCAAAGTCCCAAACTGAGGAAACACTAGCACGCACACAGTAAAAGAAGGTGACAAGACTTTCTATAGATACATTAGTAAAGGAGAAAGTCCAGGGGGTATTGCTAAGCTTAATGGAGAAAAGGAGCATGGAGGAGGAGGACCCTGTAAAGGCATCTATCCTAAATAGATAGTTTTGCTCAGTATTTACTGAAGAGAAGGTAGGGCATGCCCCACAACTCAGCATTATGGACACAGGGGGGAGGGAGGTGAGCACCACTCCCTTCACAAAAGAAAGGGTCCTACAAGAGCTTGCTAAGCTCAGGGTGGATAAGGCAATGGAACCTGAACGCATACATCCCAGGGTACTTAAGGAGCTAAAGGTGGAACTAGCAGAGCCATTAGCAGAACTGTTTAGTGAGTCTCTGAGCACAGGAGAAGTCCCAGAAAACTGGAGAAGGGCTCATGTGATCCCGCCCACAAGAGTGGTAGCAGGGAGGAGGCGGGAACCACAGACCAGTCAGTCTTACCCCAGTAGTGGGCAAGATTATGGAGGCACCTCTGCTGAAAGGATAGTGCAACACCTGGAATCCATAGGGCACAGGATCCAAGACAACATGGGTTTACAAAGGAAGGTCCTGTCAAACTAATCTCATAGATTTCTTTGACTGGTAACCAGAGTGGTGGACCAAGGGGAACAGTTGATGTCGCCCACCTTGACTTCAGCAAAGCTTTGACACTGTTCCACATAGAAGATTGATAAATAAGCTGGGTAGGCTCAGGGTGGGTCGAAGTTGGTCAATTGGGTGGCAAACTGGTTGTTGCAGAAAACAGAGAGTGGTGGTAAATGGTATACAGTCAGAAGAGATGCAAGTCACAAGTGGGCACCCCTAGGGACTGTCCTGGGGCTGAACCTCTTCCTCAACATCTTCTATTAGTGACCTTGCAGATGGAGTAGAGGGTAAGGTCTTGTCTGTTTGCAGATGACACCAAGATCTGCAACAGAGTAGATGATCCAGATGGGGTGGGCAGAATGAGAAGAGATCTGCACAAACTAGCAAAATAGTCAGAAGAGTGGCAACTGGGATTTAATGCAAAGAAGTGCAAAATCATGCACATAGGGAAGAGAAACCCCAGCCACCTATAGACTGGGAGGAGTTGCTAGCAGTCACAAAGGAAGAAAGAGACTTGGGCATCATCATCACTGATGACCTGAAATCATCCAACAGACCTCAAAGCACTAGGTAAGGCTAGTAGGGTGTTAGGGTGTATTAGTAGGGTATCTACAAGTCATAAGAGGGAGGTAATAATCCTGTTTACAAGACACTGGTTAGGCCCCATCTGAGTACTGCGCAGTATTGGAGGCCACACCTTCACAAGGACATTAACCAAATTGAGGCAGTCCAGAGAAGGGCAACTAAAATGGTGCAGGGACTGCATCAGAAGACATATGAGGACAGATTAACAGAGCTCAATATGTATACCCTTGAGCAAAGGAGGGAGAGAGGATATGATTGAGGCATTCAAACATCTTAAGGGCATTAACAAGGTGAAAAGAGTCTAACATGTTTAAATATAAGAAAAATAGCAGGACAAGAGGACACAGCATGAGATTGAGGCGATTAAGGGAGAATGTGAAATTCTTTTTTCACAGAAAGGTGGTGGATGCATGGAATGGCTTACCACAAGAAGTGGTGGCTATGAATACAGTGCAGGGCTTCAAACAGGCATGGATAGGCATAAGGGAGCAATACAGATGAGTATGAATAGATAGGCCACTGACAGAGCAAAGGCCGATGGCACATTTATAAGGTAGAAAAAGAAATGGGCAGACTGGATGGGCCTTGCGGTCCTTATCTGCCGTCAACTTCTATGTTTCTGTTTAAAATTTGGGGTCAAAATATTGAAAATTGCCAAAGTTACAAGCCTGCATTCGTAAATTTCAATGTAGGCTCATAACATTGTTGTTTTTAAATACTTTTGTCCCACATTTTCAACATAGCCTTCTTATGATCCCACCTCATGGGCAAATGCAGGGAAAATATTCAACTCTTGCCTGAAATGTGATTTCATGCAGTGAATGCGAAATCACCTTTGGGGGCGCAAAAACACATTCTCACCAAATTTTCAACATAGCCTTCTTATAATCCCATCTCACAAACAAGGGCAGAGGAAATGTTCAACTCCTGCCCGAAAGGTGATTACATGCAGTGACTGCAAAATCACCTTTTGAAACAGATTTACCTAATGTCACTTGTATTATTCATGAGGTGGTGTCCTGAAAAAGGTATGTTGAAAATGTGGGGCAAAAATATAAAAAAGTGGCCAAGTTACGCTATTAAGTTCAAACCCCTATTGAAATACATTGAACCGTATACCTGATTTCCTGAGTTTGCGGTCCAGCTCTGAAGACTGAAGATGTGCCCGTGGTCCAGAGAAGATGATGGTGTTGGATCCCCGGTGGGTAAGTAAGGGCCTGGGAGAGGGTGCTGAGTGGGGGGGAGCTAATGGCTCAACAGACATCGATGGACGTTTTCCTTTTTTACAGGCTTTGAAAAAAAAAACATTGAGGGAAGATTTTCTTTATTTCAGGTTTCGACACTGGGGGTTGGGCATCCGCAGTGTCAATGCTATGTTTGGGGGTGTGGGGTGGTTGGTGCTGAATGGGAGGATCAGATGGGGGTGACAGTTACAAGGGCACCAGTGGTAGACACTGGGGAATTGGGCACCCCCAGTGTCAGTGTTATAAACAGCAAGGTGGGAGGGTGTAGTTATGGTGGGCTGCAATAGACACTGATGAACCACTGTCTTGTTCACAAGGTATTTAAAAAAATAAAATAGGAGGGTTGCAGTTATGGTGGCAGCTGCAACAGACATCGATGGACCATTTTCTTTTTTACAGGGTACTTAAAAAAAAATTTTGAGGAAGGTTTTATTTCAGATTTCACACTGGGGGATTGGGCACCCCAGTGCCGCAAGCAGGTTTGGGGGAGGAGGGTGGGCCGTGGGTGCTGAGAAGGAGGGTCAGGTGGGGGTGACAGTTACAGGGGTGCCAGCAGTAGACAGTGAGTGACTGAGCACCCCCAGTGTCAGTGTTATAAATGGCGGGGGGAGGGCAGTAACTGTGGACTGCAAAACACATCAATGGACCATTTTCTTTTTTACAGGGTATTTAAAAATCTAAAATAGGAGGCGGTGGGGGCTTGCAGTTACAGTGCCAGCTGGAACAGACATCAATGGATCAGTTTCTTTTTTACAGGGTATAAAAGAGAATGGTGAGGGATGTTTTTCTTTATTTCAGATTTCGACACTGAAGTTGAGGCACCCCAGTGTCAGTGTTATATTGGGGTGTGTGGGGTGGTGGGTGCAGGGTGGGAGGTAGGGTGGGGGTGACAGTTACAGGGGTGCAAGCAGTGGACACTGGGGGTTAGGCACCCCAGTGTCAGTGTTATGCATGGTGGGGGGTTGCAGTTATGGTGGTTCAATGAGACATCGATGGACAGTTTTTCTTTATTGCAGGCTTTAATAAAAAACACCAAGGGAATGTTTCCTTTATTTCAGTTTGGACACTGGGGATTGGTACCCCCAGTGTCAGTGTATGTTGGGGAGGTGGTGGTGGGTGGTGGGTGATGAGTGGGGGTCGGGTGGGGTGACGAGTTACAGGGCACCAGCAGTGGACACTGGGGTTGGGCACCCCAGTGTCAGTGTTTCAGATGAGGGCACAGTTATGGTGGTGCGACAGAAATTGATGATGTAAGTTTTCTTAGCTGCAAGCTAAAAACCTAAAACTATGAAGGTGAACACTGGGGACTGGGCACCACCAGTGTCAAGCGTTATGTTTGGGGAATGTGGCTTGATGGGTGCTGAGAAGGAGGGTCAGGTTGGGAGAGAGTTACAGGGGTGCAGCAACAGACATTAATGGACGTTTTTTGTTGTTACAGGAAATAGCAGCAGCACACCGGTGAGGTCCATAGCAAACTTCCAGTGTGCATCTGCAACTGTTTTGACAGCTGATCAATGGTTTGCTGATGTGGTTTCATGCATGTCAAAGGACCGAAGCTCTCTTTGATTGGAGCAGCTTTGGTCCTTTGAAGTACACAAAGTTTCAGCCCATTGAGCTGAGGGTTGCTTCCTGACAACAATGCACAGTCATTGGTTTCGACTGCCAAGCCCCTTGAAGTTGCAACTGCAATGGGCTCAGGAGTGACACACCTTCCAAATCCCGATGTACTCATCCCAAAACGTTTTTGTGCAAGTGCAGCAAATGCAAAAATAACAAGTCATATTTATGAGGTTTTGTGGACAAATCGCAATGTTGAAAGTTTGGAGTCAAAACTGGAAGAGAGGAAAGACAGGGGAGATATGATAAAAACCTAGAAATATCAAAAAGGCATAACTAGGGTACAGGAGGGTAGAATCTTTCAGAAAATGAGATGTCCAGGAACAAGGGGGCATGACATTAGGTTGGAAGGGGGTAGACTAAGAGGCAGCGTGAGGAAGCATTTCTTCACGGAAAGGGTGGTGGATGCATGGAATAGACTCCCCAGCAGAGGAGATGGGGGCAAACACAGTGGGGGAATTCAAGCATGCATTGGGCAAGCATAGGGGAACCCTAGCAATAAGAATGAGGAGGTAAAACCAGAGATCAAGTTGAGTCTGTGGCTTTTACAGTAGGCAGGGAAAATGGGCAGACTGGATGGGCCTAGCATTCCTTATCTGCTGTCAGTTTCTATGTTCCTAAAACATTCAAAATTAGTGAAGTTATGAGTGAATGCTGAAACAGCGTAATGTTCAGTCATAACCTGGGCATTTTACTGTATTTGTACTCCAAAATTTTCAGCATAGCCTTCTACCCCTGCTATTGGACCCGGCAGGTGAAGATTTTCAAATCCTCACCAAAACATCGTTTTGCGCCACCAAAACATCATTCTATGCCACAGGTATGAAAACACATTTTGGCAAGGATTTGAAAAATGATAACTGCCACATTCATGAGGTTCTGTGAAAAAATGGCTATGTTTAAAATTTGGTGTCAAAATATTGAAAATTGCCAAAGTTACAAGCCTGCATTCATAAATCAGTGACAGTTACAGAGGTGCCATCAGAGTACACTGGGGAATTGGGCACCCTCCCAGTGTCATTGTGATAAATGGTGGGGCAGTGTAGTTACAGTGTTGCAGTAAACATTGATGGTCAGTTTTCTTAGTTGCAGGCTTAAAAAAAACAGAGAGAGATGGTTTTCCTTATTTCAGGCTTTGACACTGGGGGTTGGTCACCTCCGGTGTCAGTGTTATGTTTGAGTGTGTGTGTGGGGTGGTGGGTGCTGAGTGGAAGGGTCGGGTGGGGGTGCCAGTTATGCTCACCCCGTTCCATCAGTAAATAAGCTGATATGGATACAGTGTAAGTGAAAGGGGTGAGCATTAGGGTTGACAACCCCAAGTCACACCCCACGCCTGATTTGTGAAGAGGCAAGAGAGGTGTTTTCTTGTTGCTCTCTGCAGGATGGGGGTGGGGTATTAAGGTTGGAAACCCTAATGCCACATTTCCCTACTTTTATCGCTGTACCCTAACTAGACCATTAACAAAGTGTTTTGCAATGAATTTCCTTACTTTCTGAGAGTGTAATTTTATCCTTATTTGGCTGAATTTTTCAGACAATGTAATTGTATACTAATTTACCAATGGCATCCCTCCATTGATGTGTATATCTATGTTGACGTGGAAGTGCATGGCCCTCCAGGCCCTGTACATCCATTAGTAGCACAACAGCAACTAGATAGTCACCACAGCCTTCTTATTACCCCACCCCATTAACTCAGTAATTAAACTTTTCAAATCCTCACTGAAACATCATTCTGCGCCACCGCAATGTGATTCCATGGCAGAGGAGCAAAAACTCATTTTGGTGATGATGTGAAAAATTACAACTGTCATGTTCATCAGTTGGTGTAAATTTGGGGTTAATATATAGAAAATAACAAAAGTTACGAGTGAGCATAGTGTAATTTCAACAGATGTGGATAACCACCATTGTAACATATTTTTACCCCAAATTTTGAACATATCCTTCTTATAACCCCACCTCATGAACAAGAGTGGTGAAAATTTTCAAATCCCACCCAAAAGGTGATTTTGCCAAGTGACTGTGAATTTGCCTTTCAGGCTATGTTTGTATAATTCCAGTGACATTGTCTATAAAGTGGGGTCTCAAAAAGGACATATTGAAAATTTGGTGTCAAAATATACAAAAATGGCCACGTTAAGCACCAAAGTTGAAAACCACATTGAAATACACTGAACGGCACTTACCTTGTTTCTCACATAGTAGTCGCTGGTTCCAGCAGCAAGACGAGTCTTTGATCGGAGAGTAGATCTTCGCACTGGGACCTGATCAGGTGGGTGAGGGTGTGTGGGACGTCTGAAGGGGTGTGGGGTGGTGGGTGCTTAGTGGGAGGTGGGGGTGGGGGAGTCGCGTCACTGATGCACTGTTTTTTTTTTTACAGATAAAAAAAGACATAGAGAGATTGTTTTCTTTCTTTCAGTGTCTGAGAGACACTGGAGGGTGGGGGTGCCACTAGACACAAGAGCAACCAGCAACATCAAGGAGGATGGCCATTGGAGGCTGGGGGAGTGCTACTAGACACCAGGGATAAAGTGGACATTTATGGAGTCAGGCATCGGAGGGTGGGGGGCACCACTAGATTCCAGGGATACATAAAATATTTACAGGGATGGGAATAGGAGGGTGGGGGTGCCACTGGACACCGGGGAAAGAAAATACATTATGGGGACAGCAATTGAAGGGTGGGGGTGCCACTAGACACCAGGAAAACAGTGGCAAGGTACGGGGATGATGACTGGATGGGTGGGGGGGGCGCCACATGACTGCAGGGAAATATTACACAATATGGGGATGGGGATGGGGGTGCCACTATACACCAGCAAAAGCATACAAAATAGCAGAATGCTGATTGGACGGGTGGAGTTGCCAATAGACACCAGGGAAACAGTGGCCAAATACAGGGACAATGATCGGAATATGAAAAACCCAGAAGCGAGTCACAAAAAAGGATTTAAAAACCAAAGCCAACATTTTAAAGCAAAATAACTTTAGAACGGATTAATAGTTTTTCAACAAACCAGCAAAGGAAACATCTGTAGGCCAAGCCCTTTCTGCTCTGAAATTTTCAGCCCAAAATTCCAAACCGTCTGGCTGCAAGGTGTGGCAAAAAAAGAGTAAGGAAGCACTGTTAAGCTGACATTTTTTTGTATCATGGAATACAAAAACCCTCAAGCGAGTCACGAAACAGGATTTAAAAAACAAACAACAAACAACTTTGGGGGTCCTTTTTCCAACAGCTAACTGCAGAATCCACCTAACGGGGTCCTGATGATCAACATATATATGCTGGTCTACCTCTACAATGCCGTTTTTGTACCTTATCATTTAAAAAAAAAAAAGAAAAAGATGGTGGCAAATTAAAAAAGATTACTGTCCTCACAAAAAAGGATTGCCCATACGGTGCCTTTATACAGTGAGATTTTAAAAACATTGCCAGCTGGTAACCCCAAATGTGAAAACTGCAGTGCCTGCTAGTATATAAAGGTAGGACAAGAATTTTCAACTGTACAGAACAGGACATACATGATAAACAGCTTCATCACTTGTGGAACAGAGTCAGTGGTGTACTTAGCAACATGTAAATGCAACAGTTTTTATGTGGGTAAGACTAAAGGGAAATTTAGAACCTGCATACTTGAACGTGTAAGACACATTAGAATTGCTACAGCAGAGAATGCCTTAGCTGCTCATGTAAAGAAAAAGGAATCGGCATTCCTTTACCTTTATAGGAACAGAAAAGGTGATGCTTGATTTACGTGGAGGTGATTTGGATAACAGATTACTCACAAGGGAAACATTCTGACAGTATAAACTGAAGGCTGGCTGCCCACCCGAGGTAAATGAACACTTTCAATTGGCTCCACTATTATTAAAAACCTAATATGATAAACTGTAAGACAATATATGTACAGATGTATTTGTGTTCAAGTTCTTAGAAAGAATTTTCCTTTTTTGCATGGATGTAGTCTGTATAGAACATATATGTGCTTTGACTGGGACTATAGTACTCTAGAGCTATATAAATATATATTATGGTAGCACGGTAGTGCTACCAGTTAGGGTTGAGTACCCCTTTTAAGGTTAAATGGTGAAACTTTGCACCTTCATAACTTTGCCACCATTCAACCGATTCTCCTGAAATTTGGCAGGCACAGGGCATAACCATAGATCTTGGGATCTAGAAACATAGAATTTTATGGCAGATAAGGACCGTTTGACCCACCCAGTCTGCCCATTTCCCTACCTGATGGATAAGCTGCAGATTCTAGTTAATCAACAGCTTACTTCCTCCTGCCCCCCACTAGAATTGCCTTATGCCTGTCCCATGCATTCTTAAACTCTCCCACTGTTACTGACTCCACAACCTCCTCAGGAAGGCTGTTCCATGCATCCACAACTCTCTCTGTGAAAAAACACTTTCTAACATTACCTCTAAGCCGTCCCCCCTCTATCTTCAAATTGTGCCCCCTTGTTCTTGCACATCTCTTCTTCTGAAAGATACTATCCTCTTGTACCTTGTTAATTCCCTTGAGATACTTGAAAGTTTCTATCATGTACCCCCTCTCCCTCCTTTCCTCAAGGGTATACATATTAAGCTGCTTTAGTCTCTCCTCGTATGTCTTCTGGTGCACACCTTGCACCATTTTGGTTGCCCTCCTCTGAACAGCCTCCACTCTGTCTATGTCTTTGCGGAGATAGGGTCTCCAGAATTGCACACAGTACTCCAGATGGGGTCTCACTAACTGCCTGTAGAGAGGGATAACAACTTCCTGTTTCCTGTTGATGCCTCTCCCTATGCATCCCAGTATCCCCCAGCCCTCCTGACTGCCTTCTCACATTGCTTGCCCATCTTTAGGTCATCTGATATAATTACTCTTAGGTCTCTTTTGATTTTTGTTGTTGTTATTAACTCACCCCCCATTGTGTACTCTTCCCCTGGGTTTTGGTTTCCCAGATGCATTGCCTTGCACTTCTTTGCATTGAATCTGAGCTGCCACGTGTTTGACCATTCCTCCAGCCTTGCAAGTCCCTTTTCATTCTTTCCACCCCACCTTGTGTATCAACCCTGTTGCAGATCTTTGTGTCATCTGCAAAGAGGCATACCTTTCCTTCCAGGTGCTCTCCAATGTCACTTATAAAGATATTAAAGAGGACCGGTCCCAGTACCGAACCCTGCGGTACCCCACTAGTTACCCTCCTTTCTTCACTGTGGACTCCGTTTACTATTACCTTTTGCGTCCTGTTGTCCAGCCAGTTTTTTATCCAGGCTACCACCTTGGGACCCACTCCAAGGCTGGCTAGCTTGTATATTAATCTTTTGTGTGAGACTGTGTCGAATGCCTTGCTAAAATCTAGGTAGGCCATATCCACAGCCCCTCCCTGGTCTAATACTTTGGTTGCCCAGTCAAAGAAATCTATTAGGTTCATCTGACATGACCTTCCTGCTGTGAAACTATGCTGCCTTGGGTCCTGTGCCCCACTGGCCTCTAGGCACTCAGCAATTCTTTCCTTCAGAAGTGTTTCCATCATTTTCCCTACCACTGAAGTTAAACTAACTGGTCTGTAGTTTCCTGCCTCTGCCCTGCTCCCACTTTTGTGAAGTGGAATCACATTTGCCCTCTTCCAGTCCTGAGGTACCACTCCATCCTCCCATGATTTGTTAAAGAGAGTAGTCAGTGGTGTTATTAGTTCTACCCTTAGTTCTTTTAGTATTCTTGGGTGAATCCCATCAGGCCCCATTGCTTTGTCCACCCTCAGTTTCAAGAGTTCTTTCAAAACCCTTTCTTCTATGAATGGACTGGTATCGACCCCCCTATTCAGAGTTTCCCCCCTTGTTTGGTTTAGGCACCTCCCCCTCCTCATCTGTTGTGAATACTGAGCAGAAATATTCGTTCAGCATCCCTGCTTTTTCACTGTCACCCTCTGCCCACATCCCTCCCCTTTATTAAGTCTCTGTATCCCTCCCTTGGTCTTTCTTCGCTCCCTAATGTACCTATAAAAAGTTTTATCCCCCTTCTTAACAGAGGTGGCTATCTTTTCCTCAGTTTGTGCCTTTGCTATTCTGACTGCCTTCCCTGCCTCCTTCTGCTTTATCTGATAAAGTTCTCTGTCTTGCTCCTTCTGTGTTTCCTTATATTTCCTGAATGCTATCCTTTACTCCTTAACCATCCCTGCCACCTCTTGAGAACCATAGTGGTTTTTTCCTTTGTTTTGTTTTATTGATTTGCTTCACACAAAGGCTTGTTGCCTCTGCAATGGCTGTTTTGGTTATTCTCCATTGTTCCTCCACCCCTCCTTCTTGCCCATTTGCTAGTGCTTTTCTCAGGCACTCTCTCATTTTCCCAAAGTCAGCCTTCCTGAAGTCCAATACTCTTGTTTTTGTATGGCTTGATTCTATGGCTGTGTTTATTGTGAACCACACTGTTTGGTGGTCACTTGTTCCTAGATGGCTACCCACTTCTAAATCTGAGATCCTTTCTCCTTCCCATTTGAGAGTACCAGGTCTAAGATTGCTCCCTCCTGAATGGGTTCCAACACTAGCTGTCTGAGGCATGCCCCTGTAGAGGCATCAGAATGACCCTACTCTTGGATGTGCCTGCAGAAAGGTACTCCAGTTAACTTCTAGCATATTCAGGTCCCCATCAACAATATCTTCCCTTGTTCTGCCATTTTAAGGATGCCTTCTATCATTTCCTAGTCCATTTCCTCCCCCTGAGATGGGGGTCTGTACACAACCCCCATGCGGATTGTGGTGCCATTTCCTGTCTCCAGGGTGACCCATAGTGACTCATCAACTTCCTGTTTACTGTTTAGTTCTGTTGCTTTAATCCTTTCCCTTATATAGAGAGCTACTCCTCCTCCTCTTTTACCCACCCTGTTCCTCCTGTAGACTGTGTATCCTGGTATGTTAACTTCCCACTCATGGTTCTCTGTGTACCATGTTTCAGTGACTGCCACAATATCCAGGCATCCCTCTTCCATTAAGGCCACTAGTTCAGGGAGCTTGTTGCACAGACTATGGGCATTGGTACTCATCACCTTCCATTTATTTTTTGGCCTACCCTTTTAGCCCCATCCCTGTCCTTAACACCTTTTCTGCATTTATCCCTGTCCTGCTCCCTACTGACTTCTCTGCCTTGATGTTTACCTCTCTAATGTCTCTGTGTTTTTTTGTGGGGAGGCTGGGATTCACACTCTCTCCTTTCAGTGCCTCCCCGCCTTTTGGTTTAAATGCTTGCCAATGAGCATTCAAACCTGTCACCTAGGATCCTGGATTCCCCCCCTGGACAGATGCAGACCATCACACCAGTATAAGTCTGCATCCCACCAGGTGGCTCCCTAGTCCCCAACAAAGCCAAAACCCTGAGCTCCACACCAGTTTTTCAACCATTCATTGACTCCTATGATGTGGAGTACCCTAGCATCATCCTTGCCATAGACAGGCAGCACCTCCGAGAAGGTTACCGTACATGCTACTTGACTAAGGCCCCTCTGTAACTCCACAAACTCCTCTAGCACCGCTCTGATCCCATTTACAGTCAGGTCATTTGTCCCTAGGTGGACAATGACATCCAGCTCCCTCCCTTGTGCAGCTCTGCCGCGATCCTGAGGATTCACTTCCTGTCCCTCCAAGCCATGGCGCCAGGCAGGCACCTTACCTCTCTATCCCCCTCCTCCCCCAAGTCTACCCCCCTAATGATTGAATCCCCCACCAGGAATTGTTTCCTTCCCCTGTGGGGTCTCATGCCACCCTCCTGTGGGTCTCCTTTGTGGAGGTTCCCAGCATCCTCCTTGGTCTCCACTGCAGGTGCTCCATAGAGGAACCACTTTTTGCCAGAACAGCATATGAATTGTGGAGAGCCACAACTGGAGGGATGCACCTCTGTTGCACCACCCTTTCCCTCCCTGAGCCCACCTTGGTCCAACTGCTCCTCTTTCTTGACAACCTCTGAGGTAATGGTGGTGGCCCTGGTGGTCCCTGGGTGGGGGAAGAGGTTTCACGAATCCTAGCCAGGTCAGCCTGGAGACGGGCAACCTCCTCCCTCAGACCAGAGAAGTGCCTGCAAACAGGGCAGGATCACAGCCTCCAGACTGTCTCCCAGAACACTGCTGCTCCACAGCCATTGCACTGCACCACTCCCATCTTGACTTATTTTGTGTCCCCTCTCCTGTTGCTTTGCATGCTTATTGTCTCCTCCCTCTATGTATTTTTACACTTATTTCCTACTGCCTATGTGCCCTTACAACTCTCACCCTTCCTGTTCTGGGACAGGAACTTTCTGTAGTCTTCAGTAGTTGCCATCCTCCGTGCTTGGATTCAGACCTCCAGCAGCCAGGGGGGGATAAAGAGTTTTTTTTTTTTTAGGTTCCTTCAAGGTTGCTGAAACTAATGTGTCTCAGTGATCCTTCCCTTCCTACTGCCAAACAGGAAGTTCCTGTTGCCAGTCAAATTCAGTGACTATAAAACTGGAACTGGCTTTGGGTGGGTATGAAGGAGGGAAACTAGTAAAAAATCTGTAGTTCTGGACTTCTGTTTCTTGCTCTGCAACCAGTCCTCTTTTGCTAGAAACAGTCGGAAGCTGTAATTGGAGACAGCTGCTTTTGTAGACCTAAGCTGCTAAGCCACACCCCCAATTAGATTCACTCTTTGCTCTCAGTAAATTAAGGCGATACTGCCCCCTTCCTCAGAAAAACACACTTTTTTTTACTTAAATGAGACCCCTTCTTCTAATAAAGTATATTTTTGCTTAATCCAAACAGGTACTACTCCTGTTGAGAGAGAAGTGATTAATTAGTAAAAGTCTGCAGTTCTGGACTTCTGTTTCTTGCTCTGCAACCAGTCCTCTTCTGCTAGAAACGGCCGGAAGCTGTAATTGGAGACAGCTGCTTTTGTAGACCTAAGCTGCTAAGCCACACCCCCAATTAGATTCACTCTTTGCTCTCAGTAAATTAAGGCGATACTGCCCCCTTCCTCAGAAAAAAACACACTTTTTTTTTACTTAAATGAGACCCCCTTCTTCTAATAAAGTATATTTTTGCTTAATCCAAACAGGTACTACTCCTGTTGAGAGAGAAGTGATTAATTAGTAAAAGTCTGCAGTTCTGGACTTCTGTTTCTTGCTCTGCAACCAGTCCTCTTCTGCTAGAAACAGCCGGAAGCTGTAATTGGAGACAGCTGCTTTTGTAGACCTAAGCTGCTAAGCCACACCCCCAATTAGATTCACTCTCTGCTCTCAGTAAATTAAGGTGATACTGCCCCCTTCCTCAGAAAAAAAAAACAAAACTTTTTTTTTTACTTAAATGAGACCCCCTTCTTCTAATAAAGTGTCTTTTTGCTTAATCCAAACAGGTACTACTCCTGTTGAGAGAGAAGTGATTAATTAGTAAAAAGTCTGCAGTTCTGGACTTCTGTTTCTTGCTCTGCAACCAGTCCTCTTCTGCTAGAAACAGCCGGAAGCTGTAATTGGAGACAGCTGCTTTTGTAGACCTAAGCTGCTAAGCCACACCCCCAATTAGATTCACTCTCTGCTCTCAGTAAATTAAGGTGATACTGCCCCCTTCCTCAGAAAAAAAAACAAACTTTTTTTTTTTACTTAAATGAGACCCCCTTCTTCTAATAAAGTATCTTGTTGCTTAATCCAAACAGGTACTACTCCTGTTGAGAGAGAAGTGATTAATTAGTAAAAAATCTGTAGTTCTGGACTTCTGTTTCTTGCTCTGCAACCAGTCCTCTTCTGCTAGAACCAGCCAGTCGGATATACGGCTGCAGATTTGTTAAGCGACATTTGTGCATGCAATTACTTTTTGTGTGCATTATTTGCTCACACCTACAGGTCACACGGTTTATGGGACTGGTCCAAAAACTTCACAGAACATGCGGCTGGGATCCCCGATGTGCCTTTTGAAGATTTTGTGAAAAAATATTAAACGGTTCAAAAGTTATTAGAAAAACAAGTTCCCATTATAAGTCAATGGGAAAAGTTAACAAAAAGTTCAAAAGTGTCGCAAATGGCCCTAGTAGGGTCACAAATCTGCCATTTTGTTTTTAGTTACTGATCACAGAAATGCTTGGCATTTAAAATTGGGACCATCTAGGGACATAATTCTTTTTGTGTTTACCTACTCGAGCCCTGAGGATGCTAGTCATGTCTTTATTTTGGGGTTAAACACCTCAGACATTTGTTTTTCAAATTTCTGGGAAAGGTAGTATCGCAAAGTAGTGTCCCACTTGCGACACTTTTGCAAATTTTTGTGTAAGGTGTCGCAAATTATGACACTACTTTCCTAAACTATGGCCAAAATGACAGGAATTCTTTGCCACCCTGCTGCAAAAAAACAGTTTGGTCTTTTGGGCTGAAATTTGAAGGGAAGGCAGCCAACATCTCACAGATGTGCTTTTTGGTGGTTTGGTGACAAAATATTGCACCGATGCAAAGTTCTAGTACTCTGAATTTGACTTTTTCCCCATAGACTAACATGGTGGTGTCCGTCGCGTCTTTTGGGACTTGTATCTTGGAAATGGTGCGAGATACGGAATTTTCCAGGAAACTCATGAATCATGTGAAATTTAAATTTTTAGTATTACAATTGCTCTTTTTCTGCTCCGAGGAACATTATTATGCATACATTCTTTGTTTTCACTGTGTTTCTTAATGGGGCTTTTGGGGAAAAATACGGTGTGCGCTCCACTTACTGTTACACATAGGCTTTACACTTGTGTTTCCATGCCCATTAGCATTCCCGTGTACGCCACCATGTGCATTACCCTTTGCATTTCCATTTGCACTTGCATTTGCGATGCTGTTACCATTGCTGTCTCTAGTACTGTTTGTATTTTGCTCACCGTCACCGTGCACATTATCATTTCTGTTGGTGACCGCCCTTCCATTTCCATTTGCATTTGTCTTTCATTTTGCGTCATCGTTGTTCTTACCGTTACCATTTGCATTTCCAATTGCATTCCTGTGCCCATGCATGTTACGGTTTGCATTTCCATGTGTGCTTGTGTTTGCATAAAAAATATAAAAATATTTATATTTGTTTCCTTTGGCGTTATTTTTGTTGTTACTATTACCATTTCAGTTTAGAATTGGAGTACCATGATCGAGCGCATTACGGTTTGCGTTTCTGTACGCACTTGCATTTCTGTTTCCTTTTGCATTATTGTTGCTGTCACAGTTATCATTTGCATTTACAATAGTGGTACCGTGACCATGCATGTTACTAGTAGTGTTTCCATATGCACTTGTGTCTCCGTTTGCATCACTTTTTGCTTTGGTGTCACTTTGCACCTGCGTTTCTATTAACGCTTGCTTTACAATTTACATTTGCAATACCATGTGAGTAACCATTACCGCTTGTGTTTGCATTGTTGTTACCGCTACTATGTCACATGAAATCACGTTCCATTCACTATTTATAGTCCTCATTCTCAAAAAGAAGGGAAATTAGAGGCAAAAAACTCCATTTAATGCATCAGTTAGGGTTGTTGCATAGCAACAAAAGTGAGGAAATTCAGTGTTAGGGTTGAAAATCCCCCTTACACCCCCTCAGCCCGCCCTACCCAACCGGCATCGGGGTGTGCATTGTGGTCATCGGTCCTAACTCTCACCCCATTCTCCCATGCCTCGCTTGTTCACGCATGTGATGGGGTGAGAGTTAGGACCCATGACTCACAATGCACACCCTAAGCTGGTTGTGTGGAGGGCTAAGGGGTATAAGGGTGTTTTTCAACCCTAACACTGAATTTCCTCACTTTTTGTCACTGGAACAACCCTAACTGATGCATTAAACAGAGTTTTTGCCTCTATATATATATATATATATATATATATATATATATATATATATGTATATACAGTGCTTTAATATAATGTAGGTTTTGTGTAAGTAGTGAGTATTTGTTAGTTTACAGAATAGTTTTTCTGAATTTTTGTGACATTAGTGATGACAGGGTTTTTTATGGCAATATGCACACTTATGGTGCAAGTGAGTGGTATTTAATATCAGCAAGGGTAGTATATTTATTAGCACTAGCACTGTTTTCTTTTTATATATCTTCATATTTTTTACTTTGTTCTTTATATTTACTGCTGCATTTTGCACCAAGCTATTGCACTTTGCACCATAACGAAATAATATGTACACTAATAATATGACATATATGGTAGATGTGGTTTTAGTGACAATACAGTATTTTCTGCTTATATTGCATCTGGCAGCAGTGTGATGACATCTTGAAAAAGCATCTGGGCGATGCAAAACGTTGATGCTGAACTGCAGGGGGTGCTACTTGTGTATTGCACTTTATTAAATCAATTCCTTTTAAAGTATCCTAGTGTTGGAGTTTTTGCTGTTGAAGTGTGCAGCTGGATTACTTTATTTTTTGGATTCCGTGCGATTGTAACCAGCCCCACCGTGGGTGTACTGAGCCACTCAGCTTTTGTGTGTATCTCAGCTATTTTAAAATGATGACTGAGCATGCACAGAACCCAACATTTTAAAATGTAATAACTTTGGAACAGATTAATATTTTTTTCACCAACCCAGCAAAGGAAATCATTCTGAGCCAAGCCCTAACTACCTTGAAAATGTCAGACCAAAATTTCAAACTGTCTGGGTGCTACATGTTGGCAAAAAAAAATACCAGTGATTTTTTTTTATGTTTTGTCCCTTTCCACATATCAGGATTCACACATTTGATCAGAACAAAACTTGGCATGTCAAGAGATCTACCCTACAAAACCATGCATGCAAATTTTTGTACAAATCTGCTGAATGGTTACAAAGGTATTAAAGTACTAAAATTGGGGTTTAACATTAAAGTGCCTACTCAACTGTAACTATAGTGTCACTACTGCACCACTATAATTCTTTGCAAAAAACTGCATTAATGCACCAGTTAGGGTTCAACTTCATGCCACAAAAGTAGGGAAATGTGGCATTAGGGTTTCAAACCCTAACTCTGCACCCTCCCAAGAAACAAAAGGATAAGACTACACAAGCAACCACACACAGTCATCAAGTAAGACATACATCAATTTCCAGATGACACAAATGCAGTAGCTGATGTGTGCTACTTTTGTGGGTTTGTATGTGTGGCATGTACATGCAAGACATACAAACTCACCAGTCACTGCAGATAGAAATCCATGATACTCAAATCACAGCACTGCTTCTGTGTGCAGAAGCACAGACACCTGCAGCCACAGATGCAAATCCATGATACCCAAATTGCAAGAATTATTTTGTCTACAGAGGTCTTGCACTTCTGTAGACTCAGGTACTAATGCACTTTGTAAGACATTCATACACTTGACAGGTCTGTGCATCTGCAGGCACAGGTGTATGACACACACACTAACCTCTGGCTGCAGAAGTGCAGGTACCACAAAATCCATGATACCAAAATTGCAATAGTTCTTCTGAGGGCCCAGTGCCCCTTCAACTACAGGTGTAAGACATACACACCAGCTTCTGGCTTCAGAAGGGCAGACCCCATGGGGCTTGCAGTTAGACAGATGGAAGAACTGTTGCAATGTGGGTAACATGGTTTTAGCAGCAGATCTAGAAATCATTCAAGGGGGTAGCATATTTTCAGTTACGCAGCTGCATATAGAAAACCATGCACTAGCGGATCATGAAATCTAGCGAGGCACTTCATATAGCATGCATGAGTATCTCTAGCTGCAGGGACACAGACCCCATGGGGCCTTCTGTCTGTAAAAGCGCAGGCCTCCATGAGCCACAGATACAAATCCATAAAGGTAGCACATCAGTGCTACTGCATTTGTGCCATCTCGAAACAGTTGTATGTTGTTTGCTTTACCTGATAATGGCTCTCTGTGGTTGCTTGTGTGGTCATGCCCTTTTGCTTGGGGGGTGGGGAGTTTAGGTTGGAAACCCTAACACCACATTTCCCTACTTTTGTGGCATTAAGTTGAACTCTAACTGGTGCATTAACACAGTTTTTTGCAAAGTTTTTTTGAGGTTGTTGAAGCACATCTTCATTTATGCTGGTCCCTTTGGGACCTGTGTGAACAGATGCAGACACACAGTGCCCTCTGTGCCTTGTACCAAGGGAAGACTCCATCTGCCTACTGAACTGTAGAGGCATCTGTATAGCTATGGATGTCAATAATTCATGGGACTGTCTGGTGGGCTGTAGAAGTGCAGGGCCTTCTGGGCCCTGCACTTCCATGTGGCCTTAGACAGAGATGCACAGGGCAAAGAGTCCATCTCTCAACCAAAGCACAGGGCCCTCTTGCACACATGGGTGCAGAGGTGCAGGGCCCTATGCCAAAAGAAGAGTTCTCTTCACTATATGGTTCTTTGGCCTGTGCAGGCAATCATGTATCTTCCCTTCCCAGGCTGGGGGGTGGTGTCACATGACCACCATCTACCCAGCCTTGGTGATCCAGCTTGCTCACAAAGCTCTCCCCCAAACGAATCTCACCAGCATGGGATCACAAAGCAGTACCCACTGGGGTAAAGGCTGGTACTACTCACAGCATTTCTTAATTTGTTTTTTAAATTTTGATCTCATATTTTCAAGATAGTTGTTTTATGACTCCTCCTTATAAACGTGGTATGTGGCATTTATAGAATACTTATCGAAATGTCATTTTGCACCACAAGTGCAAAAAGACATCTCATCTAGAAATTGAAAAACAATACCTGTCACGTTTATGAGGCGGTGTGAAAAAAAGGGTATGATGAATGTCTGGAGTCAAAATATTATAAATTAGCAAAGTTAGCAGTGAACGTTGAATTATTCCCCTGGGTGGTACCAGTTCTAAGTTACTAGGCTTCCTCATTAGGTGCCTAACTAAAAAGAGATGTATCTGCCTCACCCAAACACCCCTAGCTGTCACATCTGCTCCCATCTAGCTTATAGTCCTCTCCCTATCGCTGTCTGGTGATGTTGAATCAAACCCTGGTGCTCTGCCTACTCAGAACATACCTAATGTTGCTCGCTCCCTTTCCTGGACATGCACATGGCCTAAAACTTGTATATCTTAATGTTAGGAGCCTAATGGCCTACAACTCAAGGCTTCAAACATGGGCCTGACTCTATGACCCTGACATATTGGGTGCTCAGAATACTGGTTAAAACCCTACATCCCAGATGCCATGTGTCCCCTTACCTGGTGCCACATGCTTCACGTTGTCCGCCCCTCATCGAAAAGGGAAGGTGGCCTTGTTCTATTTTTGAAGCCTCAACTTAATCTCACTCTTTTGCCTATCCCCTCCTTCAAATTCTGTGAAATCCTACACTCCCTATTACTTCTCAGTGGGACTAAAAAGTTGCATACTGTTTATGATTATACTCCTCACAAAAGTATTAAACTAGGTCTAGCAGAAATTAGTAACTATCTGCCCTCTGCCATACAGAAAAGTAAGATCATCCTTATGGCTGACTTCAGTCTAGACTGGCTTGGGTCCAACTCCAAAAGCCTTGAACTAATTGTTAGTAAGGCCCACCTCTCCCAGCTTATATCTGATCCTACTAGGCACTCCAATAATGAGTCTCATCACACTCTCGTTGACTGGATCCCAACCAATAGGAAGGACAGAATCATAGCTGCTGCAACTCTTGCTGACTTGATCAGTAACCACTCACTGGTCCTCTGTGTTTTGGAATGCTAGCCCCCCTTCCTGCCCCCCAGGTAATTACCATTACAGACTTTTCTGCTGTCAGTCCTGATGCTTTTCTTGCCAACCTAAGACGTATCGACTGGTGGTCTTTTTTTCCACCAGCAACACTGACTGTGCTACTGAATATTTCTCCTCCACCCTCACCTCCCTCCAACAGAAGCACATACCGACCACCAGAAGCAGGGTTGGAGGATCATCCACTGGATGGCTGCAATGCCCCATACTCTCTATGCTTAAAACTAGAGGCAAATGCTGGGTCAAATTCAAATCCTCTTCTTGACAATCTGACTGGCTTGCATATTGCACTCTTCGAAATGCTTGCAAAATGGAAATCTGGTCTGCCAAAAGCAAGTATTGCAGGGATCTTCTTTTTGTCATGTCTAGAGACCCTAAGAGTTTCAAGTCTCAAATCAGTGGCCTCTTGGGTAATAACAGAAGCCACTCCCCCAATATAATTATTGACAATGTCAACTGTAACAACTCTATCACCACTGCTAATGCTTTCAATTCTATCTTCTCTGATCTCTCTTGTTTTGAATTTCCTATGTCCTTCCTCACTTTGCCTCCCCCCTCTACTGCTCTCCCTTCTGTTACTCCACTGTACTTTCACATTGTCTCATGCCGCAAGGTTCTGCATCTCCTCAACTCCATCTACCCCTATGGTATTGCTGGCCCGGATAGGACTGAACCCAAAATGCTCACGCTGGCAAGCCCCCGCCTTGCCATCCCTATTACACAACTGTTTAACCTCTCTCTCACCTCCTGCACCATGCCTAGCATTTGGAAGTCTGCCAAGATCATTCCTGTGTTTAAAAAGGGTGATCCCATATCAACTACTAATTATCATCCTATTGTTAGTCTACCTACCCTTAGCAAGCTTCTCGAAAAACTTGTGCACTCCCAGGTCTCAGACAACCAGCTAAAACATATTCTACAATCCTCCCTTCCCCCAGCATGGCTTTAGACCTGCTCACGGTACCTCCACTGCCCTCTTGCAGTTGACCGGTGAAGTAAAATCCAATATGGATAAAGGTCTGCTCACTGGTGCTATCTTCATTGACCTTACTAAAGCCTTCAACTTAGTTAATCACTCCCTACTATTACACAGACTCCTTCAGTGTCTCTGACTCTGCCTTGCAGTGGTTCTTGAGCTACCTACACTACTGCTCTCAGTTTGTCTCATTCCTCAAGACCCTCTCCACCCCAACCTCTACAACTGTGGGGGTCCCTCAAGGTTCCATCATGGGACCATTGCTCTTTTCTATTTTCATCTATGACAATCCCAACTCCCTCTCCAAGTGCCGCACCCTTCTGTATGCTGATGACCTGGCACTTTATAATGGCTCAAGATCACTCTGTGATATCAATTCTAAGCTTACCTCAGACTTCTGCAGTATCCAAACCTGGCTTACCCTAAATCGCTTAATCCTGAACATTGGTAAGACCCAAGTCATGCTCTTCAGGTCTCTCCAAAAGACCCATGCCCCTGCCTCTGATCTAGTTATCTGGTGTCTTGATGGTTCCCTTGTCTCTGTGACCCATTCCTTCAAATATCATGGTGTCACACTTGACCCTGCCCTGGATTTCACACAACATATGACTGATATCTATAAATCCGTTAATTCCAAACTTGGACTTGCATACCATATCCATCATGCCCTCACCCCTGTGGCAAGGGTCACAATCACCCAGGATGTCTTACCCCCACACTATGCTATGCACTCACTGCCTTTTACCAGACCAATGTTAGCTGTTTCCTCAAATAGGATGTCACTTATAACAACATGTGCAGGTTTGCCTTGCCTGCTCCTTATCTCACCCACCACTGCTCACTCTACTCCAATTTAAACTGGCTCTCCCCCTCTTCCCAGCATCTTTACATCCTTGGCTGCCCAACAGACAACATCATCAGATCCTCCCAACCTGCCTTGTTGGCCTCTATGTTTACTCCCACTGACCATGCCTATCAACTGCGGCCCACAACCCAGGCCCTCCTGGCCATTCCCAAATGCTCCTCCAAGATGGGTGAACAGGTGTTTGCTCACATTGCCCCTACATCCTGGAACTCCTTGCCCTCTCACCTTAGGGTCTGCAAGTCTCACTCTATTTTCAAAAGAAATGTATTCCACTAACTCAGATCTACTGATAAATGCTCTTGCTCCTGACTTCTTCTAATTTCATTGTCCCCCCATCCCTCATTACTATGCACTGATTCCTGCACCAGTTTTATTTAATTTTCAATTATCTATATTGGTTGCTTACATACTAGAGATGCTTGCTTATATGTGATTTACCTTAACTTATTTTGTACCATAGCTTTGCTCTTCCTCGACTGTTGTTTTGAAACCTTGCTCTCTTATTCTCATGGGCCAATAATAGTTGTTTTATCCTGTAACTGTCAGTTATTGGTTTATTTGTTTCCACCTGTATTACTTAATTTTGTACCATGTCACTGCCTTGTCTGTACTGGACATCTGTAACAGTGCACTTTTTTCTACTGTTTCAATCACTGTGTTCTTGTTGTTACCTGCTATGTACTCTCCTGGGTCATGCCTGAAAGTAGGCATGTTTTGTCTGGTGCACTTACCAGTACACAAAAGCTAAATAAATAAAATATTTCAATAGTCACTCATAATGTGGTGATTTTACTATACTTTTACATCACATTTTCAACATAGCCTTCTTATGACCCCACATCATGAACCTAGTAGTTGAAAATGTTCAAATCTTGTCCAAAATTGGATTTCACAGAGTGACTGTGAAATCATCTTTTGGGACAGATTTGAAAAACGTCCCCCACGTTGTTCATGAGGTGGGGTCCCAAAAAGGCCATGTTGAAAGTTAGGTGCAAAATGAATATATGTATTACTGCCTGGTGTTTGATTTAAGAAATCATTAATATGTTTATTTAGGCCTTATTTTTTTTTTCTGGTCAATGAATATAAAATGTTAAATAATGCTGCAGCCTTATACTGAACTTCTACAGATGCTCTCGAAATGACTATTTTATCATTGAGGTCCAAATACCTATCCCTCTGCTGTAACTAACTAACACACACACACACAGAGTGAAATCCTGCTGCTGTATAATAATTTTAATGATATACCTTTATTTATAAATTGATTAGCAGCCACTTCAAATTTGTTTTGATTTTTTTATACAGCAAGAACATTTTTCCCAATTATTGTATTGATCTAGAGTCTAAAAATGCTTCTCACTGAGAAGAAAGTTCGTCCTGTGTTCTTCATTCATATAGCACATCAAGAAAAGAGTGTGAGATTGTAAGCAGTCATTTCCCCAACATTATACACTAGTGGCCAGATATTCAAAACTTTGCGCCAGGCAAAAACCGTTTGCGCAGGTTTAGCGTGGGATTAGCGCGGGTCTGCTATATTCAAAAGGCCAAATAGTGCGGGCAAACTGCATTAGCGCTGGGCAAAATTATAATGTATGCAAGGGGCAAACTGACATGAATACAGGCGCAATGCTATATTCAGCGACTAGCGCCACGCTAAGTGGTTTTGTGCGACTTAGCTGACACTTAGCGCGGTGTACATTACCGCCCAGAAAAGCTTGTCTTTAACCCTGGGCAACCAGCTTTGTGTTGACACTATGGCTTTGGCGCGGTGTTTGCGCTGGTTTAGTGCGGCTTTATGCACTCAACAAAGAAATATGACATAGATAAAGCCAAACATAGAGGAAGCATGCTGCTAACTGATGGCATCACAATGATGCCATCATCTGCCACCAGTCCCAGCCATGCCAGGCAGTAAGTGGTGACCCTGCTGCCAATGGACAGCATGGCAGTGTGGCCATACAGCACACACCTGCGGACCACACTTCTGTGGACACCAACAGATGCCAGCACACACATGCAGCACTGTGGGCATGGAGGATGTTGAGGTGAGTATGTATAGGTGGCGAGGCTGTGCCACAGACCAGATGTGGCCACAAGGCTGGGACACATCATGCAGTGCACATGGGCCAGTATTGGGAATACTTCAACACCAGTGTGCCTTTCGGATAATATATGCCCCCCCCGGCCACATACCACACAGCTGTACAACTGCCACAGAACACAAAGCCAGAAATGTACATGTCACTGTGAGCATCCCATGCCACAGATACAGCATCTGTGGGTCACACAACAGCGTAACAGTAATGTCCACTGTCAGTAAACACCTGCAGGTTGGGCCTCTCACTGTGTATAGTGCAGTCATCATCACTACCCTACACACCAGAGGCAATGCTGTGTCCACACACTACTGGCCCCCTTGCTACTGTAGTTTCTGCTGTGCACTGTAGCATGACCTACAATGAGACAGTTGCATGCAGCACCACCACCATCTGTGCCTATGCTGTGTTGTCCCAGTACAGCTGCAGGCAGCAGCGCATTTGGAAGTAGTGTTCAAAACTGTATAATATTCCCCAAGCTGTTTGCGCTAGCTAACACTGCTTTCTGCTGGTTTAAGCGCGGGGCTAAACAGTTAGCCCGTGCAAACTGCATGCAAATCAGGTCATAATGAGATGCTAATCTGGATGTTTGCCCACAGACTACCTAAGTAGGCTCATTTGCATGTCACTTTTGAATATGGCAAAGTTTAGCTCGAGACAAGCGTGTTTGCTCCGGGCTAACGGTTTAACCCTGCGCTAAACCTGCGCAAAATATGTTAGCGCCAGCTTAACAGTTCGGGGAATATTTTTACAGTTTTGCACACTGTACTTTCACACACTGCTGCCTGCAGCTGTACTGGGTCCACGATTGCTGGCACACATTGGCCACATAGTTCATCTCACTCACCTTCACATCGCTGTGCACTGTGTTGCTGTTGTGGTTTGCACTTTCTGGTTGCCATATTCAGAGCTGTCTTATTCCAGAGCTAAGTTTGCCCTGCACTCCCAGCCCAGTTTGCCCGGCCTCATTCCCATGCTATATTCAGAAGCTGTTTGCCCTGGGCTGTTCCTTTTGAATATAGCTTGCTCTGTGCTCCGGGCTAAGTTTGCCCGCCGGGCAGTGCTAATTTTGCCCCGGGGCAAAGTTTTGAATATCTGGCCCTAGATGTCATGTCTCAAGGGAAGATATATATATATATACATACATACACACACACACACACACACACACACACACACACACACACACACATATATATATATATATATATATACCCTGTGCATCAGTCCCCCAAAGATGTAACATAGGGAAGGAGCAGGATTTCACTGAAATTGAGACTTTAATGCTTAGTTGGACTATCCTGTGCACTGAATAATACAAAAACATTATCCCAGCTTGAACAAATAAACAGGGTGTTGCTTGCAGTAGCAGGTTTTACTTGATCTGCTAGCAAGTCATATTTTGTTTGCTAGCCAAATATCAACGTGCGCAACTTGCAGAAGTGTTTGCTCTCAGCTTCTCATCGATATAGATACCTGATTACACATGGTTTTTACCCACTGTTGTGACAAGATCAAAAGTCATGTCAACTGAAGAGACCAAGAGTGAAAAAAAAAAACATTATAAAGAAAAACAGACAGAACTACATAGGTTCATATTTGTTTATAAAATTGATTGCACTTATATATTCAGTTTTGAGGTATTTTATTTAAATAATTTTTATTTTTTTAGTTTAATAACTTACTATCTCAAACACCCAGAAAATGAAAACAATATTCAAATAAATGACGTAGTTTTTTGAGGCCAGAAAGGACGCTAGGTCCATCAGGTCCACACACCCTCACCAAACTCCTTTCAACAAGAAATGAAATGTGTGCTGTACAAAACATGCTTATTTGAAAGGATATTCCTCCCCTCTTTTACCTAGAGTACCTTGTAATGCCTTTGGTAAGCTACAGTACAAATCACATTAAACTGTTCCACCAATGAGTTGGGTTAGCATTGTTTTTTACAGTTGGCAATGCATTGGCAACTCATATTGCATTGTTTTTCAGTGCTTAACCAGCTCAAGAGCAGTGTTTGTAAAATGTTTTTGTGACTCATTTGGATTGCATCAGCAGTCCAGTCACAATGCAATTCAAAACTGAGTTTTAACTCTTAAGAGACAGTTGGTGCAAGTCTTTGTACTGGATCCAGCAATACTTATGCATCTCAGTCAGAAATGCTAAAACAACTAATTGGAGGAACAGTTTAATGTGACTTATACTGTACCTCCGGGGTTACTTTAAAGACCTTTACATTGTTAAATGTTTAACAAATTGGAAGAAGTAGAGGGGCAGAGAAGGACCAGGAATGACAGAGTTTATTAAGCAGCTAGCTGAAATGCACAATGATAGGCCTGATTAGTATTTTGTGTCTACTGTTTAAAACTAACTCACTTCCTTTCATTAGACAGCCAGGAAGCTAAAGCTGGTCAAGTGACTTGCTTGTGGTCATTCGGTGAACCAGTAGTTGGGGTACTGAACCTATGGTCCCTGTTTCAGTACTCTAACAGCTAAATCCCACTGCTTCTTTAATATGTGTTAGTACGTCCCGCAGAGCCACTCATTGCTGAAAATGAATGGTTTCACATGCCTTCAGCTGAATGAGAACAATGAAGTGAAGCTGAACTGTTCTGGCTCAAGATGAAGACAAATGAAACCACTTGTTTTCGGTGACGGGGAACATAGTTATATATTACTGATTGAGAGTGATCAATAATATATTATTTTTTAAAAACTGTTCCCAGAACATGCCCATTTCCAGGGCATCTGCACGTAAGGCACTCTTCACAGAATAAGAATGCCTCATGCGCAGGGGAAAGGAGTGCTCCGACTGGTCGGGAGTACTCCTTCACTCTATAATATAGTGGACCCCACTTAAGTGCACATTGGATAAGTGCACATCCTGCTTAAATGCAAATTTTTTCCATATCCTGATTTGTCTCCTATTCATCCAGTGTTAAATGTACCTCTTAAGTGCATTACATTTAAGTGCACATTTCGGTTAAATGTACATTTTTTTTCTACTTTGCCTATTGATTCTTAATCCAACCAAGCTTTTAAGTGCACATTTTATACATGTACCACCTTAAACAGTACACCTTAACATCCTAATTGGCCACTGTAACTGCAGCCGCTGTGCTGTCTAGCATGGCCATAGTAAGAAAATTTGTTTTGTCAAAGGAAAAGATTAACTTTAGCCTTCTGTTTGATTTTGAATTATACACTGAAACACACAAAGCAGAAGATTACTGATATTTTCAAAAGTATTACTGTGCAGTAGGACTGTGCAGTAATGTCATTTTAACTTGAGCAGCTGATATTTAATAAAATGCATTACAGAAACAGTAAAATGTGCCTGAAGTAATTTTCTGGTTAAGTGCACAGCCTGCTTAAGTGCACAAAAAAACGTTTTATCCCAAGGGTGTACACTTCAGAGGGCTCCACTGTATATAAAAAGACATACCACAACATTGAAGGATTTGGTACACTTTTTTTTATCTTGCTCTTTGGAGGAAGTGCCAGTACATTTGTGTGAAATGCTATATACTGTGATAAAGAGAATGTGTACTTTTTAATGGGAAAAATATATACACCTGCCTTAGAGTGATTTAAAAAAACACACTTGATGATTTGTTTTTTATTACCCAGACTGTATAATACATTCTTTAGAGTTCAGTTGACAAGGACTTTTTATACAGCATCTTCTTTGTGCACAAGTGTGAGGGCATAGAGTACAGCCCTCCCAGAATTGTAAGGTCTAAGAGACGGTTATGGTGTTGTGCAGCCCCTCCCTGATTATCCCGGACCTCTTTATTCCTTTTCTCTGCTTATTTCTTCTTCTGCAGCAGGTAAGGAACATAATTGTGGCAAGGGAGGCACATGGGATCCTTTGAGAGAAGCCTAATGCTGTGCAAGAGTGCACAGTGTATTAATTCCTTCAGTGCAGGGATATATACTGTATGAAGAAGCTGCTGTGTGTATCCAGAAAAAGGCACTATGCCAGAGAAAGGCTGTGGTGAGGTGTATTTGGTCTGTGTGTGGCGGACAGAGCCAGCAATGAAAATATAGTCAGAGTAGGTGTGAGCCCTGTTCTACTGTTCACCTGGTTAGGTGGAGCCAGTGGTCCCTGTATTGCCTAGTTCGGTGCCCGGAGGAACTCCTGCATGCTGCTCTGCTTTATTTTGTCTATTCTTTCCTTTTAGGATTCCTGTCCCATTTCTTATGCTACCAATACTCCTTTCTGCCACAGATGACAAAGTAATAGCCCATTTGCCTGTTTGTTTCAAGTGTTTTAACATCCCCCCCACTGTATTTTTTAAGTTTGACTCCTCCATTTGAGAAGTGCAGTCTCCTCAGTTTATTCTGCTTGAGAGTACAGGCATTTCCCAGATAACCTTGATGCACCTTTGCATTTCTGTTAGAAAACAAGCTGTTTTTTCCTATCCCAGGTCCCTGCTGCTTGTTCTACAAGGGAGAATTGAGGGAGTCATGTTGCAGCTTGAATTACTGTGGAGTTTATAAAAGCAGCACACTCTTGTTTTAACAATATAAAACCCTCCTCATGCACCAGCTTGACAGAGAAGACAGCTGAAAGTTGTTAGCTGTGCTGTCTATGTTAGAAGCCTGAATTTACAAACATACATTTGTCTTATAGGGCACAATTCCCCCCTATTCCACCCGAACAAACCGAGACACTTTTATTTATTTATTTTTATTTATTTTAGAATATCGGATTTACAGACCTTTGGGTCAAGGACTCGTTTACAAAGGCACCTCGTCATGGAGTACAAAGAGAGACAGTGTTACATAGTTCAATACACAGTAATAGTTACAGGTTTCAAGTAATAGTTACAAGGTTTCAACAGGTGTTACAGGAGGACATACCAAGCAAATGAAGAGAAAATGGCCACAGCCATGTGTTTATTATTCAACCTCTTATCACTACAGTTGGTTAGATGTGCACTGCCAGGTGGTCCTGGCTGGTATACACTAATGCCAAACACCAGCCTTCCGTTCCACTGAGGGAAGCTGCTCAATACTGCAAAACCACGTGAGGTACCAGGACTCTGGGGCATGAGGAGTGGCTCCTGACTGGCTGCCGTGGTGTTCCCACCCATTTGGGGACACCCTAATCCTGCAGACCCTCACCCGGAGATTGCTGTCCCAGCAGCCACCATATTCGTAAAGTGGTGAGGTCCTGCCAGAAGACCCAGCACTCCCATCAGCCTTCGGGCGATCTGTCTGCACCAGACCATGACCCCCCCATTACCCCCTTTGCATCAACAAAGCAATAAATACCAATGGATTTAGTACTTTCCAAAACCACCATGGCTTCCATTTCATGACTGTGACAGCCTACCTGTCTTTTCTGTCCTAGCATGAACTCGCTGGAGAAAGTGAAAACCCTGGAAAACCTTATGGGGAAAAAATGGGGAAATTCCTTCTCGACCCCCAAGACAATCCCCCCTCATGGGACAGTGGGCCCCTACCTGTCTGCTGTTGGCCCCTGCTTTTACAAGGGTGAGTTTCATCCAAAGAGAGAAGAGCAAAGAGGGAAGGCCTCTCTGGCACCAGCCTTACATAGGGTGCACCTCCTCCCCCACCCGGCCTCTGCCCGTCTTCTCCCTTGGGAACTCGCCTGCCTCCTGCACTACCCCCCCACCCCTATTGGGCGGTACCTACCTGCAACTCAACTCCACCTGCCTCCTCCCCCTGCCTGCCCAGGTGTCACTCAGGGGGATGTGCCCACAGACAAATGCCCACTCCCTGCTACCCATTGTGGGCTCTATTAGTTTTTAAAGACCAGGCTGGAATTAGCAGAGAAGTCTGGAAAGTTCTGTGATTCTTGGATGAGTTAGGCTGATGCTAGTAGTCACCTTAGGGTGTGTCTGGCCTCTTCTCTCTTTTAATCATACACTGGTAGATAGGCAAAGGGTGATGTCATAGAGGTGGAATCAGGGAGGAGTTTAACAATTAGTGGCAAGAATAATGTTTAAAAATATTTTAAAGGGGCACTGTTTTGTCAAAGCCTCTTATCTGTATTTATGTAGTCTGCAGTATGTCTTTTTAGGATGCATCCATTGTAAAGAGTATAAATATTTAATAATTTGGAAGAAGGGGTGTGGTTATCACTTTGAGTGACAGTGTCAATCACAATTAAGGTATATAAAAGTAGTGAGTTCACCAGATTGTGAGCAGTGTGCACAGAGCCACTGACAGAGCAGGAACTCTGGGCTAGGTTCCTATCATGCTTATGGTGGTACTCTGTCAACTGAAACTATAACCTTTTTGCAGTTTGTATATCCTGGGTCGTACCTGAAAATTGGCAGGTTTTTTGCCTAGTGCACTTACTTGGTTACCAGAAGCAAATAAATAAATATATTTGGGCTTTTTTTTGGGGGGGGGGGTGTCAAATAAAGCAGTTTTCTTGGGAACTTGGCTGTTTGTGTGGTTTGTAACCCTGTCTGCACCACCAGGACCCTCTAAATCCCTCACAACAAGAACATGCATTTTTGGTTTTTATTTACTGTTAAGGGTTTTCAGACTTTAATTGATTTTGTTCAGTGACTAATATATTTTCTTTCCGTCAATTATTTTCTTCATTCTATAATAAGGGAATTATGTATTAGAAAAGTGAAACCACTTAGTATTAAACACTTCTGTTCTGTGTATAGGTGGCAATTCTTGCTGCAAAGAGCTTCCATATTTTTGCCAGTTTTACCTTTTTATCTAACATAATATAAACAAATGTTCA
Source organism: Neoceratodus forsteri (assembly GCA_016271365.2). Taxonomy (NCBI): domain Eukaryota; kingdom Metazoa; phylum Chordata; order Ceratodontiformes; family Ceratodontidae; genus Neoceratodus; species Neoceratodus forsteri. The sequence goes on along the minus strand of CM057453.1, from coordinate 24,446,341 downwards.
GCTTAGGAAATATTCAAAATGTGTAAGTAACACTGCAAAACTCCAGCACAGCTCACAGATCAACACCAGAAAAGTAAGTAAGTAAAATGATTCTGACTTGTGTGTTCAGTGCGTCAGTGTCTGATGATGATGGTTTTGAAACAAATACCAAAATCAGGTAACAATACAGATCCAGTAACTGAGTCAAGGGTAACCATATTTATGCTTATATAATCATATCTGCCCAGTGTCTATATATATGGGCTAAATTAAGAAGGGGGTTGCATTACAAATCATTTTGGTATTGGTGGTATTCTCCAATGCTCCCTTAAGTAATGCTGTGGCCTCATAAAACCTAACATCCCTGTCCATTTTAGGTTTTACTCTATTCTCTCAGTCCTCACAGCCTATTCATTCAGTGACTTTGGTTTTTAAGAACCTGAAATATTGCAAGGACTCCAAAGACACAGAACGAAGAAATTACTCATCCCCTGTACAAACAAGATACCGTTTATCTTTTGGGTAGTGTAAATATGTGAACAGTAAAGATGTCTTAATTTGCTTCTCAATAACATTCCAATTATCTGATCAGTTGCTTATAGGGATATTAGCAGCATGTAGTCAACTAAAAAATGTTCAGATGATAAACTATATAGACTGATAGTATACCTGATTTTTTTTAAATTCTCTTTCTCACTGTGCTTCTGGTGGGGATATCCCCAACTCAGTGTATCCGTGCCTGACATCGGCATCCACCAGCAACCTCCCAAAACCAGGGCCTGCTACTTGCCTCTCGTTGTGGGGCCCCCAGAGGGGAGATGGAGATCAACCAGTTTCAGTCCCTGGGCTGGCTACAGCATCATCTGGCATGGGTCAGAGGACTACATGGTGCGCAGCCACACAGGATTTTTCCTTGTTGCACTGTTCCCCAAGACGTGGATGTGCAATGAAATCAGTGCATGCAGATGCACTCTCCTGTGTACTACTACGCATGCCCTGCAGATGTCCACCACTGCTTTCTCTCTGCTGTGTGGTTTCAGCTTGGTGTACTCTCAATCTCCACCAAGTGTCACCCAAATGGTGGGTGCCACCAACCCGCCTTCCCGAGGTGGACAGCTGTCCCTGAGATGCTTAGCCAACCTCCCCCCATCCAGCCCTCTGATGCTGCAGGCTTGTTAATGAACCCAGGTCACCAGCATCGCAAGTGGTAGCTCTACTGCTATGCCAGCAGGCTGACAAGTATACCTGATATTATATCAGTCATTGAAAACAATGTACTGGATTCAGTGCTCTTCAGTTTGTGATTTGACTAGTGCTCTAAATGGGCAGGTACACTGCAAAATTCAGGGTAGCATCCCATTTAAACTTAAACTCTCTGTAGAAAAATGATTTCACTCTAGTCAATGACATCATCTTGGACCGTGAATATATATCCAAGTATAATATAACCATCTGGGCATGTGATGCCGGGTCTTCGGTGAGATCAGCCAAAAAAAAAAAATTCTGTTTGGACTGCTGATGTGAATGACAACAGGCCCTATTTTTCTCAAGCATTGCATAGTATGGCTTATATGCAAATGAAACAACTCTCCAGGCTCATTGATATTCTCACTGACTGCTTTAGACCCACATTTGTACCAGAATGTCCATCTTATACTGCATTCTGGACAGCCAGATTCATAGTGTGCATCTGTCTATGTATTTCTCCATTGGTGCTGATGATGGCACCATACTGTATATGCACTAAAACCACAAGCTTATGAACAGTTAAGAAAATACTAGTTTCAGGTCCAAGACTGGGATGTAGGTGTTCCACAACTAAGTAGCAATGTTACTGTTACAGTGTTAGTAGTGGGCCAGAATGATAAACAGCCACGTAATACTTTTAAACTTTTTTGGAAAAGGAGCCACAGTGACAGAAAGGGTTCCTTGATCGGCAAATGCTGGGTATTTGGTGGCAAAAGTGATAGATGTTGAGGCAGATATTGAGCATAATGCTTGCCTTTTGTATCAGATATTTAAGGTATTGAGCCGGTACTCTTCGGTGTGGCTAAATACACAGAGAAAGAACAAACAACTAGAGAGTCTGCTACTAAAGACGTTTCAAGGCACAAGCTTGCAATCATGGTCAAGGACAAGGGACAACCATATATTTCAGCTACAACTGTCTGTCTTTGGAGGATTTTTTCCAGAAATGATACTGCATATTAATAACTAGATGAAAACTCCTGAAAATACTTCAAGCCTCGACCAGTATTTGATTCTCTGTTTACTGTGAATTCTCTTCTTACCATTAGTGGTTGTGTTCAAATAGTTTCATTGATGTACTGGAGAATAAGAAACATTAATGGGCATTCCACTGCCAGTTTATGTTGCTGTAGGGAAAGAGATTTAATTGACATTCATTGCCAGTCTAATAACTTTTTGCCAGCTTCTAAACCTCAGGGACGTTCAACATATGTTGAAGTGACTAGAAATGGTTTGATCTCTAAAACATGCTGTGATGTAATGTGTCCCCACTGCCCCCTGAAGATACCAAAAGTAACCTTAGAGACATGAATGACTCCTTTAAAAATTATTTAAATTCGCATACCAGGAACGTCTCCAAAATGCCTTTTCTCTTTGAAATTTATATGGGGTTGCATCCTTTTCCTGAAGTAGGTGCAGCTTTCTTCCATTTTATTCAGTGATGTGCTCAACATATCATTTATTTCAGTCCAATATGACTATTACACAAACAATACTGGTATCATCTATGTTTATCCACGGCAATAACTTACACCAACTTTTTATAGTCCCTCAAGCACTGCTGAGTAGAAAAGTGGAAACTCCAGTATGGAAACTATGGGACATCAAGGGGGGAAATTTTTTTTTATATGTATCCCAATATATATTCTATTGGACTACATGAATTTGGATGTTGCAGTATTTTAACCTTTATTAATACTGAATACCTAATGCTTCTCTTTTTCTATTTATATGTTTATTCTTTTAGTGTATAATTTGAGAACTGATGTCTTAAAATGAGTATCAGAAGTGGCAACACTACAATACCATCAATCATGAAGGGAATGAAGTGGAACATGGACCTCCTCATTTTGTAATTAATAATAAAAAGATAACATCTAGTGTTTGATTCAGCATGAAAGTAATCTTAATTTACTGAAGTAAACTCAAAGCCGCCTGTATGAATGTTAGCTAATTGTGATTCCTGAAGTTAAATGTACTTTATTTTAATTATGAGCACTTTAGTATGTAATTAGTTTGTATATTTTGTTTTTTGTAATTAGGAGAACTATGAAAGCTCGAGTTTCACAGTATAGTATCACTCTTGATGAAGCACTATGTCTGAAGTGCAAAACACTGAGGTTTTTTTACTCTGCTTTTGTAACAATGGCACTTGAACCATGTATTTAATAAAATCTTTGTCACTTTGTAAATCTTTATGGTAGTTACAGTTTTTTTTCCGGGTAGCTTGGTGCTGTTTTTTTCCCAATGCTAAATTGGTTTCTTGCCCTAACACAAGCTTTGTTACCAGAGTGGTATTTTTCTTGCATTAGTTTTAAATTAAACACACCTTGCCTGTTAAAACAACTCTCCACTTCAGCTAGATTAATCACTGACTTCCTGTTTTGTGGCTGCTGAACACCCCCTCCCGTCCGCATTCCCAGCTCATAGTCGTACCCCCCACAGTAAGAGACAGCTGAGAGTTTCTTTTGCCTGTTTTTTTGTTAACATCTTCAGAAGCCTGAGCATGTTTCCCCAGAGTTGTCCATTCACAGCCAGAACAGCCTGAGCTATTGCAGTTTTAGCTCATGCCCAACTCCGATGATACACCGCAATCCACATTCCCAACTCTGCATACATGGTTGTTCATTTCTGCATGTTTCTCTGTTAACAAAATTAAAAAAGCAGCCTAAAAGTGAGAGGACAGATTTTCCCACAACCAGAGGACTGAAACTGGTAAGAGCACAATCTCATCATGTTTTCAGTGGGGTCCTGCATCTATTTCAGCGGCTGTGTGGAACAGAACACAGGAAGAAAATGTGTCTCTAGTAGTGGGCTTTAGACCTGTGATCTCCTGGTTTTCAAGCTGTTGCTCTATTCACTATACCCCTCTGACTTTTTTTTTGTAACTTTATTAAAAGAAGTGACACCAGCATGTACATTATGTAAGCAATAATAACTGACAGGGTGGGAGATATTCGGATATACCGGACCACCCAAGGGTGCAATGAGGCCTAATGCCACAGTCAGAGGGTCTTATAGCCCCTGGACTGTCAGTTATATCCCAATACTGCCCACCCTGTCAGGTATTATTGTGCTTAGAAAATGGGCTACATGTGGTAATTTTCTGTCACAATTAAAAATTAAAATAATACAAAGAAAGAGTAAAAATAATTGTAAAGGTTTTTGCTTGGTAAAGTAGTCCCTCCACTGGTATGTGTGCCAGTAAAGGGTACTACAGTCTTTCACAGTTGCTTCCCTCAACAGACTTTGTTTCCTGTAAGGCTCTTTAACTTTTGCCACTCCCTCCCCCCGTGCTTTGCTTGGTCAACTATTATCACCTCCCCCCCCATACACACATACTCTCCAATGCTCCATTTTTCATTTTTATGTGGAATGGGAATGACTTTCAGTACAGCGCAGTCATGATCGCAGTTCAACAACTGTAATGTGATGGCATGCCAGGTGAAAGAGTTGCGTGTGGTAGCTCTACTACCATTACTGTTTCTTTCTGTCATGCTGCTTTAAAGATCTTTTTGACTTTTAAACTTGTGGAAGTGCTTGGTTTACAGAACTGAGTGGCAGGGAGCCATTGCATGATAAGTGAGTGAAAAAAAATGGCTGCGGTCCTTTTGTATATCGAACATGAATACTGGCAGTGTAAAGTAGTAGTGCCAGCTGGCACTTGTTTTTCACTGAAAATTGTGTAGAAATGAATGCATGGCTACAGGGGGCCTTTAGCCAATCAGGATTGAGTAATTGTACGCCTATTTCTAAATCTACACCGTATTGTTCCATCTATACCCAAGTACAAGGATAAGTAAGAACTTTCAGATATAATAATATTCCCATAAGAAGAGGACGGTTTGTTCGGAGTCCTGGACAGAGCAAGGTAGGGATAATACCGATTTTAGGGAGAGGGTAGGAGACAGCAGCCCAACTCTATGTTGTAGGGGTAGACAGCATGTTCAGGCAGTCATGCCCCTGCAGTATGAAACTTATGGAACAAAAAGATTATTTACAGACATCCTATACATAACCATTCCACTGAACCTGCTCTACTGGGTGTCTCAGTTATTTAGTCTACTTGTACCTGATATGATCAGCTTGATCCAGCCCATACAACTGCAGTACTTTATATAAGTCAGCGATTAAATGGTCTATGCCACCCATTGTACTATACTCACGAATGTCCTAACAAAGGGTCCACTGTGTCGCACCCTGCACTGCTCTGGCACTGTCTGAATATAGAGTCTTGCCTGAAATAACCTATGAAAATACCTTTGTAGCACCACTCTGACTCTTAATATGATCTACTGCATGAATGATGAGTGCATCTATACAAATGACTTTTACTGAAAAGTCAGTATTGATGTATTTGTCAATCGATTAGCCACATTGCAGATCTACCCTATGGCTGTGATCACACCGATTGTGACTAACAATAAGTCATGCCCTGAAGCACACATTCAGAGTTGGGTCTGGAGAGAAGGGGTGGCACATTGTCACATTCCAGTAGCAGCACCTCAGCAGATTCTTCTTCCCTTCAGTTTATGCAAAGCCTGCCCTCATCATTGCTGGGTTTCAATAATGTCTATATCTTGACTGTATTTGATGCAATAGTCACCTATACACAGTAATATTCTGTCTGTACTGTATTCTCTGACTATTTATTTATTTATTAGATCATCAGTTTAGACCTTTGAGTCAAAGACTCATTTATAAAGGCACCTTGTCAAGAGAGCAATACATCACAGCAAACAAAACAGAACAGTACATACTGCTTAGATTAAAAAAGCAACCAGTGTTACGGGCATTCACTGGTGGTACACACTTGGTAATAGGTAGATAACAGTAGTCATAATATAGGTACATGAGTACCACGTCAGGTAGCAACCAGACATATTTTATTACATTAGTCAGCAGATGTTGCCTGAGACCCCAGGTATATACAGCAAAAGTAGACAGGGCAGACCCAGCCTAGGGGTGAGGGTAAGGGGCAAGTGGGGGATTGTGTGCAGTTGCAGCAGCCAGTGCTTGTCAGATGGCTTCTTAAGGAGACCTTGAAAGGACCAAGCTTAGTGGAGTCAGCTATGTTTGTGGGAGGGAATTGAACCAGGAGGGAGCCTGACAGCAAAACAATCTCTGGGCCATAGAGATCCTTACCCTGGGGACAATAAGGGAGGTTTTGACAGTGCTGCGGGTCGAGACTGAGGGGAAGGCACGCTGCAGGGAGGTGGTGACCCCCGGGGGGGGAAGAGCCCTAGCAGGGTCTTTTTTACAAGAAGGCAGGTTTGGAAGCAGAGTCTTTCTTCAAGGTTGAGCAAGTTGGTGGTGGAGTACAACAGGCACGAATGGGTGCACCTAGGGGCTCCCAGAATTAGCCTGCAGGCCTTGTTTATAGAGAGCTGAATTCTTGCAAGTGCAGTGTTGTCAGCTGCAGCATAGATGGGCAGCCCATAGTCGATTAGCGACAGGACAGAGGAGGTGATTGCCAATCTAAGGGCTTCTTGTGGTAGCCAGTCCCTATGGCAGTATAACAGTTGAATCCTAACATTGGTGGCAGCAGAAAGGGCATTGATATGGAAATGGAAGGAGAGTGCCGAATCAAAGGTAATGCCCAGATACTTGTAGGAGGAAACCTGCTCAATGGGGTTTAGTATGCTAGGCAGTATCACGAGAGGGGCACCACTGGCTTTGTTTGGTGATGAAAGAAGAGCATAGCTTTGGTCTTTTTTAGGTTTAGGACTAGCCTTCGTGATGTGAACCAATGCTCAGCTCTAGCAAAAGCTTGTTGGAGGGTGGCCTGGAGTGTGTTGTGGTTGGGGTCAGAGGCGAAGAGCACAGTGTCATCCGCGTAGAGGAGGATGTTACTTGGGCAGGCCAAGGGGATGGAGTTGAGGCAGACTGAAGAGGAGAGGGCCTAAGCCCACATCTCTCTTGTTCACATCTGCTTAAGAACAATTCTTGCCAGCCTATTATATCCTCCTTGCAGCTTGTTGCCAGTAGTGGGCCAGCTCTGCATGGTGGCAGGGTTGCAGCTGCTGACGTATGGATGGTCCAGTATGGTGAGAGAGGTTTGCATCTGCAGAAGCACTAATGCACTTTTCACTTTATGCACTCTCAATTAGGGCACAGTTGGAACCCCCCCCCAAAAAAACAGTAACAAAAAGGAAACTATCTTTTTAACTCTATCTTTTTCTCTTCTTTTCTCTCATTTTACAGGTTGTTTCAAGCTGGTACAGAGGTGTACATCTGTTATGTATTCTTATCCTTTAGAAAAGTAATAAAGCATTTTACAGTAAAAAAAATTAACACTATATTCTTGTAATGGAGGGGAACATTTTAAATTATTGATATCCACATCAAAGGAAACTCATAGCATCAGCATTGTTATTAGAAGCATATTATTAGCATTATTTTAGGTTACCAGTAAACATATCTTTTACACTCCTTGAGTTTGCATACAGAGTTTACCAAACCCTTGGGGAAAGTAGGAGAAATTGCATCAAAAGCCTTATTCCTCTTTCTCAAATTATGTCACCCAGCACATACTGCGTAAAACAAGCCTTTCACTCTCTTTGGAGAGAGTGCAAAGGAGAGCCACAACAATGATAGCGGATTTAAAGGGATTTGATATTGAGGCCAGGATGCACAGCTTGGGTATGTACACATTGAAATACCATAGATTAAGGGGTGACATGTACCTTCTCTTCAGGGCACTTACCAGCAATAACCTATGGGATGGTTTAGGGCTTGAAATGAAACATCAAGTATGTAGCATAAGATCTCACCCCTTACAACTGGCAGGTGAAACATAATACCAACAAAAGAGCATACCAGTATAATCAGAGAGCAGTGGCACTACGGAACTCCCTCCCTGAGGAGTTGGTGGGTTGCAAGCATTTAAATGAATTTAAAAAAAAGGACAGTACAATGATAGTGCTGTCAGGTTGGAAAAGGTGCTGCAGAAAAGTGAAGAGCGCTCGACAGAGGAGTTCCTCAGAGGAGTTGCGCAATGCTTCCAGTATTAGCTCTAAACTTGGAATAAAGTTTTCATTTTTAACTGCATCACAGCATCTACCTCAACACTAAACTTTTCAACCTTTTTAACCTTTCTCGGAATAAATAAAGATTTAGTTTTTAACTGCATTGCAACATCTGAACTGAACAACGGGATTGTATTAATGGTTACCATGGAGACTGAGAGAGTGGAAGTGGAATATGTAAATAAAATAAATGCTAATAAAAAGTAACTGCTATTTCTGCTTAATATGTGATGAGCTGTAACTGATGCTTCAATGAGTCGGAGCGAAAAGACGTGGAGCGAAAGGTGGTAGGGAGTGAAATGATAGGAGTGTACTGTCGGAAGCAGATTGCCAGGGTGCGAATTGTCAAAAGCAAATTGACGCACTCCCCAAATATTGTATTTCACATATAATAATGGAGTACAAACATTAAAACTGGGGTACTGATACTAAACTGTGGCAAGCGACATGGACAACAGTCTGCTATGCTCTGTACACATCTACGTTACCTATGTTTCTCTCCCTGCCGATACAAACTTTATGAAAATTCATTGGTATCTGTGCATTTCAGCAATTTTCTTAAAACTTCAGAAAGACTCAACAATTTCCCAAAGTCATATTTATAAGAAAGAACAGCTGCATTGAAGTTAAATTCATAGTTTTACTGTGTAGGGATTCCACAAATGTGTTGGTGTTCGGACTTACAGCACCTGCTTTTGCTAACTAGCAATTTATTCCAGTGTTCTGATGACCCGAAATGCAACATCTGTTCTAAAAACTGAACATCGGTATTAAAAAGTTTAAACCTTGGAGTTTACCATTAATGATCTATACAAGATCCTAAATATAACCATGGCTTCAATAAACAAGGCCCCACAGATGAGAGACTTTACACTCTATACAGCTCAAGTTTTAACACAATGGTACCACCTAAATATAAATGCTTTAAAGAATTTTTTTTCCTATTTACTCTGATCTCGGAGGATGGATCTTTCATCCTAGCAACATTAGGCCATACCTTTATTAGGTGGAGGAGGGTGGGACTCCATTTTTTCAGACAATTTATAACTGATAAGGGCATTGTCCAGTTTGAAACATTACAGAGGGACTATGGTTTACCTGAAGTGGACAGCTATAGATATACCCAGGCTAAAAATTATCTTCTAAGACGAAGAGACATAACATCTCAACTGCCCAATCCATTTCTAAGTTTTTGGAAACTCCTAGAAGATGCTATAACTGGTCATCAATGGGAACATCTGGTGGGCCACATATACCAAATTCTACGTGAGGGTTTGGGTGACTCCTCACTTTACATCATGATAAGCTGGGGTAGGGATTTGGAAATGGAAATCCTCTGAACAGGATTGGCTTCGGGCTTCCCCTATGGCTTGTAAGATAACCCACTCATGTATTTGGAGGGAATTTGCCTGGAAATGCAGAGCATGTTTTTTCCGATCCCCAGCTATTCTACTTAAATATCTCCCCCCCCCCCATGGTAGATGCTGGAGGTCTTGTAGAAGCCAGATAGCTGGCCTTGCCCATATTTTTTGGACATGCCCACTATTAACACCATATTGATATAATCTCTAACAGGCTGTGTCGGAATGTTTAGGAGAAGAGGTTAAATTAACAGTAGAACTGGTTCTCCTGGCGATATCCCCCCCAATACCCCAGTTTGGCATAAAACTTTGTTAACCATTTACATAGTGGCTGCCAAAAAAGGCCATAACAAGATGTTGGATGTCAGAGATAGTTCTGACCATAGGAGATTGGAAGAGGATAGTATCCAGCATCTATCATCTGGAGATTCTTACGGCTAAACTACATAACAAACCCTCACAGGCTGAGCTATTGTGGAGACCATGGGTATTTTACATTTCTAGTAGAGACCCTGACTTTGTACCTTGAAGATGGGAAGCAAATAATGCAAAGGGTGGCTGGGGGAGGAGACCCTGAACAAAGATGTGGAGTTTTTTTTTCTTTTTTTCCTCAGGGGCATAAGGTGTAATTACAAAGGGGCTTTCAGACCTTATGCTTTTATCAAGATGCAGACAGGAGTTATAGAAAAAGACAAACTAACAAAGTAATTGTCTGTAATGTATTGTGGTCACATTCTTTCTTCTTTAATAAAAAGAAAATTAAAAAAAAGTTTAAATCTTGTTTTTCGTAGGAATGAGTCTCTGGCTACTTGTCATCAGATGAAGTGTAAGGGTATAGGCATCAGGAACAGAGGTAAATGGCATATCTGAAAAAATCTAACTTGATTCAAAATCAAAATAATAATACTAAAGACAATCATAAGTCCCTCCCAGCTCTATTAACTAGCATTTACTTTAATACATCTCTAACCGGGAACAGGTTAAAGTGATCATGCAACAGAAATAAAAACAAGAAAAGAAAACGTTTTTTAACCAGAACACAGTTTTGGTTACTGGGAAACTGAATTTTTTCAGGTGCATTTGTGTGTATCCTGGTAACAAAACTGCATGAAAATGGCTCCATTTCCCAGAAACCAATGTTACCCAGTGAATGGGTTTCTGGGATAGGGTATCCTGGTAACACTGTATTTCCCGGCAAACTGTGTGCAGGTAAACATGGTGAGATTGTCACTTTGCCTGGATTTATTTTACCACATAGAAACACTGCTGAATGTATTTGCTCTTTACATTTTTTTAACGCATTAATATTGCATTTACTGTTTAGCTCTTTGTGAGAGGATCTTATTGTGAGGGTAGGGGGTTTGAGATACAGCCTGTCTCCATTTTTTATTGTGTGTGTGTTGGGGGGAGGGGTCAGATTGGCAAGGGACCATTTTCTATTTTACAGGTAAAAAAAAATGGCAACAATGAGGAACAGTTCTCTTTGTTGCAGGAGACATTCTGACACTGGGGATTGGGCACTCAAGTGCAGGGCTAGTGTTTGGTGGCACTGGGTGTGGGCACCCTGATGCCGCTATGCATGTAATGGAAAAGGGGGGGGGCAGGTGACCTACCCAACTAAAATTAAAAAAGACAGCCCTAGAAGCTCTTCACTCTCCATATACCTCTCCTTTTCTGGTGTGGTCTATACAAAACCCTTGTATCTGTTCCAATCACATTTGAATCCCCTCCAGTGATTTCACACAGACCACCTCCATCAGCTTACTACACCTCTTCCCCACCCTCACAGTGAAAAATTACTTCTTGGTATCTTTCTTAAACTTGCCCCCCCATCAGCCTCATAGAAATGCCCCTAGCATGTGTGTTCCCACTCAGTCTGAACAATGCCCCATTATCCACAAGGATGTATTTGTATGTTTCCTTCATGTTCCCTCTCTCCCTTCTCACTTCAAGCATGGATATGTTCAGACAGAAACATAGAAATTGACGGCAGATATGGACCGCAAGGCCCATCCAGTCTGCCCATTTTTTCTACCTTATGAATGTGCCATAGGCCTTTACTCTGTCAATGGCCTATCTGTTCATACATATCTGTATTGCTCCCTTGTGCCTATTCCATGCCTGTTTGAAGCCCTGCACTGTATTCATATCCACCACTTCCTGAGGTAGGCCATTCCATGCATCCACCACCCTTTCTGTGAAAAAGAACTTCCTCACATTATCCCTTAATCGACCTCCCTCTAATCTCATGCTGTGTTCTCTTGTCCTGCTATTTTTCTTATATTGAAACAAGTTAGACTCTTTCACCTTGTTAATGCCCTTAAGATCTGCCAGTCTTTCCTTGTTCATCCTTTACTGCTGTTCTGGAGTAGTTTGGTTACCTTCCTCTTCACTGTCTCCACTCTGTCCTTAGTCTACTTTAGAGATGGATGACAAAACTGCACACAGTACCCCAAGTGAGGATGAACCAATGACCTACACAGTGGTAGTAGCTCCTTCTTTCTCCTGTTGGTGATCCCTCTCCTTATGCACCCCAATATCCTATTTGCCATACCCACCACCCTGATGCCTTCAGACTGTCTGAAATTATTACTTCCAAGTCCTTTACATCTGTACTGTAGTGCTTTCCACTACTACCTCCCTATTCTTTATTCAGTGTTAGGATTTTTTGCCCCATGTGCATCACCTTGCACTTTTTGGTGTTAAATTTCAATCTCCATACTTTCAACCTCCTATCCAATCTACCCAGGTCCAGTTTCATAATTCTGATACCCTCTTTACTATCCACCCAGCCACAGATCTTAGTATAAGTGAAAGGCATATTATGCCTATAATCCCTACTCCAATGTCATAGATAAAGATGTTTTAGAGGACTGGACCCAATACTGATCCCTGTTGTACCATGAGTAGCCCCTTGACCCCTAAGAACTCTTAATTTATTAGCATCCTCTTGGTCCTGTCACTTAACCAGTTTCCCACCACTTAGAAATGTTTTTTCCTTTTTTCGAGGTCTTGAATCTTCTTAACCAACTGTCCATTGTGGATGGAATGGAAGGCTTTACTGAGGTTAATGTACAGCATGCCCATCACCTGTCACTTGTCCACTGCTTATGTCACCCAATAGAACAGAAATCGATCAGGTTTGTCTGACACAACTTCCCTCCCATTCACCCATGCTGTCTTGTGTCCTGCAGTCCATTCACCTCCAGGAAACCTACTATTTCTTCCCTTATTGTGATCTCTAGCAGTTTACCCACAATAGACATTAGGCTAACAGGTGTGCAGTTCCTGGATCATCCCTGCTCGAGCTCTTGTGTGGGGGAACTGCACTGACCATCCTCCAGTCTCTGAGTACTATCCCTGTCTCCAGTGAACTATTGAATAGCATAGTCAGCTGTTGAGCTAGGGCCTGCCACATCTCCTTAAGCACATGGAGATGTAGCAAATCCGGGCCCAGGAACCTTTCTATTTTAAGTGTGCTTAAGCCCTCCAGTGCCCTTTTAAATGGAATAGAATCCACAGTGACCACTTCCTTCCCACCTGTGCTCTGATGGCACAGTCGGGCTGTGGCTTCTTATCCTCCACTGGGAACACTGAGTAGAAATATATGTTCATGATGTCCACCTTAACTCCTCTTCCCACTCCACTCCTTGCTTCAGTCTGGCTATTACTAACATTGTCTTCCTCTTCTCTCTTATGTAATCCAAGAAGGTTTTATCTCACTGGTTCTTACCTTCTGCAATCCTAACTTTTGTGTCAGCCTTAGCCTTCCTCACCATCCTGTCTGCCTCCTTCATCCTGCTGTGAAATTCTACACTGTCACCCACTGCTTTGTTGGTTTTTTATATTTTAAATATCCTTTTCTTAGTCCTCATAGCCTTCCCTACTTTCCTCATGAGCCATAACGGTTACTCCTTTTCTTCTAGCCAATTACCCTTACACAGAGATCTGTGAAATCTTATCTCATTTTTTATTAATTCCTGTTTAGCTTCAACCCCCTCTGTTACTCTCTCCCCATCTAGTGCTCTCTGTAACACCTCAATTATTGTTCGAAAATCAGACCCCTAAAGTCCAGGACATCAGTGTGTGATTGATTTCTTTCTGCTTCAAGTCTGATGCTGAACCAAACTGACCGATGGTCCCAGTGAGTCCAGCACCATTATCTCCTCCACATTGTCCGTACTGTAAGAACTATATCTAGGATTGCTGCTTTCCTAGTAGGCTCACCTACACTCTGCACTAAGATTGTATCCTGAAGGACATCTACCAGTTATTAGCTTCTTGCACCTGTCAGTACTGGGCTCCTCCAATCCACATCGGGTATGTTGAAGTCCTTCTGTAGCAGCACCACCACAAACTCTGCTGCCACTTTGATCTCCTCCTCCTCCTCTAATTTCCCATCTGCTTCCTCCTTTGGTGATGATGGTCTATAAACCACCCCATTCTGATATTTTGACCAAGTCTGTTACTACCTGCATCCATATACTGTTTCTGTGAGCTAAATCTGGATCATATCCTTAATATCTGGAGCTTTTATACTGTTCTGCATATGCAATGCCACCCCTCTCTCTGTTTCCGTGATTGCCTTTAGGTCCACGTGTGCCTTAACTATCACTGCCTCCAGATCACTGATATTAATTCCCAAGCTCCTCATATTTGGGCACCATAGCCCTCAAGATCACCCCCTGGGCCCAACACATTTTCCTTTCCCCCGACCACCTCTTCTTCCTTAACCCTGTCTCATTTCAACTACCTCCTGTATGGTTTTCCTGTAGCATCTCTTCCATGGGTATTCATACCTTCCCCATCTCCTTCCTATTGAGTATCTGTTTCTCCTTCCCTGTTCTCTAGCACTGGAGGGAAGTCTTCTAAACCTCTCTCAACTGAATAAGTACACCTATCTGATTACAATCTGCCCCTTTTTTGTTTGGAAGGCTCCCAATGTGTGGCCCCACACCCTCAGGCACCACCATCCTTCCTACATGCACCGCTCCTTTAGCCATGTGTTAAAGTGAGTAATCAAAACAGTTCTCCTCTCTCCCCTGTCCCAAACTGGCAGGACCTCAGAAAAGGTCACTGAGGCTGCTGCCTGTTAGAGCTTACCCCCTCACTTTCTAAAGCAGTCTGTAACCTCCCCAGGTTCTGCAAACCAGGTCATTGGTCCCCAGGTGGACAATGATGTCAAGGTCACACTGTCTTCCCACTCCTTGTCTATCCTCTCTAGCCTGCCTGCATCTCTCCCGACTAAGGCTCCATACCATTCTATCCCCTACTCCCCTGACCCCACTACCCTTACTGTCTACCATACAATGGAGTCCCATATCATAAGTATCTTTCTAGTTCTCTCTTTTCCCTTGGATTTCAACTTTATTACATGTGGGTTCTCAACAGACCTGGTGTGCTGGGAGGTTACAGGCTCTAACCTCTGTACTGGGAAGATTGGAGTGACTGAATCATGCAGGAGTGCAAATATGTTCATTGTGGCCACTTTAGAATTCCCACCCACCTGGACACTATTTCCTCTTGGTCATTACAGTCCAGTCCCTAGTCTTAACCCTACAGGAGTAGCGTCTGACTTCAGCCGCTAAAACTGGGACCTGCCTTGGAGAAGGGCAAGTTCTTCTGTCACTGCTGCCAGATCCTCAGGGAGTTCCACAAACTTGCTGTACACTGGGCAACATTGTCTCCTTCAGAGAACTTCCCTGGAGATGACTGCACCACAGGGGATGCAGCCTATCAGTCCTCTTCCCACCCACCTACCCTTCTACTCTTCTATCTGTCCTCATTTAGTTCCCCATATCCCCCTTTTTTGCTTCCTTTAATACTGTCTGTTCTTTCTCTACTGCAGGTCCCCCTGCCTAATAGTCCCTTTCCTCTTTCACATGTTCCATTGGTTTGGGACTAATTTAGCAGGGTACCCCAAGTAGAATTTCTCTAGAATTGTTTAACAACACCTGGAATCCATACTTCTACTCTTTCTACTGTTTACTATTTCTCTGGTTCCCTCCTTACCACCTAATTTCTGCTTTTTCCTTCTGTACCACTTACACACTTGATACCCTGCTGTTTTGGCATTTCCCCATGCTCCCAGTGCTCCCCAAAGCTGTCCTAGAACACCAGCTTCCTTTTCACGTGGCCCTTGTGTATTACATGTTATCCTGTCTTACCTTGAGCAGAGTTCCTTTTGGAACTGTAGCCTAGCTGCCAATTCTCTGCAGATACTGATGCTGCATTCCTAATCCATGGCACTCACACTTTGGGATACTCATGTGTAGGGATGCTTACAGGCATGAAGCTTATGTCTGCTCTCTCCTCTAATTCTGCTGCAGTCCACCCCCAATCACACACCTATTTCACAGATCGTAATTAACCATTCAACCCACAAGAGGCTGCAATATTCTCCCAGCTAATTTCCAGATCTTACTTATAAAACATAAAGATATTTAAGGAACTTCTCTAAAACACTGACTCAAAAGCACTTACTTCTTCCTGCTCACTAGCACTGTCACTTTAAGTATTAAAATAAAAGACTTCGTCTGGTGTTGGATAATAACTGTTTTTCTTCTACCTTTCAGCTCACCCATGTCCAAATAAATTCAAGTATCTGGGCCTCCGACTTGATCCACAGCTCATCCATGATGAACATTTCATCACAACAGTCAGGAGTTCCTACTGATAACTTGGGCTACTTTATCAACCTAGAACATACCTTAACCTTACCAACCATCAGCTACTCATCAAGCAAACCCTCTAGATAGCTCTCTGTCATGCAATGAGATCTACAGAGCAGCCAATCTGCTTCTCTCTGTAAAATCATAACCTTCAACAATAAGTGCAGACTTGTATTTGGATGCTGCAGGCAATAGCTTGTGATGTCACAAACAGAGGAGTGTGATGTCAAGTGTAGATAAGCAACCCAAGCAGATGTCATTTAGGGGAGAGAGTTCCTGTATTTTTCTTTAGTGCGAGTAGTTATAAATGCAAATGAGTAAGCTAAGTACACAAACACATGCTATACTTGTTTCTATACTTGGTTGTTGCCCATTTTTGTCTGTCTCCCAAGTTAGCAAGGCCATCTGAGACCATCACTTGATAATAGATGTTTATCCAACCTATGTTTAAAGGTGAGGAACAAATCAGCATTCATTACCTCCCTAGGCAACCCATTCCATACTGGTATGACCCTCTGTGTGTAGAAATACCTTCGAGCATTCATCCTTGGGAATTTTAGTTTGATGTGTTATGCATGACTTCTCAGATTAACATTTCTATTGCTAAACTGCAGACCCAAGCTATCCATCAGCTGTCTATTTCTTGTAATTTTGCACAGTTCCAATAAGTCTCCTCTTATGTGCCTTAACTCTAATGGATACAAGTCCAGTTGGTGCATTCTAGACTCATAGGGCTCTTCTCCCAGACAATGAATAATCTTTGTCATTCTCTGCTGTACCCTCTCCAGGCTCTCTATGTCTTTTCTCAAGTAAAGGCTCCACAATGTAACACAGTAGTCCAGGTGGGGTCTAATGAAGGCTCTGTAGAGGGGAACTATGCATGATCTGTTTCTTGTTATAAATGCCTTCTTGATACATCCTATGATCTTATTGGATTTCTTAATTACCTCATTGCAATGTGGACTGAAGTTCAGATCATTGTTAATCAAAATTCCCTGGTCCCTTTCATTCTCTACTGCCCTCAGCTGTGCTCCTCCCAGTTTATAAATAATGTGGTTGTTTTCATCCCCAAGGTGCATCACCACACACTTCTCTGTGTTGACTGTCAAGCCATTCATGGATGCCCAATTCTCCAATAATTAATCTTGTCTTAGTGTGCCAACCTGCTTGTCATTCCTCACCTCTACCCCTATTTTGGAATCATCAGCAAATTTAGTGATCCAGTTCTTTATCCCTGCATTCATATCCATGGTGAATAGTGAAAATAATACTGGCCCAAGTACTGAGCCCTGGGGTACTCCACTGGTCACTGGTCCACTATCTGATAAATGGCCTCTAATCCTAACCCTTTGTGTCCTTCCTGTCAACCACATACTGACCCTTCTAAGCACTTTGGTATTAATGCCAAGGTTTGTTAATCTGAGTATTAGTGTGGTATGTAGGACCTTGTCAAAAGCTTTTTTGAAGTCTAAATACACTATATCCGCTGGTTGGTTGCTGTCTAGTGCATTACTAACTCTTTAATAGAACATTAAGGTATTTGTTAAGCAGGATCTGTGTTTCTTAAACCCGTGTTGTGTTTCATCATTCAGGTTTTTGCTATTAATTTTGTCTTCTAACTTATCCTTTGTGAGAGATTCCAAAAATTTTCCTAACACAGATATCATGCTGATGGGCCTATAATTCCACACCTCTCCTCTATCTCCCTTCTTTTCCCAATTGTTTAACCAGGTGAGACACACGAAGCTGAAAGCTTGTTTACAGGTGCAACCTGGGAGCACAGGGAAGTTAAATGACTTGCTCAGGGTCACACAGTATGCAAGTGGGGGCTATGGGATTCAAACCCAGGTCTCCAGATTTGCAGCTTGGAGTCTTAAACCACTGCGCTATACTGCCTCTTAAATATGGGAAACACCACCTCTGTCCTCCAATCTTCAGGAACCTCCCCTGTCTCAACAGACATATTGTAAGGCTTGAACAGCAGCTCAAATAACCACAAACTTCTTTCTTTTATCATCCTAGGGTGTAAATTATCTTGTCCAGCTGACTTAGTGGCTCATAGATCTCAAGGTCATTAAATCCATCAGTACTATCTGTCAATATTATGTCTAGGATGTTTCTGTCCCTTGTTGATAGATCCACCATTTGGTACAGTCCATTTTCAATACATAGATCCAGCAGAAATTGTTCTTGCTTATTAGATGCACTGCCAAAGTTCCAATCTATGCCTGGCGCATAAAAGTCACACAGGATTAGTACATCTTTGTCACAAATCATTTCATTTATGCTATTCAGTAGGTTGGCATAGGCATTAATATCTATACTGTGTGGTCTGTAGCACAGTCCTACAGTAAGTTTTTTATTGTTAGCCCTGGTTATTTCTATCCAGATTGACTGATACTGGCCATCTGACGATGACAGAGAATGAAACTGTCTACATAATATGTCTCCCTTCATGTATAACACCACTCCTCCCCTCTTCTTTCCACTCTGTCTTTATGGAACACCTTACTGTATATCCTGGGATGTCTGTATTACAACTAGTGTTATCTGTCCACCACATCTGTGTTATCACTACCAAATCAATTAGTTTTTCCAGCATGAGGAGCACCAGCTCTGCTCTTTTAACTACATTCAGACTTCTTGCATTTGTTAGTAAGGCTGATATACCTTGTTTCTTTTGGTTCTTCCTGGCATCTACAGGGTTGATGGCTTTTAATACCTTAGTTCGTTCCCTACAACCTTTGCTTTCAGTTTTTTATGGTATCCATATTGTTATTAATTGCACTGTTGTACATATTTCCTAGTAGTTTAGTGCCCTTTCTACTCAAATGTAACCCATCGCTACAATGTAAATCCTTTCGACCCTTGAAGAGCTCCCATGTTTTTATACATTTAATCCCCCTTTCCAGGCACCATCTACTTAACCAGCTGTTGAACACTTTAGTTCCTTAGTTCTTTTTATTCTTTCCCAACCTGCTCTTGGTACTGGGAGCAAGTCTGAAAGGATGATTTTAGCACTCGCCTGTATCAGTATGTCATGTATATTCTCCATATCTTTAGCTGTGTCTTCCACACTGTACTTGCCTAAATTATTAGTGCCTGCATACACTAGCACTGTTTTTGGGTAGTTTATACCATTTAAGATGCTTGGTAACATTCCTCCTATGTCTTTCAGCTTTGCTGCACACTAGCTGCAACTGGTTATGTTTTCTTTATTATCTCTGGTAGTGTACCTGTCAGTGTACTTTGTCATTACGTCTCCTAGTATATAGATTTGTTCTGCTAGTGCTTCTTTTTTACTTGTTTCGGGCTTATTGTGTACTTCAGTCTGGGTTGGTATTTCTTCCTCAAGTATAGCATCTGTACTGTAGTTTATTTCATCCATTGTACTAATACTGGCTGTTTCTAGTAACTCCTGGCATTGGCTTTATCCATTTTCTAGCAGATTTCATAAAGGGGTGTAATGATTTTCAACCACAATGTTCACACCCACTGCCTTCCTGCCTTTTTTTATTTTGTATTTTTACCCACAGTCCTCCAATCCTCTTTTTTCTTCATGTGCCCTCTGCCATTTTGCACTCAACCCCCTATTGTTTATAATTGCATTAATGTTATATATCTGGTACTTCTCTAGCTGTTTCTTAAGTTCTTTAATTTCATCTTCTTTAGAAATTAACTTTTTGTCTAATTCTGCTAGGCCTATGCAATTGTTACATGTGTAAACTTCAAACAAGGATTCTGGCCCTGTATTGAACATGTTACACATGGAGCATTTGATTCTCATTTCCCCTGTTGTAAATGTTACTACATTGAGGTCCATTTTTCTAGCTGTTGCAGTTTAACCCAGTCTTGGAAAACTGATAGTTTCTAAAATTAAGGATAGGTTGGATATATGTTATCCTTTGTTTGTTCTAACTACTTATATTCCAGATGTCGCTGATCTTATTTAATAAATGCTGTGGCCCTTAATCCCATCTGTCCTGGCAAACATGGCGGACACGCGCAGACGGGCTAGTCTCTGTGCACTAGCCCACTTATGCTTACCCTGCTTGCAGCAGGGGATGAAATTTATAGTGTGGGACCCAGAAGTTACTTCTGGTCATGTGACCACTCTGTGGAGTCCCAGCTAATGTTTCAGGCAGTGATAAATGCCCTGAAAACAGTAAAAAATGAGTGATAACTCCTTTAAGATTGGGTACTATACCCTGTGTGCTTAAAATGAAAAATAAAAAGAACAAAGTGTCTTTGCAGCAACCTCAGTAGTTTCCAGGGCTCACTGGTAAACTATAATCCCCACAATTCTCAGTGCTAGTTAGTTTGCTCAACTGAGCAGTTAAACACAAAAAACATAGCTCAAAGTACTTGAGGCACAAAGGGGACACCACCAAACAGCTAGGCGGTGCTCCTTCTTCTAAGATACACCTTAACATGGGGGCATCATGGGACGTAACGGGGAGACAGAGTCGATATGGGTACAACTCATGGCTAGCTCAGACAAGAAACTGCACTAGGTGGTGCTCTATAGACTGCCAGGGCAAGGTGAGGAGAGAAGAGGAACAAAGCACTCAAGGAAGATCAGAAAAGAGGGGTAGATAAAGGGGAAGTAGTGGTGGTTGGTGATCTGAACCTTCTGGAATGTTTCTGTGGCCAGGAGCTCCAAAAGTCAGGCCATGGTGGATGCATTCCAAGACTGTCTGCTGGTACAGCTGGTAAAGGAGCTCACCAGACAGATCACAATTCTTGATATGGTGCTAACCAACTCAGAGGTGGTGGAAGCTGTGGAGCTAGGGGAGCCACTAAGAAAAAGTAGCCATAACTCTGTTTGGTTTGAACTGTCCCTTGGGTATGGTAAACTGCAGTTGAGAGCTGACGTCCTTGATTTCAGAAGGGCAGACTTCAATATACTGAGGGAACT
The DNA here is from genome assembly GCA_016271365.2 of Neoceratodus forsteri. Lineage (NCBI taxonomy): Eukaryota > Metazoa > Chordata > Ceratodontiformes > Ceratodontidae > Neoceratodus > Neoceratodus forsteri. The sequence continues at coordinate 24,425,136 of CM057453.1, read as the reverse complement.
GGTCAGGGATAAGTTAGTAGGCATGGACAACACAGAAGGGGTTAGAAGAGAAATGAGAAGCAATTAAGGGGGCCATCCTCAGGACATCTAATCTTTGCATGAGAACAATAACTAAGGTGAAATGGTTTAATGGGCCACTATGGTTCTCAGCTTCTGTGTTCAGGTTTTCTGATAGTCCTTCCCCTGTGAAGATGATCAGCTACCACCCTTTAAGGGGATTACACCTGGAGGGACTACTGGCGTTAGCTGACTTATCTAGAATTGAGGAGTCTTGTGCGACTGGCACTGGTGAGGCGGTGGCCACCTACAACAAGGTGGTGTCTGAAGCACTGGATGTCTTTGCTCCAGTTCATATATGACCCAGATCCTCTCACTTGAGATACTCCTAATTTGATGGGGATCTCAAGGCGATGAAGATCAAGGGTCAGAAGTTGGAGCATTACTGGTGGAAGACCCAGCTGGAGGCTGACAAACAGGTCCTATGTGCCCATTACAGTGAGTATCAGGAGGCAATCTCCCGTAAGAAAGCAGAATTCCTGTAAAGGGAGATTGCCACAGGGAAGAACAGACATTCTCATCTTTTTTGGACTGTGGACAGGCTTCTCCATCCTACCTGCCTACAGCCGAAGAAGACTTTTTCGTTCACTTTGTGCGAAGAGTTTGCTCTGTTCTTCTCTGACGGAGTATCATCTATCCAGTTTGGGATTCCAGCAGGGAGGCTTACACCTCACAGTGGCTGGACTGGTGGCAGCAGAGGTACTCTGCCTGTCTGGGAGGAGTTTAGGCCAGTGGAGGTGTCTGAGGTGACTGGGGTGATCTTAGAGCTGAAGCACACATTCTGTGAACTGGACCTAGCCCCAACGCATTTCTTAATGGGATGTGCTGAGGCTGTTGGCCTAGTGTTTGCCAGGATTGCCAGGTGTTTGATGGTGGAAGGGGTGTTCCCAGTGGCTCTGAAAGAGGCACTGGTGAGACCCCTCCTTAAGAAACTTCTCTCAACCCAGACGTCCTGGCGAATTACCGTCCAATCTCCAACCTTCCATTTTTGAGCAAGGTTGTTGAGAAATTGGTGGCATAGCAGCTTAAGGATGACCTTGTGTCCTTCGACATATATGAGCCATTTCAGTTGGGTTTTTGGGCTAGACACAGCACAGAAACAGCTCTAGTTAGGGTACATAATGACCTATTCAGGGCTAGAGATAGAAGGGACAGGTCAGTTCTTGTGGTCCTTGATCTCTCATCAGCATTTGACACTGTAGACCTCGTAGTGCTCCTTGATCAGCTCAGTGACATTTGTGGACTCACCAGTGTTGTCATCAGATGGTCTGAGTCTTATCTCTCTGATAGAGTGCAGCGGGTAGTGATGGGGAAATTCTCCTCGTCCCCAATGCCTCTGTCACGTTAGTTCCACAGGGTTTGATCTTGTCACCGATGCTGTTCACGGTGTATATGCTGCCCCTGGGTGAGATCATTTGGCAATACAATGAGGAGTTTCACTGTTATACAGATGATACCCAGCTGTATTTGTCATTTGCACCCGGAACATCCGGTGCTGTCGACATGCTTAACATCTGTCTGGCTAAAATCAATGACTGGATGACTTCCAGCTGGCTGAGACTAAACCTGGATAAGACAGAGGTACTAGTGATTGAGTCAGATAGCGGGAATGATGGGTTGCCGCCTGGAGTGGACACAGGTCTTTTCCTGGGTCTGCTCCATTTGTGGCTTCCCTGAGGATAAGTAATCTAGGTGTGATCCTGGACAGTAGGCTGACTTTTGAAGATCAAGTCTCGTCTGTAGTTAAGAGTGTTTTTTTACCACTTGTGGAACATCACCAGGATCAAGCCCCTCATTCCACTCAAGGATCTGCCAACACTGGTACATGCCTTTGTTACCACTAGGCTTGACTACTGTAATGATCTTTACTTCAGGGTCATGGGAAGGACCCTTCACAGGCTGCAGCTGGTGGAGAACACAGTGGCCTGGTTGCTGATGGGCCTGCCTAGGTCCTGTCATGTGACTCTGGTCCTGCATGCCCTGCACTCGCTGCTGATCAGGTGAAGGGTCCTTTTCAAGGTGGGCCTGCTCACCTATAAGGTCCTATATGGGCTGGGCCCTGGTTACCTGTCAGAGTTCCTTTTATCCACAGCCTCTGTTCGCTCCCTCCACTCCACTTCGAGGGGCCTCCTGGATGTTCCCAGGGTTCGGCTCAAGACATCCAGTGATCAAGCATTCAGTGTCTTTGGGCCGACCCTCTGAAATGTGCTTCCATTTGCAGTTCGGAAGGCCCCCTTGACTGGTATTTTCAAGCAGAGGCTAAAAGCCCACCTTTTCAGCCTGGCTTTTACAGAATGAATTTATGTCTAACTGTTTTAATAACTATAGATGATTGTAAAACTGAAATTTGAAATTTTATTTATTCTGTAAGTTTTTGATCTTAATTGCTGTTTTAATTTTTATGTTTTTGTTAGGTGCCCACAGCCTCAGGAATTGGGTGCCCTAGAAATAAAATTTGCCTTGCCTCAGTTAGCATCAAGGAAGCAGTAAAGGCCAAGAAAAAGGCCTTTTACAAATTTAAAGAAAATCAGGGGGAGGAAGATTGGAAAGAATACATTCTGAAAAATAAGGAGGCAAAGATTAGAAAGGCAAACGCAGACACAGAGCTGCATATTGCGGAGGTCATTAAGAATGGAGAAAAACAGTTCTTGTCAGTTGTATATAAGTGAAAAAAGGAAGAAAAAAGGGGAACTGTAAGGCTAACCGAGGGGGATAGAGTGATTGAAGAGGATAGACAAAAGGCCACAGTTCTAAACATTTACTTTTTCTCAGTTTTCACTAGGGAAGGCTGGCCCTAGTCAGACAGTTGCATTGAGGTGTCTGCAAAGCGGGCCCCACAGATGGAGAAGGTAGCATTCAACAGAGAAAGGGTCCTGAAAGGGCTGACAGCCCTTAAGAGGGATAAGGCACCAGGACCAGATGGGTTACATCTGAGGATACTCAGGGAACCAGCAGTGGTACTGGCTGATCCACTGGTAGGTCTGTTCAACAGCTCTCTAGGTTCAGGGCAATTCTGAAGGACTGGAGGGTGGCGGATGTAGCTCTGCTCCACAAGGGTAGGGACAAGAAACTGGCAGGGAGCTACAGACCAGTTAGTCTTACATCTATTGTAGGGAAGCTGATGGAGGCACTGATCAAAGGGGATCTCATGGACTATGTGGAGAGTAATGGTCTCCTGGATAGTAAACAGCATGTATTTGTAAAAGTGCAATCTTGTCAGACTAACCTGATAGTTTTCTTTGAATGGGTGACAAGAGAATTAAATAGGAGCCATGATGTGGATTTCCTCTTCTTCGATTTCAACAATGCTTTCGACGTGGTGCCTCACAGATGTGTGCTGAAGAAAATGGAGGATGTGGGGTGGATAAGGCCATAGTTAACAGAGTAGGAAACTGGCTAAAGGGGAAGCAGAAGAGTGTAGTACTCAAGAGGTTACTCAGAGGAGAGGGAGGTCATGAGCGGGGTTTCATAAGAATCTGTCCTGGGGCTGATTCTCTTCAACATATTCAACAGTGACACTGACAATGGGATCCTGGGCCAGGCTGTGTCTATTTGTAGATGACACTAAGCTTTGTGGAATGGTGTCTAGTGATGAGGGAATAAAGGAAATGCAGAAGGACTTGCAAAAACAGGAGGGGTGGTCAAGGGTTTGGCAGTTGAAATTCAACACTAAAAAGTGCAAGGTGATGCACCTGGGTATCAGGAACCCTAGGACAGAATACTGGATGTGAGGGGTGAGACTCAGTACCATGTCTAAAAAACACAACCTTGAAGTTATCATAAGTGATTCCCTTAGGCAATCAAGTCAGTGCCACAAGGCAAACAGCAAAGCATGTAGGATGCTTAGTTTTATTGGGATGGGTATTGATAGCAGGAAAAAAGAAGCAATACTACCTCTGTATAGATCCTTGGTGAGGCCACACCTGGAGTACTGTGCCCAGTTCTGGAGTCCTCACATCAGGAAGGACAAGGATGTACTCGAGACGGTACAGTACTGGGTAACAAAGATGATTCAGAGCCAGCAGGGAAGGTCCTATGAAAAGTACCTCAAGATGCTTAATATGTACTCGTTGGAAGCCAGAAGGGAGAGGGATGACATGACAGAGACCTTCAAATTCCTTAATGGAATTAGCAGGGCGAACTCTGGGGAATTAATTTCAATACTAGCTCAAGGTCATGGGGTCATGAATGGAAACTAATAAGAGGAAGATTCAGGAAGGACGTTAAGAAGTATTATTTTACAGAAAGGGTGGTGGAGCCATGGAACAGGCTGCCAGCCAAGGTGGTAGGTGTGAAAACCATTAGAGGTTTAAATACAACTGGGACAGAAAGAAGGGTATTGTGGTAGCTGGGGGTGTCAGATATAGGTAGGGGAATGGGGCTGAGGATGGGAGGGCAAACAGCCTGTAGATTCAGTAAGTCCCAGGGCAAAAAGGGAACTCAGGCAGACTGGATGGACCCTTAGTCTTTTTCTGCTGTCATTTTCTATATTTCTGTGTTTCTATTATGCATGTTCAAAATGTTACCTGAGATAGAGGCTTTGTAAAGCTAATGTGCATGTACGCTTTACAGAATATAGGACAGTATCACGCAATGGTGTTTTTGACCATGATGTACATCTGGACACCAGGGGCAGGATTCTTAAGGAAAGCCAAAAATCCCGCAGATGTGGGAAAAAGGCCTCAGCACTGCAGAAATGCAGTTGCGCAATATTCTCAAAGAAAATTCGCGCAGGTGCAGAATTCTGTAAAAAATCCCCGCAGCTGCAGGAATTCAGCAGCTGTGGAAATTGAGCAAGTGCTGCAAATCCACAGCTGCAGAAATGGCTTAGGAGGCACAGCAACAGTGAACCTAATTAGCAGGAGCAGCAGACTTTAACGTTGCTGCCATAGCATGAAGCTGAAAGCACCCACAAAGAGACCAGCAACCAGTCCCTCAACTGGGACAACTGCAGCACCACAGGTACCAGCACTGCTATGGCACTAGAGTGGCCAACTGTCACTGCTGGTCGTCCCTCCCTGGGGTACTCCTGTTGCCTGCAGGGGTAGCACTTGCTGCAGGCTGTTCAGGCTTCACTGCCTGTGGGGCCCCATCATGGGCTGTACTGGGTCTGGTGGTTGTTGCCTGTCGCCATATCATGGTAATGTGTGCTATTGTTGCTGTAACAGCAGCAACTACTATGCCCACTGGGGTGCTATTACCTGTGCCTCACCTCCACCATAATTTATTTCAATTGTTGGGGAACTACTGCAGTTTGCTGAGGGAGAGTTACACCTCACTCCAGTGTGTGTAACATTTTTTCCGCAACTGTGAAAAAACCTGGCTTAGAATAGCCTTTGAGGGGCTGTGCCTTACTTATCTCACACCTTTTTTCCTCAGGGACTTCTGCAGCTGCACTTTTTCAAATAGTCTGTAGCGTTTTTTTCCGCAGCTGTGGAGTTTTTTTGTGAATAGCACTCAGCTCAAACTCCCCTTTTTTTCTGTAGCTATGGCAGTTTTGGGGACTTAGGGAAGGTTTTGCACCTTCAGAAAGCTTTGTGAATTCAGCCCCAGGTGTGTGTTTCTGATGCCGTAATTAATCGAGTATGATTTTGAGGAGAGAAAAAACTTTTTTCTTGACACTTCAGAAAACTGATCAGAAAAATCTGAGGATCAATAATTCATATTTGTATTTCTGAAGAAAAGAAAGTGGATCTCTGCAGTGATGTAACATGATCATTCGTGCATTCACCAGCAAAGAGGATTTTTCACCAGCAGCAAGAATTTTCATGATATGTCAGCCAATCAAAGGAAGTAAAAACTTTAAACAAGAATTCTTACTAACCTAACCACAGAAAAGCAAATGTAGAATTATTCCAGTGCTTCTAGTCAATCCACCCAGTTTCAGCTCAATTATCCCCTAGTCAGGGAGTCCAATCTGATCAATATTTTATTAGTCTGGGACTACCTACACAATTCCTTGGCTGCCAAGGAAATGTGGCAATGAAAATGGATTATATTTATAAACCATTACTCCCCCATCCCTTTTTCTTAGGTTGCATTGGGAAATGAGCCTCTGCTCAATGTGATTTTTCTGGCCAAATTGTTGAAATAAATAAATAAACCTATTAGTTGTGCATTCTTGGTTGATTAATTCATCATACTTTTCTTGCTCTCCTGAGCATTTTAAACTCCATGTACAGGGGGACTGGGTAACTGAGCAGATCTATTACCCAAGCTCAGGTCCCAAATTGTAGCTAGATTGTAGTCTACAATATAAAAAAAAACACTAGACTCTATGCAACATGACAGCACTCAGCAGTCTTTGTTAACAAGAGGCCATGCACTGCAAGATCAACCAGACTGAATTACCCCCTCAGTCATCAAAACAATTGGTCCCTCCATGACACTGCTAAGGTATAATACAAATCGTCTAACTAGGGCAGGAATCTTACACTATATGTTCCTATACTACTGTATATCAGGGCTAAGGACAAAATGGTTTTAATACTTCATATTATCAATCCCTCACTCTTGTATAGTACATGTTTATTGTTTCATTGGTACCTATATATCCAAGAGACCATCTACAAACAAGTAACAAGGGCTGTACTTTGGCTGAGTTATATAGCCAGAAAGCTAAGAAAGATGTACCTTCCTACACATATCATAAAGAACCTGAGAAAAGCTAGTGTGCGCATATTGTTTAACTTCTTATGCTTCACAATAAACAAAATATTCCACCTCTCCACAAGGAAATGAAAAAGGACTGTCCTCATGACAGCAAGGAATATGGGACTCCACGACAAGCAGATAACATGGGTTTGTGCCCCAGTTCAGGATGCATGAAGCATCTTCACTCTACTGTCAATACCACTGATATATCAACCAATGGGATATGCTATGGAAGTCTCATCCCTCATCCTTTCCTTCCTCCTCAAGAGTCTCAGCATGTTTTTTCCATTACAGTATTCAGACGCTGCTGACCTGGGGAGGGAACACTGAGGGTTTATATTTAATCCAGGTTGTCTCTCCTGCATGGCAGCTCACTGCTCTTTCAGACCACTATTAAAGTAAGGTCAAAAAAGGGTTTCTTCTTGTGATACTAAAGTTACAGCAACAATGTTTCCAGCTGATTAACAGTACTCCTCCTGCATGCAGGACAGATGATAGTTATAAAGGGAAAAATTACAGATGAAAAAGAAACACAACCTCTTGTCATATTAAAGAGTGTTCATAAAGCTAGCTTGACATTCTTTGTCTCCTTTATCCATTCAAACCATTAGACTGTAATGTACTGTATCAAGCTGAAAAAATCTTATTTTTTAAGCAGTGTGACACTTTCCTTTCTTTTTTAGTATAATGATGTCCTCTTCTCCCTACTCTGACATACTGCTCAGTGTTCTCCACAGCATTGCACTAGCTGAAGGATAATTTTCAGTCTGAAATCTCGCACATTATAGAAATTAACCACTTTTTCCTTTTCCTTTTCTATTTGTCTTGCATATTGTTTGCCACTACATAAAACATCAACCACAATTAATGTACCCAATCTCCAATTAAAAATTATTTAAGGGAAAAATAATAATATTAAACCAATTCCTAAACCTATTAAGTAGTTGAGGGATTCCTAGTATCAAAATAACAAGTGCATTTTTAATGGACTGCACTATATTTTTGCATAACAGTAAAACCATGTAATCCTGTTGACTACAAGACCATCAAATAAATGAAAACAGTGCATCCTTGGTGTATAAAAATTCACACAGAAAAAAACCAAAACAGTTTTTTGAAAAATAGTCAAAAAATCTTATTTCAATCCATTTATGCCAAAGTTAAGATGTTAATATATTTTCATGGTTTCAAAGACAGCCTTGATAACACTGAGAAATGTAACTTTTAACAGTTTGGTATGAATACGAACAAATGCATGACTAAACACAAAAGCATTTCTTATCAAAGAAACTGTGATGGACTCATATCCCCAAAATGCAACTATTCAAATAACTAATCACCCATAAAACCCATTACAAACAAACACTGGGGAAACTTGCAGAAAGGAGTCTAGAAATGTGATGAAATTTCTACCTCAGTAGCTGATGAAGCCAAATATATCAGGAAGGAACTGAGCTGGAAAAATGACACTTGGTGAAGAGGTGCTTAGGATGATCTGTAGTCATGGTCTACCATTACTCAAACTGATGACTCTTAATACCTGGCTATTTCAGGTCATCACATCTTGAAACTTGCTGCCTAATGATTCAAGCCCAGCTTGTCACCTAGGAACTAGAAAGTGCAGTATATGCCCAGTTGCTGAATACTCAGATCAAGTGATGTGCAGGCAAGAATTAGCTGTCTTGTCAGTTTTCAGTCGGCAGGTTTATTCATGAACTGAACCAAGAAACCAAAGGCAAACTTCTTACATGTTAGCAGGGGTGTTCTTTGCATCAGGTTACTGAAACTGTACGTTATCCAACATAGGAAGTGGAAGCATGCAGACACACAAGAAAAACTACTTTTTAGCAAACATTGGAAAAGTAATAGGATATTTTAGACAAAGGTATTGTTTCTAGTAGTTGTGTGTCTGAGACACACACACACACACACACACACGTTTATGCAGACTTCAATGTTATTCATAGCTTGCAAACAAGAAAACATGGTAATCAATGAGACATAAATGCTTTAATCCAGGCCAGTGACACAGGACCGCAAAATTAGCAATATTCAATCACTCTAATGTTGACATAAATAATACTTCTTTGTGCTTGCATAACACCTTTGTAATTCTTTATGCCTACCTCAATTAACTGTTGTCCATAATATACATCCAATCAATGCAACATATCTGAGCTGCTAGCTGCGGTTTGTAATAAATTAGCTACGATTGCTGTCGAACACATTTTTATCTTTTTAAAGTGCATTTTGACAAACCAAACTGATAGATGTTAAACTATATTCATCCTTTTTCTATGTTCTTTTGTCTTAGCAATGTACTCACAAACCTTTGCAAACAGGTGCCATTTTTTATCTAGTGATACTACATTATGTGCTGCATAGAGATGAATTTGACAAAAAAAGGCTTTTCAGTGAAGATGATAATCTTGGTCATTTTGATAGCAACAAGTAATGCTACATCATGTTTTAGACTAACGAATGATTTCTCAGTTTAACCCTTCTTTATAGGTCTCGATAGTGGCATTAATTTAGACAGATTTTGATGCCTAATCTCTGAATGTGAACGCATCTCAACCCAAATTCTCCAAGTCTTAGTTTACATCCACAGTTTCTAAGGTCTGATAGTGTTCAGGTACTCACAAGTAACCTGAACTGCCTAAGTCTGAGGTTATTTGTATCTCCCAGATGAACTCTTATAACCTTCATTAGGGTCAGGCTCTTCAGGATTAGAATAGTTCATAACTCTGCTTCCATTGTCCTATCTTAGAGATCAATATTAAATTTTTATAGCTGGAATCATCAGTTTTTGTTGAAATCAAGGCACAAAACATTCCATGACTCTCCACAGGAAAACCATGGCATATTTTTGAAATGACAAATGACTGAGGTATGCCATAGGAACCTCCTCGCCAATAGTTTCCCATTCCCAAAGTGTGAGCTGAGAAAATAACACAGTTATTGGTTTGTACACAGTGATCTTCCACAATGATGTTGCAAAAGAACCCCTTGTATATTATTTTTTGCTGATGTCCCTGCTCTCTCTTGTCTCTTTCCAAGTACTCCCTGGCATCCAATGGTAATTCTCCCTTTCTTGTCCCCCACAATTTCCATGTACTACATATGAAGATACCAGCAGAATAAGGCCTTTTGGTCTATCAAGTCTGCTTATACTGCAGAGTCCCCAATGCCAGCTAAGGACTCTGCCCCATCCACCCTCCTTTCTGGCTACCTCCCTCTTGCCTCTGACTCTCCACTTTACCTTGTCCCACCCTCTTTTGAAGCCAACCACTGTCTCAAGGTACAGTATACCACTTCCTCAGGGAGCCCATTCCACCCCACCACCACCACCCTCTCTATGAAGAAGTGCCTCATGGTCTCCCTCCTATACTTCCCTTCCTCCAACATAAGACAATGCCCTGTCATGGTTTTGTTCCCTCTGAGTCTGAAGAGACTCTCCTTGTCCACCCTGTTTATACCTTTCAAATACTTAAAGGTCTTAATTATGTCCCTCCTCTCCTCCAGGGAGTACATGTTTAGGGCCTCTAATCTCTCTTTGTATGATCTGATCTGCTGACCTCTAATCATCTTTGTTGCCCTCCTTTGGACTGTCTTCAGCATTTTTATGCCTTTCTTAAGGTGTGGACATCAGTACGGTACACTGTATTTCAGCTGTGGCCACACCAGTGACTTGTACAATGGCAGTATTACCCCTCCTGCCTACTGCTGATCCCTCTAACAATGCAGCCTAGCATTCTATTTGCCATTGCTTCTGCCTTCCTGAATTGCATGAAATGTTTCAAGTCACTAATGATCAACACCCCCAAGTCCTTTTTCTCTTCCAATTTAATTACCAGGACCCTTCCCTGGCTGTTCTCTGTCTTTGTGTTCTTAGCTGGAACATGTATAACCTTACATTTTTTTCACTGAAGCCAAATTGCCAAATACTGCACAACCTCTCAAGCCTTGCTAGATCTTCCTTTAGGACCTGTATCCCCTCCATTGTATCCACCCTCCACATAGAGCTTGGTGTCATCCACAAGTAAGCATATCTTGCCCTTTATGTCCTCTACAGTGCCACTGATGAAGACAGTAAAAAGCACCTGACCAAGAACTAATCCCTGTAGGACCCCAATGGTGACATCCCTTGCTCCCAAGAGCTCCCAACCACCACCTCCCAATGGGTTTTGTCTTTCTGCCAGCTAGCTATCCAGCCACTCAGTCAGTTTTTCTCCTACCCCAGGTCCATCGGTTTCTTGATCAATCTCTTGTGGGGTCACAGAATCAAAGGCCTTGCTGATGTTCAAGTATAGGATATCCACTTCCTGGGCTCTGTCAACTGTTTAGTGACCCAGTCAAACAAGTCAATCTCATTTTTTTGGCATGATCACCCTGCCATAAATTTGTGTTCCCACTCATCCATCAGGCCATTCTGTTCTAGATATTCTATTCGCCTCTCCTTAAATATGGCCCCCATGAATTTTCACTTGACTGAAGTCAGGCTGAGTGGTCTGTAGTTGCCTAGGTCATCTCTAGGGCCACTCTTATGGAGCAACATTATATATGCCATTCTCCAGTCCTGTGGTAACACCTCTTACTCCAGTAAACTAATGAACACATCAGCCAGGGGTCCCACAAGTTCCTCTGCCAACTCCCTAGGCACCTTTGGATGGATGCTGTCAGAGCCTAGAGATTTGTCCACCCTCAGAGCTAACAACCCTTTCCCTACCCTATTCATCTCTATCCATCCATCCATGCTCACTCCCCCACCACCTTCTCCTCGCCTCCTCTTGCAGAACTGGCCTGACCCTCTCCTTAGTGAAAACTGAACAGACTTATTCAGTACTTATGCCATGTCCCCATTTGCTTCCATCCATACCTCCCCCTTTTAGAGCTGTACTATTCCTATCTGGCATCCTGTGGCATCCCCCCTCTTCCCATCCCCATGCAAGTTCTTCCTGTTCTATTGGCACCCCTAACACCACCCAGAGCAACCCAAACCTCCACCATCCTGTGCTAGCAGGCAGCTCAAACCCTCTGTTCATCCCCTCAACTGGTCACTGCCTGACTCAGCGGGTAGATCTATATACTAGTTGCTAGGTGTCTCTGAAAGTCATAAAAATGCTAGATCAATGTAACACGGTGATATGTGTATATATATATATATATATATATATATATCAAAATGCATGGACTGTTCCTTGTGGTTGTCATCCTAATGCTCACCCCATTCCATGAGTAAATAAGCTGAGAAGAGTATAGCATATGAAAGTGGGGTAAGTGTTATGGTTGACAACACCCAAGACACACCCCATGCCTGCTGCAGCTTGCAGGGATGGTGTGGGGTGTTAGGGTTGAAACCCTAACATGACATGTCCTTACTTTTGATGCTGGAATCTGAACTAGTACATTAACAACATTTCTTGCAAATAATTTCCTTACTTTTTGAGACAGTATAATCATATCCTTATTTTCCACTGGGAGCACAGGTCCCTCTGGGCCCTGTGCTCACATCAGTCCATAATGGTATCTGTACTTGAGTGTAGAAGCACAGGGCTCACTGGACCCTGTGCTAGTATCCATCCATAGTTTCTGAGATATTGTAATTGTATCCTTATTTCTCTGTGGGAGGGCCCTGCGCTCCAATCAGTTCACAATAGCATCCATATTTGTGTGTGGGAGTGTAGGGCCCTTTGGGCCCTGTGCTCCCATCCATCCATAATTTTAAAGTTATTGTAGTCATCTCCCATCCTGTGCAGCATCAAAGAAAGACCTCACATTGCAATATCATCCTATGAGGATCAAAGTAAAATTGGAAACCTGTGTTACTCCACACCAAATGAATATCTTTTTACCAGACCAGCAAAAGGAACATCTGTAGGGCAAGCCCTTTGTACCCTGAAAATTCCAGACCAAAATTCCAAACTGTTTTTTCAGTGTTAAGTGACAAAAAAAAAAAAGAATTGTATAAAATTTTTTTTTTTTTTTGCAAATTGCAAAACAGAATCCTATTTTGAGCTTTCTTTTTTCGCAGTTTGCAAAAAAAGAAAAATCCTTTTTCACAAACTGTGAAACAGAATCCTGTTTTGCGATTCTTTTTTTGAAAATTTGCAAAAAAAGATTTCAGCACGTTAAAAAAAATCACATTTTCAGGTGATTTAGGAAAAAAATAATACCTGAATCTGATAGAATGGGTCCTGATTAGCAGAACACATGTTGGTTACTTCAAAAAACATAATTTTTTCTGTTTTTTAACTTTGTTTGCCTCGCTAAGAAAAAACAAGATTGCAGCAGCACAAAAAAAGATTCCTTATTTACGACAAATAATTGCCCGTTTGTGACACAGAATTCTGTTTTGAGGCTCAAATTGAACTTTTCCATTGAAAATAATGGGACATTTTAGAATGTAATAACTTTTGAATGGATTAATATTTGTTCACCAAATCTTCAAAAGGCACATCTGTCATCCAATACCTTTCGACCCTGAAAGTTTCAGACCAAAATTCCACACCGTTTTTGTGCAGCAGCATGACAAAGAATTTAAAAAAAATGGTAATTTTCAAATTTTTGACACTCCATATCTCTGCACACATGCATGCGACCAGAGCAAAACCTGCCACATCAAGAGATCTTAGCTCCCTGATGACGCCTACATAATTTCATGTGAACTGCTTGAACAGTTGCAAAGTTACTAAAGTTCACAATTTTGAGTTTAAAATAGTCATGAAGAAAGAACCCCTATTTTATATATAATATATATATATATATATATATATATATGTATACACACACACACACACACACACACACACACACACACACAATAGGGGTGAGTGGTAAATGAGTGAGATAAAACAGTGTGTCATCCACTGCAATGTGATATTTTTACTGTCTGCTCTACTGTGATGATATCAACCATTTACACACATAGGTCACAAAAGGTCATCACTCTAGGCAGCTTTCTCCTCAGCATGCAAGAAACACCTGTGCTGTTACCATAGACACAAATGCAGAACTACTTCAGAGGTCTGACTAATGCCTACAGCTAACTCAGTGAGCATTACAAAACACACCTATCCCCCCTAACGTCCAGCTCATTACTGTGATACTGTCAGCTTGACTGCAGCCAGAATTCTAAACAGCACAGCTTCACAGAACAGTCTAAACTACTGCCTGCATCTAACTCAACTACCACTGAAACACACTCTCACTTGTTCCTCAAACTCTGATTCTCCCCATTACAATTACTATGATGCTTTCAGCTTGACTGCAGCCAGAATCCTAAAGAGCACAATTTCACAGAACACTCTGCACTCTGCTTGCAGCTAACTTAATTACCACTGAAAACAGCATCAGCTGTTCTGACACTCTGCCTCTCAGCTCATTACAATTACTGTGATGCTCTCAGCTTCACTGCAGCCAGACTTCTAAACAATATAGCCTCACAAAAGTACGTTTCTCACTCCTACCTAAAACTAACTCATTTAGCATTGCAAAACACACTGGTGTGTCTCCCAGAGTTTATAACACTGCCAGCCCATTCAGAAAAGCTCACACACAGAATGAGCAAACACATAAACAGGAACAGAACACAAGACAGCATAACAAAACTTATAAAACTTTTGGCCCTATTGTATGTATTGAATACATGATGGGCAGATCGTTTGCTATGGCAAATATTGTCACTCCTGCATCGTGAACTCTGGATATCTCACTCTGCAGATATATATATATATATATATGGGATGCATGATGGCATGAGTGTGATATAGCAAATATTGTCACACACACACACACACCCATTCATTCATTAATCTGTCCCCAGGAATTAAGGAAAACCCCCATTGAGACAAATGTTTTCTTTCTGTAGAGTACCAGTAAAAAGGATGACAACATAAACCATGCACATATCAGAATGCGATTTATTTTATTTGTTTTATTTAAGAATGTACTTATCAGGACAGACCTGATGAGGTAAATCATCTTGTTTGTGTGGGTGTCAACTTTTCAGTTGAATTTTAACTCATTGTTTTTCCTACATTTGCCATATAAAATCTCTATCTGCACACCCTATGGCTGAGAAGTAGGACTGTTGCACTGAATGGTAAATTTTGAGTATTTAAAGTAAGACAACATGATCTGGTAGCTGAACAATTGAGTTGTGTAAAACAGGAGCACATAGGCTTAATCCTACCACTGAGCATGGTTCAAGGTGCACCTCTGAGCAGGTCAGGTGACTGCCCTGTGCTGCTGTCCTCCATGCTGTAAAACTGACTGGAAGCTTGACCCCAGTGAAAATTTCACGCAAACTAGGAGGGACCATTATCTTCTAAGATTAAAGAACAGGTCAGACTTTTACACCCACCTGAGCCTTCAATTTTTTTTTACTGAAACCTGAAGACTATGCTAAACAATGTAATACTTTAATAGTTTGAACTACTCCTCATAATGAAATAAGCAGAGACCACCATTTAAGTTTCACTTATGATCTCGGTTAGATCTGAACCTCGGTCTCCAGAGGTCAAATGCCACTGTATAATGCGAAATTGTGCATAGTTTTATATACCTAAAACAGCTTGTGCTATTAACATTTCCTACAGGGTTCTATTTTAGGCCCCTTGCTTTTCTATCTCTCTCCTCATTAATAATCTCCCCCAAATCTGTCAAAACACCAAGATACTTCTCTATGCAGATGATGCAGCTCTATACTGCCGTGATAAAAAAACCCAACACCATGTTCTCTAACCTGCAAACTGACTTCCTAAGGCTTCACTCTTGGTTCCTTCACAGAAACATAGTTCTTAACTCTAAAAAAACTAAGTACAGTAGATGTTCTTTGCAGGCCCCAGGAAAAAATGTAGAATTAAACCTCACCCTCTCTGGCCTTCATGGCAACAATATCAATAAAGTCAAAGATTTTAAATATCTGGGGTTGGTTCTTGACCCACACCTCACTTTCCAAATACATATTATTAATCTTTTCAAGAAAATAAACATAAGGTTAGGACTGCTATTCCGGATCAGAAAAGTCCTTCTTCCAGCCTCAAGATCTCACATTGCCTGCTCCTTGCTTCTTCCCCTTCTTGAATACAGCTCCACAGTCTACTCCCCACAACTTCATCTGTTCTTTTCTACAAACTGAGAACCTCTTACAACAAAATTGCACGTTTTGTCACTGGCCTACCCTGGTCCACCCATCACTGTTCAGTCTACCCTCCTCTCTCGTGGCTACCCTTGGAAGGAAGGTTTCAACTTTAAAACACTTCTTTTTCTACACAAGGTTAATCTTAATTTATTGCCACCAAGTGTTCTGGACCTTTTCCCCAAATTTGCCCTCAAGTGTGGCACCAGAGGGAGCACCAGACAAATATTTGAGGTTCCTTTCCTTCACACCAGACATGCACAAAACTCCATCTGCCATCAAAGTGTGAAACTTTACAACAACCTACATCCTGGAACCCAGTCCTGTGGTTCCATCCCCTTATTTATTGCCTCTGCAAAAAATTTGCTCCTGGAGAATTACTCTTGTAAGTGCCCCCATGGTAAGTTTCATATAGCAGTTGTGAGGTTCCGATCCTCTCCATAAAGGGCATCCCTTACGTCGCCTCCTTTTTCTCCATCCACACACCCTCAGCCTGTCCCCCAGCTATATGTTTACTGTCTCATTTCTACCTCCCCCTCCCACTGTCTACCCTCCTCATCCTCACTGATATTTATGACTGTCTTAATTTTTATTTAAATTTATTGTAAATAAGTTTATTTCTACTCTTGTATTTTTCTTTTGCTGTATATGTTGTGTTACTCTGTAACCTGGATGACTATGAAAATGGTCATGTTTGCTCACACTCTTTCCAGTATAAAATAAACTTGATTGATTGATTGAATGAAAACAGCAGTTGTATTATAAATATGTAATTTATTTGTATGGCATCCTATTCCATAGGCTCAGGGTGCCTTACATAAAAGTACTTAACAGAGATACACAGTAGCAGTTTCCCTAACTATTCTAAAACTAATTATAACATATCCCAACATTTCTCAGCTCAAATACCTAAACATAAAATGATTTTGTTTATGTTCCAATCCTGGTCCCTGGCTGGACTACTGATGTTAGTTCATAAATGCCAGGTTAAACAGATGAAAAATCATGCCCTTTTTAAAACATTCCACTGAAGGGGCCTCCATCAAGGCACAAAGTAAAGAACTCCAAAGCAGTACGATGGCTAATGAAAAGGTTAGATCCCCCAACTGCTTCAGTCGTGAACGTGGAACCATTAACAGGCCCATCTTAGAGGAGTGGATGGGGTGACCTGAAGTATTATGACACAGGAACTCTTTCAGGTGTCTCAGGTCAAATCATTCAGTGCTTTGTATGCTACAAAACCTATCTTGAGGCTGACATGCCACTTCATAGACGAGTGCAACACCTCCAGTACTGTGGCGATATGCTTCAGGATGGGAAACTCTGGCAATCAGCCTAGCTGTTGCATTTTACATCAGCAGTAAGTGACACTTCACATCTCTTGACAACCCAAGGTAAAAAAAGCATTACAATAATCTAACTAAAGCATGAAGAAGGTACCGGATAGGGTTTGATCCAGGTGATGCTCCTACAATGGAAAAAGCCACCGTGGACTATGGTTGATAGAATACAGTGCCTGAATAAGCAGTATTCTGATTAACAAGCTAATAGTCATTATCTCATCATAAAGGGCTTTTCATATAAAAAAGGTTGCATTTTTAGTTATCTGATTTTTTAATCAAAAATAAATAGTTATTTCAACCTTTAAGAGGGATAGTTTAAAACTCCAGTGATCAGTTCCATGCTGAACTCTTACTGTCACTAATTACTGAATTTCAATATAAGTATGTTAGCAGTTTTTAGCTATGTTCTCCCTTTCTATAGGACTATCTATAGAGGTTCATTCTTTCAATTATAAGGTTAAAGACATTTCAGAAGATTCCAAAATAAGACAAAGAGTTGGTGGTCTGCAAGTGGTGCATCTTACAGTTTTTGACAGAAACCAGGATTTGTATCATTTATGGATGCAAAAACCCAGTACACAAGAACTATTCTTTTTTTCTTACTACACTACTCATATTTGCATTCAGTTTGTTTTATTCCATCTCATCTCCCCTGCTCCCTCTCCCAGTGTGGCCCTACTAGGAAATAAGCTCTGACGCAATGTAAATACTCTGGTCACCAAATTTTAAATAAAATAAACAGTTTGTGTTCAAAACTCTATTACTAAGGATCTGTGGAAAGAATTTGGGAACAGGATACCATTTTCAGCATAACTGCCTTCCATGCATGCCCAGCATAGGCACCTAGATAGTAAGCAGATGCACTATAAATGGGCAGGTCTAACATCCCATTTTCTTTTTTTTTTTTTTTTTATTTTGTCTTTTTCCCCTGGCAGGACCCTGTCTTATTTCATCAGCCCTGGTCACGGTCCCCAGAGACCTCCACCACCGTCTATGGCTGCTGAGGTCCCTCGGTCACCCCCGGCCTACCCCCCGGAGGGTGGGGCCGCGGCCACCTCTACGGTGACCATGGAACCAATGTCTGGTCTGGGACCCACAGCAACAGTAGTGCAGTGAGGTCCTCCAGGAAGGGCTTCATGAGCACGGTGGTCTATGCCCGCCTTCACTTTTTTCCTCCATGTTTTGTTGTTACAGAGGCGGGGACATGCAATGACACCAGCGTCCGCCCTGCCTCCCCAGAACTGGACCCGTAGGATGCCTGAGTTCCCCTGGCCTCCGCCAGGAGTCCTCAGTGCGCCGATCACTTTCCCTTACCCTCCCCCCGAAGAAGGAGAGCAGTCCATAGGATGCTCCATCCTTCTCCCCCTGGTCGGCCCTCCGACAATCTGGGTCCGTTCCCGAACCTGGGTCGCAAGCGTCGCAAGCGGAAATCCCATAACATCCAATTTTTAATAACTAGAAAGCTATTTCCTTTATTTCTCTGCTTCAGCTTTTCTTCCTTATGGCTGAGAGGTTCCTCACACTTCTGAACTGCTTTGACCCCCAATCTGTGTTGTTCACCTTAATTTGCAAAGCTACTCCCTCTTACCAGCTGGAGTACTGTATTTGGGTTTTGTGTTTTGCACATACTTACTTATATAAAAGGTAGAAACTACTCGCAGAAATTATACTGTTTTGCTATTTAATACAATTGACAGTCTAATTGCTGGCTCGTGCAAGGAGCACTCTGTCTAGTCCAATGTGTTACTGAGCAACCAACTGAACCTAATGGTTTATAAATGTACTGTCCAAGTCAAGAACCATCATCTGTGATGTACACTGATTCTTAGGATTATTACACTGAAGAAAGGCACTCCTGCCAAAGCCACGTCTACCTATATTCATAGAATCACAGAAACTAACTTTTGGAAAATCACATGACAAACTCAATTATTTTGGTAACATTTGAGCTTCATGTATCAATCAGCTGAACATCTTTGATGGGTGCATTTCTTTAAGGAAAGAGGGGAAAACAACATATAATGAGTGCATAACTCATTAATGAACATGGTTCGCAGTCATTATAAATAGAAAAAATGAGTTAGAAGTGAACTGCACAAGGATGAGGGTCATGGATTTCAGGAGGGCCAACATTAAGAAAATGGAAGAATGACTCAGAGATGCCCTGGCAGGGATAGGGAAACTAGGGGAAGTAGAGGAACACTGGGCAAAAATAAAAGAGGGCATTGAGAAAGCTACAAATCTCTGTATCAGGCAGGTTAGCAAGGGGAAGAGAAAAAAGAGACCACTGCGGTTCTCTAATGAGGTAGTGGAAAAAGTAAGAGCAAAGAAACTGGCTTTTAGAAAGTATAAAAAAAACACAGAAAGAGGAGGAAGACTTATCAGGAGAAACAAAGGAAGGCAGGGAAGGCAATTAGAAGTGCACAAGCACAAACAGAGGAGAATATTGCCAAATTAATAAGAAAAAAGGGACAAGACATTTTTTAGATACACAAGCAAAAAGAGAAAGACTGAGGGAGAGATAGTAAGGCTAAAAGGGGGAGGATGGGTGTACATAGAAGAGGACCACCAAAAAGCAGACATATTGCACAAATATTTCTGTTCTGTATTTAAGGAAGAGGAATTAGGTAGCAGGCCAATGATAAAAAACAAGGGCATTAAGGAAAGGGAGGTGGACACTAGCCTTTTAACAGTGGAAAGGGTCCTAAGAGAATTGTCTCGGTTAAAAGTAGGCAAGGTAATGGGACCAGATGGGGTGCACCCCAATATACTAAGGGAGCTCAAGGAGGAGTTGGCTGCACCTCTGACAGGCTGGGCAAACCTGTCACTAGAAATGGGAGAGGTCCTGGGAGGCTGGAGGAAGGCTGATGCAGTCCCACTCCACAAAAATGGAAACAGAGAGGAGGCTGGAAATTACAGGCCTGTCAGCCTGACTTTGGTAGTTGGCCACATAATGGAATCACTACTGAAAGAAAGAATTGGGGAATACATTGTTTCTAGTGGTCTTCAGGATCTGAGGTAACATGAGTTCATGGGGGAGATCTTGCCAGACAAACTGGATCCAAGTTCTTTGACTGGGTAACCAAGGAAGTGGATCAGAGAAGAGCAGTTGGCATAGCCTACCTGGATTTCAATTAGGCCTTTGACACCATTCCAAATAGAACACTGTTGAGCAAGCTGAGAAGCCTGGGAGTGGGTCCTAAAGTAGTAAGATGGATTGAGAGCTGGCTGGACAACAGCAGTCAGAGGGTGGTGGTAAATGGCATCCACTCTGTAAGGGCAAAGTGACCAGTGGGGTGCCGCACGGATCAGTACTGCCCAATCCTCTTTAATGTCATTATAAGTGACATTGCAGAAGGACTGGAAGGGAAGATATGTCTGTTAACTGATGACACAAGAATCTGCAACAGAGTAGACACATAGGGTGTGGGAGGGATGGAAAGAATAAGAGAAGATCTAAAAATGCTGGAAGAATGGTCTCAGGTTTGATTGCTGGGCTTCAATGACAAAAAGTGTAAAATCAGGCACATGGGGCACAGAAACCTGGGGAAACTTATCAGCTTGGAGGAGAAGCACTAGCAGTCATAAAACTGGAAAGGTACCTGGGGTAATCATTTTTGATGACTTGAAGGTAGCTAAATAGTGTGACAAGGCAGTGGGAAAGGCTAGCGGGATGCTTGGATGCATAGGCAGAGGTATCACCAGCAGAAAGAGGAAGGTAATAGTAACCCTGTGTAGATGTGAGACCCCACCTTGAGTACTGTGTACCGTTCTGGAGGCCCCTGACAGGGTAGGGGTGGTACAAAGCAGGGCAAGCAAAATGGTGCAGGACCTTCATCAGATACCCTATAAAGAAAGGCTTAAGGAATGAAATATGTACTCCCTAGAAGAAACAAGGGAAAGGGAGGATATGACAGAAACATTCAAATACCTCACAGGTATAAACAAGGTACAGGAAGGGAGCATTTTCCAGAGAAAGAGATGCTCGAGGACAAGGGGTCAACGATGAAGCTGGGGAGAGGGGAGCTGAGAGGAAATGTGATGAAGTACTTCTTCATGGAAAATGTGGTGGATGCTTGAAACAACCTCCCAGTGAAGGTGGTGGGAGGTAAAACAGTTACAGGATTCAAGAAAGCATTTGATAGACACAAGGGGATCTTAGAAGTAAGGCAAGGGGTATGTGTGCAAACCAGAGACCGAGTAGGGTCTGTGGTGGCACTGTAGGTAGGGAAAACAGGGCAGACTAGGTGGGTCAAGAGGTCTTTATCTGCCAACAATTTCTATGTTTCTATGTAGCTTGAAAAAAGGAAACTACATGAACACAACTTTTGTGGCAAACTTTACTTTTAAATCATTCTGAAGCTTTTGCCCATTAGGGTAAAAGCTGATTTATTAAAATCTAAAATGCTGTTTGCATTTGTCTTACATTGGCAGCAGCTGAAGAGCCCTACAATTTACCATACATCATGTTATATGATAAATCTGTGAAACAGCTCAAAACAGCACAACTGGTAATTGATTTAACCCAGGGGAAACAGTTTAATCCTACAGAAGTCATGCCCAGTGACGCTGCTGCTATACTCTGTCTTCTCAAGAAAATCATCATACATCATCATCACAATTATACTGACATGCATAAAAGCAGTAATATAATTATAAAACATCTATAATAGTACTGAAAAGAATGTATTAAATGTTAAAATAAACATGTAAAGAAAAGGGAACTACGGCTTTCAACAGCAATAAGCATGAACATCTATTTAAGGGAATTAATGTTCTTAAAATGAAAAATGGTTTATAACAGAAAGGGGTACTACACAGTCTTGAAGAGGTTAGGCAATCTTATTCCATTTTTATTAAATCAACTATTTTAAATAAACACATTTGGCGGAAAAGAAAAAGAATCAGGAGGATAGCAACACACACAAAGTAGTATTACCCCAAGAAACTCAATGCAATGACATCCCCATTGTTCTGCATTCTGCAGTGCTTTCTATGGTCCTGTTAGGAATGGATTATTTAAAATAAAAAAGCCTTACTTGCAACCTTTTAAAAGATAAGAACATTTACATAAAGTGAGTTATTACTTTATATATGCAGTGGTTCTGCTTTGTTACACACATTGTAACTGACTCTTGAGAAGATTACCTGCTGAAACAGCAAATCCTCTTCACAGAGCCCCTTTGTTCCATTATTACATTTCTAAAAATCTGTGCTAAATATTAACTTGGACCTCTTTGACCTAGATTGCAAAAAAGGTAATAAAAGGAAAATATTCTCTATGTGGCCTGGAGAAAAAAGCCACCCAAATTCCCAGAGACAGTTTTGTGAAGTGGACTCTTTGATGTTTTACTGAATCAGGCATTTTGACAAAAACAGTTCTGCTTCTATACTCTGTTGCTGCCACCCTCACTAACAATTGTAAGCTTTCAATGTTGTGAATAATTCAGAATCTCGTCTGTTCCATTCAATGGCAAAGACAGAGTGTTGTGAGAACAAGGCCACTTTCTTCCTATTGCTGACTTTTCCATCCTGACACCAGTCTGACTGCGTGATACACCTAGTGTTTGACACGCATTTCCTGACAGCTCCTTAACAACCGTAAGTCCTTTTAGCTTAGGCAGTGAAAAATACTACCAGCTCCCAGGAATGACAGATTTCTGTAAGGCTCAAGCACTTGTTGTATACAATGTTATTACATTAGATTTTTCCCCGGAACATGACCCTTTTCTTCTTTGTTTGCATCCCTACTACTGAAAATACAGTTCATGGAAGTATCTGCTCTCTTCTCTGATAGCCTGCATAAACATATGAATAACATGGTTACCCATTAGTAGTACATACATGTTCTACTCCAACAATTAATTTTTCTAAAGTATCCAAGTACTGTTCCATCCCCTTTTAGAGGAAAAATTAAGTAGACAGTGCACTTTTTACAGAACTATCATATTACTCCCACTTTGTTTTGTGAAACTGAAATTTAAAACATTCATGAAATACATAATTGCAGTTATGAAATCAAATTGATTAGTTTCATTGCTTTTTCACATCTTAATACAGTGACAAACATAGTAACGCGGTAATGTAAGCTCAGAAGGGACTCTTAGTCTACCACAACCCCTAATTCATAGTAGGGATAATATTTGAGCAAACATGTACCAATTTACAGGGATTCCCTACCTTATCTACCTCTACTCAGGGTAACTAGTGATTCCCTTGGTAAGATGACATTTGTCCAGGCTTACCGTACTGGCCTGTACTGTCTCATGTCTTCAATGTTTGGTGGTAAGCTCTTTCATAAGGTCAAACCCCTCTGTGAAAAAATACCTCCTAACATTACCACTGAACTTGCTACTCCTGAGCTTCAAAGTGTGTCGGGGCATTCTGCTTTTGGACACAACAGCAAACATCTTGGACTGTTTGATTTTGTTGATACCCTTGAGTATGGGAAAGACTAACATCTACTCACATTGTTACAGTTCACACAGGCACTGTCGGAACAAGGAAACTATAAGGGCTTTTACACACAGGTTTTTAAAACGGAATCAGCGTTACCTGTGTGGTACCGTTGTACTCTGTTGCATTCTAGTTCCTTTCTATACCCTGCGAGTATTCTGGCAACCGATGCCTCCATTTGTTTCGGCTCCCCCAGAGTTTGCAGCTCTATAATGGTTGTTTCTGCACTGCTACCGGAATGGCTGTTTTACACAGCCAGACGAAACGGAACACATCGGTGCAAACCGCGATAAGCAGAAATTGTGGTTTGGATCAACGTTCTCCTAGGGAACAAAACAGATGCACTTTAAACACAAGGGATGTAATGGAATACTGTTTCCGTAACAGTGATTCCATTACAGAAACCTGTGTGTAAAAGCGCCTTATGATTGCTTGGGGTTAGTGCAGTTTACAACACGGTGGCTGAGATTTTATTATGTAGTTAAATCTCATTCTTACATTGATGTTGGTGAGAAGACTTCATTGTTTTTGATTGGGGGTCCCCACCACTCCCTTTTCTATGTACCCTAGGCACATTCCACTTTGTAGAACTTAAACATAGTTGTTAGGTAGTGCTCGTAAAAGGAACTGTGATATCAATTTGAGATCTTGTTAAATAGCACAACTTAATTCTTAAATCATGTTGTTTCATAAAGTGTAATTGTGTATTACGCATAAAAAAAAAACACACCAAAGAAACCCAGACAATCCAGTATTTCTTAATAGTTTGTGACTGACCAGGACAAGTACTCTAAAACACCAAATGCAGACAGTTAATGTGACCATGTTGGAAAAGAAACCTTTACAACATGTGAAAACATTATTAGATACAATAATGTATTTGGCTGAAAGGTGTCAATGGAAACTCAGACTTGTGTTTCCTTACTAATATATAATATTCTGAAACAGCATATACACATTCACCATGTTCAGTCCTGCCTTAAAATGCATACACACATAGGGAGTTGAAGGGATAGAGGTTAGAGGGCTCTTGGTAGAGAGGTCCAGGTCTGAGGTGGACAGATTGACGTTGAGGACTCACTATGGTGCCACACAGTGCTGCAGCTTTTAAGGAAAGGGAGGGGTTATTTGGGACTTTTGGAAGGCAGCAGTCAGCAATAAGAAGGCAAGAAGGGGAGTGTGCATGGGCTCTAGCCTCACTCAGCTGCCAGCAGGTTGTGTGACAACTTGATTTGCAGGTGGGATCAGAGAGTCACAGGGCATGGGACAGTGGATTGGGGAAAATTTGAAACTAAAAACTGTGTTGTTCTTCAGCTTAGTTCAAGTCCATGGCAGCAGTGGTGCATAGTCCTCAGGCACTCCTATTCTTTCTCCTCCAGACTGAAAGAAAGCACATTATGAAATGGGAAAAGGATTTCAAGCAATCTGATTGGCTGTTAGCCATGCATTGGAAGTGTCTAATAAATGGCTAAAACTAGAAACCCCCATGTAAAATACATACACTTTATAAGTGCAATAACCCACTCTGGGAATGTGCATTATACAGTTCTAAAGTATAGCTAGGGGACTGAACGTACTCGGACTGAGGCCTTGTGCCTCACTATGCCCCTCGACATGTGTCAGAACTTTCTAACATACACCCCATCATGTCTTATTGCTTAACTAAGACAGACAGAGTACCCTGAATTGCTGGAACAGGATCAGTGCTTGGGTCTGCTGGGGGGAACCACTGGACAATTATTGGGTGTCAGGTGAAGGGGGGGTGGGTGAGACAGCTGGACAGCAATTGCTGGTCAGGGTGAAGAGGGAAGACTACTGGAGGATTCCTGCTCTGGTGAGTGGGGCAGAGGAGGAATCACTGGGCTATGAACCACTTGAGTCGGGTGAAGGAGGGGGACCAGGATGCAGTCACACAGAGCACTTTAATTTTGAAGACAGGCAGACTGGGGAAGGAGAGGAGAAAAAAACAGAACTGGGGGCCCAGAAAGCAGCAGGAGGAGTGTGTGGGGCAGAAACACTCTGTTGGCATGACAAGGTGGGGGGAGAGATAGAGAGAGGAACAGGAACTGGGAACAGAGCTGGCAGAGGAAGAAAAAATTGCCATCAAGGGGGATGCAACAGAAAGAGACAGAGGATGGGGAGAGAAAATGATAGAGAAAAAAAATGCAAGGATCTGTTTATACCAATGATGTGAAGAAATTCCACTGCATGGGACATATTTTGACCATTCTTGCTCTCTTCTCCTCTGTCAGCAATACTTCAGCATAGCTCTGCTATGTAGCCACAAAAACAGGAGGAGCATAACACATATGTTTTAATTTAAAAGAGAGCTGAAAATGAAAGTAGAATTTGATCACTTAAATTTAGTTATATGATGCGTGTGCAAAGCACTATGACTTGTGTGCACCAAGGTAGCTTAATTAATTTGACTAAGTGCACAACCAGCATTTTCGCACTTCTTTTAGAATGCCATGCACATCTTTGTGTACCCACACTGTTACTGACCTATGTGAGGTTGCTAGTAAAATTTTTCCCTTTCATAGCTCCAGTGCTCCAAATTGCATTCAATTTTGTGCATGTCTGCTACTGTAGTTCTGTTTGTTACTCTAAACATGCTGACTTTGGAAATGGGCTATGAACTTGCAGACTAGAAATAGTAGATAAGGGACTGCAGATACACGTTGAAAGGCTAGTCTACCTATGGAATGTTTTAGACTACTATTGTGTTATGTATTAGTAGATAGCTTTAAGACAAGTTTATGGTTTTTATTATTGTTCTTTCACATCTTCTGTAGACAGTTTCAGGATTGTTTTCCTAGCATTTCCCTATCACCTGTTCCCCATAGTCTTAGATTTAACACAAATATCTCAGAGTAAATAGCCACATATCTATTTCAGGGATATCACAACTGATTTTGATAGTTACTGATTTGCTACTAATATAATCCTATATAATGGTCATATCTTAAATTATGGGGCTATATTGTACTGTTAGATCTTTTGCCAGTTTTTGTAAAATCTGTGTAGTTTATACAAAATCTTTTAAGACCAGTGTGTATAAAACAGGCATGCTGAATGTCAGCTACAGACTACCATGCCTGCTACAGTTTATATTATTACTGACATAAACCCATAAAAGTGGTATGTTAAACAGAACATTTTGAGTCTGTAAATGCTTAACTATTTTAGCTGCAGTCTAAACTGGCTGCTACAGATGAATGCGTAATTACTGTACTGCTTTTAATCCTATAAGGATTATTTTATTTATTAGACTTTTTAGAAACTTTGAATTAACCTACCAGCAGATTTTGTGACTTGCTGCCTGCTGGTAGGATATCCTAGGAATGGGGAGCGTGGAAATAGAAGCTATATTTATACTTGAGAGGAAAGAGATGAGCCCCACAGTGGGTGACCAATAATCTGAATTACTGTTGTGCGGTGTGTGAGCTCATTAATGCATGATGAGGAAATGGCACAGGAGAAATTAATCAGATGATAGTGAGATCACTTGTAAATGAGACACATATTAAAGTGAGTCACATTTAGTGGGAAGGACACTAGCACAGAGTCAAACAAGATCAAAATAGTCAGTAGTGACAAGAGCTTCTTATGCTTTATCTACCTTTAGAGATTCAAACCCTTTCTCTAAAAGGACAAATTCAATAAGCTGATGGAGCAAGAAAATGAATACAAATGATAACTTAACCATGCAAATCAAACAATACCAGGTGAAACAAGACACAGGAAGAGAATAGCTGTGGGAGATTCCAACCTCAGGTTAACAGATGCAGGTATGCTGAACAGCCAGGGTAGCACAACAGATTCTGTTCCTTACTACAAGCCAGAACAGTACTTGCTGTATAGCTTAGAGAATATACATGTTGCTTGAACCCAAAGGGAAAACAACCTTTGGTAGTACTCTAGTGGTACACATTAGAATAAATAAAGAACTTACATACTTACTGTAACAGTAGCTCTTCAAGTGAATCTCTTCCCTTAGGCCATACTATTGGAACATTAACCATCAGCACTAGGACCACATGGAAACATTTGATAGTTGGGGCAACACACGTCGTAGTCACATGTCAGTGGGTATATAACTATGGGCGGCCCTGTCCCTCCTTAGTTCCCTGCCACAGATCAGACTTGGAGGGCCGTCATGCCTGGGGAACCAGGACAGCATACCAGTGCCAGGAATATAAGATGAGGGAAAGTGCTGGATGAACCACCGTGCCAAACAGCAAATGAGAAATCTATTATGTCACCCTAGGGGAAAGGAGGGAGGGTCGGCATGGCCTAAGGGAAGAGAGTCTCGGTAAGTATGTAACTGTTCAATCTTCTTCAAGGATATCTCTTCTCTAAGGCTACATTTTTGGAACAAGTCCAAAGCAGTACCAAAAGGAAGTTGGGAGGCTTGCAAAGTCTGAGTCAAGAGAGGAGGCCTTGCAATACAGCAGGGCCAAAACCAGCATCTGCAAGATGCTGTGTTCAGATTGTAATGTTTAGTGAAAGTGTGGACAGTGCTGCAAGTGGCTGCAACACAGTTGTCGGCAGCAGAGACATTTTTGAAAAACGCAACAGAAGTGGCCATAATTCTTGTGGAGTGGCTATGAACAACACCAGGAAGTTCCTTACTGTACTTCCTATAACAGAATGTAATACAATGTGCCAACCATTTGGAGAGGCACTGTTTGGACACATAAGTGCCCTGCTTCCCACAGACAAATCAAACAAAAAGCTGAGAAGATTTTCCCCAGTCTTTAGTACAATTTATATATCTCAGAATTCTGTTTACTGTACATCTAAAGTATGGAGCAATGCTTCACCTTGATTGGCATGTGCAGGATAATAAACAGGAAAGTGGATGGCGTGGTTTAATATAAATTCAGACACTACCTTTGGCAAGAATATAGGAGTAGTATGCAAAGAAACTGCCTTTGTGGAAACCTAAATAAGAAGGCTCACACATGAGAGCTAGTAGCTCAGAAATCCTTCGCTCAGAAGTGACTGCAAACAAAAATAACACTTTCCACAACAGAAAGCGTAAGCTACAACCTGTGGCTGTCTCAGAAGGAGTCAATGTAAGTTTCCCTACAACAAACATCAAGTCCCAAGGCGGGACTAGATGCCAAATAGGAGGTTTGAGATGTAGACTACCTCTGAGTAACATACAGAAAACCTCCAATTACGCAACAGTACACTCATCAATAGGGGCATGGAAAGCTGATATAGCTGCTAAATACACCTTGAGGGAAGAATATTGTAGACCAGAGTCTGCCAATGACAGCAAATATTCTTATACCTCCTGTCCCAGAGAGATGAAGGGATCCAGATGTTTGCAAGTGGTCCATAAAGTGAACCGCTTCCAGTTCAGTGAATATGTATGCCTAGTAGAAGATGTCCTGGCTGGTAATAGCACATCAGATACTTTAGGTGAAACCCCAAAATGTGTGATGGCTATGTCTTCAGAAGCCATGAATGAAGATGAAGGGACTTCACGTCTGGATGAAGTAAGGAGCCCTTGTTCTATAGCAGCAGGTTTTGACATCATGGCAAGGGTACTGGGGGGGGGGGAGTCCACTGCCACTTGTTGAAGAAATGGAAATCAGATGTGACATAGCCACAGAGAGGAAATGAGGATGAGTCTGGCACCCTTTGTCTTCAGCTTGAGCAGCACCCTCTCTGTTAGTGAAATTGGAGAGAATGTATTCAGAAACTCACTTTTCCAAGAGAAGGACAATGCATCTCATCAGAAAACTCCAGGCTCTGGAACGGAGGAGCAGAAACACCGCAGTACTGCATTGTGTGGGGTTGCAAAAAGGTCCAATTCTGGATGGCCCTACCTTAAGAAGAGGTCATCAACCATGGAAGTCAGTGGTTCCCATTTGTGCATCTGGGATGGTGACCTGCTTAACTTGTCTGCTAAGATGTTTTGGAAATCTGGGAGATACATAGATACATAGGCAGTGTCAGCAGACAAGGGCCTATGGCCCACCCAGTCTGCCCATTTGAGCTTGTAAGTTCAGTTTATGTTTTCCTAGAAGTCTGTTGCCCCTTACCCCTGACCTCCAGAATTCCTTTATGTCTATGCCATGCACTCCTAAATCCCATGATTGTTTCAGTCCCTGCCACTTCCTCTGGCAGGACGTTCCACCTGTCCACCACCCGTTCTGTGAAGAAATACTGCCTCACATTTCCTCTGAATCGTCCTCCCTCCAACTTCATCCCATGCTCTCTAGCCCTGGAACATCTTTTTTGCTTAAAAATAGTGTATTCCTGGGGGATGGGCACGTGATGGCTGCCTGAACAGATGTTTTTTCTCCTGCTCCTGCTCCACTCCTTGGTAAACAGATTTCAGGGACATTTTCAGTCTTTTAAAACTTAAAACTGGCATACTCTAATTTCAAAAGACCGCCTAGAGCCCTGCGGAGCCAAGAACTGAAGGGAATGGAGTCTAAAATGCGTGACAGCTTACCTAGACACACTCCGCCAACCACACCGACTCGAGACAAATCAGTGAAGCGCACAAAGGCATCCCCTGTGGGGGCACCTACTGACGCAAGTCTCCAGGCCGCATTGACTGAAGAAAAGTTTTTGGAAGGAATCTCCCCTTTAAAAGACACCCTCGACTCCTTAGCTACCTCGATCCAAAGCAATACTTCTTCAATGGCACAGCTAGCCCAGTGCACGTTAGACAATGAGAGAGCTGCATCTCTTTCCTTGATGACTGGAGAGCGAGGATTGATCCTGAATTAACTCAACTTCGGCATCGTATTAAAAGCATGGAGTCAAAAATGGAAGACCTTGAAGGAAGGTCAAGGTGAAATAATTTGCTGATTCTGGGTCTCCCTGAAGGCGAGGAAGGCTCTTCGCCTATTCTATTCATACAAAAATTGTGTAATAAACTGGCTGGCCCCTCCCCCAATGGCCTGGAATATATAGTCGAATGAGCCCACAGGTCCCTGAGATCTGTACCGCCATCCGGATCTCCTCCATGACCCATAATTTTCTGCCTGTTAAACTTCCGAGATAAGCAACATATCCTTACCAAAACCCAAGAAGTAAAAGAATTATTGTGGGAAGACCAAAGGATCAGAATAGCTCAGAACTTACCAAAATCTGTGTGGCAAAGGAGGACTGAGTTTCACCCGACAGTGTCCAAACTCATTGCAGCAGGGATTCGCTTCAAAATGAAATACCTTGCCATGCTCCAAGTGCTTCACTATGACAGCTGGCAGAATTTTGAAACCGCAGAGCAAGCAGCGAATGGCCTGAAAGATCTATACCCAGATCTCTTTAAGTGAATGCAATGGCTGGTGAGTGAGATCTGATTTCATTTTTCGACACCGAGGAGTCCAATGATTTAAATGCGGCATGCAATGAGCTGCACGAATTTCCCAAGACAAAATATGGGGAAGAAAGGAAGGGAAGAGAAAAAGAAGGAAAAAGGAAAGAAGGAGAAAAAAAAAAAAAAACAATGTCTTGGTTATGTCTCTTTATCCTAAATGGTGCCTTATCTGGATTTGCAGCTTAACTGCCTCATATTTGTAGTCCCACCAGTTAATGCCTATGGCACAATAGATTACTGCACTAAACAGCGAATGCTCCACTGCATCTGCATCGAGATGACTACTCCTACATCGAGAATTCGCATCGGGTCTCTACAGGGAGTGTATATCCTATATATCATGCCCGAAACTGTATAACAGTCTGGAGACCTCAATTTTCTGCACCGAGGAGTCAAACAGTGTAAATGTGGCATGCAATGCGCTGCATGAATCCCCAATGCAAAGGATGGTAAGAAGCAATGTCTTGGTTAGTTACTCTATCTCAAGTGCTGCACTATACGGAAATACAGCTTAACTGCTTCAATTTTGGAGACTCTTAGGTTAAGACTGGGATATGGCAGATTACTGCATGAAACCGCGAGTGCTCTGCTACATCTGCATCGAAATGAGTACTCCTGCATTGTGAATATGTGTCGGATCTCCACAGGGAACATATATTCTTCAGTAGTATGCCTGATGTGTTGCTCTGGCAACCCTAAAAGGTTTTTCCATAGAAGGCAATTTACATGAGTAGATTCAGGCATTTAAGTGAATCACCGACTCGTGAAGATGATGTTTGTGCAGTAATATGCTTATTTTTTCTGGAGAGGTCCACTGCACTACTTGTTTCTTTATGTGCATCTACTAATACTGAGACTTTCAGCGACTTGCTTTAATTTGGATATAACCCTTCTATAATTACTAACATAAATACAAAGCCTTATATATTTGTTTAGGATTGTTCGGGGAGTTTGATTGTACAAGTGGAAGCCTTCGAATTTTACAATTTGATTAGGCTACTACACCAGAATCCAATACTGATTACGTAGGCAGTAGAAACTTAGCTTGTTGAAGGTTCTTGCAGAGACTGCTATCTCTAACTTTTATGCTGTTATATGCTCTGGTAGATAATGCCTAGGAAATATCAAGTTTCCGTATGTTGGTAATGACCACTGCGCTGTTTATTTTCCTTATACAGAAATTCTAATAATTCTACTAAGAACTTCAGGAATTTACTCTATACTAGGCTAACTCTTTTGCAATTATTGGCATGAAAATATAGATATAGAAGAATTATTTTGGGGGAAGGAGGGGGGAATTATTGTTATGGGAATTTTTGTTAAGGGAGATTGAAGGGAAGGAGGAAGGGATCAGACACCATTCCATAAGATTGACTGGCTGTACAGCGTCTCATGATACACGAGGACAACCCGTACAGAAGCAAAATAATATGAAATGTATATCGTGGAATATTAAAGGGGCACGGACTAATAGTAAACAATTCCAGAAATTAAGACATTTGCAGATTTTACAATGTCAAATTGCTTTCCTCCAAGAAACACACCTCCTGGCCTCAGAGAATTTCCTTCTCCGACGTCAATGGGTGGGGCAGAGTTATGGGGCTGGAAACTCTACTAATAAATGTGGGGTAGCTATCCTCTTTTTCAGGGCATTAAATTTCTAGTTATGTCAGGCTATTGAGGATCCTGAAGGTAGATACCTCTTCTTACATGGTACTCTGGACCAAATAGAACTATTCATGGGTTGTATTTATGGGCCCAATGTCCCGTCAGCCACGTTTTTTACTAGTTTAATAAACATCCTTTCTCCATTCATACACCTTCCTTTAATTGTAGCTGGAGACTGGAATGTTACTACTACCGCTGACCTAGATAGGTCAAATAGAAGGGTCACTAAGACATCTGCTACACAAAGTGCATTGCAGGAACTCCTAACTATGGGGGGGGTCTTTGTGACCCATGGAGAATTTTTCACCCCACAAGCCATAAATATACCTATTATTCCCCTGCTCACAAGTCATTCTCCTGGATTGACTACTTCCTAGTCAGTACTGAGGCCCTTCCAAACATTTCTTATACTGGGATAGCATCCAAAGTACTATCGGATCACTCTCCAGTCTGGCTCCAATATATTCCCCACCCAAATTCTAGATGCGATAAAATATGGAAACTAAATACTCAGCTGCTCAGGGACTCCTGGATCCTAGAGAAACTACAGTTGCTTATTAAGAACTTCTGGCAGGATAACTTAGGTTCTATTGCTGAGGTGGATAAAATTTTGGGGGCCCTTAAATGTGTACTAACAGGAGAATGCATTAGGATCGCCTCTACCCAGAAAAAGAAGAGAGAAGCTTCTCTTTGAACTCTGTTGTCACATATTGCCATACTAGAACGTAGTCCAACTTTACAGAGCACAGACTGTGAACAGGTTGAGCTTGCTAAATTAAGACATCAATATGCAGACTTATTAAGAGAAAAATCTGAACTTGCGCTGTTAAAAATACAATTCACATATGTTGACCAAGGAGATAAAGCTGGGCATTTGTTAGCTTTGTGGCTCAGAGCACGAGAGTCCTCCCGCCTAGTGAAGGCTATTGTTTCCCATACAGATGGTTCCCTTAAGACCAATCCAACAGAGATTGCCCAGAAATTCGATAATTTTTACTCGCAATTATATAGCCCTCCCCTTAACTTACCCTCGAGACTAGACAATCAAGAATACCTAGGAACCATCCCACTCCCACGGTTGTCCCCTGAACAACAGCACTTTTTAACGCTCCCAATAACCCAAACAGAGATATCAGAGGCTATCCAGTCCTTAGCATTAAATAAATCCCCAGGCCCAAATGGCTTCCCCTCCAATATCTATTAGTCCCTTAGTGATGAGCTGGTTCCCATCTTAGCCCAAGTGTTCTCCTATTTGTGTGAAAAAGGGCTATCCAATCCTTGCTTGTTGATGGCTCTTATAATTGTCTTACTGAAACCTAATAAACCCACAGATAAAGTAGCCAATTATCGTCCTATATCTCTTATGAACAGTAACATGAAAATCCTGGCTAAAATTTTAGCTTGCAGGATCATGCAAGTGTGGGATGGGCTTATAGGGCCTGAAAAAGTATGGTTTATGAGGGGAAGAACCTCTGTAGATCACCTGCGCAAATTGGAACATATTTTCTCTGTCTCCAGAGACTCCTCTGACCCTATGGCTTTGGTGTCCCTGGATGCAGAGAAAGCCTTTCACCGGGTGAATTGGGACTTTCTTTTTTTGGCAATGGAGAGATTTGGCTTCCCCGGAAGGTTTATTAATTGGATACAAACTTTGTATACTAGTCCAAGTGCTAGGGTATACTGTAATGGGGTACTCTCTAAAGGGTTCGCCTTGCACTAAGGTACCCAGCAAGGTTGCCCCCTTTCTCCTCTTTTATTTAACATCTATCTAGAACCATTAATTAGGCTTCTAAATGATTCCCCGCACCTTCAAGGCATTCTATTAGGCCCACTGGAGGTTAAAATTTCAGCCTATGCTGACGATATTTTGTTGCATATAACCCAGCCTATTACCTCAATACCAGAAGCTCTCCATATTATCTCTTATTTTAGTAGATACTCTAACTATAAATTAAATCTGGGTAAAACCATTCTCATGCCTTTAAACAGTCATGTCTCTCCTAC
This sequence comes from Neoceratodus forsteri, assembly GCA_016271365.2. Taxonomy (NCBI): domain Eukaryota; kingdom Metazoa; phylum Chordata; order Ceratodontiformes; family Ceratodontidae; genus Neoceratodus; species Neoceratodus forsteri. The sequence continues at coordinate 24,390,464 of CM057453.1, read as the reverse complement.
AAGTTATATACCTCTGGGATTGGAGTGGGCAACGAAGCTCACCTATCTTGGAGTGATTCTTACTCAGAATCAATCCCTGAGGTGGAAACTTAATTTAGATAACATAGTAGCTGATATCACGAAGGACCTACATAGATGGACTATCCTTCCTATGTCTTTGCAAGCTCGAGTTAGCATTATTAAACTGAACATTCTTCACTGTATATTCTATCCTATGCACATGCTTAATCTTTATATCCCACCCACATGGTTTAAAACACTCCATGCACTCATAACTCGCTTTCTTTGGAGGAAAAAGAGCCCATGTAGGTCAAATATTAAGCTTAGTGCTTCAAAACAATTGGGGGGCTTAAACTACCTAATTTTTACCTATATTACTTAGCTAGCCACATTTCAAAATATGCTCGCTCTGTTACAGGCCCTGCGCCTTTGAATTCATCGACATACGTACCCATTTGGTTGCAGATAGAGAGGAACTTAATTGCATCAACTGGGATTTCCCCAGAAGCCCTATACTTCCTCTCTTTGAATAGACTGCCATGGGGGCTGAAAAACGTGGTTATAGGTACTGATCTTAAAGTACACTCACAACTTTGTAGATCTATGAAACATAAAAACACATATGATGTCTCTCAACCGATATGTCTAAATCCAAACTTTAAACTTCAAGGGAATACCCTTCGTGCACCAGAATTAATGGGGAAACGGGTCTCTGACTTATTACTGGAAGGAGAAATACTGGAAAGCCCAGCTCTGTTACAAGTATTGGGGTTCCCAGGAGTACAAATCTTCAAAATATATCAGGTCCGCCACATGCTGGTAAAATGGTTTGGTACTGTGGAAATGGGGAATCAACTAAGGGGAGTTGCTCTGCCACATGCAATCCCTTGCGTGGATGCCACACTCAGTATCGCATTTAGTAACCTTCTTATTCCCATATATTTATCCTAAGATAACTGGGACCTCTCGTTACTGGGATAAGACACTGCCCGCAATGTCCAAGGATTGGGACCGCATCTGGTTAGATCTTTACCATTATCATACCAATGGCAAGTTTCACCTTGCTCAATTCTATATTCTTCACAATATTTATTACACTCCAATGCATTTGCATAAGATGAAGAAACTTCTCACTGCAACATGTACAAGATGTGCTGCTGCAGAGGGCTCTCTGCTTCACGTTTTATGGGAGTGCAATAAGGTTATCCAACTATGGGAGAACATAAAGAATGCAATGGACCCTTTATTGGGATTAAAGGAATACTTTTCTACTGAAATCTGTGTGGTAGGAACCCTTTCAATAATCCCTATCAGGGAAAGGAGATTTCATTATTTCCTTAATCTCCTCTGCAGTTAAGTGATTGGTCCTATGCCATTGGCTTGACCAAAATGAAATATCATATCCTGAGTGGCTAAATGAAGTATTATATAGTTTGAGAGTGGAAAAATCCATAGCTAGTCTTAGGAATGGTTCGCAAATATATAACAAGAGGTGGAATAAATTAGAGGCCTTACTATTGAGGTAAATCCCTTAGAAGAAGCATATAAAATGCCCTGATTCTATATCCTGTTGATCCTTTATTAACTGGAGGGTATACCCAGGATGATCTTTTAAAAAGGATGTTGTAGACCTCAGTATAGGTTGTATCTTACTAGTGGTGTCTGTGGGGGAGGGTATAATAGTACCACTGAATGTTTACTTACTTGAACATGACCCATTTTGCTTAAGACACTTTCTGTTCTGATTGTACAATTTAAACTAATAAAGAAGTTTAAATGTAAAAAAAAAAATATATAGTGTATTCCTGCACCCTGTTCCTCCCTGTAAGATAGTTGCATGTCTCTATCATGTCTCCTCTCTCCCTCCTCTCCTCCAGGGAGTACATATTCAATTCCTTCAACCTGTCCTCATAGGACTTGTGATGCAATCCATGTACCATCCTTGTTGCCCTCCTCTGAACCTTCTCTACCCTGTCTATGTCCTTACGTAGGTAAGGTCTCCAGAACTGCATACTGTACTCCAGGTGGGGCCTCACTAGTATCTTGTACAGTGGAATTATGACCTCCCTTTTCCTGCTGGTGATGCCCCTGCCTATGCATCCCAGCATCCTATTTGCCTTATCTGTTGCCCTGTCACACTGTTTCCCTACCTTGAGGTCATCAGAAATGATAACCCCAAGATCCCTTTCCTGTTTGGTACATGCTATATCCTCACCCCCCAACTGATATATTGTGCCAGGGTTTTTGTGCCCCATATGCATTATCTTGCACTTCTTTGCACTGAATTTCAACTGCCAAACCTCTGACCATTCTTCAAGTTTCTGCAGGTCCCGTCTCTTTCTGCCTACACCCTCTGGTGTGTCTACTCTGTTACAGAACTTTGTGTCATCAGTGAACAGTGAAATTCTGCCTTCTAGGTCCTGTGCAATGTCACTGATGAAGATGTTGAATAGGACCGGTCCCAGCACTGATCCCTGTGGTACCCCACTGGTCACTCTTCCCTCTGTGGAGTGACAGCCATTTACTACCACCCTCTGTGTCCTGCTGCCCAGCAAGTTACCTACCCACCACACTACTGTCCTGCCCACACCCATATCCCCCAGTTTGTGTAATAGTCTTCTATATGGCACAGTGTCAAAGGCCTTGCTGAAGACCAGATAGGCCATGTCCACTGCCCTCCCTGATCCACCTCCCTAGTCACCCAGTCAATAAATTCAATGAGGTTGGTCTGACATGGCCTCCCGGTGAAACCATGCTGCCTTGGGTCCTGTAGTCCATTGACAACCAGATGTTCCACCAAGCTCTCCTTCAGTAGTGCTTCCATGATCTTCCCCACTACTGAGGTGAGGCTGACTGGTCTGTAGTTCCCTTCCTCTTTGTTCCCGCTTTGTATAAGGGGACTACATCTGCTGTCCTCAGTCTTTGGGTACCTCCTGTTTCCAGTGATCAGCTAAACAGGATAGCCAGAGGTTCAGCCACCACCTCTCTTAGTTCTTTAAGGACCCTGGGGTGCACCCCATCTGGCCCCATTGCTTTATCAACTCTTATTACTTCCAGTTCCTTCAGGACCCTTTCTCGTATAAAGGGACTTGTGTCCATTTCTGCACCATTCTCACCTCTTGTACTCCCTTCAGACCCATTACTCTCCTCTTCCTCATAAAGATTGAGCAGATATACCTGTTCAATATGTCAGCTTTACTGTTGTCATCCTCCACATGGCCTCCATCCTCCCCCTTCAGTCTCACTATCCCTCCCTTTGCCTTTCTTGTTTCACTTATGTACCTGTAAAAGGTTTTGTCCCCTCTACCCACTGATTCTGCAATGTGCTCTTCTGTCTGAGCTTTGGCTTCCCTTACTAACCTCACTGCCTCCTTTGCTTCTCCTGGTACTTCTCCTATCCCCTTCTGCCTGTGTCTTTTTGTATTGCCTGAATGCAATCTTTTGGCTTTCACTTTCTTTGCTACCTCTTTGGAAAACCATAATGGTCTCCTTTTCCTTTTCCTCTTGCTAACCTGCTTAATGCATAATTCTGTTGCTCTTGTAATCCCCATTTTAAATACTGCCCACTGTTCTTCAACCCCTGATTCCTTCCATTCCCCTTAATGCCTCTTCACGTATCTCCCATTTTCCCAAAGTCTGTCCCCCTAAAATCCAGGATACATGTTTTTGTGTGGTTTGGTTCTGCTCCTTCTGTGATTTCAAACCACAGTGACTGGTGGTCACTGTTGCCCAGGTGCTCCCCCACTGTTACACCATCACACTGTCCCTGTTTGTGAGCACAAGGTCCAGTATTGCCATCTGCTGAGTCGGTTCCATGACCAGTTGCTTGACGAAGGCACCCTGAGAGGAGTCCAGGATAAATCTGCTCCTAGTTGATGCTGCTGCTGGGATGCTCCAGTCCACGTCTGGAATATTGAGGTCTCCAACCAGTACTACCTCACCCTTGTCTGGCATCCTTTGGATGGCTAGCATCAGCTCCCTATCTGTTTCTTCCTCCTGGGCTGGTGGTCTATAGACCGCACCTGTGCAGATGGCTGGCCCCATTTTCCTTTCCAGCTTAACCCATAGTATCTCTCCCCCATTTTGTTCCTCCTGGATCTCTGTAGCCCTTATGTCATTTTTCACATACAGTGCCACTCCTCCTCCTACCTGCTCTGTCTGTTCTGAATATGTTGTAGCCAGGTATGGCCATCTCCCAGTCATGGTTATCATTACTCCAGGTTTCTGTGATGGCCACAATGTCCAGGTCTGACTGCACCATGACAGCCTCCAGATCTTCCATCTTGTTGCATTGGCACACATGACTTTCCATGATTTGACCTCCCTAGACTGTTTAGCTGTTCCACTTTAGCCCCTTCCCTGATTGTCCTTTATCCCTGGTTCTACTTGCTGTCTGCCCTTCTGCTGAATTTTGCCTCTTTTCTGCCTATCCACCTCTTAGGCACTAATCTCCATCTTTTGCACACTGCTTTGTAGAGACATCCACTACTCTGTTTCACTGGTTCCACTGCTAGCTGTGGGGGTGAGCAAGTAGGTACCCTCCTTGCTGGCCTGCCACCCCCCTTGACTAGTTTAAATGCTTGTCAATGTAGCATTTAAACTTATCATTGAGTGCTTGGATTCCCCTCCAGGATGGATGCAGGCCATCAGGCTTGAACAAACCTCCATCCCTCCAGGTGGGTCCCCAGTCACCAATGAATCCAAACACTTCCACACAGCACCAGTTCTTCAACCATGAGTTAAAGTTCCTGATGCATGCACCCCTATGCTCTCCCATACCTCTTGCAGGTAGTACTTCTGAGAAGGTGACAGAAGTAGCTACTTGCTTGAGACCCCTCCCCAATTTCCTAAACTCTTCCTGAACTTCCTTTGGCACCCCATTTGCCAGGTCATTAGTACCTAGCTGGATAATGACATCTAGCTCACCCTCCCGTCTTGCCTTCCTGGCGATCCCAAGAATCTTCCTTCCATCCCTCCATGCCGTGGCACCTGGTAGGCATCTCACCTCCCTGTCCTCCACCTCCTGTGTTCCTAGCTGGATCCCTCTTATGATGGAGTCCCCCACTAGGATTCACTTCCTCCTCCTCCCCTGGGGTCCACTGCTCCCCCCGCTGAGGTCACCTTCTTGGCTAACCTCCACATCCTTTCTTTCTACTTCTCTGGGTACCTCTATTTGGGTGTCCATTTGCCAGTGTGGCATATGAGTTCTTGAGTGGAATAGGATCTGGGATGTGCCTCTGCCCGACCACCCTAACCGTCCCTGAGCCCACTGTCATCCAAGTGCTCCTCATTCTCGGCATCCTTTGAGGCAGCAGCATTGAATTGGGTGGTCTCTGGATAGGGGTGATAGTACTCCTGACCCAGTTTACTTCTGCTGAGTCTGGCTACCTCATCCCTCAGTCCAGAGAGATGTATGCAGATAGGGCAGCACCTCAGAGTCCAGAAAGTCTGCCTGAATATGGCTGCCCCACAGCCACTGCATTGCATCACTCCCCACATTATACTGCAATTATACTGCTATTCCACTACTTGTCTGTTACTGAAGCTCTCCTAGTTCCCTTTTTATTAATTTACTGTCTTAAAAATCCTGCCACTGATGCTCAGATACGTGTCTAAAAATAAATAAATAAATAAATGAGTCAAAACACTTGTCGTGCTGAGGGTGGGCTTCTTCCCTCTTATGCCCCTCCTACTCCACACCCACTACTATCCCCTGTGTTTAGCTCCTGTCAATCAGATTTAACAGGGCATATAATTAAGAGTTGGGGGAAGGGGAGGGGGTGAAAATTTGCAGCAATTAAAGACAGCAAAGAAATACACCACCACTATGTTTTAAATTTTCAACAGCCCAAACACACTTCTAAGTAAAGACAGCAAAGAAATTACAGTGTCACTAAAAGCCCACAATCTAAGTTTTAAAACAAAAATAGCAATTACCAGTTACTGTAAAGTAGTGAAATGAATATGTTTCCTTCCCCTTCCCCTTCTGAGAAAACAAAAATCACTTGCTACCTCAACTCTGACTAAGCCCCACCTCCACAGATGCATGGCTAACACTTCTAGGCTGTAACCTAGCACCCAGTACCACACTCTCATAGTTTCCCTGTATAGGGGATAAGAATGAATGCCATCTTGTTTATGTAGTGGACCTCCCTTATGCTATCTATTTGGATCAGCAGAGGTCCATGAGTCAGAGATGACTGAAATGCTTATAGTCTATATAGGATGGTATGTATTTCCAGAATGCTGATATGCAGACTGGCTTCCGTTTGGCTCCAGGAGCACTGTGCTTGATAGGGCCCCAGATGTGCACCCCAACCTGAAACTGACACATCAATCATGAGGATTTGTGTTGGAGTAGGAGTCACAAATGGAATGCCTTTTATAAATTGCTGTGGTTCAGACACCATTTTAGGGTTTTATGTAATGGGGACATGACGAGCATCTGTTGCTTCAGATCATCTATCTGTTGTGTCCATTGTAACCTTAAAGTCCACTGTGGAATCCACATACATAAGAGTTCCAGAGGTACAGTTACAATGGTCACTGCCATGAGACCCAGAAGGCATAGAAAAGACCTGGCTGGGACCTGGTAACTGTTGTAAATGAATTGTGCTTGAGCAATGAGGCATTTCTCCTGGTTGAGTGGCAGAAAAGCCTTCCCCTGGGCAGTGACTAGGACTGCACCTATGTATTGCAGACATTAGCATAGGGTCAAAACGGACTCTGGAATATTCTTTGTGACCCCCCAAATTGTTGAAGAGTTGTCTCTTTCAAGACAGGGTATGTTAAAGGCTGTCCCTGGAACTGGCCATTACATGCCAGTTGCCCAGGTACGGGAAGACATAGAGGCCTTCCCTACAAAGGGCTGCTGCCACTACTGCTAAGCATTTGGTAAATACCTGTGGATCACAGCATAAGATAAAGGGCAATACTTTGAATGGATAATGCTCCCCTTGCAACACGAAGCAGAGATATAATCCGTGTGCTTTTCTGATTTTGCTATAAAGATGAGCATCCTTCATATCCAGGGAGCATAACCAGTCCCCCTGTTGCAAGATGGGAATGAGGGTCTGTAGTGAGACCATTTGAAATTTCTTATACTCTGTGTAGAAGCTGAGACCTCTCAGATCTTGTACAGGTTGCAGATCTCTTTTCTATCTGGGAACCAGGAGGTATCTGGAATAAAACCTCTTGTTCATATGATGAGCAGGAATGGGTTCTGTGGTCTGGTTTTGTGTACATGATTGTATTTCCTCTTTTACAGAGATAAAAGACCTGGAGGACAGCTGGAAGAAGATGGAGGATGCACTGGAGAAAATTGTAAAAGCTCCAAAGCATGCCCCCTTGCAGCTACCCTGTATCTCTAGGACGCATTCATCTGTAGTGATCTATCTCCATTTTGGAAGGTGAAGGGAGACATGACCCCCAACAGCCACCCCTTGAGGTAAGAGCAGTTGTGGTGGAAGAGGTGTGGAGTCAGGCTGAATCGGTGGAGACAGATACCATTGGTTCTGAAGGCCTTTGGTGCATTTGAATGGGCACCTGGTGAAAGAGGTCCAGGCAAGACACCGTAACCCTTTCCTCTAGGTTGCTGACGATAGGTGGAATGACTACCTCTGACAACTGTTGGATGAAACGACCCTCTACCACAACCTCTTCCAGGTGTGGGATAGAGGTATTTGACCAATCTGCGTGTCATTTTGGAGGACTGAGGACTTCGTAAGATTTCTTCAACTTCATATCCAAACAGTTTCTTGCCTTTAAATGGGGCTCTCACAACTGCTTGCTGGACATCAGTGGCAAAGCCAGCAACTCTTATCCAAGAATAGTATCTCATACATATGCCAGAGGCAGCAGCCCTGACAGAGGCATCAGATACAGCACATACTGAGTGCAATAAATATATAGCAACCTCAGCACTGGCATTTAAAGTTTTAAGTAATTCTGTTTTGGTAGAGCCATCTGGCAAAGCCTGGGCTGTAGCCTTGGCATTTTCTACAGACTGTTCTGATATTTAATCATATGTCCCTGATAATTGGCAATCCTAAGATCCAATAAGGCAGAAGTATATGTTCTTTTTGCCATAACATACAGCCACCTAGATTCCTTATCTGGGAGAAAGGAACTTAAATGTTTAGGTGTCTTAGATCTATCATGTGCAGCCATGCACACCACAGAGTCCGTCTCTGGTTGAGTGGCATAATAAGGCTTAGAAGTAGGTGCAGGGTACTGCTTATCAGCCTTGCATTGCACAACAGGAATAGTATTAGGCTGCTCCAGGCAACAAAGGCAGCATCCTCCAAGGCATGGTAAATAGGATGAATTATGATGGATGGAGTGGAAGGGACTTCCAAAAATTCCATCAAATGTTTCTTGGTGGAGTCTTTCTCTTCCACAGAAAAATCCAGTTCAGTGTGGATTAGTTGCATACGAGACTGAAAGGTAGGATCTTCAGGTGGAGATCTGCGTATGTGTACCACAGAATCTTCACTGCATGAAATCAGGGTAGAGCTGGAATGTGGGTTATATACTTCTTCCCCATATGCCTATTCCTCTCCATAATTCTCCTCCATTATGAGGTTGGATCATATTTTGCATCATCATCATCGGCAGGCCTGTTAATAGCAAGTACAGAGGGCCATGCCCGCAATGCCGGTGGTGGTTGGGAAGAAGGAATTTGCAGTGAGCTGCTAGAATATGTTGACAGGACCTGTGTAGAAGGTGTACTGGGTTGTAGTAGCAGGCCTGGCACAAGTTGTCATATCATGTCAGAAAACTATGGCAGCACTGCTTGTGAGTCGACAACGCCCTAGGTAGGGGTCCTGATCACTGGTTTGACCGCTGGCCAAGACCAGTTCATGATGGTGCCGTACCATCCATAGTAGACCCAACAGCACCTATATCAAACCCCGATCTTGGTGTCTGGTCGATGGTCAGGAGTGGGCTGTAGCCACTGTCACTGGAGCAGACAGAGGTGAAGTAAGGTTACCTAAAGATCACAGCAATGACTGGGATCTCACAGGGGAAGACTCCTTGACCCTATGCTTGTGCTTCTGGGATGATAAGGAGTGGTCTGTTTCATGGTCTTCAGGCTTTGACAACCAAGAACTAGTCAATGGAGTGGGAGACACAGATTTCTCACTTTGGTTACCTTCTCCATGGTTGCTGTTAGAGTTTTCTTAAGAATAAACATCTCTAGTTCCCTTCTGCGATGTTGCCTTGTAGCCTGATTAAAGCTCTAGCAAATATCATAGGCCCGCACGTTGTGAGAGAGGTCCATACAGCAAAACGCACACCTCGTGGGTGTTGTTTTGTTAAATCTCATCTACACACTCACAGTACCAGAACAGTGTATAGAACGCTTCAGCTGCATGTAGAGGCAGTGATGAACACTGAAAAAGAATAAAGAATAATGCTGTAGTTAACGTTTGTTTCCGTAGCAGGTCTGATGAGGCTATGTGACAGCAGGAAAAGCATTAAGGAGGGATAGGGCTGCTGATGCATCATGTTAATGTGGATGGCCTCAGCTTGTAAAAGTTTTTGTGTGGTCCTAGTGCCAGACAGCTGATGTTCCAAAGATGTGGTCCAAGGTCAGAGATATCCTTGAAGAAGATTATGAGCAACAACAGGATAATACTGTATATAGAAGGAGTTCACAAACCTGAGGAAAAAAAAGTGGTTGCCATTTTCTCAGAAATACTATCTGTCCAGTCTACAGATTCAGAGGATGAATACTTGACTTTGGTGTTGGTGCAAAGAGGAAGGATTCATTTTCCCTAGAAATGGAACACTTGATAAAATATCCTAATATCCCAATATCTTCAGGGAGATAGTTGACACTTCTGGCATAGTTACTGCTTCTGCTACTGGTGTAACTGAGGAAGCAGAAACTTATAACAAAAGCATCCTGTATGCAGCTGACTTGCTAATACCAGACCACAGCTACCCTGCATGCTCGAGGCGCAGTGCCCCATGGTATAGTGGGTATATACACCTGTTCAGAACACAGGGTCAGAGGCTAGAGCACAGGTGGAGGAAAGTGTGCTCAGAATCCAATAAACATTTTCTTGGTATCCCTTTAACAAAGATACCAAGAGATGATGATGGGCATGAGAAGGAATTCCTTCTTCTGCATCACTGTTACAGAAAGAAACAGACCCACTGCTCTCTTTAGGATGGTAGAAGGAATTCATCACCAATATAGTATCTCACAATGATAGGCAGAGATTTTCTTGGAAAGATGTAAGAGATTTTGTAATTTGTTTTCATCCAAGATTGCAGATATCAGGGCTGAGACAGACTGCGGTTTAAAGTTTTAATGGGGCTTAGGAAGTCAGAAATCAGACAATAGTAGAAGAGATCGTACAACAACAAATGAGTTCAAGCACAGTGGCACCCTGTCCAGGACACATAAAACTACAGTCAGACTGAAATACAGAATACAAAAAAATTATATAAACAAGAGACTAAGTTGATAATTGACTGGAAGATGCATAATAGGTTCTCCAGAAGCCAGATTTAGCAAAATGTTGGAGTTTTGTGATAATAACGAGAAATGAATATCAAAATTAAACACTGTTGAAGTTCTTGCTTCAAAAGTGACCCTCCCTAGATTCCCAAGATAGCCTCCACTGATGTGTTTTATTTATTTATTTATTTAGCTTTTGTTGACCGGGTAAGTGCACTAGACAAATCCTGCCTATTTTCAGGCACGACCCGGGGGAGGGGGATACAGATGAATGCCAACTGACCTTGAACCAGATTAAGCTGTTTGTGGTATTTTTAGTGAATGAGGGAAATTTGGCCAGGACACCGGGGAAATTCCCCTGCTCTTTTCGATAAGTGCCATGGGATCTTTAACATCCACCTGAACTACCACCAATCCAGGCAGATGGGACCTCGGTTAAACGTCTCATCCGAAAGACGGCACCTCAGAAATGCAGCACCCCTCTCATGCTGCATTACAGTGTCAGTACTGGGATATTAACCCAAGTGCCAGATGTGGGAACTGAACCCACAGCCCTCTGATCTCCCGGCCTCAGAGGCGAGTGTGCTACCTACTGAGCCTAGTCATGACTATAGGTGTCCATTCCTAGAGGTGGCTGAAGCTCCATTTAAATGGGACAGCTTCCATCCATTTGATGTGGACAATATTTATCTGGTGCCCTTGGATCTTAGCACCATGACCTGTGTCTTGGACCCAGCACCCACTTCTCTGGTGAAGGCTGGGTGTAAGGTGCTGGTGCTGTCAATGTCTCTGTAAAGGAGGTGCTTTTAACATTTGCTTTGAAGGAAACAGTGGTATGGCCCTTCCTGGAGAAGTCCTCTTTAGATCCTGGCGATTTCTCCAGTTTTAGACCTGCAGTATCTCTAACCAGTCTTTCTTGGGCAAAGTTACTGAAAAGGTGTTGGCAGTGCAGCTAAGGGAGCATTTGAAGAGAATTTAGAATCTATTAGCCTTTCTGATCTGAATTTCATCCACAGCAAAGTGCCAAGACAGCTCTGGAGAGTGTTCTGAATGTTCTTCTCCTTGCAAGGCACTGCAGAGAGTTTTCGTTTGTGGTCCTGCTGGATTTTTCATTAGCCTTAACACTGTGGAACACTTGGAACTTCTGGAGCATAAGGGTATTGTTGTTGTTAAGGCCAGTGCTGTAATTTACTAGTTCGGGTCCTTCTTCAGCAACCATCATCAGACAGTGGTTTTGGGGGAATTGAGATCTTCCCCTCATCACAATGAATGCAGTGTCCCTCCGGGCTCCATTTTGTCTCATTTGTTGTTCATGTGTTTCTATGTCTTCTTGGAGAGGTGATCCAAAAGTAAAGGCTGGGTTTTCACTGCTATGCAGATGATACATCTAAAGTCAGTCAGGGCTCCCTGATTGCAGTGCTTGAGAATGCTCGGAGATAATTTTGTGGATAGCATGAAGCTGAATTCCAGCAAAACTGAGTTGCTACTGTTTGGGTCAGACCATCTGAGGTGATCTGTATTGGATAACCGTGGTCTCCCAACAGTTGGTAATGTGAGACTTGTGGCTAGGCAGGTTGTCTGCAACCTAGGGGTCTCTCATGATTCAGAGTTGTCTCTTGTATTCCAGGTGTTGGCTATGGTCCATAGTGAATTTTGCCACCTTAAACATATAAGTGATCTGAGCACATTACTCCTGCCATGCGCTCTATGCACTGGTTACTGGTTAAAAGGCAGTTTGATTTTAAGATCTTATTATTGACTTATAAGTCCCTTTCTGGACTGGACCCATTCTTCCTCCAGGATCTTCTTGTAGCCTGCACAAATGTCTGAGGCTTAATATTTCCCTTTTCCCATTCTGGGTGGTTCCACAATTACGTTTAAAGTTGACGGGTGGCATTCTATGTTACCCCCTTAATTGTGAAACAGCTTTCATTTGGACTGCCCCTTTAGTATATAGTTTTAAAAACAAGTTAAACATGTTTTTTAACCAGGTCTTTCCAGTGATTTGATGGATTTACCCAGAATAAATATTTGTTTATAATTTTAAAGTTATTAGCATAATGAATGGTGAATTAGGAATTTTTTGATGTACTTAATATTTGACCTATGATTATTTATAAACTGTTGCTCATGCATGCTCTCTCTCTCTCTCTCTCTCTCTAAAACGAAATGTTTATTCAAAAAAGATGGACTGCATCTTAACATTCAGGCAAACAACATTTTGGGAACAGGAGTGACACAGTCATTAAGAATAGTTTAAATTAATCCATGGAAAGGATACCGAAATAGGCTAGATGGAAAAGGTATAAACATGGAAATAATCCCAGTGGAGCAAAGAGACAGGCTAGAACATGAAGAACTCCAAAAGGGACAAAAGAAATAGAACAGAAACTGGAAGTGCTTGTAAACAAACCCATGTAACCCAAGTAATAAAAATGGAGAACTGGTGACAGTATTAACCACAGATGAACTGGACATAAGTGGCTTAATAGAGGTATGATGGGATGAAAATGACCTAAGAGCCTAAAGTATAAAAACTAGAGTTGGACTGGTCCAAATGGATACCTGGCAATTGTCAAGTGGGTCCTCCTTAAAAACTTGCAAACACTGAAAATCCTGTCCTGTTTCATCTAATTTCTAGCCAAACTGGGTTTAATGATCTCTAAAAGTTAATATAACATGCAAACATAGAACTAGTGTACCAAACTGAAACTAAATTTAGATACAAGTATAGCAAGCCTGCCTCTCCCCGATTAATTTTCCAGGAGGGCTTCCAGTATAATATACAATGTATAGTAGTACAAAAACAGCATACAAAAGTGCATGGTTTTGTTTTTCATAATAAACAGACATCCATCACCCCAGTGCCAACTTTCCAGGTGGGATCTTTGTTCCAGTACAAAACCAACTATTCAGAGGAGAAAGACTATGAAAGAAAGGGGGAGGGATAATATTACTACATCAAAAGCAAAGTACAGGTACATAAAAACTTATTATCAGCTAAGAAGGGACTAAAAACAAAGGCAATTAAATGATAGGAGATAAACAATTATGATCACGTTACACTGTAACCACCAGGTCTGAAGGAAAATCAGGACATAAAACCATACACAGATTAAGAAAAGATATGAAATGGGAAACATGCTGTTAATGGGGGACTTCAACTACCCAGATAAATAAAATAAACTGGGAGGAGAGAACAGTTACGTTCAGATGTACAGTAATTTGCAATTTCTGATTCTTATTCTGAGGCATTACTTGATACAGCATGTTAAGGGAACCAGTAGAAATCAAACAACTTTGGACCTAGTTCTTAACAACAAGGATTACCTGGTCAGAGAAGTGGAAATCAGAGAGGCACTGGCCGACCATAATCATAAAGACCATAATATCATTAGTCACTTACAGTATGGCATCAGCATGAGAAAACCAAGGGAGAAAACTACACAAGGCAGACTTTGAACAAATGAGACAGCTTACAGCACAACATTTAGGGCATTATTGTTTAGCAATAGTGGAACATCCTTAAATCACATGGAGATCTCAAAACAAGAATGAATCCCACAGAGGAGACAGCAGTTTTTAATACTAGAAGAAGGGTAGATGATATCTATTGCTGGTAAGACCCCACCTAGAGTACTGTGTCCAGTTCTGAAGACCACATCTCTGGAAGGACATAGACAGAGTAGAGGCAGTTGAGAAGGGCACCTAAATTGGTGCAGGTTCTGCTTCAAAAGTCCTATTAGGAGAGACTAAAGGAGCTTAGTATGTATACCCTGGATGAGAGGAGGGGAGAGTGGGGTATGACAAAGACCTTTAAATACCTCACGGGGGTAAATAAGGAACAGAAAAGCAGTACTTTCAGAAAAAAAGCTGCTCAAGAACAAGGGGACATGCTATGAAGCTGGAGGGGGTAGATTCAGGACAGTTGTGAGGAAGTACTTCACAGAAAGAATGGCAGATTCCATGGAGCAGCCTTCCAGTGGAGGTGGTGGGGCAAAAGTAGTGGTGGGGTTCAAGAATGCATGGGAAAGGCACAAAGGAATCATAATGGAAAGGAAGGGGGAAGGAGACAGAACTGTTGATCCAGTACCATCTTCTGCAATAATGTAGGTAGGAAAAAATGGTCAGACTGGGTAGGTCAAGCAGTCCTTACCTACCGTAAATTCTATATTTTCTATATGAACAAATTAGGTGGCATGCTATGTTCTAGGTATAATTAAAGAGAAACAAAAGAGGCATACAACAGGTGCAGACTGCATGAGACAAGTAAAAGCAGACATGTTTCCATAGATTAACCCAAGAGAGAGCCAAAACAAAGTCAGATGAGTAAAATGCCGCAGATGACCAGATAGCACTAGGAGATAAATTCAACAATACAACATGTTTACAGATTGACAGGGAAAAAAGAAAAACAAAGAAAACAGTTGGATTCCTAAGGGATCAAGACAATGCTGACATGATAAAGTAAGAACAGATGGTGGAATGCCTATATAAGGTTTTTTTTTTGTTGTTGTTGCAACAGTAAATAGAGAGGACATCAAGTGAAATGTTATTCAGTGGAGTGGAGCACAGGAAGACAAACTATAAAACAGCTCTCTTTCGACATACATGTGTGTGTGTGTATGTATATATTTATATATATACAGTATATATATATATATATATACACACACACACACACACATATATATATACATACAGTGGTGCCCAGTGTCAGGCTCCCTCAAGTCTAGTCATGTCGATTGGTATCTTGCATGAAGAATTGTTAAGAATAGTCAAGGCCATCGCATAGCATGTACATATCTTTTTGCAATCTGCCAGCTAGCCCACTAGAGCTTGGAGCCTAAATGGCTTTTGGAGTCACACAGATGCACAATACTGTTCTCTATAGTGCCACCTGCTGCTCTTAACCCTGCAGATGATGTATATTTACAGCATTTATAACTAATTGTAACTGAGGACATTTTGACATTAGTATCAGGATATCTTTGGTGATAATGGAAACAGATGCTAAACAGTGTACAAGCAAGGCAATGGGCCCAGACAGAATGCACCCAACAATCCAAAGAGAATTTGCAAAAGAACTGCCCATCACACAGGCAATGTATTTAATGAGTCAATAAGATCTAAATATGTACCCAAGGACTGCAGCGTGATGTCTGTGGTGTCAATATTCAAAATGGGTTCCAAAACTAGGACAGGGAATTATTAACCATTAAACCTGACATCAATACTGAAAAAGCTACTGGAGGCAATCATAAGAAATAGAATTGTTGAACATTTATGGAAAAAGAACTTGAATCTGGCAGCTCAGTTTGGATGCTGAAAAGGAAATCCTGCCAGACACTTTGTACTAAATGATAATGTAGCAACAAGAAACCTGATACAAGAAGAGCCATGGTTATTGTGTACTTGGACTTCAGCAAAGCATCTGATACCAACCCGCACATGAGGCATGTTCACAAAATGGAAAACCCAGGCATAACTGGACAAATAATAGAGTCATCAATCAGATGTCTGACCCCTTTCATCCCAGAGGCAAATGACAAACATGATTGTGATTGTTATCCATAAAAATCTGTTTCTGATAGCCTGGTATTCTGGAAAACTATTAAAACACAACAAGTTATTTATTTTGTCTTCCTAATAATGCCTGGACATACTATCACAAGTATAAAATGCTTTTCCAAAATTCAGCCCATTGAATCAGTGGTGGGGCAACCCCTTTCAAAACCTGCAACCTGGGTTTGGGAACAAGCCCGTATTGTCAGGATGGGACAGCTGGGAAGAGTTGAATGAGTTTTCCCAGAGGGTGGAGAAAACCAGGGAAATGACCCTGGCCCCTGCTACAAAACACCAGTTATATTTGGGACCTGTACATCTGCTGTGACACCAGTTTATGAACTGGAGTATTCTGGGGGGTGGGGTAAATCCCAAACCCTGACCCTGCATGAGGTGTAAACCAAGGCTTCATGAAGGGGTTGCTCACTGGTGTGAGAAGTGCGTTGGGGGGGAGGGTCAGTGTGCTTTGGAGCTCTGGAGAAAATCGAGTGCCAGAGCCAGGAAGGAAGCATAACAAATGCTCATGCCCTTTACTTTTCAGCACTGATGTACAGTATGTTTGTGGTCACTCAACTACAATAAAATATAATAAAGTAAGAGACTGTATAAAAGTTTCTGTTGTGTTTAACAATTCTGTCTCAGCATGCACTTACAGAAACACTGCATTTACAGTTTACAATGTTTGAGTTCAAAATGAATAAAAATGGTTTTGATTTTTGATTGCACAAGCACTTTTATTAGGAACCCCTCTTTCAGTTACAATAGTACAAATGTCAGTATATTTTTTTTAGAAATATTACTGCTCCAAAAAGTACACTATTACTGTATCTTTTTATTTCCCTGAGTTTTCCCCTTATGTTTTACACAGTACTCCATCTCCTCTCTAAGAAAAGTGAGCATGAAGCTGAAGGAGCATTCAGTGAACCGCTGAACTTTGTTTCCACCCAGCTAAAGCCGGTCCGAAGATTGCCGTCTTCACTTCGGCTCTTTGGCGAGCATGACATAGCTATAAATACACTAAGCATGTGCATCACTTTCTGGCAGCCACTTGACCTTCAGCAACCAATCAGGGACAGGGAAGCTCAGCAAAACCAAGTGTTCTGCAGCTCTGGTGTCAGGGAGGAAGGACCTTGCTGTGTGTGGTGTGCTGCCTTTACTCTTTTGGTCAGAAAAAGGTTGCCAAAATCCACCAATTTCAGAAGAGCAGTTCTTAGAGTTACCTTGCAAGCTGCCACTGCAGTTACACAGATTTTGTTAGGCAGGGAAAAGAAGAACATTGTGAAGGCAAGCAGGAGGAGGGGGAAGGGGAGAAGGGTCCTGTGCCTGCCCTGCTCCAGTAGTCCAATGCTATTGCTGTACTCAAATCTTTCACCAAAGTTTTTGGTACTTTAACTTTATCAAATTGTAGTTTTGGTGATTGTTGGTGATTTTTGACTGCTGCTGGGTCAGGGGCAGGGTACTACCAGGCGTCACCTTGCCTGCCCCCCCCCCCAAACAAAATCTTTAGAACTACTTTATCCAATTGCAGCTTAGTTTCCATGATAGGCAGTGTATGCTGTGCCTCACTTGTCTGTTGCAGCCAGAGGCCCCCCCTCAAAACAAATCTTGTGAAATACTTTATTCAATTGTAGCTTAGTCTTAATGGCAGGCAGTGTGTGCCATGCCCTGCCTGCCTGTGGGAGCCAGAGCCCCCCCCACAAAAAAAAAAATCTTGTGAGACACTTTATCCAGTTGCAGATTGCAGTTTAGTTTTCATGACAGACTGTGTGTGTCATGCCTGGCCTACCTGTGGGAGCTTGACCTTCCCCCTCACAATCTTGTGAACCACTTTATCCAACTGCAGCTTAGTCTGTGATGGGCAGTGTGTGCCATGTCTGGCCTGCCTGAGGAAGCTGACCCCCCCCCAATCTTGTGAAAGACTTTGTCCAACTGCAGCTCAGTCTTCATGACAGGTAGTATGTACCATGCCAGGTCTGCCTGTGGGAGCCAGAGGGCCCCCTCCCAAAAAAAATCTTGCGAAAGACTTTATCCAATTGCAGCTTAGTCTTCATGACAATCAATGTGTACCATGCCTGGCCTGCCATAAAGATGAAGTAAAAACATTCTGAAAGGGAAGCAGGGAGGACTGGGAGAGGAGGAGAAGCCACAGGGAATGGTTCCAGTATGGTACCTGTCCCCACAGCAAGTAACAGTTCTTTAAGTAGCAGTCATAGTCATGTAGCCTGTGGTGGGGGTGATGTAGCTGTGAGGATGTTAGAGGGAGAAGGACAGAGATAGGGAGTGGTGTTGGTGCTGCTGGTGGAGTTGGGGAGGTCTGAGACTTAGAGGCATACTAGGATGGGTCGTGAAAGAGAGTGTCTACAGAAACCATGGGGATTTTTTAGTACAAGAAGTCAGCTGGTTGCATGTTCACTATAAGCAGCTTTCCCAATAAGTCACAGTAGATGCTGAAACCAGGCGGAGCAAAGCCAAATCACACAAGTCTTCCATTGCTCATGGTCCTCCTCCTCCTTCTACTCCTACAAGTACATCTCTTTCCCCTACCACCCCTGGTGGTGATGTAATGCCCAAAGATCCTCCATCCCATTCTGAACATGCACTGGCAAGCCATTCAGCTGCGTGTCTTGCACGAACCTCATGACAGCAGCTGGCAGTGACAGGTGGGATGCCAACTCAACAACCTGTATACCCGCACTGTGGTGAGTGCACCATGGGCAATTTCCAGTTGGCTGCCACTAACTTGGGGCGCTATGTGATGCTCCTTCTCCAAATGTCCCCACAGACCCCAAATCAGAGGGTGAGTCTGGGGGATCTGAAACTACTGTTATCCTATCACCTGAGGAAAAAGAACTGGTTGGTGTACATGGACATGGTGTTGTTTATGGTATACCGACCCCTCTGTTTTATAAAGCAAACCAGTAGCATGTCCACCACCAGCACAGCTGGCTGCAGTGGAGAAGAGTGGGGAGACTGCCACAGAAGGAAGAGGATATGGAAGTGGAGGTGCCAGAGGAGGTACAGGTGCTGATGATTCATAAGGAGGAAGCAGGATCCCAGGAAAAGGAGGAGGCAGCAGGAAAAGGGCATGGGATGGGTGAAGCATCAGTTCAGAGTGAGGGGAGACAGGTGGAGAAGTTGAAGTTGTGGAGGAGAAGCAGGCAACATTGGAAAAGGAAGCAGGACAAGGGAAAGGGAAAGAGAAAGTGGAGGTTGAAAGTCTGTTGTCAGTTACAATAAGCTCCTCTGATGAGGACTTTGATTCTGATGAGTGGAGGCCACCACCACCAGTATGGGAGGACAAGAATGAAAAAATAAGAGAAGCAATGAAGAAGAGAAAACAACAAAAGCAACTTGATTAAACAAGGAAATCCAAATTCTAGGTCAAGTTCTTAGTCCCACCTGATAAATATACTACTACTGCTGCTGCTTCTGGTGATCATGTGGACCAGTCACATCATTCCACCCCCATGATCAGGGAAAATAAATCTTGCAGTGGTCACCTAGATCTTTTATGCCTCCCCAATCCCTCAGGCTGGTGGTCATCTAGCTAAGAAAGCTAAGAGGTGTTCCACAGCATGGGAATATTATAGGGATGACCCCACAAATCCACTGAGAGCATTTTGCAATATGTGTGAGAAAAAGATCAGAAATGGTAAATCCACATGGACATTGGGAACCAGTGTTCTGGCTGATCATCTAAAGCAACAACACAGCATCTTGCTAACAGTCACATCCCTTCACAATCCACACACAGGTCAGACTTGGCAGCAGCAGCAGCCAGGTATGGGTGGTGGGATCAAACAGTGTGTTCAAATTATGCAGCCCCCATAGCAGCAGCAGTCAAAGTCAACCGACACTATTGGTGATCCTTCCTGAACACCACTACAACCAACATCACCACCACCACCACCACCAGCACCACCACTAGGCAGGGATAATAGTGGTAATGGATGCACCTGTACCAGTGCTAGTCCAGAATTTATTGCTACCAAACCACACTGCAGAAGTCACTACAAACCTGCACAAAAATGTAATCCAGTCATCCAGCTGCTGTGTGAATCACTCAATTGATAGATGAGATGATAGTGCTTGATCTGCAGCCATTCTTCATGGTGGAAGATCATACTTCATGTCTTCTCGGCATGTTCTGAATGAAATATGAAGGTCTCACACACACAGATGGTGACACTTCTGAAGCAGGCAGAGGGGGGGATAAGGGCATTTCTCTTGTGACATCTGGGGCAGTACTGCAGAACAAAGCTTCCTGAGTCTCACTGCTCACTGGGTTGTGTCAAGCACCAGCAGCTCCACTGCTGCCCATCTCCAGCACGAGAACCAGCTCCTGCAGGAGTTATCATGAAGCAGAGAGCCACACTGAGGAACAGTGCGATAGGAAGTGCATTACTTAATGTGTCAGTCATGGAGGAGAAAGACAGTGCGGAGAACATTCTGTGCTTCCTACAATCAGTGTTGGACATCTGGATATATCCTCACAACATGAAGGTGGGAATTTTTGTGACAGACAGTGGGAGTAATATGCTGAAGGCCATGAATGATGAGGGTTTCTGACATGCACCTTGCTTCGCACATGCACCGAATCTGGTGGTAAGTTATATGCTTGAGAAACATGCACAGTTAAAAGAAATACTGGACACCATTGTGCACATTACAAGATATTTCCATTGCTCCCCCCAAATGTGCTGGGATTGTCCAACAATACGAAAAGAAGAAGGCCCCTCCAACATTACCAAAAGAAGAACAATTTCTCACAACCCTGCTTGATTAAAGATGTGGTGACAAGGTGGAATTCTGTCTTTTACGTGGTGCAAAGACTGGTGGAACACAAAGCTGTGTTCTGGGCTATTGAATTTGATGATGTGCCTTGTGGGGATACCTGTCCTGGGTGCAGTGGTGTGTGCTGCAAAGACTGGTTCCACTCCTAAGACTGTATGAACAGACCACCATAGATCTGTCTACTGAATCCACTGTTCATAGCATGGTCCTGCCTATGGTGACTCTATTAGAACACACACAATGTTATATGACATCTACCAGAACAACCCAACAAAGCAAGGTCGGTCACAGTGGTGCCAGTGGTGATGCAGGTAGATGTGGTGGTGGTTGTGGCATCAGTGATGATGAGGTAATGATAATGACTTCAGCAGTGGTGATCAGGGATCTAGTGCTGGACAAGGTGGTGATGCTGGTGGTAGTGGTGGTGACACAACTAGTTCATCCTCTCAGCAGCATCTGATGCTGGATGCATCCTTACTGGGGAAGTGGCAGAGGTGTTTCTAACACAACTTGAAGAACAATGTCAATGTGTTTGACTGGACACCCAATTTGGCATCGCAACTTTCCTGGATCCCAGGTATAAAAATATCTGCATTCCTCTACACATGTTGAGTATGTCAAACAGAAAGTGTTGCAGACAATTCAAATAGAGCAGTGCAGACAATGTACAGATGCCAACACTCAGCCTTCTCCTCCTTTTGAGCCTACTTCCCATGCTTCCAGTGCCAAGAGGTGTCAGTGTGTTGATGGTGATGATGATGCTATCGATGGAAGGGGAAGAAATTATTGATCCGATTCCAGGAGACACAATAAAAGACATCTGGGAGCTGTTTGACACACAATGTGTGCTGCAAAGGCTGGTTCCACTTCTGAGACCTTATGAACAGGCTAACAAAAATCTGTCTGCTGAATCTGCTACTCTTAGCTTGGTCCTGCCTATGGTGACTATACTTGAACAACACACACAGTGTTATATGACATCTACCAGAACAACAACCCAACAAAGCAAAGCCAGTCATGGTGGTATACCAATATCAATGTTGTGCAGACATTATGGATGAAGTCACAGACATGGCACCAGGATACATGATGGAAGCATATTTAGCACAGTCACTGTCTAGCCGAAATACTGACGCCAATTAAATTCCTGCAGGACAGAAAAGTGATTTGGCCTGCACTGGCTAAAGTGGCTTTGTACTTTCTGGGATGTCCCCCAAAATCGGTTGCTTCTGAAAGGTGTTTCAGCAGAACTGGAGATGTTGCCTCGCCACAACTTTTTCTTGTCTAACACGTGGCAATCCTGGGGGCCATTTTTATAGCTCTTGTGCCAGATATTTTGTGCAAGCTGGCGTAATTCGTGGAAACTGTCGCAACTAAGTCCAAGATTGTAAAATCAGGTGCAGTTATGATGAAGGGTTTGGCAAACTGCCAGAACCTAAGTGGCGTGGTGCAAGGCCCATTTTTCTGATGTACTCAAAACAGTTTTCAAGGTTGCTTTCTGGCACAAGTACATTATTAAATATATAGAAGCATTATTAGAATAATGATTATGCTATGTCCGGCTAAGATTATATACAGGATGTCAGCAAGGAAATTAGCTCCCACAATTGTAGCAGTTGGTATCATTCAAGGTGCTTTACCTACATATCTGTCTGGCTTTGGTCACACTGTTTATTTTATGTTAAAGTCCATGCCGTTCTGCATGTACTTTTGAATTGTTTAAATATCTTTCTTGCAAGTTTTATTTTTGATTGGGTTGTTTCAATTATTTTTGTCCTGAGCCAACCACGTCTGAAACTGCAACTCTGAAAGCAGCTATAACTAAAAGAAGCATCGCAACCCCTATATTTCTTCCTGTTTCTATATTCATAACCATATTCTGCATCTATCAAAAATGTTTTATGAAAACGACATTGGTTTGAAATGGTTTTATGTATAAAAACGTACAAATATTTCCCCCTTTCTTGGCAAAATCAGTTCAAGAAGGTGTCATAGTATTGGTAATTTACACTTTATTTTTGCATTTGTGGAAAAAATGAAACTATCATCTTGACAAATGATGTGCCCCTGTTTCACATTTTCTTTAACACTCATGTTGACAACTAAAATATTGATGTTATTACCACATAAGCCAATCTGACCCCTTCCAGAATTTCTCCATAAAGAGGGATTTTGTCTCACCAATGTAACTTAAAACAAGTATGGCAACCCATGCTTTTTTTGTTGTGGAGTTTAATTATTTAAATGACCATTGTGTACTGGGCAAAAAATTATGACTCTGACATGGGGTTGCTGAAGCACAAGGGAATGTCGTTAAAGTTTTGTGTTTTTCTGTTCTGAGCATGCTCAGTACGGTTTTTGGGATAACGTTCTAGTACAACACCAAAAATGTGGTTTTGCAAGGCCGTTTTTGATTTTGTGAGATGTTGTGCTCATGACACCTAACACTTTTTTTTTGTTTGGTAACAGCCAACATCTTGTTTCTCACCTCACTAATAAACTACTAATTCAAACTTTTATTACAGCAGCCATAATAACAAAAAAATATGAATCTACTTCATTAGTACATGCTGGTTCAGATTATGAGACTTGTTTCCAGCAATTATAAATATAAATATATTTGATGTATTTCTCTTGGCCATGTTAATGTCTTTCCTGTTTTCTGAATCATGACTCATTTTTTTGTATTGTAACGTTAAGATGGTGCAGAACTAAATTTGACTCGTGAAACTGTTTTTCAACTGCAATTCAAAAAAAGTCTGTTGGAAACACATTCTGATTGCCCAGCATAATTTTTTGTTTCACAGCGTGAAATTTGATGGTGCAACCTGTTTTTTTTGTTTCACAGTAGAAAGTTGGTTTCTCAGCAAGAAATTTGATTGCACAGCAGAATTTTTTATTTTGTCATAGAAAATTGCTGTCTCAGCATGAAATTTGATTGCGCACTATGATTTTTCATTTTGCAGCAGACAATTGGTTTCTCAGCATGCAATTTGATTGCACAGAAGATTTTTGTTTTGCAGCAGAAAATTGGTTTCTCAGAATTAAATTTGACCGCACACTATGATTTTTTTCATTTCACAGCAGAAAACAGGTTTCTCAGATTGCACATTAGAATTTTTCATTTCACAGCAGAAAACAGGTTTCTCAGATTGTACAGTAGAACTTTTCATTTCACAGCAGAAAATTGTTTTCTCAGCATGACACTTGATTTCACGCCATGATTTTTCATTTTGCAGGAGAAAATTTATTTTTCAGCATGAAATGTTATTGCACAGCACAATTTTTCATTTTGCAGCAGAAACTTGGTTTCTCATCATGAAATCTGATTGCAGAGCATGATTTTTCATTTCATAGCAAAAAATTGGTTTCTTGGTATGAAACTGAATTGCACATCACAATTTTTCATTTCGCAGCAGAAAACTTATCTCAACATGAAATTTGATTGCACAGCACTATTTTTTGTTTCACAACAATCAGTTACTCAGCATGAAATTTGATTGTACACCATGATTTTTTGTTTCACAGCAGAAAATCAGTTTCTCAACATGAAGTTTGATTGGACATCAGAATGTTTGATTTGCAGCAGAAAATAATTTTCATGACATAAAATTTTATTCTATACCATTTTTTTTTGAAGCATAAAATTGGTTTCTCAGTACAAAAATGTTGTTTCTTGGCATGGCATTTGATTGTACACTATGATTTTTCATTTCATGGCAAAAATTGGTTGCTCGACATGAAATTTGGTTGCACACAATTTTTGGTTTTACAACCTAAATTGTTTTCTCATCATGAAATTTGATTGCACATATAGTGAAGACATTTCTTCTCTTGGCATGAGGCCCTGAATGTCTGCACCTGTACATGGAAGAGGGCCCTGTGTGTTGACTGACAGATGGTCTCTTTCTGCAGTGCATCTGAATCTGCAGCTACATGGCAGCACTGAGAACACAAAGCCCTGTGCTTCCACAGCCCAACTGACAGTCCCATGAATTCTTGGAATCCATCACTGCATGGAACTGCAGGTCATGCAAGAACCCTCCACTTCTATAGGTGGACAGAGTCTTCCCTTGGACCCCTGTGCATCTGCATGAATGAGGATATAATGCCACTATCTCAAAAAGAAAGGGAAATCTTTGCAAAAACTATGTTAATGCACAAGTAGGGGTTCAAGTTAATGCCATAAAAGTAGGGAAATGTATTTGTGTCATCTGGAAACAGCTGTATGTTGTTTGTCTTACTTGATAATTGCTGTCTGTGATTGTTTGCGTGGGCTTGTCCTTTTGCTGTTGGGGGTGTGGGAGTTAGTGTTGGAAACCCTAATGCCACATTTCCCTACATTTGTGGCATTAACTTGAACCATAACTGGTGTTATTAATGCAGTTCTTCCAAAAAAGATATATATTTTGCAAAAAACTCCATTAATGCAACATTTAGGGTTCAGGCTCAAGCGACACAAATAGGGAAGTGTGACTTTAGGGTTTCTAACTCTAAAAGCTCCAACACCACTCCTCAAGTGATTCAGGGGTGGACTCTTCCTAGGGTTGTCAACCCTAAAGCTCATCCCATTAGGTGTGTATGTTTCTGGAATGCAGAGAAGATTTATAAACTTAAAAAAAAAAAAAAAGAACAAAAGAACTTTGGTAGGGATTAATATTTTTTCACCAAATGACCAAAAGGCTCATCTGTGCCAAAGCCCTATTTCACCATGAAAATTTCTGACCAAAATTTCAAACAGTCTAGATGTTAGCCCAGTTGACGTAAAACAACACAACACAATATGAGGGTCAGGCAGCATGAAAATGGAAAACAAGATGGCGGCAAAACAAAAAAAAGAATGTTTCCCTCACAAAAAAGGATGATATTTCCATGAAAAAAAGATGTCTTTTTTCATTTCACACAGCTATTTTTTTAGTGCTTTCTAAGCATGCTCAGAACCAGTTATTCAAAATTAAATAACTTTGGAATGTATTAATATTTTTTCACCAAACAAGCAGATTGCACATTTGTGGGCCAGTCCCTTTCCACACTAAGAATTTCAGGCCAAAATTCCAGACCATTTGGGTGCTAGCCAAGTTAACAGAAATCCCAGCCAAACCAATGGGGAAAAAATCCTGAAAAATTAACTTTTTTTGCTGTCTGGATCTTAGAATCTGCACATCTGACCAGAACAAAACTTGGCACATCAAGAGATCTACCCCCACAAGACTGCACATACAAAATTTCACAAAATCCACTGAACAGTTGCCATGTTATTAAAGTGAAAATTTGGGGGTTTAACACTGAAGTGGCAATACAACCCTAAATATAGGGGTGCAACTGAGCCCCTATCATGTGTATGTATGTACACACACACACACATATATATATATTATATATTCTTTGTAAGAAACGTTGTTAATGTATCAGTTAAGGTTCCAGTGACAGAAGTTTTTGAAATGTGGTGTTAGGGTTGACAACCCTAACACCCCACCCCCACCCTGCATGCAGCAATAGGCAAGGGGGTGTGCATTAGGGTTGTCAGCCCTAACACTCACCCATTCCATGAGTAAATAAGCTGAAATGGGTACAGCATATCAGAATTGGGTGAGTGTTGGGGCTGACAACCCCAAGGTACACTCCCAATGCCTGTTGCTGTGTGCAGGTTGGGGGTTGGGTGTTAGTGTGAGGGCCCTGCGCTTAGCACATTTTCCCAACTGTTGTCACTGGAACTCTAACTGATGCATTAATGAAGTTTTTTTTGCAAAGATTTTCTTATTTTTTTGAGATAGTATAATCGAAGCCTTATTTGGTTGTGGAAACGCAGGGCCCATCCATCCATAATTTTTGAGAGATTGTAACTGTATCATTATTTCCCTGAAGGAACACAGGGCCCTCGGGGCCCTGCACTGCCATCACTCCATAATGCTATGGATATTTATGTGTGGGAGTGCAGTGCCCTCCAGGCCCTGCACTGCCATCCATACATAAGGCCTGCACTCCCATCACTCCATAATGGTATTCATATTTGCATGTGAGAGCACACGGTCCCATCCATCCATAATTTTTGAGATACTGTAATCATATCCATTTGGGCCCTGTGCTCCCATCTGTCCATAATGGTATCCATATTTGCAGAATTTCTGAGATAGTGTAGTGGTATCCTAATTTGTCTGCGGGAGCACAGGGCCCTCTGGGCCCTGCACTCCTATTCCATAGTGTACAGCGCAAATAAAAAAAAATAGTATAGAAAACACAGCAAAATTTGAAACTTGTGTAACTAGACATTAAATTAATATATTTTCATGAAACCAGCAAAAGGTACATCGGTGGCACAAGCTCTTTGTACCTTAAAAATTTCACAGCAAAATTGCAAACCGTTTCTTCCCAGCATAGTGACAAAGAAATGACTGTGTGCACCTCACATTACAATTTTATCCTACAGGAAACAAAGCAAACTTTAAACCCACAGAACTCCACAGCAGTGTAATATATTTTCACCAAAGCAGCAAAAGGCACATCTGTGGGGTAAGCACTTTGCACCCTGAAAATGCCAGACAAAATCACAAACCATTTCTTAACTGTGGAGCAAAAAAGAAACAGCCATCTTAAAATTCCTTTTTCACACATTGCAAACAAGAATCCTTTTCTGCAGTTCCTTTTTTCATAATCTGGGGGAAAAATTATTTTTAATAAATTGTGAAAAAGGATCATGTTTCAAATTTTTCTCCACAGTTTGAGAAACAAGATTTTGACATGTTAAGAAAATCACATTTCTAAGTAATATATTGAAAAACTATCCCCAGATTCAGATTCTACAGGTCCCAATTAGATAAAGACAACTGTTGTTGTCTATTAAACCCATATATTTTTTTATTTAATTTTGTTTTCACCGCTAACTAAAAACAAGATGGCGGAAGAACTGAACAATATTCTGCATTTGTGGCAAAAGATCCCACGTTTGTGAAAATGGATTCTGCACTTGCAATAAAGAATCCTTTTTTGAGCAGGATGTCTAACTGGTCCCATAGGAAATAATGGGAAACCATGAAATTTAATAATGTTGGAATGGATTAATATTTTTCACCAAACCTTCAAAGGACACAATGGTGCCCCAAGACCTTTGTGCTCAAAAAATTTCATACCAAAATTCCACACCATTTTTGTGTAGTGGCATAACAAAGAATTTCACCCAAAATGGTAATTTTCACATATTTAACAATCTGTATCTCCGCACTCACACATTCCACCAGAACGAAACTTGCCACATCAAGAGACCTTTGGTCACTGATGGAGGATGCAAAATTTCATGTGAGTTGCTGTTACATTTGCAATGTTATTAAAGTGCAAATGTATGACTATCATAGAAGTGAAAACTGAATCCTAACTATGGGGGCATGCCTATGCCCCTATATCTATATCAATATACACTGTGGTGAAGTGGAGCTATATTCCAAGACAAATTAGCACATGTTGAATGACAACATACCTTTGAGCAGACTCCTCATTGCCATCTTTCTACTTTTCAGGGTCTGAGGGCAACAGTGAAACATGAATAGTTTTGCCAGTAACAACAACAACAAAAAACAACTACATTGATCTTAACATTTTTCTGGGTATTTTCCTGAAAGGTTTTTAATTTTCCACACAACATGCTTAAACTGGTTAGCTAAAAGCACAAATATCTAATGTATTGTTATATTGCATTTTTACACCCTTTGGTACCTTCCCAGGGTCATAAGTAAGCAATAACACACAACAGGGTATAGGGTCATTTGCAGTTGATCCACACCCCAGGGTGTGGATTATATGCCAATAATGCAATATCCTGGAGTGGGATATAGTGCTTATGACATAGGGTATGTTTTTAAAAATAAAATTCTATAAAAGTGTTTTTTTTTTCTTGTTTTAGTTGGGAATATTCGAATGTATTCTGCCCAGTTGAGAAGTAGTCCCCACAATTTTTGACTGTGTTGGTTGTGAACAATGCTGAAGTGACATCTGTTATTAACATAATACACTCCTACAAGGACTTCTGACATTTGTTGTCTATAAAAGACTTGCTAGGATTAGTACCATTTCTGTCCAGATTACTTGAGTAGTTAGGGGGTGAGGTACTGGCTCTCTGTCTGTCTGTCTGTCTGTCTCTCTCACTGCAGCATGGTGTACTGCTCACTCTGTCCCATGATGTATCACTCTCTGTTTCTCTCTTTCTCTCTCCCCCCACCCCACAGCATGGTGCCCTGCTCCAACCATCTCACTCCACCTGGACATCAATGGCTGTCATGTATGCCAGTGACAGTGAATTATATCTAGCAGCAAGAGCCAGAAGGGGGGGGTGTGTCTCTCTCTCTCTCTCTCTCTCTCTGCACTCCATGTCTCTCACAGTCATACTCTCCATCACACATGAGATTCTTGACTGCACACAAACTGGAGGGAAAGCTCTCTGTGAAAGACTGCACAGACATGAGTGGAGGAATTCTAAAGTACTGGTTTTGCTTTATCCTGCCACTAGAAGAAAGTGTGTATCATCTGGGGGGGAGGGGTGCACTCTTGCTGTATCTCTCTCTCTCCCTACTAAAAATCAACTGGAACACAGAAACAACAGTGACTGCATAGCTGCAAACTGAAGACAGACAGAGGACAGTGGTGGACATTTTAAATTATGCGTCCTCGTGTCACTGTCTTTCTGTCAGTGTCTCAGGATGTGCAGGGCTGCATGTTCTCCAACTACAGTGGGGACAAATGCTGCAGGGTGGAAGGGGGGAACAACATAACATAGCAACAGCAACAGCCACATGGAACAGAATGCACAGCTACTGAGACAGGTTCAGTGAATTATCTAAATGGCAAACACAACAGTGAAACACTAAATTCACTGCCCGTCACTGCTGTCCCTTCAGTAATGTCTGCCTTTCACTGCTTATTTCTGAACAACATAACCAGTGCCAGTCTGTCTACTGATCCTGCCTGCTGCTTGCTGCCTCCCAACTACAACTGTGCATTTAACAGCAGTTAATGCATGGTCACCTGACTGTGTTTAGCCAACTGAAATGGTCTCTGCTCCATGTTATAACTAAAAACAAGCTTCAGCTCAACATGCCTTGCACAGTTACCAACTCTGAAAAAAATGCAGACAAAAATAAAAGCAACTTATAACTTTGGTCTGGGGGAAGAAGACTGAGATAAAATGTTCTCTTTTGGTTTCACTACATGTGGTATTTTGGTAAATACTCATGGATAACATGCTAAAAGTAAAAGAAGAAAACAGTTTCTAAAAGTGAAAACTGGTGAATTCCAAGGATCCACATATTCCTTTTGTCTTGGCATTTTTAATATTTTTCTAATCCATTGTCATTCACCTGGTTATTGTTCCTTTAATGGGCTTTATTTTAACAAATTAGTTATCCAGGATACCCTTACTGAGATACAACATTTCATTGTGGTCCTGTTTCTACTCCATGTAGAATGGAGAAAGAAAAAAGCACAACAATATTTGGTGACCTGTTGTCACACAGTGAGTCAGTCGTTGTAGAGGGGTTTAAACTTGAGATCTCTGGCTGCACATTTAGTGCTCAAATCACTAGACCACCCTGCTTTCCTAATCAGATTTCATGTCATATCTTTGAACATATGTTGTTTTCTGTACATGTATGAAGGAACATTACTTCAGAAAACCAAATGAGAACTACTTTGGAAAATAACTTCACAGATTCATCAAATAGCAGACAATGCATATATTATTCTAGAGAAGTTCTTAAAAAATTTACAGAAGAAATTAAATTCTCTGTTTTTTTTTAAGTCAGGTTGAGAGGATGAGCTATTGTCTGATGCAGGTCAATAAGGACAGAGCAGCATGAAGAGTGTCTCTTATCAGAAATGGATTCGCAGGGAGATAAATTGTGTATGTCAGAACAGACTCACTGCACAGATTAATGATGGAAGGATGCTTGTAGTGTGGACTAGGCTTGAGCAGTGCTACTGAAACAGAAGCCTACTGTGGTCATTCGGCCAGAGAAGTGATCCCTCCAGAGATCCTGGGTCATTTTTCACCCACCCTGAAATCCAAGCTGCCTTTCTTTACTGTTGTGAATTGCACAGACTGTCAAAGAAACCTGTCACTTGTTTGTTGACATTCTCTGCTCATTTTCAGGAAACCTGAGATTGTTCCAGATGGCCAGTGCAGCCCTACCCCACAGCTGTGGAACATCCTACATGCAACTAACACTGATTTTAATCCTACTTAGAGAACCTGTCTCTAAACTAAACTGATCAGAATGTTGGGGCACCAGATTTGAGTTGTGAGCAAATGAAACCGGTAAAAAATGTAAAAGCTCCAGGAGGTTCTTTCAGATAGATATAATTTAAGTGATATTTATAGAGTTGCAAATTGAACAAACAAAAAAAACAGCAAACTACTGAAATGTAAGAGTATAAACTGGAGTACTATATAGTGGGTTATTTTCATCTAATAAACTGAAGTTTGAATTTGAAATCCATAATTTTAACTTCCATCTGAATGCTCTGCACAAGAACCTGAATTCATCATTTGTGTATTTCTTGTGTTCCAGCTATGGAGGTATACACTGCCCAGGGCAAGACCTAGGTGCAGGCTGAAGGGCTGCTAACCTCTGGGTAGTAAAGCAAACAAAGGAAAGGATGGCCTACACTACAAAGATGCCTAGATACCAGAAGAAAAATGACAAATTCAGACATGGAATAATGATAGGTATGTTTTAATATGCTAAAAGCATTAAACAGAAATCCAACAACTGCTGGTGTGCAACATAATACATAGGGACACACTACCCCAGGTGCCTCTGCGTGTCCCTCGGTAGAACGTCATTGGGGTGGGTACCTGTGAGATTGACACCCCATAAGTACTGACAATGCAGTCATGTGATGAAATGTTGATAGCCAGTCAGTGGAGAAGTGAGCCAAAAGTTAATGGCAGTGGCCCTGGGGTGATTTGAACATAAACACTGAATTACCACAACTAGCAGAGTTAATACACAACCTAAGTAAAAAAGTGAACAGTGTGGAGAAAGCTAGAGAAAACTTTTTCTCTTTCTCCTTGGATGTCATGGGAGGTATGGAGAGTGCAGTCTTACTGCTTTTACCCCATCCTTGCAATGGAGCATCACAGATGGGCTCACGTATATGGGGTATAGCTACTGACTCTGCCACATCTGGCAAATGCTTTTTCTTTATCTCTGGTATGGTTTTTAGCCATCAGCTCCACTGCAATTTACAGTATATGCAAGTAATTCTTCTCCCTATATCTCAAGGATCTATGACTGCGTATTGTCATACAGTACTATGGAATACTGACTTAAAAGTTATTCTGCTAGATTTAACTGTTTGGCTTGTAATAGTATTTTGCAGTTTCTTTGGTTTCTCCACACCATTCAGTTTTTTACTTAGATAATGTGTTAACTATATTAGTTGTAGTAATTTGGTGTTTATGTTTAAATCAGCACAGAGTCACTGACATTAACTTTGGGCTGAATTCTCAACTGACAAATGTAGGAATGTAGAAACTGACAGCAATAAGGACCATTGGGCCCATCTAGTCTGCCCATTTTCCCTGCCTACCGTAAAAGCCGCAGACCCTACTTGATCTCCAACTTTATCTCCTTGTTCCTGTTGCTAGGGTTCCCCTATGCCTGTCCCCTGCATGCTTGAATCTCACCACTGTGTTTGCCCCCATCACTTGTGATGGGAGTGTATTACATGCATCCATCATTCTTTCTGTGAAGAAATACTTCCTTACACTACCCCTTAGTCTACCTCTTGCAACCTCATGTCATGCCTCCTCATTCCTGGACATCTCCTTTTCTGAAAGATGCTACCCTCTGGTACCCTATTTATGCCTTTCAGATATTTGTAGGTTTCAATCAGATCTCCCCTGTCTCTCCTCTCCTCCAGGGTATACATATTGAGGTCTCCCAGTCTCTCCTCATATGATGTTTGGTGCAGGACCTGCACCACCTTCACTACTCTTCTTTGAACTGCCTCCACCCTTTCTATGTCCTTTTGGAGATGCAGCCTCCAGAACTGGACACTGTATTCCAAATGAGGCCTCACAAATTATCTGTTCAGTGGCATCACTGCCTGCTTCCTTCTGCTGGTGATACCTCTCCCTATGCACCCCAGCATCCCACTAGCTCTCCCCACAGCCTTGCCACATTGTTTGGCCACCTTTGGGTCATCAGATATGATTACCCCCAAATCCCTTTCCTGTTTGGTGACCATCAGTTTCTCTCCCCCCCCCCCCCAATCATTTAATCCTCCCCTCGGTTCTTACACTGCAAATGCCTGATTTTGCACTTTTTAACATTAATCGTAGAATCATTGAAGCTTGATTGCAGAAAAGGACCATACCAGCCCATTTAGTCTGCCCTTTTTTCTCCCTACACCTCCCCCTCTCTACCAGCCCCCGCCCTGCCCTGATACTCAGCCCCATATGCTTAAATCTCAGCTGCCACACTCTGGACTATTCCTCCAATTTATCTAGGTCCCTCCTCATTTTCTCCACCCCTCCTGGAGTGTCCACCCTGTTGCAGATCTTCGTGTCATCCACAAAGAGACAATTTCCCCTCCAGCCCCTCTGCAATGTCACTTATGAAGACATTAAACAGGACTCGGCCCAGGACTGATCCCTGTGGCACCCCGCTGGTCACCCTCCTTTCCTCAGATTGAGCACCATTTACCACAACCCTCCGTCTTCTATCACTCAAGCAGTTCCTAACCCAGTTTACCACCTTGTGATCCATTCCCAGGCTGCCCAGCCTGTTCACAAGTCTTCTATGTGGAACTGTATCAAAGGCTTACTGAAATCCAAATAGGCCATATCCACCACTCCTCCCTGATTCATGACCTTAGTCACCCAGTCAAAGAAATCAATTAGATTTGTTAGACATGACCTTCCCACTGTGAATCCATGCTGTCTCGGATCCTGTGCTCCACTGGATTCAAGATGTTCCATGATCTTTTGTTTAAGTAGTGATTCCATACTCTTCCCCACTATTGAGGTGAGGCTGACTGGTCTACAGTTTCCAGCCTCCTCCCTACTGCCACTTTCGTGAAGAGGGACTATATCTGCCCTCCTCCAGTCCTTCAGAACCACACTCATATCAAGTGACTCATTGAACAGGGCTGCTAGTGGTGGCGCCAGCACCTCCCATAGTTCCCTTAATACTCTAGGATGTATCCCATCTGGTCCCATTGCCTTGTCCATGTTCAGTTTTGTGAGTTCTTTTAGGACTCCCTCTTCCATAAATGGACTGGTGGCACTCTTCTTCTTCCCCTTTAAGCCTCACTATCCCACCCCTGGTTTTTCTCCTTTCACTAATGTACCTATAAAAAGTCTTGTCTCCTTTTTTTTTTACCTCCTGTGCTATTTTTTCCTCTGTGCAATTGTGCTCCCGACTGCTTTCCCTGCTTCCCTTTGCTTATCCAGATACACTACCCTGTCCTCCTCCTGCAATCTGTATTTCATCTTATGACTGTTATGCCAGTATGTATGGGGTGTCAATCTTTCCTAGTACATGCCCCCCTGATGAAGCTATACTGAGCGAAGTGCAGGGGCACCTGATGTAGTGTGTCCCCTAGTATTGCCTTGCACACCAGCAGTTGATGGATTTCTATTTGCAGCCTTTGTGTATTAAAACACACCTAGCATCAATCCATATCTGGATTTGTCTTTTTGCTGCTGGTAGCTAGGCATCTTTGGAGTGCAGGCCATCCTTTGTTTCTCTGTCTGTCATATATGCCCACCACAAACAAATTCTACACTGCACAATCACCATATTGATATTATGCTATTTTTTCCACATCTCTTTCTATCCTAAAGCAGCAATTTTGTTAGCAAAATTTCATCATATAAATTTTCTTTGCAATACTATATTATGAACATCCTTAGGTTCAAGATCATCAACAGCATATTTGTAATTTCTTCAAATACTTGTAAAACAGGTTTTATTTATATATTTATTGAAGATTTCAGAGAATACCTTTGAGCACAAGTGCTCTTTTACAGAGGTTTCATGTCAGTAACAGCAATTACAAGGCAACAACAATTACAATAAGTGAGTTCCAGTGGAATGAAGTCAAGTAAGTACAAATATATACAAATATAGTCGAACAAGTACAAATAAAGAGTCTGGATTAGTTGCATACAATTTTACAATAAGGCAGGTAGATAGAATCAGTGTAGAACAAGTATAGTAACAGTACATGACCTCACAACCAGAGTTTGACACAGTTCAAAGAGTACACTGGAAGGGACTTTATGTAGTTAGTATAATTAGCAGTTACAGTTGCATTTAACTGTTAGTAATGCCACTAGTGCTCTCTTAAATGGGTAAAACTTAGGTAGATCGAGCAAGGTATCAGGTAGCTCATTTAGCCAGCCAGCTGCCCTAACCATGAATGAGCGCTTGCCCAGCTGAATATGGTGGAAAGGAAGTTTAAGGGCATTCCAAGCCATACTCCTGCTGTTGCAGAGACTGGTGAAAGGGCAGAAGTGGTGAATTAGTGCTGGGTGCTTAGGCCCAGTAGTGTTTTCTTGGCCAGCAGACATGTCTGGAGCTTAATTCTGCTAAGTAGGGATAACTGATTTGTTTTGGTGTAGGGGGTGCAGCTATAGGTGCACTTGTGACCCCAGAGCACAAACCGACAAACCCTTATTACAGATCAAATTTATTCTGCTGAGAATTGAATTGAAGGCATTTGTGTAGACAGGGAGGCCATAGTCATCTAGTGATGGTATAGAGCTTGCCACTACGAGGCATCTAGCATCAGCAGTGAGGTTGACACAGTTCTGGTATAAGGCTCCCAATCTTCTGTTTACCATGGACACAAGGTGGTCATCGTGGGCAGTAAAAGATAAGGTATCATCCAGGATCACCCCCAAAGGTATTCAAAAGTGTTTACCTGTTCAAGTATATGTTCCAGGTCACTGTAGATTACTGGGGGGCTTCTCTTTAAGGGATTGTGAACAGCCTTGCCTTAGTTTTTTAGTAGTTCAGAATCAGTTTCTTTTGGGAGATCCATTTTTAGTGGTCCTGAAAATTATACTGAAGGATGGAGGTAAGGCTACCAAGGTTAGGATTCTTTAAGTGGATGACAGTTGTATTACTAGTTTTGAATTTAGTGACTGAAGTCAATAAACAGACCATCACCAGGAGTTTTTAAAAATCACTACTCTTGAGGTTACTTTTAGAAAGATAAGATTTGGTGTATATTATGGGTGCATCATTTATTTATTTATTTGAAAATTGGTGACTGGGAGAGGTGCACGGAGTCCAGGCTCAGTTCCAGCCATGACAGTATGTGTGTGTGTGTCTGTGGGGGGGGGGGGGTTATCAGGATGGCACTAGCACATATTTCTAAGGGTAAACAAATCTGCACCACACTACAGTGTTTAGTTTTACTGTGGCAGATGTGGAAAGAGTGTTGGAACTTTAAAACTGATTCAAAATGATGTTTCTCAGTTCATGAATAAAATGGAAAAGAACAAGAAAATATTGCTGTTTATGCTAAATGCTGACTATAATAGCTTAATAAAGCAACATTTTGAAATATTAAATCATGCTGGCCTGGTGGCACTGAGGGCTGAGGAGCTGGATGCCACATCTTATGCTACGCCAGCGATCCGGGTTTGGGAATGAGCCCAGGTTGTCAGGGGTTGGTGGGGGGGCTGAGGAGCAGGACTGAGCTGCCGTGAGGCAGTTCTCCTCTCTTGGGGAGGGATGAGGGGTTTCCCTGGCCCTGGCTGTCACCTGCTGGAGGATGGATGGATGGATGGCAGTTCAGGTTATGGGGGAGCCTGACAATAGCCAGGGGTGGGGCAGAAGGGGCTGAGCCAGTGCCCGGAGTGCATATGTGCCTCCACGTGCATGCACTGCATGTTTGCCGGGGCCCAAGAACTACAGGGAGAAAATGGGGGGGGGAAGGCGTAAAGTACATATGGAAAAAAATAATTACTAAATCACACATACCCAAATACAGTAATGTAAAGCATCGTGGTTCAAGTTCAAGTTTGTTGTAGGAAAACTGCATTGAGCAAGCTCATTCATAAGGAGGTCCTCCGACACAGACAGGCAGTTCTAGATTGCATCTCATGGGATACATATGCAAATGACCATGAAAATGTAGGCTGGTTCTACTTTAAGCAGGAATACATAGTGCTGAAGGGCTTCTTATACAACCTGCAAAAGGTGAAAACAGAGGACACAGACAAGTGTTTCATCCTACACACGACTCATCGGTGTGATTCATCTGTATCACACCCAAGGGGAAAACAAGCCAGGCCTAATGTGGTTTTACAGATTTGTGATATGGTGGGCCCAAAATAAGAAAGCAAGCTAAAAAGATGAAGAACTTCAGCCCAAAAGCACTGAGGCAAGGTTTATCCAAAAAGGGCATTGGCAACGAAGTCAGGTTTCCAAGAAATACAAAATCCCACATACCCTAATGCAAAGCATTATGGAATATATATACTGTACAAATCACCATGAAAATGTAGGCTGGTTCTTCGTAGGCTGGAATGCATGGTGCCAAAAGGCCTGTCATACAATCTGCAAAAGGTGAGAACAGAAGATACAGACATGTGTTTCATCCTATGCAGGACTCAACAGTGTGCCCCATTTGTATCTCACCCCCAGAGGAAAATGAGCCAGCCCTAATGTGGTCTTATGGGTTTGGGTCATTGTAGGTCAAAAATAAAAAAGCATGTTTTAGCCCACCATGGCCCAAGCCTGTAAGACCATATTAGGGTGCCTCATTTTCCCTTGGGGTGAAATACAGATGAGGCACACTGATGAGTGCTGTGTAGGAAGAAACATGTGTCTGTCTTCTGTTCTCATACTTTGTAGATTAATTGATAGACCCTTTGGCATCATGCATTCCTGCTTAAAGCAGAACCAGCCTACATTTTCATGGGGATTTCCATCTATATCCCACAATCATTTGCATTATGAGGGTATTGTGTTTTGTATTTCTTGTAAACATGGCTTTCTTTCAAATGCCCATTTTGGGTAACCCTTGCCTCGGTGCTTTTGTGTTGAGGTTCTTTGTCTTTTTATTTTGAAATACTGTTGCTTTAGTAGTTTCTGTAAATGAATCAGATAATCAATATTTACTGCAGTTTCCAGGGTACAACATGTTTAGAAAGGATAAGGCAGGGAGAAGTGGGTGGGGGGCGCATTATATGTAAAGGAAAGTATTAAGACCATGGAAATACAAGGTCACAGCAGGGAGAAGGAGGTGCTTGAGGTTCTTTGTTTTGACTCGGAGATGGGTCAGGGCCCTTTATACATTTAGGGTTGGTGTACAGACCACCAGCATGGTGTGTGTGTGTGTGGGGGGGGGGGGTATGGCTAGGGTTTCTGGGGAGGCCATAGGCAAAATGGCAAACAAAGGGAAAGCAATAATTGTGAGTGACTTTAAACTATTGGAAGTAAACTGCAGCATCCAGACCAGAGCTACAATTAGGAAGAGGGTCATACTAGACTCACTGCAAGGGGCATTTCTCAGGCAGTTGGTTACAGATCCTGCTAGGGGTGGGGCAGTGCTAGGTCTGGTATTTACAAACAGGGACAGCTTTGCAGAGATCACAGTGGACCACCCCTGTGTTCAAGCGACTACTGTACAGTGTGGTCTGATATACAGATTGGGCATGAGAAAATCACACTAGAACAAGGGTCCTGGACTTCAGAAGAGCAGATTTTAAAGAAATGGGAGACTGCCTCAGGAAATACCTTGGGGGTTGGGGGATATCAGCGGTGTGGAAGTACAATGGAATAGAATAAAGAACAGAATAAGTAGGGCAATAGTAAGCTATTTGAAGGTAATAAGCACATGTAAGAGGAGAAAGAGGCTACTGTGGTCATTGAAGGAGGTTGCTAAAGTTGTGAAGGAGAAAAAAGCTGCTTTCCAGAAATATTTGGAGACCCAAAGAGAGGCAGGCAGAGAGGTATATCTAGAGAAACAAAGAGAGGCAGGAAGGAGGGTGAGGGCAGCAAAGGTCAAACTGAGGAATGGAATGCCAGGGGGTTAAGATTTTCTTCAGGTACATGAGTGAAAAGAGGAAGGCAAAGGTGGTATAATGAAGAGCAGGAGACAAGGGGATGGGGCGTGTGCAGAGGAAGATGAAGAAAAAGTTAAAGTTTTAAAGAAATACTTCTGCTTGGTTTTCACAGTGGAAGGGGGGAGATGGATCAACATGCATTAAAATATACTGGAGGAATGAACACAAGTTAATATATGAAGAGAGAGTTTGCTGGGGGTTGGATGCCATTAAAGAAAACAAGGCATTGGGGCTGGATGAGAGTCACCAAGAGTACTTAAGGAACTGAGCATGGTGCTAGCTGCCCCTCTCGCAATGCTATTTCATACCTCTTTGGAGACGGGATGCTTCCAGAGGAATGGAGGAGGGTGATGTGGTCCCTCTGCACAAAAGTGGCAGCAGGGAGCAGGCTAGTAATCATAAACCAGTCAGTCTCAAATCAGTGGTGGGGAAGTTAATGGAGTCCCTGCTGAAAGAGAGATTGATGGAGTACTTGGAGAAACATGAGCTGCAGAACTACCTGCAGCACAGCTTCATGGGGGGTTGGGGGGGGGGACCTGTCAAACAAATCTCATTGATTTTGTTGACTGGGTAATGAGGGAGGTGGATGAGGGGAGGGCAGTGGATGGGGCTGATCTGGACTTCAATAAGGCCTTTGACACAGTTCCACATAGGAGGCAGATAAAGAAACTTTGTAAATTGAGGGTGGAGGCGAAGGTGGGGTGCTGGATGACAAACTGGTTAAAAGACAGGAGGCAGAGGGTGGTGGTAAGCAACAGTCACATGAAGGATGAGAGAGAGATCAGTGGAGTACCACAGGTATCAGTACAGGGTCTTATCTTCTTCAACACCTTCATAAGTGATACTGCAGAGGAACTGGAGGGGAAGGTGTGTCTCTTTGCGGATGACACAAAGATCTGCAACAGGATGGACACTCAGCTGGGTGTACAGAGAATGCAAAGAGATCTGAGAAAACTAGAGGAGTGGCCTGGGGGTGGTTGCTGGGTTTCAATGCCAAAAAGTGCAAAGTCATGCACCTAGGTGGGGAAACCCAGGGGCTGTGTATAACATGAGGGAGAGCTACTTACAGTTACCAAGCAAGAAAGGGACCTTAAGATTATCATATCTGATGATCTCCTGGTAGCAGGGCAGTGTGACATGGCAGCAGGGAAGGCGAGCAGGATGCTGGGCTGCACAGGAAGGGGGATATCTAGCTGGAGAAGGGAACTGGTGTTTCCTCTGTATCACTCACTTGTTAGACCCCACCTGCAGCACTGTGTCCAGTTCTGAAGACTGCATCTCCACAAGGACATTAGCAGAGTAGAAGTGGTCCAGAGTAGGGCTACTATGATGGTGCTGAGATAGCAAGAGAAATCAAATGAGGAAAGGCTGCAGGAACTCACCATGTACTCCCTAGAGGAGAGCTGACTGAAATGGAGCATGATTGAGATCTATAAGCATCTCATGGAAGTAAACAAGGTATAGGAGAGGAGTCCGTTAACTACGAGGAGGAGCACCAAAACACGAGGGCATGCCATGAAGCTTGGGGGGGGGGGGTTCAGAGGGATGTGAGAAAGTACTTCATCAAATAAATGGTGGTGAATACCTGGAACAGCCTGCCAGAGGAGGTGGTGGGGGTGAAGACAGTGGGAGGTTCAAGCATGCATGGGATAGACACATGGGTATGATAAACAGAGGTAAGAGAGGAGGAAGGGACACCTATGATGTTTCTGTTATATAAAATACTGGACAATATGGATTCCTAGCAACAACAAAAAGTCAATATACTTTAATATACATTTTACAAGAGTATGGGAGAGTATCTTCATCAATTTTAAAGGGGAACAATCAGCATTAAAAATCCCACACCCAAGTGTGGGTGGGGCTGGTCCCAAATTGCACTCTGCATGCAAAAAGTTTTTTTTTTTTTTTACTTGCTTTCACTGAAGTATAGTAAATTGTATCAGACTGTTCTGTCTACTTGCAAATTGACATTTTCTATAACTACAACTCCCAGGAGCCCCTGCAGCTGGCATCACAGAGGAGAGCTGCAGCAATGGGAGATTCAATAGCCCGCAGAGTTTATATGATCCAATCAGATGTTTGCCAGTCCTGCTGTTCTCCTTCTTTGACTGTACTTAGCCCTGGTAGGACAATGGGACTAGCAAACAAAAGGTCAGACCTTATATAAACTGTAACATGCACTGCAGTCTATAGAATTTTCCACTGCTGCAGCTCTTCTCTGCTATCAGCTGCAAGGGATTCTGGGATTTATAGTTATGGAGAATGTCATCTTGCAAGTCAACAGAAACAGTGATACAATTTACTACGTTACTGTAAGTAAAACAACAAAAAAAAGTTTTTGCACGCAGAGTGCAAATTGGGACCAGCCCCACACTTGGGTGTAGGGCTCATAGTGTGGACTGATCCCTTATATGTGAAAAGGGGCACCTTGTCTTTTTTACACACAGGGAGAAAATGAGAAGTCAGAAAGTAGTACACATGTCCCTGGTGGATGCACTCTTAGTTTGAACAAACTTGCTGTGTCCCCTCTGTTGGACCCTTTCATAAATGTGAATGTCTCTATTATGTGCCCCTCTCCCTTTTATGCTCCAGAGAATACATGTTAACAGATTTTTCAGTCCTTCACTGTACCACTTGTCCTGCTAGCCATGGATTATCTTCAGGCCTGTTCACACTGTCTGATTTGCACCATTGCGAGAGGTGCAGATGAGTTGAATCAGTGCAAGTGAGATATAATAAACGTGATGAGGAGTGTTGCAGACAGCAGAAATGCACTCCAATGGGGCACAGAAGGATCAGTTTTTATATGGGATTATGTACCGATGCAAGCATTTTTTGTTGGCATGTAAACACACTGCTCCATCTGCATTGGTACACTCCTGCAACACATCATGATATGCTGATGCCTTCAATTTTCTCTTTACACTTACCTGCACCTAGGAACAGCACAGTGTCTCCTGAATGCAGCATTTTTGGGTATTTCACAGGCTTCAAAATATACTTTCAAGTATGACTTTACAACCATTTTTATCCTATGTTGCTTATGTTGGCAGATCGTGTACTAGGCATGAGAATGGACACCAGCTCCCTCTGATATTCAGAGTGTCATTTTAATCATTGCCTGGTCATAGTAACTCTTTAATTGAAGGCTCTGTGTAAACACAACAGGGGACATATTTGAGAGAAGTTCCTCTTGTGTTTTGTGTGTGCACATCGACATGCACATTGATCTACTACAGATACCTAGTGGTTTCTTCCAGGAAATACTGGAAGCACCAGTCACTGTTTGGCATCCTCTGCTCTGCCAGAAGAGAGGGTGCAACCATGCAAAGCACCGCAAACCATCGTTGTGTAAATGTGCGGTGGTGGGCAGTGCAGACGGAGGAGTGGGCGAGTGCTGCAGAGTACAACGCAATGCTCCCTCTTGTGTAAATTTTTATTTTATTTATTTAGTTTTTGTTGACCGGGTAAGTGCACTAGACAAATCCTGCCTACTTTCAGGCACGACCCGGGGGAGGGGGGATACAGATGAATGCCAACAGACCTTGAACCAGATTAAGCTGTTTGTGGTATTTTTAGTGAATGAGGGAAATTTGGCCAGGACACCGAGGAAATTCCCCTACTCTTTTCGATAAGTGCCATGGGATCTTTAACATCCACCTGAACTACCACCAATCCAGGCAGATGGGACCTCGGTTTAATGTCTCATTCGAAAGACGGATGCAGTTTTTGTGACCCTTTGTTACACAGTCACTAAGCTATCACTGTCCTTCCTCAGATGTGGATGCCAAAAACTGGACACAGTATTCCAGCTGTGGTCTCAAAAGTACTATATTTCATACAGAGGCAGTATCACCTCCCTTCTTCTGTTATTAATCCATTTCCTTACATACCCCAGCATTCTGTTAGCCCTGTAGTGACAAATACTACAGTAGTAGCAAAGACTAGAGAAATCAGCTTGTTTCCTTAAAAATAAATCAATATTTTTGTTTCTTTAGAAATTTCAGTTTGGACTACAATGAGTTGTGAACAGATTTTGTTTAAAACCATGCAATCAACAAATATATTTCCAACATGTAATCAAATTCTAACTTCTTTTTCCAACACATTTACAGGTGAATCTGTTATTTTCTAATAGGTCGAATATCTTTATGCAGGTTGCTTTTAACATGTTTGTATGTGGCAGTTAGTGTGGTGTGTGCGTGTGTATATACACATGTGCATATTTGTTTGTGAATGTGCATGAACATGATCCTCACATGAAGTGGCTTGATAACCACCATATCAATAGCTCTATAACAAATTGTGCTGTCAACTGTTATCAATGGGCTTCAAAGTAACATTTTATTTACTTTTTTTTAAGTTTATGTTAAACAGGTAAGCACAACTAGGCTAGGGGCGTATTTACAGGTGCAAGCCAGGATTACAAATTCAAAAAAATAACATATAAAATGCATTCAACATATTTATACACAACAGACAGGCAATCTAAATTTCAATTAAATAGAAAA
The DNA here is from genome assembly GCA_016271365.2 of Neoceratodus forsteri. Taxonomy (NCBI): domain Eukaryota; kingdom Metazoa; phylum Chordata; order Ceratodontiformes; family Ceratodontidae; genus Neoceratodus; species Neoceratodus forsteri. The sequence goes on along the minus strand of CM057453.1, from coordinate 24,347,044 downwards.
CCAAATAAAAAAATACAGATCAAAACTATAAACTGGCACATATTGACAACCTTCTGAGGTAACGTTTCAGTCCATTCTTAAATGGAAATTTAGTATTTGACCATCTGACATCAAACAGGAATTTATTGATTACTTTTATATTATAAAAGATTGTACCTTCAAAATCACAATATTAAGACAATAGTAATTCTTTATCCATACCATACCATCCTTCACAAGCTCCAGCCCCAAGGCAAGTTAGGACCTCCTGTTCACAGAGCACATACAATAGGAGCCCAAATAAAGGATATAGGACTATCATGCCACATCCCTCCCTCCTAAAGCAGAACCTGGGGGGAACACACCCCTATTGGAGGCAGTTTTACCCAGTTCTGTTACAGATCCAGTATGCGGGATAGGCCATCTACATTCCCATTCTTGGATCCAGCCCTATGTGAAATCTCCATGTCACAAGCCTGCAAGGCAATACTCCATCTCAGAAGTTTTCCATTTGTCTTCCCCATTTGGCCCAACCATACTGAGTTGTGTTCTATTTGGACCTTAAAATGTCTCCCATAAGGGTACAGTTCGTTTTTTAAGGCCCAAACATTCCTTTTCTACTGTTGTATAGACTTGCTCCCAGGGAAGCAGCTTTCTGCTTAAGTATACAATGGGGGTGCTGTCTCTGCTGATTGGACACCTGGCTTGGACTGCCCCTATTTCCATATCTGAGATGTCCATATGCACCACAAATGGCCTGTTGTAGTCTGGGCTAGCCAGCACTGGGGCCCTACACAGAGAGGTTTTCAGCTATGTGAAGGCCTGCTCACAATCTGCATCCCATTTTACTTCCCTAGGCTTATTCTTTGTCAGTATCCCAGATAAAGGAGCAGCCAGGGAGCTGTAGTTGGGAACAACTTTTCTATAATACCCTGCTGTCCTAAAAAAGCTCCCATCTCATCTCTGGGTTTCAGGCATGGGCCATGATGCAATCACCTCTATTTTTGCTTGGTTTGGGTGGAGTTGGCCTCACCCCACCACATGTCCCAAATAAGCGACCTCTGCCATGGCCACCTAGCACTTTTCAGCTTTAATAGCCAGACTGGCAGCCTGTATTCAGTCAAACACCTCCCTCAGGTGTATCAAGTATTTGTCCCAGCTATTGCTGAAGATAGGAATATCATCCAGGTAGGCAACTGCAAAGTTCTATGTGTCCTGTAACACCTGATTTACTAACTGCTGGAATATAGCAGGGGCATTCTTCATCCCAAAAGGCATGACCTTGAACTTGAACAGGCCAATTGGGGTGATGAATGCTGACCTTTCCCTTGCCCTGTCAGTCAGTTCTACCTGCCAGTACCCCTTTGTCAGATCTGGTGTAGCATACCTCTCAACCTTTTGCCACCAAAATGTGTGACATGATGTGTGACAAATGAGCAAAATGTGTGACACATTGTCTAACATGGCACTGGAAGCTCAGAACACTATAGGTATCAGTGCACTAATGTTCATAATGTTTTTGTATAACTAAGCATAATAGATTATTATGAATTCCTGCTTTAAAGTCTCAGTGGGGAATGTGGAATATCACCTTCCCCATGATGGACAGCGGGTTTCTGAGAGGTAAAATGAGTGACGTACCTCATAATGTGTGACAGTTGAGAGGTATGTGCTGTAGTCAAGTATGTCACCCCTCCCAGTTTGTCAAGCAGTTTGTCTGTGTGTGGCATTGGGTGGGCATCAAATTTAGTGATGCCGTTAAGCCCACGATAATCTACGCAGAACCATGTAGACCCATCCAGTTCTGGTACAAGGACTACAGGTGAGGCCCAGGGGCTGTGGGATTTCTGGATCACCCCTAGATCCAGCATCTCCCCAACCTCCCTCCTAACGTCCTTGAGGACTGTCTCTGACACCCAATAAGCTGTCTTATGTATGGGTGTTTGGGTTCTCATGTCTAAGTTATGCACCACTAGTGGTGTCCTTCCAGGCATTGCTGTAAATAAAGGGGCAAAGTCTCGCAAAATGGTCCTCAATTCTTGGGCCTGTCCAGGTGTCAAATGGGGTGACAGCATGATGGTCTCCACAGATGACACCTGCATGCCCTTGGCTAACAAGTCAAGAAGGGGGTCTTCCCCACATAGCTCCTCTCCAGGACTGCAAACCGTAAGTACTATGTCAGCCCTATTGAAATATGGCTTCATCATGTTCATGTGATACATCCTGTGAGTGTGTTTTCAGTCAGGTAACTCTACAATGTAATTAACATCATTTACCTGCCAGATTACCTTGTATGGCCCTGCCCACTCAGCTTATAGCGTGTCCTTCCGGACAGTGATCAGGACCATTACTTCCTGTCCTACCCCGTACAAGCGAGCTCTGGCTTCATGATTGTACCAGGTCTTTTGTTTTTGCTGGGCAGCTGCCAGGCTGCTCTGGGCCACGCCCATAAGCTCCTTCAGCGTCTCCCTGAATTTTAACACATACTTCACTATGGGAATCCCTTGGGTGGTATGCTTACCTTCCCAGTCCTCTCATATTAAATCTAGAGGCCCCCTCACCCTGTGTCCATACAAGAGTTCGAAGGGTGAAAACCTGGTTGACTCTGGTGGCACTTCCTTGTAGAGAAACAGCAGGTGGGGCAGGTATTTCTCCCAGCCCCGCCCGTGCTGTTCTGCAAATGCCATAAGCCTAGCTTTTGGTGGCAAGGCATTGTGCACCTCTGTATGACACCACACTTCTCCCACAAACAGTTCTTTAGGTCCGACATGAAGTTACCCCCTCGATCAGAGATAACCTCCAGTGGAAATGCAACACGGGAGAAAATCCCTAGCAGAGCATCTGCCACTTTGTCCACCTTAGTGGAGGACAGTGTGATGGCTTCGCGGTAGCACAATCAACAACTGTCAATATATACCTCTTCCCTGAGGAACTTGGGGTATTCAAAGGACCCACAATATCCATTCCAACCTTCTGGAATGGCTCCTCCACAAGTGGTAAGGGAATCAGGGCAGCCCTGGCTTTGCTTCCGGCCTTCTCTGTTTCCTGACACTGGTGACAGGGTTTGCAGTATTCCTTCACCTGCTTGGTAATATTGGGCCAATAGAAACTGTGGGCTAAGTGCTGCATTGTGCAGGCAATGCCCAAATGTTTGAGCATGGGAATATCATGAACTACCTTAAGCAATAGCCCATGATACTCCTGGGGAACAACAAGCTGCCTACCCATCACCCCTCTCTCTGTCCTGATGTCCTGTGTATATTGTCCCAATATGCCCTATGCTTTCTGTCACCTCCCTGTATCCCATCAAGCAATGCACAGGCTCTCAACTTCTCTAAGCTAGGGTCTGTTTGTCGTGCTGCTGCTAAGTCTTCCCACTTACCCAGAGCATGCTGCATGTCCCCATCAGTTACCAGGCAGAGGTTCATAGCTATGGCAGTAGGTGACTCAGTATCACAACCTTCCCCCTCCCACGGGCTATGTGTTACCCTTCCCTCCCTCCTGAGAGCAGCCTTCAGTAGCAGTTGGGTTAACTGCAACTAAGGGAAGGTCCACCCTTCCCCCCCATTAGCACCCTCTTTTACAAGAGCTACAGGTTAGCTGGCCTATCTCCCAACCTCTCCTGTCTGAATTTCTGTGGGGTCCCGAAGATCACAGGAACCTCTATTCTTTTGGCTCCTGATGACAGCACAAACCACTCCCTGTGGAACATCATTCCTCACAATAACATTCATAATGAGTTTTTCAGCTATAGCCACATTCCTTACCCCTTCACCTGCATCTCCCCAATCCAGGGTAACACTGGCTAAAGGGTAAGTTTTCTTTTCCCCTGTGTAATCCCTCACAGAGACAAACTGATTTGGCAGTATTTATTCAGCACCCACCAAATCTCCTTTCACAGGATAAGAGATGGTCCTGTATCCCTTAGCCCTCTAGTCTGTACCCCATTCACCATGACTGAGTGAATGTGGCCCTCATATTGTCAGGGAGAGCATCAGCAATACAGTGGGAAATTGTCTCCATTTGCACAGGCCCTTTTACCTTCTGGGCTTTCTTAGGACACTGCCTAGACAGATGGCCTGGCTAGTGACAATACCAGCATTCATCATGTTTCTTGTCCCCAACCTCCCTTTTGAGCAGCTAGGTATTCCCTTCTTTTTGCAGGGGCCCTTTGGTTTTTAGTTGTCAAAAATGCCCACTTTTCCCTTTCACCCCTGAATTCCCCTTGGGAGCAGCCCTGCTTTGAGCATACTGATCTGCCAGCTTTGTAGCCTCTTTGGAAGTCTTAGGATCTCAGTCCTCTAGCCAAAGCTTTAAGTCAGATGAGCAAATCCAATAAAACTGTTCAAGCAATACCACCCCTTCAAAAGCTTCAACAGAATCTGCTTTCACCCCCTTCCACCAACGCTTTAAATATTGATGCTGTTTAGTGGATAATTCCTCAAAGCTTATTTCCGGCCCCTTTCAGAGTTTCCGGAACTTTGCTCTGTATGCATGAGGGTTCAGATCAAATTTTTTTTAATAAAGCAATTTTTAACTTGTCAAAATCTTTACTTTCAACATTGTCCATCTGACCCAATGCTTCCCTTTCCCAGTCTGTAAGCAGTGGAGACAGGTGAAAACTCCAGATCTCTTTGGGCAGATTGGCTAGGATACAGACCTTTTCAAATGAATTCAAAAGCATGTCCATATCCTCCCTTTCTTTAAACTCAGCCATTAATTTTGAATTTAGCTTGTACCCCAGTCCTGGAGATTCGGACCCAACCCCACCACTTACCTACTCGGGTGTTGTTGGTTGGAGCATCAGATTTTTCAGATCAAAATCTCTCTGTCTCTGCCATTCTTCTGCCTCGGCCTCTCTCTGTTGCTGCTGATCATCAGCCTCTGCCAGGCACTACCTTTCTTCAGCCTCTCTCTGTTGCTGACTTTCCTGGATTTCCATCTCAAACCTCTTTTGCTGCATCTTGAACCTTTTTTGCTCATTCTCAAGATGCTTCTCCTGCATCCACAGCCTCCTCAGCTCCAGCTCTTTCTCTGAGGATGGCTCCTTCTTCAGGCTCTGGACCTCCGATGTCACCACCTCTGGCTCGAATTGGGGTGGCACATCCTCCATCTCAGCTGTCAGAAGGGCCTCCATGAGTTGCCTTTTATTTTTGTTTTCACTAGGAATGCCCTTCCCCACACAAATCTTCCTCAGCTGTTCCAGAGTCATAGTGCTGTACTGGAAAGACATTCTTCTATCTACACTACTCTGCTCAAACAAAAAATTAAAACAGGATAGGGCCTATTGTCTGCAAACAAATTTCTTTTTCCCCTTTTCCAAATTCTGCCCTTGATTGTGTGATGGTTTTGCAAGATCATTCAATATCCCAGTAGCTGGCACCAAATCTGTCAAGAACCCCAGCCCCAAGGCACGGTAGGACCTCCTGTTTGTGGAGAGGATCCCCCCCTTTTTATAGAACTAGTGAGCAGTTGCAGGGTTCAGGAAAAATCACCAACCTTCCTTTTCCCAGTGGGAGGGTGGACACTGTAGTTTCGTGTTCCCTTGACTGTGCACTACCTTCAGCGTTTGAATCCCACCACTGCCACTGGCTACTTTTTGCCTTAGTAGTTATGTAGGATAGTCGAGTGGTCGCTATCTTTGTTATGAAGGCACACAGGTTTTGCAAAACCCTTCTGTTAAAATTTTAGATTATACAATCAGACCTCAGGCAGAGCTAATAATAAAATCATAAAAGTTTACTTAAATAAAAGCAATACAGTAAATTCCACAATTTGGAAGAGCTTGAACTGCAGATAATACCAAAAATAAAACTGGATGGTTTACAGAAAATACTAGATACTGTTGTTCTAAACTATACCTTATTCTGATGTTAGAGTCCAGAAAGATTAAATGTCCTTGTGGTGATAACAGTTCATTAGGCAACAGAGTTGTAGCGAATTTATGTTCCAAATCTCTGTATGTCCTTTTAAAAAGACGCCAGGTGCTTCCTTGGTGAAAAGTCTTGGTTTCCACAATTTGACTTAAAATCAGAATTTTCTGTTCAGTATGTAAATCAGTTTCCACAAAACCACAGGTCTTGTTCTAAAAGTAGAGTCAAAACCCCATAAACTTCAACCCAAAGTATATGCTGTAACAGCTTAAAATCTGAGCTCTAAGACCCTCCAAGTCTTCCTGCTGTTGACTCCAAGCTAAAACTTCTTAACTGCCTGGAGTTCAAAATGTGTGTCTGATACATACAACCTGGTCATTTTCTAAGCTCCACCCACAGTGGGATGGGGTGTAACAGTTTACCTTTCCTGCAGGTGTCACTGTGGTCCCATGTCAGGTTCCATGTCAACCCCAGTAACATCTGGTTCATGCATTTGGCTTGACCCCTAACCCCTAGGTCATCACATTACCTTTGTCCTGTCACTGGAACTTACATGCTCAGTTTTGTATGATAAGTTATGTCTTCCTGGGTCCTAAACCTGTCTCCCTTATCTGGAGATGTACAAGATCCACCCTAGTCATCACAGCAATTCTGGCTATTTTGTATTTTATTCCTAAAAGCCTTTTAAAGAGACAGTGTCTTACTCTAAAGTCCATTACAGCACATACGATAGGAACCCAAATAAAGGATATAAGCCTATCATGGGAGACCATCCATCTGTCCATCTCCCTCTCTCGCTCTCTCCATCCATCCACACATCCATCCATCCATCCATGGCTTCTAGACACATTTCAGCCTGCATTTTATATAATTTATGTAATTCTTTACCCTTTTTTCTTTATTACTGGGGATAGTTGTATGAAAACATATTTACAGTCCTCTTGACGTCACCTGCTTTGGCAGCTTGTCTACAGCTGACATCATATTCCCCTGTTTACAACACCATAGTCATCTCCACAACAACACATTGTTATGCAATAAAAAGGAAACTGAGAGTCAGGTATAGATAAGCAGCCAGAACAGATGGATTCAACATGACAAAAATCCTGTTTTCGAAGGGGGCGTGGCCTGACCAGGCAGAAGATGGCAGCATAGTTCAGAATCTCTGTAGGAATGACTACAATCTAATCTCATCCAGCCTTCACCAGACCTTTCTTTGGTACCAACTCCTGTGACTATCCTGTAATCTTACTGCCTGACACAGTTTGTAAGTCATTTTTGATCCATCATCTACTTATATTCAGTTATTCTACACTGTAGTGCAGCATACTAGACCTCATCCTTCAGCATTATGGCAGATCTCCAAGTACAGCAAAGCTCACTTGCTAGAGTGGAAGTAATGTTTTCTAAACTGATGGCTGAGATTAATGATCTAAAAACCTCTACCCAACAGAATGCGACTACTCTTGAAACTTTTATCCAGAATATTACATTCAATGAGAAAGCAATGGCCTGTAACACCACTACTATTCATGACCTCCAGGCTACTGTCCGCAATCAAGATCGAACTATTAAATCCCTACAAGCCAAAATTGACGATATTGAAAATCGTAATTGTTGCAACAATTTACAATTTTTTGGCTTCCCTGAAGGTGTAGAATTAGGAGACACTACTGTGCTTTTATTACATGTGCTGCCTGCAATGCTTAAACTGCCTCCTGACCTAATGTCAATCACTGAGCAGTCTCACCGCACTCTGGGTCCCAGGCCAACATCAGACCAGCGACCAAGGCCTATCATTGCTCGCTTCTTGAACTATTCCCACACAGAATTAATACTGAAATGAGCCAGAGAAATGGGGAAACTTCAGTGGCAGAGTTAAATATTTCCATCTACAGAGACTTTTCAAAAGATTTAACCATCAGAAGGAAGGCCTACAATCCACTTAAACAAATCCTCCACCAAAGAAGCAGTAAATTTGCTCTACGTTACCCCACAACACTATGCCTTTTCTCAGGCTCTTCCTTCAAGGATTTTGAAACCCCTGATGCCTTAGCCAACTATCTGGAGGTCTCTTTCTGCAATCTTACCATGGGAGGTTCAGCAGCAATTGGCAACCCGAGCACAGCTTTGGTATTCGCACGGAGGGAGGACGACGAGGTACAGGAACGTGGGGAAAGTGTTGCAGAACTCGCAGCCCAAGCAGCAACGCCACAACTGATTTGACCCCAAGGCAATCAAAACAGCAGCAAGAGAAGCTTTTGTCAGGGCATTATTCTTCAAGACTTTCATGCTGTTCCAGCAAGGTTTCACCCCAAACAGCCCAAGCTGCAGCCTCTCACCTTCAAATCAACCCCTCTATTCCATTGAGCAATAAGTTTGCTCTCTTGGAGGATGACATGCACTCCTCACAGGAAGATCTTTCCCAGCAAATTTCAGATGAACATCCCTCTAATTTGGGCCCTGTGCCTCAGGGATGTATTTCTGCCAATACTTCATGGGAAGAAGTTGTTGCAAGTTCCCCACTCAAATCTTTAGAGCCGCCCAAAAAGAAACGTAAGGCAAAGACCAAAAGCAAGAACATCAATAGTCACAATCCTGCTAATATATCTAAGGTGTCATGAGCTTATATGGTCAGTAATATGGTCACAGTTCCTATATCTTGGTAGGTTTTGCTTCCATGATACTAAAAGGGAGTGCCAGTACACTTTTTCTGCCTAGCCGCCCGCTCTACAGTCTATGCTACCTGGTTGCTTTCGCTCCCAGTGGGTACAGGAAGCAAAGGCTGTACATCACGGCATGATCAATTTACTTTTTGTTACAGTGTTTAAACAAGCAGCTTAAAGGTCTTCAAGGGAACTTTGGTATATCAGCAATGCTTTTTTAACCCATTGTTTAGTGTTAGATCTTCTACATTACCTCACTAAACAGGCTCTCTGTATCTAGCCTTTTACTCTCCAGTTTAGCAGTGCATCAGGTTTATAGTCTTTTGGCTGTTCAGTTGCATATCTTCAACTGGTATGCATCCTGATTATTGCCTTTTCTTTTTTCATATGTGAATTATTATATATTATAAGGCAACTTACCCCTTCCCTCTCCAGATGACAGGTTCTTAAGTATTATTGGCAACTACATTTAATCTATCTCCTTCCCTACACTCCATTATTCTTACTACCTCCTGTTTACAATATGGAACTATCATTATCACTCAAAGAGGTAGGCTATGTTTGGTGTACTGTTGCAAAGGATTGTCAATCTACATCTTCCTTATGCTCCTTATTTTAATCGAAGCCTACAGATATTATAGAAATTCGCTGCTGTGTGGTCTCTCCTGTTTTGGGGCTCACTGGGCCTAGTCTTCTAGACCTAGTCGCCCCATATAACACCTATTTAGGTGATCTGAGAGTAATCGGAGCTGATCTTTACTATGACTATCTCTTCTGGCTACAGTTATCACTGTAGCCTATACCTCTCCACATAATCCCGATTTGCATTTGGCTCAAGGTGTAAGGGCTTAAATTGACCTTCCCTTTCTTCTTTCCCCCTCAATATTGTATTTATTATGCACTTATTCTGTTGCACTGCAAAGTATACTCAGAGTCACTCTAATGTGGTAATGATCTACTTTTCCTTTTATATTTGTTCATTTGCATTTCACCTGGCTCCCTGAATTCCTTGCTCTATGTCTAGGCTGTACTGGCATCTCTTATATGGTTCTTTAATTTACTGTTATTTCAAGTTGGTATATCTTGTACTATTACTACTGTTTCTAAATAAGTTCTGGTGTTTAGCTTTATCCTTATACAGTACCTTGTCCTGTTAGCTTAGAATTAAGCTGAGGTTATTACAGTCCCCTGCCTTTCTTGGTATTATTCCCTTTCAGTTTAGCTTATCAGGAATACTTACTTTACTATATTACTGGGATCAGACTTAGGTTTGGGCCAATATTTATAACCAGTCCTCCCTAGTCTCCTCCCTACATCCACGCCCTAGAGTGCGGTGAAAGAGTCTCTTAGCCAGTTGGCTGACTCATATCTCCTCACACCCATAAAACGTTTTCTTTGTTATTTAGCTTACTAGTATTGTTGTTGTTGTTGTTAATGACTTTTCTCCTTCCCCATCTCTATTCTAACTTCAATAAGATATCTGTGCTACTCATGTATCATACATCTCACTTTTTTGGCTTGAATATTCCTGCCACTCTCTGCATATACTGTACATAAGCTCTCTATATTGTATCCTAATCGTCCTCTGCCTCATTTATTTGTCCCTTCACACTCCAGCGATTATTACCTTTCTTTAACACTAACAATATGAGTGACATACTTTTATATACATGGAATGCGAAGGGACTTAATTCTCCTTGTAAGCGGAAGCAAATTCTTTCACATCTCAAAAAACATAAAACACAAATTGCTTTCCTTCAAGAAACAAAATTATTAGCAGAGGATGTTCATAGACTTAAAAAAGATTGGGTTGGTCAGATCTACAAATCATCCTATACCTCAAAAAAAGAGGAGTTGCTATTCTTATTCGTAAGAGTCTCAAATGGTCCCTTGTAAACTCTGTTTCCGATACTGATGGCAGATGGGTAATGGTCAAACCGAATACCAACTCTGGTCCTCTTCTGCTTGTTAATGTCTATGCACCCAACTCCAATTTCCTGGAGTCTTCATAATTTAGCTCAACAGATTCTAGCCTTTAACACTGATAATACACCAGTTATTCTTGGAGTGGATCTTAACTTAGCTTTAGAAGCCAGCATTGACAGAAAAAGCCCTACTACAGAGGCCCACTGAGAAGTATTAAAGCCCTCTCATTACTAATGCAAGATGTTGGATTGGCTGATGTATGGCGCCTCCTTCACCCCCATGATTGAGAATTTACTTTTTACTCCTCTCTACATAAGACATACAGTAGAACTGACTACTGGTTAGCCTCTCCTGTTATAATGGAAAAACTATTGATTCATCCACCTCTCCCATCATAATCTCGGACCATTCCCCTGTCAAATTGCAACTTTTGTGGGGCCCATTAGCACCCAAATCTTCTTACTGGCGGCTGGACCCTCTCCTTCTCAAGGATCCCAATTTCTTACCCATGATCAAAGCACAAATTCAGGACTTCCTCTTTCACAATACCCCAACTGAATCTTTTATGTCCTCTATATGGGAAGCTCTTAAAGCTACAATTCAAGGGAAAATTATCAGCTATGCTGCACATAGGATAAGAGTAAGGGGACAACAGCTGGCTGACTTGGAAAAATCTCTTAAGGCTAAAGAGAATTTATACTTTTCTTCTAATAAGCACTGTCCTGATTCCAACTTCATCTTAAAATTCTTCAACTTAGAGTTAAAATTAATGAATTAATTTCTCGTAAAACCGAACTGGCCTTGTTTAAACTTAAATATAAGTTTTGGGAATACAGCGATAAAAATGGGAAACTCCTCTCTTACCAGCTCAAAGCACAACAAATGGAACGACACATCCTAAGCCTAAAAGATGAACAGGGTACAATTCATTAGGACAACCCTCTATAAATCGTATCACGAAAACGTTTTAGCAAAAACTATACTCTAACACAAATCCTCCATCTACTTTACAAATTCAACAGTTCCTTAAATCGTTACATCTTCTTCATCTTTCTACTCTTGAAACAAATTCATCAGATGAACCCTTCTTGCTTCAGGAAATCCAGAAAGCTTTGTCTTCCTTGAAATCTGACAAATCCTCTGGGGGTGACGGATTCCCTGTCGATTTCTATAAAATGTTTTCCGACACCTTATGTCCCCTTCTTCTTAATGTTTATCAAGAAGCTTCCAATACAGGCACACTTTCCCCATCTTGCACCAAAGCAATCATAACCCTAATCCCTAAGAAAGAAAAAGACCCTACTCACCCCGCAAGTTACAGGCCCATCTCTTTATTAAACATGGATGGGAAGATATTTGCTAAACTACTAACTTCTCAACTTGAATCCTTGATTCCCAAGCTAACTCATTGTTTTTAAGCTGGTTTTATTAAACATAGATCTGGTTCTGATCACCGACGTTCCTTATTTAATTTAATTCACAAAGCCAAATCCCTCAAGACACCAGCTGCAGCCATAGCTATTGATTTCAAGAAAGCCTTTGATTCCTTAAACTGGGACTACCTTCATCAAGTTTTATCTTATTTCAGTCTTTCTCATACCGTTTGTTCCTGGATCATGCTATTATATAACTCTCCTGTTGTTAAAGTACTTACTTATTCCACCCTTTCCTCTTACTTTCATCTAGCAAGGGAAACTAGACAAGGCTGTCCCCTGTCACCTTCCCTGTTTATTTTAGCCATGGAACCCCTGACTGCTTGTTTACATCAATCTTCTGGCATTATGGGCATACCTGCGAGCAATTCAAGATATGTTTCTCTCTCCTACGCAGAGGATCTCTTAATCTTACTCGAAAACCTGAATGAGGCTGGGCCTCTGTTGGTTGATTTGCTTAATAATTTTACTAAAATTTCTGGCCTTGCTTTGAATTATGGCAAATCACAAACTATGTCCCCTAACGACCACTGTAAAGCCTTTATGAACATACCTCTTGGATTCCGCTGGTCACCACAGGGTATAACATCTCTAGGAATCAAAATTACTAGTAACTTCGGGAAGATATGGGACATTAACTTTAATCCACTTATTTGATAACATCAAAACTATTCTGAACAGATGGAAGCTTCTTAATCTCTCTTTCATGGGGAAAATTGCAGCCATTAAGATGTCCATTTCTCCCAAGATTCTTTACCTCTTTGCCAATATTCCTTTAGTCTTACCATCCTCCTTTTTTGTTAAAATTGATAAATTAACAGGTAACTTCATCTAGGATGGAAAACCCCCGAGATTTAACCGCAACAAACTTTGATCACATTGGAAAAAAGGGTGATTCGGACTCCCCTGGTTCAAAGGCTACCTCTGGGCTTTTCGAATGGCCCAAACCATTAAATGGTTTCAGAAACCCTCCCCTCACTCACCACTATGGGTTGCAATGGAATCTGCATTGTGCCCGGGAGGAGTTCCCACTTCCTTCATTTTTAATCCCATTTCCTCTAAACTAAAATCTCACCCGACTGTATCATCCTCTGTTCTTTATTGGAAACTAACCCACAAATTCCTGAAATCCAATCCAGCACCCTGGTTTTATGCCCCCTTATGGGGCAATCCACTGCTCACTCTAGAAGATCACCCAATTTTCTGTCATACATGGAGGAACAAAGGCATTTTCTTTCTTTCTTGGAGATATCTTAGACCAGAATTCATTCACTCCTAGATCATTCTCAGACTTGCAGGTCACATTGAAACTTCCTAAACAGGACTTCTGGAAGTTTTTACATATTTGGGCAGCTTATAACTCTCTCTCTAATTTAGTGTATAGGCATACTCTTCTAAACCCATACATCTCGCACTGGACTAATTTATCAGTAAAATTAACTAGCTCCATTTACAAAGACATTATTGATAATCTACCTGATTAGTCTATACAGGCCAAACATAAATGGAGTACTCTTCTTAACTACAATATTTCAGATGCACAATGGAGTAATAGTTGGTGTATTACACATAATACCTTTAAAGATGCCCACAGTTCTTTAATACAAACTAAAATCCGACATCTTTGGTATAGAACCCCCTCTGTGCTTCAATGAATGGGCCTATTAAATAATAATAATTGCTGGTGCTGCAATTTGGAAAATGGGGATCTACTTCATATCTTGTGGTCTTGCACTCCCATTAATAAGTTCTGGCATAAAGTCTGTTTACTTGCCTCCAGAGTAACAGGACAAAAACTACCTTTTGACCCAAGCTATTCCTTCTAGGCACCCTTATCCCCAGTAGCTCTCTCCTCTCACACGCACATTTTAGATGGTTAAACATACTTTCTCTTCTGGTTAAACATCTGATTCTTATGAAATGGAAATCAACTCTGGTGCCTTCTCTTTCAGATGTTCTTCAAAGCCTCTCTCAGTATGCCTCCATAGACCAATTATCTCATGTTAATCATAACCGACTCACTGTATATGACAGATGTTGGCAGGATTACTTCAAGCACATCGAACCTAGTTCTTCTAGACCCTAATTCTTAGGGATATTTAGCCGTCCTTCTTATTTTGCTCTCAGATTAGGTTTTCTTGAAACTTTTGTGCACAGATTTCTCCTCTTTTTTCCCTTCTTCCCTGTGTTCTCCCTGTCTCCTTCCCTTCTTCCTTGCTTTTTTCTCTCTTCTTTCTTTCCTTGCATACTTTCTCTTATCTTCACCTCTCCATTACTGAACATTGTTCATATTACCACATTTATCACTTTTTGCAATTTACTAAATGCCTAGCCATAGCCTGCCCTAGCATGTATTTCATACATGGTTGCTATTTCTGATCCTATAATACCCTATTGATTGTAACCCTTCTGCTCTCCACTTACATCCTGTCTATGTTTGTGTTTTATTATCAATACATGTATATAAGGCTTATCCAATATGTTTACCCTAAATACTGTGTTTTGTTAAGTGATATTTTATACCTTACATGGAGGATAGTCTTCTATTGTATTAGATGTGTACTTTCTCATATACTCAAATTTCAATAAAAAGATAAAGGGAAAAAAAATCCTATTTTGATTAAAATGGTCTAACTAGTAAAGAAAAAGGGACAAGAATACAAAAACAATATGAAATATAAGCTGCATTGTGTCTAAATATTATATGTTTGAAAGTTTCATATCAGTTTCAGTAGCATTGTAATATGGTACAAAGGGATATTGTGTAACTTGAGAGAAGGTCACTTTCTAGTCATCCAAGGAGCAGACTGACAGTCCTATAAGTTCAGGCAAATAGAAATTGCTGAAGATAAAGCATCTGGGAGCACTGGGCTATGGGAAACAGCCAAAAAATAATTTAACATATTTTTATCATCTTATAATTAAGTGTATGTTTTTGTTTATGATTTACATTTAGATATAGTTCTACATATGGTGCTTAGAACACCAAAACATGGCACACAGGAAATTACTGTTGTTATTTATTATTATATAATTAATACTATAATTTATAATCATAATAAGTATACTGACTGAGCTATTAAAATGCCAAATACATTAGCCTGACTGTCTCTCTTCAAGAAGCAACCATAGTGTCACTCTCACACCAGCTAATACAATTTTAATTAACACGTCACCTCTGAAAAAGTGTCATAAATGGCCCCTGCACAAGTGAGAATCAAGATGCTTTCCTAGTGCTTTTAAGAGTTTAGAGCTGTGTGAGTCTCTTGACATTTTATGTTGCTAGGCTGAACTTGAAAACACTTTCATGTGTTCAACATGCAGTTGTACTTTGTTCACAACTCTTCATTTGTGGTAACATTTCATAGCTGTTGGAAGAAACATTGGTCTGAATCTCAAAGTAGTGTAGGGTTGTGCCATGTTAGCCCACACAAAACCAGATAATCTTTTTGATACAGTAGGTAGGTAAATATAATACCTTTATTAGGCTAACAACAAGTAAAAGATACAAGCTTTCAAGGCCTATAGTCCTGCCTTTTCTTCAGGTATGTTATACAGTAGGCTGAGGTGCCATTTGCAGGAGCTTGGTCCTGATATACAATGCAAGAAAAACAAAACTACAGAGGTTTGAGTAAACTTTGAAGTGAACTTTTGAATCTCAAAGTACAAATCAGCTTGACAGATTTATATATCATCACAAAGTTTGTTTCTGATGAGAAGGACTGAAAACCCAAAGTTAAGTTGGAGGTTGAGTACTTTTTGGAAAGCATTTTTTAGCATTAAACAGAGTCTTACAACAAACAACAAAACAGTTGAAAACAATAAAGCCTCTCCCTCAAACATGTATTACAGAGCCATTTTAAACAATTTGTAAAGCAAACTAAACTTTGACAAGCTTGAAGTGCCGCAAAGTCTCCGAATCGCAGTGTACCATGGCCAACCTAGAATGTTACTTTTTTTAATACCAAAGATGGTGCATGTACCAGGGACTGGATTTTCCAAAGTGGAAAAACTGCCCATGCATGGCAAAAAAGTTGCACAATGGAGTGTGCTGTTGTGCAACTGCAATGTTTGATGCATGCACACAGTTTTAAAAAGGTTGCCTTTTTGTGACCTTTTCTACATTTTACAGCAGCAGCATATGTAAAATATTTTTGTGTTATAGCTACAGGTATTACCAGGTACAGCATCTATGTAAAAATCTGGAAATGCCTCCCATGCACAAAAAATGCTGAAAATAGCATTTGTTTGCAGCTGCAGAGACTTTTCCCCACATTGGCAAGTTGAGCACAGGTACTTTGCCCCAGACCATGTCAGGTACTTTGAAACATCAGGCCCCAGCTTTGCACAGTCGCAAGTCACACAACTCTAAAGTCTTAAGAACCAGGAATAAAATTAGATTCTTACCTACTTATGGGCCATGGTAGATACTCTTCCACAGGAAACACTTTAATTTGCATTACTGTAATGTGATGATCTCAAAATAACTATGTGCATACACTTTCAAAATTATCAGTATAAAAACAAAAGCATGACAATGCCGTACATATTTAAGCTAAACTATAATGGCATCATATCAGAGGTATAGTGAAAAGTTGCAACTTCCCATGATTAGTACACCAAGCACATGCTTTGAGTTAATTCAGAGACAGGACTGCTGTTTATACTATTCTGCAAAACAACTACTTCATGCACGTGAGTGTTGAACATACTGAGTGTATTTGCATCACAGAACAGCTAAGGATGCTTATGCTGGCACAACGCAATGAAGTACTTAAGCTCAACATAGCTTTATTCTAGTGACAGCTATTATAGCTGAGTCCCCAAGCGCACCAGAACAATTCTGTATGCCTGTATTGATAAATTAGTGCTACTGGCATACGTGCTTTGCCTAACATTTCAGAACAGCCCCCTTTTACACTATTGCCAGTGACTGGAAAGCTTCTCAAAGTGCCAGTAAAGCCTTTGAAGAAACTGGTTTATTGTATGGGTTTATGGATGAACCCAGGACATATTTTCCATTAGGTCCTTCTACGCAAGGGATCACTCACAGATACTACAAATAAAGGTATCTGTCACTCAGAGACCACAGATGGCTGTAGGTACCAGTGATCATTGTGCATCACAGGGGCTCCCAGATTATGGAATGGCACCCAACCAGAGCAAGTGTACTTTGTAAGTTTAATTCTGTTAGTTGTCCTGTTAAAAATAATAATAAATGACATCACAGTATGGTAATAGTCTTCTAATGTGTCATAATACTATTGTAAAATCTCTTGTCAAGACATGTTCCAGCCAGTTAAAAGAATAAGGACAACAAAAACATGGATAAAGTGTGAAGGGGGGGGGCCACAAGGATTGATATTACTCCCCCCCAAGAAAACCCATAATGATGCAACTTATTGTACTGGGGAAAATGATATGCATGAAGGATACAATAAAAGTCATCTGGTCAAGGTTGGTTGGGTAGGGGGCATATGTGTATATTTAATCTTGCAAATGGTTTCCAGGCTCCTAAAAGGAGGGTGGTCTGTCAGATCTGGTGAATAAATTACACAGGCTAGTTAGCAGTTCTAGTCTTTGTTTCCATTTGGCAGCTTTGGTACTGCATGCCATGTGGACAAGAACTCTTCTGTTTTGGGGTTGACATTCTGGGCACCTGCCTAGCAAGTACAGTATCCATGTCATCGAAAGTACATTCAAATCCTATCCTAGTTTCTCCCCAAAAGACCTGATGTTATATGTTTCATGATAAACAAAAAATCTGAGCTAAACTTGATTAGTGAAACAGGGCAGAATAGATTGACTTTTTTCTTTAGCTATCCACAACCACTGTGGACCTACAGTATTTATCAAGTAATTTAGCTGTCTAACTTGTCATATGCTTCCTTGACTGGGCTAAGGTAAATCCAGACCAAATAATCACCCCGTTCAACTAGCTTTAGGTCCATTAGCCTCATTTCCATTCTGTAGTTCAAGTATTTTGTTCTGCTAGCTCTGGATTCATAAGTCTTATTTAAGGACAAACATCTTTTGACCTGCCCCACCATCAAACTGCGAACTAAGACAAACATCTTTTTACATCCATGTGGAGAGCAATATTTAATGCTTCTTTCCACCAACTGCAACTTTTCTGTTAGCACCACCCCATTTTATCATATGTAATGGTATACTATTTTTTGTTGTGGTTAAAGTTTAACGTGTATTGGCATATTTTAAATAGTATTTGTCAACACATATTCAGTATATCAACATAAGTGTCATTTGAATTACACATTTAACCACAGTCTTGCCTGCCTGTTCTGGTAGAAGTTAAAGTGTAAGATGTCAAAGGTAAGTTGATGTTATTTGTTTCAGGCACATACTGTTTCATGCATTGTTCTTTACGTTAAGAGTTCTCTGAAGAGAGTTCAATGTTGAACCTACCATTGCAGAAATTTTATGGAGAAGATGAATATACTATGAATCATTAAATCACACAAGAAATGATGGAGAGTCAATGCTATCTGCTGCAGTCCTGTAAGGTAGGACTGTGTTATTCTTTTTTTTTTTTTTTTATTTTAGAAGGAATGTATTTGTTAACAATGGCTTAGTTATGTTGCCTTTCAGATCCGAAAGACTTCTTGTGCATGTATTTTTTTGTGCGCACCCACTGCTTGGGGCTTTGTGGCAGGCATACCCGCTGATCCGGTACCCACCTGGGGTTCCTTCACTGGTGGCAGTAGGGAAGGGTCATTGTTGTTCCCCCAGTGTGGCCATGGTAGTGTGCAATGACGCCAATGGCTGAGCAGTGCATGCTGCATGGCGGGTGTCTGCTCCACCTCCACCCCCAAATGTGTGGGACTGGCATGTCAACACCCAGCCACCGCTAGGTGCCAAGCAAATGCCGGTTACTAATCCCACACCTCTCCGGGAGAGAAGAGCTTTCATCTGGACACTCGATCCTCTCCCTCCCCAACAAACAATCCCAGGTGACCCACTTGCACCATGAACACAGGTTGACAGCATGACAGGAGGTAAGGCATCGATGCTTCAGCCATCCATGCCACCGGGCCGGCAGGTCTGAAAAACATATGACTAAATACTCTAAGCAACTGACAAGGAATGGGGTGGAGCTAAAGGTTGTATGATGATGTCACAGCTTTGGAGTGTGTTGGCTCTTAGTAGGTGAACATGCATTACCCAGCAGTAAATTACTGGCTTAGTGACATGTTTTGAACTAACAGAAAAATAAACTACGGTACATCTGAATGAGTTTCTGCTATAGATTTCTCCTCCCTACTATTTAGTACTGAAGAAATTTGCACATACAAATAGGAAATTTGCCCCTTAGAGTTCATCTATCCCAGGGGCCCATTCCCCATTCATAATCTTCTGCTGTAGAATTACAATCTGTTGCCATGGGAATGACTGAGATGTCATACAAAGAGTATTATTTCCTCAGGTAGGGATTTAGCAACTGAAACTAATGAACTCTTCAAGAACAAAGATCTTTTTGTCATTCAAATGACTTTAGTAATAAGTAATGAGGAGGAAAAATACAGACTTAGTGTAAAATATAAGCTGAATTGTGTCCAATCATTATGTTTTTCAAAGTTTTCCTGGAGGCATCAATTGCTTTTTATACACTCCCTGTAAGGGGAAGCTTAATATGTAATAGTTATCCATTTAGAAACTATTAACAGTAAGAAGCATGATTTTTAGTCCCTTCCTCCTTCTTGCTTTTACAAAGAATATTTGGCTCACAAGTGATTAAAAGTTTGGATCCTCTATCTTTGGAAATGACTGCCAGCTTTATATATCTACAGCTGTGCTTTGACTCCTCCCTTTATTACTCAAAGCACACTGACCATATTTTGGCCACTGCAGCACTCATACGTTGGGCACTGTATAAACCTAAATGACGTCTTAGCACTGCTGCAAAATAAAAGTTATCTCACACTTCCTGTTTCCAGAGCCCCAAGTTCTCCACTGTACTTCACTCCTGATTTCTGTGGCAGAGCTCCTAGGCTTCAGTTGCAGTATCTGTTCATTCCTGTAGCATGAATTATTCATGTCTTTGCAGGCAACAAGGCTGCCATTGTCTAAAACAGAATGTGATGTCCTCAATGACATCATATACAGAGCATAGTGGAGGGTATTCAGGATAAACAAGGAATGGAAAGGAGCCAGGAACTGAGGAAAAACTGTATACTGCATTTGAATGAAAAACACCAGGCGCAATCAATTCCAATTCTGTTGCCCTGTATATATGTATTCGGGGCATTGATGCAAGTTACGTGGAACGTTCCATTGCTGTGGAAATGCTGAATTCCTGGGGCATTGCCTGTTATTGATATTAGATTGTAGAAACATCATCATTCTGAGCTGCTTTGTCTTCTCAGAAAGAACTGGAAGGGGGGCAGGATCAGTTGTGTTCCAGGACAGTAGCTGCTGCTGTTTTCACAGGGTTCTTGTGGATATTACTTGGTAGGTTAGTTAGTTCTTTTCTTTCTTGCTTCTAAGGGGCTAGCAGGGTATTGTTCTGGGGGATCCTGGATGTTTGTAAACTGATTTAGTGGCTGTAAGTGGGGGCTCTTTTTGTGGATGTTTCACTTTGTAACAGGCTGCACTGGTAGAGGCCTATTTCTTCTGATTTAAAACCTGTTTGGTGGGATTTGCTTGGAGATGGTTCTTTAGCTGCAGGGCTTGGAGGGGAGACACAGGGCTGATACACCTCTCTTGTCAGGTGTCTGCCCAAGACCCACTCTCCCCCCCAGAAGTCTGCAAATTTATAGGGGAAGACCTGCCCTGCAATTGGAGGAAAGGGCTGCTGGTGCAGCTCATGTAGTTCTAGCCACTGGGGTTGGATTTGAAGGCCGGAGAGAGGAACTTAGGGAGTTGTTCATTTTCCTTACATGTTTAATGTGTTGTACTGCACCTAGTAACAGAGTTACTGGTGTACAGTGGGACTGTCTCTAGGATTAGTGGGTGACCTGATTAGGCAGTAGGGGTATCTTGGAATAGGGGAACCTGGTGGCTCACCCAAGAAAACTATTTGAAAGGGATGGAACCACACATCATTAGGGCCGGCATCTTTGGGAGGGTGGTGGGGTGCACAGGGTGTGAGCAGCCATGATACTGGACTGGGCTTGGAAGTTTGGTGGTTGCCCAGTGTGCTACCAGCTGGCACAGCTTAGGGAGGAGGTTATGGGGATGAGGAGAAAGCTGGGGAAGGGGTGGTATGGTTGGGGAAGGGGTGGAAATCTCCCACAGGGTTGCACCAAGCACTGGGGTGGGGTATAGGAAAGGAGTGCAGGAGAATACTCAGGGGTCATAGGGACCCTGGCAGAGGGGCCCAAAAGGACACTACCAAGGAAGCAGGCAGGTAACTGGGGACCCTACAAAGGGGGGACGGAGGGACAACATTCTCAGGGAAGTAGGCGGATAGCCAGTGCTGGACAGAAGGAAGCAAGGCAGGGAGGTGGATCAGACCTTATACTTAGTAACTGCCTCATCTCTTCTTCTGCTAAGGATGGGGGAATGTAGCCACGACAGAGGTGGTTAGGGACGGAAAGGGTGTGGGAGTGGGGGCAGGAGGCAGGGGCCAGATAGCAGGAAGAACAGGGGGGACCTGGAATGCAGGAGAATGGGGAGTAGTAGATCGGAGCAGGGGAAGAGGGAGGAAAGCGCAGGAGAAGGACCAGTTGGGAGGAAAGGTAAAGAAGGACCAGAAGTACAAGGATGATTCAGTAAAGAGAGCTGAGGGGTTAGCCAGGGGAGCCATGAGAGCAAGGAGGAACTAAATGGAGACAGGAAGGAAAGGAGGATGAGCCAGGCTAGTTTAGCAGATGGGGAGAAGGACCAGTTAGCAGCAGTGAGGGGGAATTAACAAGGTACAGAAAGATACTCAGGAGGAGGAGAGGATAGGATTGAGGAGGGAGTGGCCATGGTAAATAAGGAACGGGTGGCATGTGGCACCCAGATAGGGGGAGGAACAAGGAGCCAGCTGGGTGGGGGGGCCGGTAGAAAGGATGTGGGACATGGAAGGGGGGAAATGGAGGAAAAGGAGTGGTCAGAGTGCTCTTGCTGGGGGATTCTATGATCAGGGGTATCAAATGGGATAGGGAGGGAGAAGCCTGGCCAGTTAGAACAAGATGCTTCCCTGGACTAACGGTGCACAGGGCTAAGCACGAGGTATATCAGCTGGCAAAGGACTGTGGGGGTTCCCCAGACATACTGGTCCACCTAGGCACAAATGACATTGAGGGAAATAGCGAGCTAGAGATACAGGCAAGATTCAGGGAGCTCGCCAGGGTCTGTCATGACATAGGATGCACAGTTTCCTTCTCAGAAATCCTGCCAGTGCCAAGGGCTAGTGGGGAACACAAAGAAAATTAGAGATAAACCAGTGGCTCAGGGAGTGGTGTGAGGCCAGAGGTATGGGTTGATGGGGGATTGGGGAGACCTGAGAGGATAAGGAGCTGTATGCTAGAGATAGATTACATCTCAATTTGGAGGAGGGAATCCTTAAGTTGAAAATGGAGGAGTTCATTGGTGAAATGTGGGTTTAAACTTGTGAAGGGGTGGGATGGGAGAAAAGGCAGTCAAGGGATGCCGATAAAGGAGGACTCTGTCTCCACCCCTGGGGACCAGGAGGATTGCAGGAAAGACCAACTGGCAAAGTGCAGACCAGGAGAAAACAGAATCCCAGGGAAATGAAACTATAGGAAAGGGTGGAAGGTAGTCTAATGCATGCCAGGAGCTTGGGCAATAAAATGCCTGAGCTCCAGGCGATGTTAACTGAGGAGCAGTGGATGTGGCAGTGGTCACTGAGACTTGGGCCACTGCAAGACATGACTGGGACCTGAACCTGGAGGGTTACACTATGTTCAGGAAGGACAGGGGGGAGGGAAGGGGAGGAGGGGTAGCAATGATAGTAAAAAACTGCATTGGCATAGGGGGAGTTGAGGAGGCGGAGGGAACCATGGAGGCGATTTGGGTCACCTTGATAAGGGGCAAGAGAGTAAAAATAGGAGTGGTGTATAGACCCCCTGCCCTGGCGGAGGAGCTGGAGGACAGTCTGGTGGCAGATGTTAGGAGACACTGCAGACTGGGCAGAGGAAAGGTGGTGGTGTTAGGGGACTTAAACATGCCAGGAACAAACTGGGAGACTGACATCCTCTGTGACCAGGGAACAGAGGCTGTTGGATGTCTTTCAAGACGCGTTCCTAACTCAGCAGGTGAGGGAACCGACCAGGAGGCACGGGTACTGGATGTGGTCCTGGCAGACAGTGACCAGATTGGGGGCCTGGAGGTAAGGGACCCATTGGCGGGGAGTGACCATGCCACGGTCTGGTTCTGCCTGGACCTAGGAGTGGTAGAAGGCTGCACAAAGACGGAAGTAACCGACTTCAGGGGGTGGATTTTAAGGAAATGGGAAGGATCCTTAAGGAGCATTTGGATGGGATTGGGTCAGACATGGACGCTGATAGTAGGTGGGAAATCATCAGGAGGGGTGCAGGATGCTACCAGCACCTGTGCAAGAGTAAGACGAAATGCGGTAGGGCCCAAAACCCTGTTGGTGGACCAGGGAGGTCCAGGAGGTGGTGCGGAAAGAAAGCAGCCTATAAGAAATTCAAGTGCTCAAGGAGTGAAAGGGATCGAGGGGAGTATGAGCTGTTGGTTAGAAGGGCCACTAGAGTGGTGAGGGTGGCTAAGGCAAGGAAGGAACAGAACCTGGCCAGGGAAATTAGGAGAGGGGAAAAGGGGTTCTTTAGATACATTGGGGAAAGACGAAGGGTGAAGGGGCAGATTAGCAGGATGAAATCAGGGGAGAGATGGGCACAAGACCCAGAGGAGCAGGCTGAGGTACTAAATGAGTACTTCACCTCAGTTTTCACCAGGGAAAATGGGATGCTACATCATACATGGAGGAGAGAGATAATGAGGAGGGGGGACCCTTACCAACTCGGCAGGTCTGGGAGGGGGGCATCACTGGCAGGTGGGGAGGGCTAGCAGGGAGAAGAGGTACTGGAAGTGGAAATCACAGCAGAGAGAGTGAGGAAGCCCTCAGCTCCCTTAAGACGGAGAAAGCACCGGGCCGGATAAATTACATCCTAGAGTGCTGAAGGAACTTGCAGATGTCCTGGCGAAACCCCTGGCAGAGCTTTTCACCATCTCTCTGAGGACAGGTGGGTGCCCCAAGACTGGAAGGTGGCGCATGTAGTGCCTATCCACAAGGGGGGATCAAGGGAGGTGGAGGGAACTACAGGCCTGTCAGCCTGACATCAGTGGTGGGCAAGGTGATGGAGGGCATTGTCAAGGAGTGGCTAGGGGGGCCCTGGATAAGTCAGGGTGCCTGGACGATAGACAGCATGGATTCATCCTGGGAAATCGTGTCAGACAAACCTGGTGGAGTTCTATGACTGGTGACAAGTGCCTTGGACCTGGGTAGACCAGTGGATGTCCTCTTCTGGACTTCAGCAAGGCACTTGACCTGTTCCTCACGGGGCCTGTTGGATAAACTAGGAGAAATGGGGGTGGAAACCAGATGATCCGATGGATAGGCAATTGGCTCCAGGACCGGACCCAGAGGGTCGTAGTTGGTGGGATAATCTCTTCCCCAAGGAGGGTCATTAGTGGGTCCCACAGGGATCAGTCCTTGGGCCCTTCTGTTCAACGCCTACGATCTGACATAAGGACAGGAATCAGGAGTGAGATGAGTCTCTTTGCAGATGACTCTGAAACTGGGGGGGTGTGGATGGGAAGGAGGGAGGGTGGCCCTGCAGGGGACCTGGAGGCTCTGGAAAGATGGTCTAGAAAGTGGAAGCTGAGGTTTAATGCAGGGAATGCAAGGTACTCCACCTGGGGCCAGAAACCCAGGCCATGTACACCCTGGCGGAAATACTACAAGTCTCAATGGCTGAGAGGGACCTGGGGTGGTGGTGGATGTCAAGATGAACAACTCTGAGACTTGTAGGAGGGCAGCAGCCAAGGCCAACAGGATGCTGGGATGCATCGCTAGGGATCACTCCAGAAGGAGGGAAGTGATACTCCCTCTGTATAACTGCTTGGTGAGGCTGCACCTGGAGTACTGCGTGCAGTTTTGGAGGCCGACTTAGAGGGACATTAACCTCCTGGAGAGGGTCCAGAGGAGGGCAACCAAAATGATTTGGGGCTTGGGGACAGGACCTATGAGGAGAGGGCTCAAGAGCTAAATATGTACACTTTGGAAGAGAGAAGGGACCGGGGACATGATAGAGGTCTTCAGGTACATGAAGAGGGTAAATAGGGGAGGAACAGTGAGGGTGCTTCGAAGGAAGGAGGAGGGGGCCACTAGAGGGCATGGGTGGAAGCTGGAGGGGGGAAGATTCAGGGGAGAAAGGAGGAGGTGCTACTTCACTGCGAGGGTGGTAGAGCCATGGAATGCACTACCTAGGGGGCTGGTGGAGGCAGAGACAGTGGAGGGGTTCAAGAGGGGGTGGGACAGGTACAGGGGAAGGGTTCAGGAAGCAAAATCCAATGCAGCAAGAATATCTGGAACTGGGAAGGAGAAGCCAGAGAGGCAAGGGGGACAGCAAGGTCAGCACCCAGGGTGGGGGCTGACCAAACGAGCAGACACGAAAGACCATTAGGCCTATTCTGCTGGCATTTTAGTATGTTAGTATTCTGCAGTGCCTTAACATCTGGTTTGAATAGGCTTACTGTAAATAAGGAGTAGCACATGAAAGACAGGGAATTCAAGTATATTAAGATCCCAACTGATGGTTGTATCCCACTGCCATAAGCTGAGGAATACAAACATCAGGAGGGACATTACTATGAACTATAATTTCTCTTTCAAATGTGTTATAGTGCTTATAAAATGGATTTAAATGCTAAATAAATCAGAAGTTAGTTTCAAAGCTGTAGGTGATGCATGGTACTGTGGCTTTAAGACAATGTTGTCTGATAAGGAGAATTCTGAGGTGGTGCACTTCGTCTCTCAGGTACTAAAGCGGTGGAGGAAGACTGTTCCTCTAAGACCTGGGATGGGGCCAGTTTCTCCTTTGAAGCATGAAGGAGGCCATATTATTCTGTAATTTTGATTGGTTTTCTAAAAGTTTACTTCCCTTCATTTTTAGTTATAAAGGCTTAGTTTCTTTCATTTTGAATTGTGAAATGCTATATCTGTATGCCACAAATCATTGTACTGTACTTCAAGGATGGTAGAAAAAAAACAGTCTTGTAGAACTATCCCTCTGGTAAAGTTTTATTTGGGGCCCCTCTGATGAAGTCTAAAGTGAAACTGGTCAGGCTGGTTTGTGTGTTCACATCTTCCCAACTGTGCCGCTGTTACACTGCTGTGAGTTAACTCTTGATGTGCTATTCTTATGTACTTTAAAAAGCATTAAAAAAATTGTTTATATGTTTTATCTGTGACTGGTGCCAATTTTCTTTGTTGATGCTTCTGTGTTTACCAGGCACAGTCATACTGTGGCGCAATCACTTTCTCACATAACTTATTATTTTGTTGATTTATTTTGCTGTTCTCAGTTGCAGAATGCTTTCATTGTATGTTGCAATTCACTGTGCAGTAAGGGAAAGGTGAAATAATGCAGACTTTCCAGTGGGGAAGGGGGTTAGTTGATGTGAGGTAGCTTTGCAGCTGTTTTACTTTCCAGCAGGGGCTTTAGTTGATTTAAAGTAGTTTAGCTTGTTGATTTAAAGTATTTTAGCTTTGCAATTGTTTTCATTTTGTCTTAAGTATATACAGTTGATTTTAGGATGTGCCTTTTGTTTTCTTGACATGTTATGTAGGGTGCTATCCACCGTAAGGGTTGACATGTAATTGAAATTCATCTGTATATTCACATTTTGAGATGAAGTGGTTATATAGAGATCTTTCATGGTTATGTAGTGACCCAACAAGAGAACATAAATGAAAATTGTGTATGTGTGGGGGTGGGGAGGGAGAGTTTCAAGAGGGAACTAAGGAAGCACTACTTTACTGAAAGGGTAGAACCTTGGAACAGCCTGCCTGCCGAGGTGGTGGGAGCAAAGACTGTGAATAGTTTCAAGCATGGGTGGGACAGAGCTAGAGCTCAAGTAAGGTACAATACGATGGATATAAAAAATTAAATAAAAATAAATCCAGGAGGGGGGTAGCCCCCAGGATCATCAACAGGTCCTGGGTATCTCATGGGCAGACTTGATTGACCCTTGGTCTCCTTCTGCCATCATGTTTTATGTTTCTATGTTTCTATAGTGACATTTGTCACAGGGTATGGTTGGAGCTGTTACTGCAGGGTGTTGGGATAATGCAGCAGTAGATTAATTGTGATACTGAAGGATTACAGTGAACTGTTTTAAATATGTCAAAGTAACACAGTATACAGTGGGCGAGATGAAGTAGCAAGGAGCCACAAAATGCCGCCCTTCACTGGTGGACATGTTAAGTGTAATAAAACAGACCAGTGAAGACTGACACTGTATTGGAGTCTCACCTGATTTACTTGGTTTGTTATGTTAATCAACCTCTTTATGCCAAAAATTAGAAGACAGTTTTATAAACCTTTGCATACATTGCCCCGATGGGTGTGAAAAACTTCCCAAGCACTTCGAACTAGATGTCTTGGCCAGCAAAGCAGTTAAAGGGACACTGCCAGCCTTATGAACAAATTTTAACATGCCTTGAACGAATGTGCCTGGAGAGAGCTTTAGCAATGTAAAAGACACAAAGCAAGAGATTTGCGCACTAGTGCAATGTATTATTATTTTTTTTTTAATCCAATATTTTGGCCGTCCTGACCAAAATGTTGGCGGCATGTGTTCACAAGCTAGAATGGCACAGAGCTGAGGGAAAACTTGTTCATGAATGAGTTATTTATTTTTGGTCATATATTTGAAAAAGGTTGTATTTCTTACTGTTCATGCTTCAGATTTGTACAAACAGATTCCCATCCAAAACTGAACGCTGTAACCCATTTAATTTTGTATATAAAATCTGATGCCATCTCTCTGGGCATGAGCATAAGAGATGACACTACTGCACATGCCCAGAGTCACAGCTTCAATTTGTATATACAAAATGAAATGGTTTACAGCACTCAGTTTTGAATGGGAATCTTTGTATAGATCTGTAACATGAATGGTAAGAGATACAATCTTTTTCAAAAATAAAGAAAAATAAATAACTCATTCATGAATGTGTTTCCCCTCAGCTCTGCACCATTCTAGATCATGGATACATGCCACCAACATTTCGGTCCCAACAAAATATTGTTTTTAAAAAACGACTTCACATCTTGCACTCGTGTGCAAATCTCTTGCCATATATTCCTTTTACATTGCTAAAGCTTACTCCAAACACATTTATTCAAAGTAAATTAAAATTAGTCTGAAAGGCTAACAGTGCCCCTTTAAAATACATTTTGCCATTACTGCTAGGAAAAACTAACAATAGTCCCTATTGCTAGGCTAATAATTGTTAGCCTTGTATCTGTTATGTATTCATTTATTGGCAAATGCCCTTTTGATTTCCTGCTGTCGATGTGCTTGTACATTACTTTTGAATGATCCTTTGGGTTGCTGCTATAGGTGGTTACATTAAGTAACACATGAATGCATTTCTGCTGTCCAATGGGACCATCAAGAAAACAAGATGCATGCTGTCGGCCCAGTGGCACTGAGGGCTGAGGCGCTGGATGCCTTACCTCATGCTACACCAGCGACCCATATTCGGGAATGAGCACGGGCCGCTGGGGGTTGTGGCAGGGGAGGAGAAATATCAAGCACCCGAGGGACTGCTCTCCTTCTCCGGGAAGGGGGGATAGTGGTCGGTTCTACACTGGCCCCTAGTGGAGGCTGGGGGGGGGGCAGTGAGCTAACGCTGCAGAAAGAGGGGCGGAGATGGGCAGACGCCTGGAGGGAGGGCTTGAGGATGCGTGCACACTCCCCTGTTGGCATCATTGCATGCCACATCTTCAGGGCAGTCCAAACCTAGTAAAATGGTCCCCAGTCACAGCAGAGTGAACAGCCACCCACCGCAGGCCCCCTGAATGGCGCTTCCCTTGATGCTGGATCCTATTCAAGGTGAGTCGAGTTGGGGGCTCCTTACCGCCATGCCATGAAGGGGAAACCATGGGGGAAGATGAGGATAGCCTGCCTGATGTTGGGGTGCAGGGCAGGGTGGGTGGCTGCAGATGAGTGCTAACTGGCGGACCAAGAAGAAATAAATTAACGAAAGAAAAATGAAACAAAATGCAGCATCTCATTCATCTATTCTAATGAGCAAAACATTTTAAATACATTATATAGGCCATTTCCATGGTGGAGGAACACAATCCTGATGGAAGGGGATTGGGCAGATCATTACCTCCCCAATCAGTGATCTTATTTCCCATTTCCTTACTCCCCTATCCACAGGTACACTGTAAGATAGAATCTAATGATGCAGATTCATTCCCCACCCACACTGTACAGTAAGCACTCGCAAATGTGCCATATATTAAGTCATCCAGGTAGTGGTAATGCAGTGGGAGTCCCGGAGGAGAGTGTAATTTGGGATGCTTAGGCCTCCACCCACCCACCCACCTGTTGTGGCTTTGTAGGGTTGGGGTGCAAATGTAGACTGGCAGCATGACACGTGACGCCAGTCACTTGCTGCACTGTCAGGCTTGCTTAAACTCATAGAGGAAAACAACAGAATGACACACACGCCAGCAACATACAAGGCACTGTCACTTGCTCACAACTGCATGAGAACTCAGTCAAAAGAAAGGAAGACAGCACAGACTGGATTAATGTACAAACATGATTACTTTTATTTATAGTACAGAAGTAGCTGTAGTATGATTTATGCTGTGCCAGAACAATCTGGACAAATTAATTAACTCTGGGTATAACCTATCGTATTATCCTTTGGTCTAGCATAAGAGCATTACGGGCCTCGGCCTACTGGCTCTTTTTCCACACCTTAGTATGAACCTTAGTATAATCTGTGGATGGGTGCCTGGCTTGGCATATTTTTTCGTAATGTGTGTTTTTATCCTAGATGTTTTTTTTTTTTGTTAGTTTTTTCTTTGCTTTTTCTTTTAGCATAAATAAGAATACATTTTCTTATAGGTCCCATGGCCTCCCACTTCCTTGTACAACACACCAAATGTTTTTGTTTTTAAATGTTTTGTTAGCATATGTTTTTGTTTTATATTATCTGTTATATTATTGTATGTTGTGTGTAGTTTTGTATTATTAAGTATGTATGAGATTCAAGGTCACCATTGTAAATGAGCTTTGCTCTATGGCCTTAACCTTACAATAAACAAACACCATCTTGGAGGAAAATGGCCACAGCCATTTTGTACTGCATGCAGCAATAATTGATGTGCATTGCCCAGGAGTCTCACAAAAGCAAAACTTAGGCCTCCACAGGCCCCTTTACCCTGCAATGGGATCCTCCAGGCAGACACAGGTATCTGAAGTACTATTTCAGAGGAACCCATCGTCTGAGAAAGGGAGCCCTCTGGCTTGGTGATAACACCCAGTCCCTGTCTCGTGAACACTCTACTAGTGGGACAAGCCACATGAGGTTAGCCCCTGACCTGCCCAAACTGTGCCCCAGTCATTTGGCCCTCACCTCATGCCGACCTAGGGAGACTTGTCCAGAATGGAAGCAGATCCCCTCTTTACCCCTTGTATGATTCCTTCTTGTGAGATTCCCATGCTACACCCATTTACAATAACTGTCACTACAATAAAACCCATAACCATTTAGAAAAGTTGAGAAATCTGGGAAAACCCCTTGTAAAAATTTGGGAATGTTCCTGTAAGGAGAGTCTCTCTTAATGGGGCATACATATTATGTACACTGTTCTGGGATGCCTATGAAGGCGGGCAGGGGTGAATTTCAGCCACTAGGGAAGGAGAAAGAGGGACAGCAGAGCTGTGCTTGCCCTCTTAAACTCACAGAAACATGAAATATTCTAGCAGAAAAGAACCACTTGGCCCACACAATCTGCTCTGTCTTCACAGACCCTAACTGGTCTCTGGCAACCCTCCCTCCTCCTCCTTGCCTGTTTCCTCATAAACCTCTCTTGTCTATCCCATAAATGCTTAAAACCTTAACTGTTTTTGCCTCAACCATTACTTGTTAACAGTCTGTTCCAGGTATCTACCACCCTTTCAGTGAAGAAATATTTCCTCACATCTCTCTTAAACTCCCTCCCTCCCCACCAGCATCACTGCAAGCCCCCTGGTCCTGATGCTCCTTCTCATTTGAAAAAGACTTTCCTCCTGCACCCTGTTTGCACCGTGAGGTACTTGTAGGACTCTATCATGTCACGTCTTGCTCTCCTCTCTTCCATGGTGTACAGTTGTGATCCCACAGTTTCTTCTCATAGGGATTCCCATGTAACCCCAGCACCATTTTAGTTCCTCTCCTCTTAACCACCTCTGCTCTATCTTTGCCCTGTCAGAAGTGCGGCCTTCACCAACACTGGACACAGTACTCCAGGTGGACTCTCATCAGCTAGTAATACAATGGCAACACCCACTCCCTCTTCCTGCTGGATATATCACACCCTATGCACCCAGCATCCTACTAGCTATACCCACTGCTTTGCCCACTGTGTTGCCCCTTGAGGTCATCAGATATAATAACATGAAAGTCTCTTCCCTGTTTACTGACTGTCGGTATCTCCCCCATCCCTATCTTCAGCTCAGCGCCTGGGTTCCTATACCCCAGGTGCATGACTTTCACTTTCTGGTATTAAACCTCAAATGCTATGCTTTAGACCACTCCTTGAGTTTTCCCAGATCTCTGCTAATTCTCTCCACCCCCTCCTGAGTGTCCGCCCCATTTCAGATTTTGCTATCATCAGAAACATAGACATACCTTTCTTTCTAGTTCCTCAGCAATGTCACTTGTGAAGACACAGATAAGTCCTAGCACTGAGCCCTGTGGCACCCCACTGGTCACTCCTCCATAATTTCAGTGCATGCCATTTACCAACACACACTGCCTCATACCTGTTAACCAGTTTCTATCCTAATTCACCACTTTTGATTCCACCACCAGGCTGCTTAGTTTCTTTTTTAGCCACCTGTGTGGCACAGTGTTGAAGGACTTGCTGAAATCTAGATAGGTCACTTCCACAGCCTTCCCCTGACCTATTTCCCTGGTCATCCGGCCAAAGAAGCCAGCAGATTCATTTTGCATAACCTCCACCCATGAATCCATGATGCCTCTGGTCTTGTAACCAATTTGCTTCAAGATACTCCACCAGTCTTTTTTTAGAAGGGTTTCCATTAACTTTCCTACCATTGAAGTAAGACTGGCAGGCCCTATAGTTGTCAGTGTCCTCCATGCTGCCGCTATTACACAGAGGGACCATATCAACTCTTCTTCCAATGAACTGTTAAACAAGGGTGTCAGCGAAGCAGCTTGCACCTTCCTGTGCTCCTTAGAACCCTTGGATGTATTCTGTCCAGTCCCATAGCTTCGTCCACCTTCAGAGCTGCAAGTCCCTTCCGGACGCTTTCTTCTGAAAATGGACTCGTGTCCACCTCCCATCATCTGTTCCTGCTACTGTATATTTTTGATTAAAAGCCGTGGCTTATATTACCGATAACACTGTTTCAGCTTATGATTGAAGGTGGCTAATGTTTGAGGGTGGCTTGTAATACTGTTTGACAAATACTGGGGTAATGGCTAGTGGGCTGGTCCCAATTTTGACTGCTGCCACAGTACACCCCCTCAGTGAAAAGTCTGTCAAACCCAAAACACCTTTGTGATACCATGTATAATGAAATGCAAGCTGCTCTTGCATTATCTGTGAATGGGTATATTCATATCTAACAAAGACATGTTACGGTGAAACACGGACATGCTTTTGAAAAGTTGATTGCGTGCGCATTTATATCTAGTACTGGCACCAACACTGCTAAAGCCACCAGAGAAGCAGAATGTACACAGCTGCCTACCAGTAAATCTTGTTGTATGGGGTTTCTTGAAGAACTGTTAACATGTGAGGAAAATGTCCTACCTACTGTATTTTCCTCTTTTTATCTTGGACTCTAGCATTTAATAGGGCCATTGTATAAAATTTAAACAACTGAAGTCTGCAAAGGCTTTTCGAGTAGAATCTTTAAACTTTAATGGTTTTCAGGATTTTTGGGATGTTTGCGAAAACCCAGTGGGCTATATTGAAAGCTTTACTGAGGCGATGAATACTATAAATATTTGATTATTAGTATTTTAGTCCTTGAAAGCACTTGCAGAGTCTTAAACTTGTCTTTTGTTAATGCCTGGAGCGTAATGTTGTCCTTATGCTTTGATGAAACTTCACCAATTCAAATTTTTTAGTTTTATAATAAGATATGTATTGAATATGACATATTTTAATGTGATATCCAATTTGGCTCAGAGCTATTGAGCCTAATGAGGTATGCCTTGAATGATTATATGTATTTGGAAAGTTTGTTATATATACTTTTGAGTTTTATTTAAGATTTAAAATGCAGGGATCTTTGGAATGAAAGAAGTTATGCTACCCTATGTGTTTATAGTTATCCGATTTTGTTATTAAAATCATGAGATTGCCTTGAGGCCTCTTGGTATCAGGCAGTAAAAAAATTATTACCATAAGTGGCTCCACCTGGTGTATGGAGCTCCAATATGTACTGCAGGTGTGGTCATTGGGAGTAGCTGGATTAGGGCAATCACTGGGGCACGGAACGGCATGAGTCGCATGGTGCCCCAGTGGACATACTTCCAGACCGGTGTGTCCTGTTGTCCACCAGAGAGGTACAGAGTGATATGGAGTGGAATGATGGGACTGGACTGTAAAATGGAGACCCACTGTATGCTTAATAGTAGCCGACTGGAGTAGCTGGATGGAGGATGATCCATGGGCATGGAGTAGTATGCACTTCATGGTGCCCAAATGGACATATCCTAAATGCCGGCAGGCCCTACTGGCTTCTAGGTACAATCAGACGGGTTATCGTGTGATCAGATGAGACCCATCACGAAACATAATTTCATTTAGAGCCTCAGGTATGGCAAATGGGAGTGACCAGGTAGGAAGTGGTTTGTAGGGTACGGAGCAGTATGCGCTGCATGGTACCTTTAATGGTTGCCCTATATTGCAGCATGTCTGTTTTGGCTACTCGGCAGTCGTTAATGGAGCAAGATGTGAGTGGTGGAGGTAAACTATATTGGTGTGGTTTTGTACTGCTATGGTGTGCCTGTTAGCTTGATGGCTGTTTTCTGATTATTAGGATATCAGTTTTGGGCTTAATACTATCAGTTTGAGTAGAGTGAGGATTCATTCATCTGATTTATTATAGTACCTATTAGTATTATTTAAAATACATCATATGTATCAAGATGTATTGCACATTATAGCATACACCCAAATTGTTATTGTATTTTTAAATATTGTTTTTTGTACGAAATGTTTGAAATTTTTTAGATATTGTAATGGCTTTTTAGCTGAACGATAAACCTTACAACTACTACTACTACCTACTGTACTGTGGAGGATCTAATTTCTATCACTCTTCAAGCAGAGTATTCCAACTGCTGCAGAGGTTTATGCTGCTAAAATAATACTGTATGTTCTCTTCTTATTCCCAGCCTAATAGCATGCCCTACTACATGCACCATCTTTCACGTAATGTAAACCGTGGCTATAGATCGAGGGTGGCTTTTATTTTAAAAACTGAAAAGCGGGAGCGACTTTTGTTCGAGGACAGCTTTTATTAGAGGGCAGCTAACATTCAAAGATTTATGGTACTCCTGGTGGTCCATCCCCACCTCCCTCCTCTGTGAAGACGGAGAAGAAATACCTGCTCAGGATGTCTGCTTTTTCTTGGTCCTCTTCTGTGTAGTCTCCCCCATCTGAACTTCTAATCCTCTTTGTCCCTCCACTTGCTTTTCTCTCCTCACTTTTGCACCTGAAGACGTCCCACTTAGTGACCCTTTCGGTGATTCTTTCCTCTGTCTGTGCCTTTGTTCACCTCACCACATTACCTGCCTCCCTCTGCCTTACTAAGTTTACTTCCCTGTCCTCCTCCCTCTGTGTTTCTTTATCCCTCTGGCATGACATCCTTTTTTCCTTCACCATCTTAGCCACTTCCTTGGAGAACCATAATAATCTCTTTTTCCTTCTGTTTTTACTCACCTCCTTCACACAGAGGTTAGTTGCTTTAGTTATACCCCCTCTTATTTTTTCCCCACTGTGCTTCCACCCCTCGGCCTCCAACCCCCTGTGGCAATCCTCCTTGAGACAGCTTCTGAGGCAATCCCCCACTGCTTTACAATATGCCCTCCTAATGTCCAGGATCCTTGTGGTTAGCCTTTGTTCCTGTCTTTATGTTAAACTACACTGTGCAGTGATCACAGCTACCCAGGGGACTACCCAATGTGACATCTGCAATGCTCTCAGCATTTGTGAACACCAGTCCCATCACTTCCCCCATCCCTAGTTGGTTCTGCGACTATCTGCTTGAAAAGAAGCCCCTTGTAGGGAGCTTGGGATGGTCCTATTCCTTGTGGAACCTGCCGTTGGAAGGTACCTCTCCATGTCTGACAAATGAAAGTCACCAACTAGCAGCACCTCACCCTTATTTGCCATTCTGATGATGGCTTCATCAACTGCCTCACCCAACTCCTCCTCCTGTGTTGGAGGCCTGTACACTACCCTGGTATGGACATCAGCCACAGATTCTGTCTCCAGGGTGACCCAAAGCATCTCCAGCCCTTCCTTTTTCTCCTAGTTCCCCAGCACTTCCATAGCACTGATTCTCTCCATCACACATAAAACAACCCTTTCTCCCTGCCTTGTCTCTCTCTCTCTCCTGAACATAGAGTAGGCCTAATATGGCTATGTACCAGATGTGGTGCTCAGTTCAATACAATTCTAATGGCCACTAAATCCAGGTCAGCCTCTGCCACGATGGCTTAGAAACACAGAAACATAGAATTTGCTAGCAGAAAAAGACCACCTGGCCCACCCAGTCTGCCTAGATTGTCCCTGCTTAGTTTGTCTCTGCAGACCCTAATTGGTCTCTGGTGACTCTCCCTCCTCGCTGTCTGTTTACCAATATTCCCCTATGTATACACCGTGAATGATTGAAGCCCCCTACTGCTTTTTCCTCTACCACTTCTACTGGCAATCTGTTCTAGGCACCAACCACTCTTTCAATGAAATAGTACTCCCTCACATTCCTCTTAAACTTCCACCTTCCAGTTTCATTGCATGCCCTCTGGTCCTGGTGCTCTTTCTGATTTAAAATAGACTCCCCTCCTGCACAATGTTCACTCTGTGAGGTACTTGTAGGTCTCTATCATGTCCCCTCTTGCTCTCCTCTCTTCCAGGGTGTACATGTTGCGATCCCTCAGTCTCGCCTCGGAGGGCTTTTGATGCAACCGCTGCCCAATTTTAGTTGCCCTCCTCTAAACTGACTCCACCCTATGTCCTTTCTGTACTGCAGTCTCTAGAACTGTATACAACACTCCAGGTGGGGTCTCACCAGTGAGTGATATGGTGGCAACACCACCTCCCCCCCCTCATACTGAAGATACCTCTTCCTATGCATCTCACTGGCCCTACTCATTGCTTTGTCACACCACCTTGCCACTCTGATGTCATCAGATATGACATCCTCAAGGTACCTTTCTTACTTAGTAACTGTCAGTAGCTCCCCCTCCATCCTATAATCAGCTCCTGGATTCCTATGCCCTAGGTACAAGAGTTTGCATTTTTTGGCAATGAACTCCAACTGCCATGCTCCTGACCACTAATCAAGTTTCCCATGGTCCCTATGCATTCTGTACACCCCCTCCTGAGTGCCCTCCCTATTACAAATGTTGGTGTCATCTGCAAAGAGTTATACCTTCTTTTCCAGTTCTTCTACAATGATACTTATGAGGACATTGAAGACAATAAGAAATGGTACTGAGCCCTGCAGCACCCTGCTTATCACTCTGCCCTCTTTAGAGTTGGTACCATTAACCACCACCCTCTGTTACCGATCCATTAACCAGTTCCTTATCCAATTTACCACTCTGAATCCCATCCCTAGGCTGCTCAATTTCTTTATCAGTCTCCTGTGTGGCACACTGTTGAAGGCCTTGTGAAAGTCAAGATAGGTCATGTCCACTGCCCTCCCCGATCTATTTCCCTGGTCACCCAGTTGAACAAACCAATCTGATTCATTTGGCATGACCTCCCCCCATGAAGCCATGCTGCCTTTGGCCTTGTAGACCACTGCCTTCAAGATACTCCAACATCCTTTTCTACCAACCTTTCCTTTAACAGGGTTTCCATTATTTCACCATCACTGATCTGATATTGACTGCCTATAGCTGGTAGACTCTCATGGAGAGGGACCATGTCTGCTCTCCTACAGTCCCCTGGAACCATGCTGGTTTCCAGTGAGCTATTGAATAAGGCCATCAGGGGACTGCTAGCAACTCCCTGAGTTCCTTTAGTACCCTTGGGGGTATTCCAATCAGTCCCACAGTCGTGTCCACTTTCAGAGTTACAAGTCCCTTTGGGGCTCTTTCCTCTGAAAATTTACTTGTGTCCACCTCACAGTTTGTTCATACTGCTCCCTGGCAGTCCCCCTCCCATCTCCCACCATTAAGGCTGAGGAGAAGTGCCCATTCAGGATGTCTGCTTTTTCTTGATCCTTTTCTGTACAGTCCTCCCCCCCACCACCCTCTTTATCCTCACTATCCCTCCCCATGCTTTCCTCTTCTCACTGATGTAGCTGAAGAGTCTTATTCCCTTTAGTAACCCCTTTGGCTATCCTTTCCCCTATCCGTGACTTTGCTCCCCCCAATCCCATTCCTGCTTCCATCTGTTTTACTTGGTACACATCCCAGTCTTCCTTCCTCTGCATTTTGTTATACCTCTTGAACACCACCCTTTTTTCACCTCACCACCTTGACTTCCTGGTCTGGAATTTTGTTTCAAAGACTCCTTCCACTGGTGCACATGGCTTTCCCACTCTCCTTTCACCCTGCCCACTGCTCTACTCCCCCAATTCCTGACTGTATTTTTCACTGAAGCTCCCTCTGACTTTCCCGATTACTTTTTAATTCTCACATTACTTGATTCCTTTGATCTTTTACCCTCACTTACCTGGTTTTACCCTCTTTTCTTCTGCCTTGTACCCATCACTGCTTTTCTGCATCCCCACCATAGGGAAGTCCCCCCGCCCGAGTCCTCCCTCCCTGCTGCTCCATCTTCTGGCGGGGAGCAATTTCTGCCTCCCTTTGTCACTTCTTCCTTGCCACCTAGCTAGTTTAAGTGCTCATCCAAGTAGCATTTAAACCTTCCACCAAGGACTGCAGACCCCTTTCCAGAAGGATGCAGGCAGTATCCCTTACAGAGGCTCCTCCTGTGCCTCCCCCACCGGCTGGCCATTCTCCACCCAGTGGATGGCCCTACCTGTCTGCCCCCTTCCTAGAGGTGGACCACTACCTGACCTGAGGTCTAGGTGGTTGGAAACATGGCCAGTGACAAAATCCCATCTGTTACATGTCTTTGCAGACTGTCCAATATGCACATTTGCTCATGATGAGTCCAGTGTGTGTGCCATCGTTCTTCATTTTAAATGGCTAAAAATCTTGTAACTTTATGGAGACTTTATGAAAAAAATTAAGCAAAAAATATTTTAAGGCACTTGAGTTGTTCTAAGCAAAAGAAAATCCTTAGTTTTGTAGTTCAGTACATCAGAACAGCTAAAAACCTCTCTAAGTCAGATTCGTGGATATGGCACAGTACTCGCTGGATTCATGTCATGAGCAGAAAGAACAATCACAGCTCCACTAACATGTTTGGAAAGGCATTTAAGTTAGACGAATTTTTTGCAAATTGTAAAACATAGTTTTTGCTCTTTAAAAATGACTTGGATAAATCTCTCTTAATGGGTAACTTGGTAAGATTGAAAACTCACCAAGTGAAAAAGCACAGGGCTTGTCCTTACCTCTTTTGTCCGTGGTACACTTAAAACTGTTATGCATGAGGAATATTAGATCCAATATAGCAAAAGTTAGAATGTGATGAGATAATTACACATGTAAAATGCATCTACTGCTCTTTAATCATGCTTGACAAAACTCATTCAGAAGTAATGTTAGGAATGCCATGTAATCATTAGATTATCAAGTGCATCTATTAATTGCCCTGAAAAATGCAGTTCCCTGTTAGCTGTCTTTATGTGTATTGATTGCCAGGAAGTACAATACTTCACAAAGGATGTATTGATTCCAACATAATAACAGGTAGCAGCCCTGTGATCTTGGCAGTTTCCTTGCAGAAGAGAGGGATTCAAGTGCTAAAACAATAGTCTGGATCCAGTAGGCCACAGTCCTAGTGCTCAAATCAATCTACACCGCGTCTGGTTTAGCTGTAACCTTGGGATGCCACAAAAACATTTCTATTGTTCCTGAGGGGATGCTTTCTTGAAGCGCTTTATTCCATCAGCCTCATATGATGCCCAAACAGAATCAATACAGAAGCCTAAACTACAGTTTTCAAAAGTAATCACAGCAGGAACAAATACAAGTATATCATGGAGAATAAGTGAAGAAAATAAACAGGACTTTGGCTTAATATGTGTAGGCACATGCATGTGTGCATATAACCTTATTAGTACACAGTAAAGTTCTCAAAATGTCACTTTAACAGGAAAACGCGGGTCTACAAAGTGAGAGGGGGGTCTTTGTTTCAATTGCTGTACAATTTGAAGTTGAAACCTTACATTTCTTTCTGCGTACCATATTAAACACCTGGAGATGGCAACTAAAATGTTGTGTTCTAGTTTACTGCTCCATATGAAAATAGGGGTATTTCACTGACAGAAAGAAAAACCTGAAAAATATATACAGGGTCTTCCTTTGACAGATACATTACTAAACGTGTGTGCATATGTGCATGCAGGTATGTATGTGTATATTTCACAGTGTATCCATAGTCATAAATGTTGTGGGGGGTGGCAACAATGGAAGGTAACAGCACATGGGGCAAATTGCAGTCACATAAGCAGTATCAATAAGAGTAAGTTGCATTATGTAATAGAAACATTCTAGCACCTTTTGTTAAAGCAAGATCTTTCTGATGCCAGTGTCTGGCCTTAAAGATGACACCAGCATCCTCTAAGCTACAAGATGGAAGAATATACTAGACATAACTAACAGGTTTAAATGGGCAAAGAAGCTTAATACTCCCAAGGATGGGGCTGGCAGACCTTCTATCAAGTTATGGACATACTGAGTAGGGGTGACTTGGATGGTAAGGGCAGGGAGGGATTTGAGGGCAGTTTGATAAGATGAAGTGAGGATAGAGGAAAGGAGGGAGTCTAGTGGAAGGCAAGTGAGTGATGAGATAGGGGAATGGGCAAAGGGAAGTGCAACGTGTCAGCAGAGGAGGCAGGGAAATAATGGGAAGGGGAGGGTGAGGAAACACAGGCATGATGGAGCATAGTGTGTACCAGCTCCCAGAACCTGGCAAAGATGATGGATGATTTCCAGTCCATGGTGGTGAAGGACCAGGTGGATCTGATGGCAGTCAGTGAGACCTAGGCACCCTGGAACCATGACAGGTATCTCTCTGTCCTGGGATTCATCCTCTATAAAAAGGATGTGGTGTGGTAGGGGATGGGATGGGTGGCACGTTACATCAAGGAAGGGATCACGGCCAAGATACAGGGGTGGACAGGAACAAAGTCAATCTGGGTACAGATTCAAATATTGGCAGGGAGAAGGCTAAGGGTGGTGGTAAGCTACAGGCCATGAAACCAGAGTGAAGCCATAGAGCAGTAGTTGGGTGGCAAGATTAGAAAGGATTCAGTGCAGGAACAGTGGTAATAGTGACTGACTTCAACCTACTGAACATAGATTGGTGCATCCCTCAAGCCAACAGCAGCAGAACCCAAACACTACTGGATGCAGTCCAAGATTGCTTTTTTTATTTATAATTTTTACCGGGAGGCCTCCATCCTGTCTCTGCCCTGGTCACGGCCCCTGAGACTTCCACCAACCGTCAAGTGCCACAACTCCCAGTTACCCCTGGCTTGCCCCCCGGAGGGAGGGGCCATGGTGCCGGTTTTCCTAATTCTGGCGCCGTGGAACTGGTATCTGGTTGGGAGTGCGGCAGCGGTGGCTAATTGAAGCCCCGGGGAGGGCTTCATGTAGATGGAGGCTCTCCTCTCCATTTTCCTTTTAGTTTTCCTCCGAGGCAGGGATGTGCAATGATGTCCAGCATCCACCCCTCCTCCATTGAGTGCGAGCACCAGTGTTGTGGGACCCCTGGCCTCCGCTAGGGGTCTGTCACGTGCCAGACACTTCCCCACCCTCCTCCCAGAGAAGGAGAACTGTACGTAGGACACTCAATCCTTCTCCCCCCAGCCGACCCTCCAGCATCCTGGGTCCATTCCCGAACCCAGGTCACCGGTGTCGCAAGCGGAAATCCAACCGCTGTGCCGGTGGGCCAGCTCCAAGATTGCTTTTTAACCCAGGTGGTGACAGACATGACTAGGGATCAGACAATCTTGGACTTAGTACTAACAAGCAGCGACTAAGTCAGAGACAGCATGACAAACAGTCATGAGTAAGTAAGTATGCTTTCAGCTCAATATAGGGAAGGAAGTCCTGTATACAAAAACAAATGTACTGGACTTCAAAAGAGCCACTTTCTTCAAAATGGGAGAGAATCTGGCAGTGTGTCTGACCAACCTCAGGAGGGACATGGGTGCGGAGGAAAAATGGTCTGTACTTAGAGAAGGGATTCAGAGAGTTACAAAACAACTGTCTGAAGAAGATGTGCAAAAAGAATAAGCAAAAGAAACCACTGTGCTTCATGGAAGAGGCTTTACACAGGTACACAAGATGGCACTGGGTGATTCTGGAGATATTATGGACAGTGTGGTTCTTTCAATGTAAAATCCCAACTCAGCAGGTAAGTAAAAACACCGGTTTAATGCTAAAAGTCTTAATCTGCCATTTCTGCAGAAACAGCTGCACTGTGTAGGCATGCAGGAGTTTCCTTTTAACCCGGTCCCCCATAGGAGACTGACCAAGAAGTTGGGTGGCCTGGGGGTGGGACAAAATGAATAGATGGGTGGCAAACTGGTTGGGGAAGAACCCAGAGGGTAGTAGCTGTGGGACGGTTTCAGAGATGAGGGAGGTTACAAGCGGGCTTCCACATGGCTCAGGTCAGTGCTTAGTCTGGTGCTGTTCAGTGTGTTCATAAATGACACTGGGGACAGCACAAAAAACAGAATTTGCCTTTTTGCAGATGCCACCTAGCTCTGTTGTAGGGTGGAAAAAAGGGAGGAGGTCGAGGAGCTGCGGGAGGACCTCGCAAAGCTGAAAAGATGGTCCAGAATCTGGCCACTGGGGTTCAATGCAAATAAGTGCAAGGTTTTGCACATAGGGAGCAAGAATCCTAGTGCTGAGTGCAGTCTTGGGGGAGGGACCATCATGGTATCTGTGTAGGAGAAAAGACCTGGGGACTGCAATCCTGAGCAATCTGAAACCCTCCATACAATGCATCAAGGCAGCAGTGAGAACAAATAGGATGCTTGGTTACATAAGCAGGGGGTTCACCATTAGAAGGAAAGGGGTTATACTGCTGCTGTGCATAACTGTGAGGCTGCACCTGAGGTACTGTGTGGAGCCCCTACCACAAAAAGGACATCAACCTGCTAGAGGTAGTACAAAGAAGGGCCACAATGATGATACAGGGTCAGAGGGGGCTCTCCTATGAGCAGAAGCTGAAGAATCTTCATATATACTTGCTCAAGGACAGAAAGGAACATGGGGACATGATAGAGATATTTAAGTGCCTCAAAGGTATCATGAAGGCTGACCTCACTGAACTCTTCAGGATCAGTAAAAACAAGGAACATGATGGGACACAGTTACAAACTGGCAGAAGGTAGGTTCCAAAAAGGAAGCCAGGATTCACAGAATGGGTGATGACAGTGTGGAACTAGCTACCAGAGCAGGTAGTAAACCGCAAAAATGCTGGGGGCTTCAAGAGGGGATGGAACAAAGTCAAGGGTTAGGACAAAGTCAAGGAGTGGGTAAGAGTGTCTGGAGAGGGGGTTGTGTGACATGTAAAAGGAGATGCATGGGCTCTGCATCAAGCAGACTTCATAGACCATGAGGCTTTCTGATGGCATATTCGTATGTTCATAAACCCCACCTGAGCAGTATCATCTCTTATTCCCTCATGGCTAGCCAGCCAAGATGGAGTCTTTGTAATGGGGGTGTTGTGCCACCTGTCTCAGCCTGAACTGATCTGGTGTAGAGGTGGATCATTTTGTAGGGCTTGAGAGTGCTAGTGCCAGTCCATCACTCATCAGTGGGGATAGTTCATGGCCATTCCTCAGCAAGCTGAAGGATCAGTTACTTGGCTAGGTTTCCTGCCTCCCCCCCCCCCACATAGTGCTGGGTGTACATTTGCTTATTTGCAGTGACCCTTCGGAGGGACAACCTGACCCACATATCAAGGACATCCTGTTTGGTCTACCCCAAGGGGTCACTGTGAAGAGGCCAAAGTAGTGCTCAGTCCCCAGAACAGAAAGCCCTGCTACCAGCAGCACTCCCAGATGCAGACAGCCTATTTGCAGGGACCAAAGTTTGCTCCTAACATGGGCTGCCTGAATGGAAACAGGGTTTCTTCTGGGCCATCAGACATCATTCAGAGACCTCAAACAATACCTATAGTCATAATGTTCTTTCATTGCTATAAACTAAGGCTAAAGTGTTGCATTCCACTCAAAGAAGGATGACAATCCCAAAAAGTATGCCCACACAGTAAGTTAGAAGGTAAAGTGCCTGCAACTACTGTTCTTCTCACGATGTAGGGTGACTCAGTTTGCCATTAGCCTCTGACTTCCACACCCTCGAGGACTGGTTCAATCAGAAACAGCTCATCCTCAACACTGAAAAAAGAACAAAGTGTATGCTGTTCTCCAGCTCATCCTCATCAATCCTCCCTCCCTGGTTGTACCTTCTAGTACTGGGGTTGTCCTCGAATTGGTCAAGTCATTTCAATACCTTGGATTCACCTTGGATCCTTCAGTTACCCTGGATGCTCATGTAACAGCCCTCACCAAAACTTTAAACCAAAACATCTGTGCCCTTTACCGCTTCTGTCCCTTCCTTACTTCATCCTCCTGCTGCAGGATGGTGGACGCCACCCTCCTGCCTCTCCTCATGTACAGAGCTCTGCTTCTACTCTCTACCACCTCATCAGTTCAGTCTCATCTAACTCAGGCCTACCACAGAGTTGGAAGGCTTGCATTAGGGGCTGATGCACGGCATCACCACTGCAATGTCCTGGGTTGGATGCCTTATGAATCAAAACTGTGCTATGCCACACTATGCTTTATACATAAGCGTATCCATCACTTCGCCCCTCCATGCCTAGCTAATATTGTTCAGTGACGACTCCCCAGCGTGCCCTCAGATCTGCCAGACCTGTGACTCTCAGCAGCTTGGAGATCGTTCTCATTCTCTGCTGTGTTCTGCTGGAACTCCCTACCTCCTATCCTGGCCTGCTCCTCCCTCTGTCAGTTTCAAAACTTGCTGTTATCGCACCTAACTTGCCCACCTTGCTCCTGCTTCCATTGACTCCTGATCTCAGTTTACTCCTAAGACAATTCCCAAAATCAAATTTTAAATGTAAATTGCTTATCGTACATACATTTGTGTTTGTTGTATATTACACTGTTTACCTTGTATTGTTACATCTATATTTTTTCTACTCTGTTGCTGTGTTACCATTGCTTGTATATTTCTCCTTTATCAA
Organism: Neoceratodus forsteri; assembly: GCA_016271365.2. Taxonomy (NCBI): domain Eukaryota; kingdom Metazoa; phylum Chordata; order Ceratodontiformes; family Ceratodontidae; genus Neoceratodus; species Neoceratodus forsteri. Next base: position 24,302,372 of record CM057453.1, on the reverse strand, counting down.
CGTATGCACTATCAATGTACTGCACTTCCATGGTCACCACTGAAAAAGAGACTGTCATGTCTCAGTGGGCCTAACCGATTATCAAAATTCAATAAATAAACAAAAACGAAATTAATAAATCAAAATATTAACCCTCAACTTGATCAAGACCCATACCCAAAAATCAATGATAATTTAATGTTTTATATGTGTATTTTTAACAAATCTAAACAAAGAAGGGTTAAAAACAGAAGTCACAGCCTCACACCTGAAGCTCATCTCCATTTTCTTTATATTAACTATTTTTCTTTTATCCATTATGTTTTGTGCCATATGTTAGGGGCACTGGTGTTTCTTGTGGGTCAGAAACATATACTAGCATCAATGATGTGAAATAGATCTCACATCATTGATGTTACAACTTGGGTTTAAATGACTAGCACTACTGGTCAGTCACCAATGCCATGGATAGCATCATCCCCGGCTAATTGTCATTAAAATACAAAATCACACGTGCCCAAAACAACACAAAGCATCATGGGCTGCATATGCAAATCACCACAGAATGTTATGCTGGTCCAACTTTAAGCAGAATTGCAAGGTGCCGAAAGGCCTCTCACACAGTTTGCAAAGGGTGCTAACAGAAGACATAGACACGTGTTTCGTCCTACCAGGACTCATCAGTATGCCTCGTCTGTTTGACACCCCAGTGGAATGGACCAGCTACCCTAAGACAGTGTGTCTTGGATATGTTGTGGTGAACCCATTAAAATAAAAACTATTTAAAGACAAAGAACCTCTGCACAAACACTGAGGCAAGGGTTACCCCAAAAGGGCATTTGGTTAGGGTAGCTGGTCCATTCCACTGGGGTGTCAAACAGACGAGGCATACTGATGAGTCCTGGTAGGACGAACACATGTCTATGTCTTCTGTTAGCACCCTTGCAAACTGTGTGAGAGGCCTTTCGGCACCATGCAATTCTGCTTAAAGTTGGACCAGCATAACATTCTGTGGTGATTTGCATATGCAGCCCATGATGCTTTGCATTGTGTGGGCATGTGTGATTTTGTATTTTCTTGAAACTTGGCTTCCCAGCCAAATGCCCTTTGGGGTAACCCTTGCCTCAGTGTTTGTGCACAGAGGTTCTTTGTCTTTTAATTGTCATTAACCTTCAGAAGCCTTTAAAGGTTCTACGTACCTATCCACTGGGTCTCTGACACATTTTAATCAGCTTCTTAGATCTAATTTTGCCTCCTTTTGCCACTGTCCTTGGCCTTTGTAGGCTTTCAACTTCTACTTAATAGTGGACCTTTTATATTACAGTATTTATATTTTTACATATTAAATGCATGTCTTTCTTATATGGAACCTTTTAAACTGTTCACACATCATATTCTGTATTTATCTTATCACTGCCAATCACTTGTATTTATATTTTTTGTCACTGTTGCCAGCACTTGTATAGTATTGCTACTTGTTTGCATTTGTAATCTACTGTAGAACTGTTTATCATGTTTGTTATATTTTGTTGAATTGCATCTGGCAGCATGTTAGCGCAATTAAATTGTTCCACTGTGAGACAACAGCAGCCAACAAACTATGGACGGCCAGGAAGAAGCATAAGGAAAGAACAAGCTGAGTTATATTTTTGAGTCTACTACCTCTTGCAGTAGGCTATTCCAAGGGTTGACCACCCTCTCAGAAAAAAGTACTTCCTGATGTTTCCCCTAAATTTACCTCCTGCCAGTCATAGATTGTGGCCTCTTGTATGACTCCCTGATTTGATCTGAAACAGGTTTTCCTTCCACACCATGTTAATTCCATTCATATACATAAATGTTTCTATCATGTCCCCCCGTCTCTTCTCTGTTCAAGAGAGTACAGCTGTAAGTCAGCCAGTCTGGTTTCATATGGCTCCTGGTGCAAAGCCTGCACCATCTGTGTAGCCCTTCTCTGCACCGCCTCCAGTCTGTTGGTATCCTTCTTCAGGTGCAGCATCTGTAACTGAACTCAATGTTCCCTGTGCAGCCTGACCAGTGATCTGTAGTGTGGCCTTATCACCTCTCTTTTTCTGCTAGTTATACCCCTTACAATACATCCGAGGATGCCATTCACTTTCTGTGCTGCCCTTTCACATTGCGTGCTTATCCTAAGGTCATCTGTAATGATTACACTAAGATCCCTCTCCACCTGTGTTACTTCAAGCTGGGGTCCTGGCAGCATGTATTCCTTTCTGGGGTTTCTTTTACCCAGATGCATGACCATGCATTTTTTTGGCACTGAACTTCCATTTTCAAGACTCCCTCTTGGGTGTCCACCTTGTTACAGAGTTTTGTATCATCCACAAAGAAGCATACTATCCTCTCTAGCTCATCACCGATGTCGCTGATGAAAATGTTAGAGGATGGGGCCTAATACTGTCCCCTGTGGCACTCCACTGGTCACCTCGCCCTACCCAGACTAAGCTCCATTAACTAAGACCCTCTGCGTCCTATCCTTGAGCCAGTTTGCAATCCAGTTGACTGTCTTCTGACTAAGTCCTGTATTCTCTAGCTTATTCATAAGCCTTCTATGGGGTATGGTGTCGAAGGCCTTGCTGAAGTCTAGGTAACCATGTCCACCGCCCCTCCCTGATCCACTGCTCTGGTCACCCAGTCAAAGAATTCTATCATATTTGTTAGGCATGATTTTCCTACCATAAATCCATGTTGCCTGGGGGCAAGCTTTCTGGATTCTTTTAGATGATCCACTATTCTGTCTTTCAGCAGGGTTTCCATAAGTTTGCCTACCACTGAGGTCAGACTGACTGGGTGGTAGTTCCCAGGCTCTTCCCTGCTTCCACTTTTATGTAAGGGTACCACCACAACATTTCTCCAGTCTAGTGGTATTGTGTCACTTTCCAGTGAAAGGTCAGTGAGCAATGTTGCAGTTTCTTCTCGTAACTCCTTTAGAATCCTGGGGTGGATTTCATCAGGTCCCATTACTTTGTCTACTTTTAATTTGCTAAACTCTTTTAGGACTCTCTCTTGAGAAGTGGAAGTCATCTGCTGTTCTACTGTTGCACACTGCCTTTCCCATAGTAGGGCCGCTCCTTTGGTCTTCAGTGCTGAAGACTGAGCAGAAGAATTTGTTTCGCACTTCTGCCTTGTCTTCATCCTTTTCAACTATCTGTCCTTCAGTTGATTTTAGCCTGACTATCCAACCCTTACTGTTTTTTCTTTGGCTTATGTACCCAAAAAATGTTTTGTCCCTCTTTGTTATTTCTTGTGCTAATTTCTCCTCTGTCTGGGCTTTGGCTGTCCTAGTAGTCTTTCCCATTTCTCTCAGCTTTGATATGTAATGCTGCCGGTCTGCATCTTTCTTTGTCTGCTTATACTGCTTGAAGGTTCTTTTTTTTGTGTTTTACTACTGTTGCTATTTCTTTGGAGAACCACAATTTATTTTTCTTTGTTTTGACTTGCTGATGTGCTTTGTGCACTGTTCAGTAACTTGAAGTAAAGCTGTCTTCAAGGCTCCCCAGCATCTCTCTGCGCCCCATGAATTGTTGATTTCCAGCAAATTTCTTAATTGGGTTTTCATAGTGTTGAAGCCTGCCTTGCAGAAATCAAGTATTTTGAGCTTTGTGTGACTTGATTCCACAACCCTTTCCACTGTTAACCAGATTGACCTGTGGTCGCTGGTTCCCAGATTTACCCCTATGGTTATGTCTGAGATTCTGGTGCTGTTTGTTAGCACCAGGTCCAGGATAATCTGTTCTCTGGTGGGGGACTGCACCAGCTGATGTAGTTCTGCCCCCTTCAGGGCAAGTAGGAATTATTTGCTGTGTTCAGACGATGCTGTGAATGAGGACCAATCTGCATCAGGTAGATTGAAATCCCTCACTAATAACACGTCTCCCTTGTCGGCCATTTTCCAGGAGCTCCTTGTCTATGTCAGAGTCTTGGGAGGGAGGTCTATATATGACTCTCACTCAGATGGGGGCTTTCTCCCCTGCTCCTAGGGTGACCCATAGAGCTTCTGGTCTTCCCTGTTTTGCTTGGACTTCTACTGCTGAGATTCCTTCTCTTACATATAATGCCACCCCTTTTTTCCAATGCGGGCCTTCCTAAAAAGTGTGTAACCTGGTATAGCAACATCCCAGGTATGGTTCTCCATAAACCAGGTTTCTGTGACTGCTACACAGTCTAATTTAGCTTCTGTCATTAAAGCGGAGAGGGCAGAGCTTTAATTTGACAGACTACGTGCACTGACGTACATAGCCCTCTATCCCTGTTTTGTGTGGTGTGGTGAAGTAGCAGAATCGTTATGTTGTATATCAATGTTGCTTCTTGCAGCGAAATTTGATTGCCCCAATGAAAGTGAATTCCTGCAGTCCCCCATAGAATTGGCCAAGTTGCCCCACTCAGTGTCCAAGCTATATGTCCTCCTATATATTAAAGCTTTCTCACAGGTGAATGGGGTACCCGAGTACTGGAACTCGCTATTCCAAAGTCCCCTCTTGAGTGGCAGTGACTTTGGAAAGATACTTATAGATATGCTGTACAATACCAGTTACAACTTATGCAATTCCAGATATTGAGTAACTCATATTACACCCCGTTTAAGCTATTCAAAATGGGCAGAGCTTCATCTTTTGCCTGTGTGAGATGCGGGCAGGGAGAAGGCAACCCTTTGCATATTTTCTGGGAATGTCCTAAGGTGGTTTCTCTGTGGGTTACTATTAGTCAGAGAGCAGGTCCCTTACTTGGAATGTGAACTTTTTTCCTCGGAAGTATGTGTAATGGGGGACTACTCCACGGTGTCAGTGTGGGAGCAAAGGTACTTCCTAGCCCTTATCTCCTTATCAGTTAAAAAACTGGTTTTCTGCCATTGGCATGACTCAGTGAGTCTATCTTATCATGAGTGGTTACAGGAACTCCTAGCCAATCTTAGAACTGAGAGGTTGATTGCAAATCTGCATAACAGATAGCCATTGTTTGACAAAATCTGGGGTAAACTGCATACTCTTTATCTCACATGCTAGTCCCAATCTCCCCTGAAGTTGTAGATCCTGGTTCTAAGCACTAATTAATGTCTGGCCCTTGGTTTTACAGTAGTGTCACTCTGCTGTCAGGGGGGGGGGAGGGGAGTGGGTTGGGTGTGTGGTTGTATTATTGTAGTGTTATTGTCTGTATGTTTATTGTTGTTTGTATGGTTGTTATGTTGTTTTTTAAATGAAAAGTCAATAAAGTATCTTAAATTTAAAAAAAAATATCGATGTTGTTTCTCTTGTGCCTATTATGCTTATCCCTTTGCCTGTTATGGGAAGCGTCTTTATAACTCCCGGTTCCAAGATCACTAAAAGAGACCTGTGTTGAACTAGCAGTTGGTGGGAGAGGGGCTCCTCACACCCTTTTTGCCACGAGGTGACCTTGCTGCTCCTCCCCACTTACTAGTTTAAATGGTCTATGTGTATGTCGAGTTTTTGTCTAAGCACCCAAGTTCCTTGTTTGTTTAGGTGCAGACCATCAAATTTGTAGAAGTCCCGCTCCCAGAAGCTGTGCCAATTGCCAATAAAGCTGTGTCCATTTTCCTGTCACCATTGTTTAAGCCAGGCATTGGGCTTGGAGATGTGTTTCTCTCTCTGATCCTGTGCCTAATTCTGCTCTTTTCCCATACAGGCAGGATCTCTGAGAAAGAGAGACTGGACGAAAGGGAATTAATTTTGCTGGCCAGATTTGTTATGTTTTGTTTTATTTCTTCTACCATGTGAGAGGCTATGTCATTTGTGCTGGTTCTACAATTGCGCAGCGACATCTGCTGTGCCGACATACCCAATGCCGAGTGCCCTTCACACCCCTCATCTCTATATATACACAACTCTGAGTCGGAATTGGGAGGGGACGAAACACTGGGAGATGCACCGCTCATCTCAGCGGGGACCATCACAGTGACCTGATGCTTTCAGGCGTATTCTGTCACTGTGATGGTCTTCGCTGTGGCAGCGTTGCTCTATGGTTGGTACACTATTTCTGCCTATGTGGCGGATGACATGCGGTTTATGGTCCACGTTGTGTACGATATTCAGAATGCAGTTAGTGTCCCTCCACACAGATGTGCCTGGGAGACACCTAACAGCAACTTTTGTACGGCCAGACTGCTAAAGGTGAGATTCCTCATCTCAAATAATGGAGTGTCCAACTATTAGTACTTGTTTTTTGGTGGTTGGTTGGTTTGCTCTTTTGGGGGACTTTTCAATGTCTTGTTGCATTGGATCCACCTGTTCCTTACTCTCCAACGTCTCTGTGCTAGCTGACATCAGTGGAGAGTATTGATTTGTTGTATACACAGGTGTGACTGTTCCACTAGCTGTAGGCTTTGGAGCATTGTGGTTTTTGACCAGTTTCCACCCTCCTGGTCTGTTTGTCCTTTGGGGCAATGGGACCTGTTTGGTAAAGGACTGCTTTTTGGTGCTGTTTTGCTGTGTATAATGAAGAATTGTTCTTAGATAGTGTATCTTGGTCCTTGCTGCATGGAACTGAGTTCTTAAGTCCCTTAGGGCAGAACATACTGGACAGTATCTCACTCTCAGGATGCATGCTCTCATTAAGAGTGAGCCACAGGTGTTGCAGTTTATGAGCTAGATGTGAGTACGGATGAAAGTAGTATGAGGATGGAAGAAGTGTAGATGTAGAAGTGGACAAGTGAAAATTATAATTTTTTTTTGTCCTGGGGAGAAAGTGTGGACGAAAGAAAAAGGTTGTCTAAGGTAGGTGCCTACAGTACCTGCCTGTACTCTGGCTGAAAGTAAGGAGGAAGCAAATAGAAGTTTAGAGTGACAAGACAAAAATTAAAACAAATGTGTGTTCTTTTTTTGGGGGGGGGTTACCCCGACTCTTCCCATTTCACAACAGAAGTACAAACTCTCTAAGAAACACTTGAATCATACTGTGACCTACCATCATCACAGTCAGTCCTTTATTTCATTCAGTGTTGTCTTCTTTTTGAAGTGCAACAGGTACATCCACAGGAGATGCTAAATGTGGAGGTAAAGATCGTGCAAACAAAGATTCAAAACATCACTGGCACTCATCAGTGCATTTTCTCTGCAAACAACTGCATGCAGCCTGATATCAGCCTGTGTTCTAGGTGTGGCACACATATCACAGCTTCTTTTGCTAATTTTGCCTGTATCTGTACCTATTATGTTACCCCTTCTACCAGGTAGCACCTAGAAGCAAGCCTTGATCCCATTTCCAGTTCTGTTTTTTTTTATTCTGGATACCTTCCCTATAGGTAGCACTGAGTGGATGAGGTAAAGGAAGCCAAACAGTCCCTCAACAGCACACTGATGCAGTGACCAGACTCAAACAGTGTAGGAGACAGATTAGATAGAGTAGTCTGTAACCCAAAGTGTGTAGAATGACCCCCCGGCCTCTCACTGGGGAGGGGGGTCCTTCACACACAGCCCACTTTGGGAAGGGGCTGGACTACCAAGGCCACCTCAAGTGACCAGTAGCCCAGCACTGCATCGGGTCTATCGGGGCGAGGCCCCTGTAGGAAAGGCAGGCCCTGGACTCTCGGGGAGGGGCCTCGGCCATGTATTTAGGGGCAGGTCAGAGGAGAGTGCTCCCTCTTTGGAACCTGCCCTGACCTGATGGAACTTCACTTCTTGTATCCAGCTGCAAGCTTACCTTTCACCGCCACCCAGATTCGGCAGCCCCGCAGTCCGCTTCTCTGGTTGCCTCACCTTCCCAGCCTGTGCTCCAACCGCTGATTCTGTTTCCTGTTCACCCTCCTGTGCTGCCACTGCTGGATAAGCCAAATTTGTTTTTGTTGGCTGCATGGCCCGGCCTTTTCAGTTTCCAGTTTTGATGACACCCCCTCCTCTTTGCTTTCACTGTTTCTGGCCCCTGCCTTTTCTGTTGACTTCCCCCTCTGCTAGGCCTTTCCAGCCTCAGCTCCCAGCTCCCCACCAGTTTCTGTTCCTCACTCCTGCCCGCATTTTTAGACCTCCCACCCCCAAGCTGATGACTTTTGCTGAGCTACTGTGTGGCCTCCCACCACCCCGTCTCCATCGTCACGTGCTGGGCCGCCAACTTCCCGTCATCCGCCTTTCAATTTTCTGCTTGGCCTCCTTCTGCCAATCCCGACCTTCTGCTCCCCCGCTCCTCACTTAAAAAACCAAAAACAAAAACAAAATAGGTTTTTATTTTTCGTGGCCTCCCTGTTTGCCCCCTCCTGCTCTGCTCTGTGGTGTTCCCCCTGCCCACCAGATCCTTTCCGTTAGGCAGCTCCTCTTCTCCCCATTTCCCCTGCAGTCCCCTTCCTTTCTTCAGGTCCCCCACGCCCTCCTGGCATGGTGCTCAATTTTTCCCCCACCTGGCCACTGTACCCTGCAGCTTATACTTTGCTGGCACCTCTCTCTCTCTCTCTCTCCTTTTCCCCCCTTCACTTTTGTTTTTGGCCCTTTCCTTTGCTGGTGCCCCTGCCAGACCTTCCCTGCCTCAGCTCTCAGCCCTCTCTCCAGTTTCTGTTCCCCGCTCTGGCCCACATACTAGTCCTTTCTTCCACCCCCTGCTGTTGATTCTTTGTGTATGCTGCCGCGCAGTCTACCAGCACCCCACCTTCATCGCCTGTGCTGGGCCTCTGATCCCCCCCCAATTCTCCACCCGCTCTATTTTTCCACATTACCCCCATGCTATTCAATCCAGGTCCTCCTCTCTTTCCTCTTTAAGGAAAAAAAAAATAAAAATAAAAAGATAAAGAGATAAGTTTTATTTTCATGGTGTCCTGTTCACACACCCACTCACTCAGTCCTGTGGCATTTTCCCAGACCACTGGTTCTTCTCCTCCCGGGCAGCTGCCTATTCCCTCCAGCCACCTGGTGGTTGGATTTAAAAATAAATAAATAAATAAATGGGGATTATAATTCTTAGTTTCTAGGGATATGACATTGGACCAGTGTATATTTCACATCGAATAATCCATTTCTCAAATGGTTTGCAATTATATTGATTTTTTTTTTAATGTTGTATATATTTTCATTTCTCCATAACATTTTAGTGTAGGTTAGCCCCTCATGGGTAACTTTTTAGGGGAGGTCTTTTTGTAGCTCAGTTAAGTGGAGATGCAGTTTTGTATTCCAGGGGTTGGGTCATGTGGATTTTATAGGGATGCTAAGGGGGGGTGCGCAAGGAAAGGGGAGGAATTTAAATCCCCCCCAAAAAAGACTTGTTTTAATAGCTTGGGGGGATTTAAATCCCCCCAAAAAGATTTGTTTTAATAGCTTTGGGCCACCAGTGGTGCCCCCTCAGCCCCCAGGGTGGCCCGGTTGGGGGAGGCAGGGTTGTTTTTTTTTTTTTGGCTTTGTCATACAGGCAGATGGGTGGGTTCTGCCAGTCAGGGGTGGCAGGTGGGGGTCTTTAGACTGAAGAGTCAGACTCCATAGGTGGAGGATACAGAACAGGGAAGTGGAGTTAGTTGTTATATAGGTGGGGATGGTTTATCATCAGCAGGTTAGGTGTCAGGAATGCAACTATTGTCTCATTGGTCTCATACAATTTATCTCTTCTTTAGCTTAGGTGCGGATCATCATTTGGAATTACCTTGTCTCCTAACTAAGCCCTAATGGCAACCAAGAGAAGGTGCCAGGAGCGGGGGTCCCAGGTGACATTTGGAACGAGCTCCCAGCTATCCGAGGGTCCAAACCATGCTTTCATTTACGCCTTTTGGTGCATGAAAGAACTTGGGGGTCCCAACTGGCTTGCAACTGTGGCTAAGCTGGATCCAGTTTTGCAGTCTGGCAACCATGCAGGGCAGACAGAGGTCAGGCCTGGGACTATCGGAGGGGTCTCAGCTGGCTGATCAGAGGTGGCATCAGGAGGGTGTCCCACTAGGCAGTGGCAGCCTTCCATCCACCTATAGGAGTCTGTGGCTCAGGCGCCCACAGGGAGGAACAAGGGACAAGGTAAGGGGAAGAGCCCAGCAAAACGTCAGCCAAGAACCCCAGAGGACAGGGAACAATGGAGGCCTGACGAGGAAACAGAAGGACCCATGACAGCAACAATTGACTTACCACAGATGTCTGATGGACAGCGGAATACCAAGCAGGACGTAGAAAGTGGAAAAGAGCCCTCTGGTGAGTATGGGGGCTTCCAGTCAAGTGACTCACTCAGAGGTGGAGGAGCTCTCGGACGAGGAGGATGAGATAGAAACACAGAATACTTTGTCTTAGAGGTTGAATCTTGAAGGAGGCAGACATGGAGGTCCACCTGGGAAAGGGAAGGGCTGAGCTCAGAACCTGAACAGGAAGAGGGTGCAATAGCTCCAACCCGGCCCTCAAACCGGGGCTTAATGGGGGGGCTAGGTGGGGTTACCACCCACCCAATTCCACCTACCCATCACACAGCCACTTCCATTCAGAGAACGGTTTATCCCCTGGTCATATACGACTGGGACCCCATGACTCAGCAGTCGCAGAGCGTGGCACACCCGTCTGACCCAACAAATGCTGAATATGGTGACAGCGGGCCTCCTGAGTCAAAAATTGGGGATCACAATTACAGCAGGAATATGTCCCTCAGGTCACCACACTGGGACTTAACTAACTTACAACCACAACCAAGGAGTTCAGGGGTCAGTGGAGGCCTGAGTTCTGAGCATCCGAATGGGGAAGGGGGCTTGCACATGCCACAGTGGCCATCATTTCCATGGGCCCCAGCATGGATGCAGTGGCCCCCTATGTGGCTAACATTCCCAGAAGGAATGGGCAGTCTCACTGCTCAGAACCAGTAGTGCTGGTGGGGTGCCCCTCCCCCTCAACATTTAGGAGCGGGCTTGCCTGTCCCACAAGGGATTGGACAGTTGCAGGGACTGGGGGTGGTCACAGAACCACAACCATGCAGTCTCCCACTGGCATCAACCCTGGCAGTCCAGCCAGAGGCTGGGGTGGGGACAAGTGGGACGAACATCACAGGCTCGGGGAAAACAGCGACTGGGTGTGGACCGATGACACTCTGCCTGCCAACCACATGGAAAGACCAGCAAGTGGCACAGGGGCAGAAATGCAGTGGGGGAGGCAAGTAACACTACGCTCTCCCCTGCCCCAGGGGAACACAAGTACAGTCACAACTAACCAACCGGGGGGGGGGGGTCATCATATACCCTACATCTCAGGGAAACACAGTTGCAGCATTACCTGACCAGGTGAGCAGAATGTGGTAGGCACAGCTCAAGAGGACCTGACTGGAAAGGGGCTGGTCCCATCACCCAGGCATATGCTGCCAGCTACCCCCACGGCACCTGCACAGCACATCCCAATGGGCCTATGTTGGGTTGGTGGACCCGATGGGTGATCACTTGTCAAACACTGTGAGGGAAAAAATCTGGAAGGGCGAATACACTGATATGTTCTCCCTCTTACATAAAGAACTCTCGGAAGAAGGGAGTGACAAAAAGGGGAAGAGGGAAAGGCCATGATGGCCCAAGGTCTCCTTCACATCTGAAAATTGGGCAGCGGCATTCAATATTTTTATGTCAGTGTTTGGGATGAAGTACCCAGATAAGCTGCTGTCCCTGCTAAAATATAGGGATACGGTAAAATCTGCCTATTTATCCTTTGATGGATATACATGGCTAAAATATGACGAGCAGTTTTGCTTGAAGTTGGCTTGGCAACCCAGTCTAAAATGGGAAAACATGCATTTAGACCTGTGGGCAAGGTACATGACCAGTGGGAGACCCAACTCTGTTACATACGCTGACAGTGGGCACGTAATCACACACCCCAATTCCAGGGACAAGAAAGAATTTAAAAAAGGTGATGAAAGCATGTTACAACTACAATAAAGGGAAGTGTTTTTGGAGTTGCTGTAAATTCTGGCATATTTGCAAATACTGTGGGGGGAGGTCACGGATTGCAAAGAAGCAGCCTCTGGTGGCTCGGGGTCTTTCCAGGCCACAGGAGACAAGTAAGGTGTTGGGTCAACTGGCTAACACTCCTGTCAACCTATGATACATGCAGCTATGGCTTTCCCAATATCCTGATAAAAAAACAGCACAGTATTTACGAACTGGATTTAACATGAGTTTTGAGATCCCTTACAAGAGTCCCCACATCACCATGCACCCACATTAATTTTAAGTAGGCAATAGCTTTGCCTGACATATTAGCAAAGAAAATTGAGAAAGAGGTTCAAATGGGGCAGGTGGTGGGTCCATTTGATACGCCACCCCTTCCAGTACTCCAAGTGTCCCCTCTAGGGCTTGTCCGCAAGAAGGCCCCAGGGACTATTGTCTGATTCATCACCTGTCCTATCCAAAAGGAGAGTCAGTGAATGACCTTATCACCTTGAGGACTGCTCAGTCAAGTACGTGTCAGTCGATGCAGCAGTTGACCTGGTCCGGGGTCTGGGACCGGGAGCTGTGATCGCAAAAAGTGACATAATATCCACTTTCCGCCTCCTCCCCATCCGCCCAAAGGATTACGAGCTGCTGGGTTCCATGTTCCAGGGTCATGGTACTATGACATTGCAATGCCTATGGGGTGTTCGATCAGCTGTGCTGCATTCAAGGCCTTTTCTACATTTTTAAACTGGGCAACCAAGGTTTACACTGGCAACACCTCGGTTATTCATTGCTTAGATGACTTTCTTTTCACAGGTGCAAAGGGCTCGGATGACTGTGGAAATACTCTGGAGGGTTTTCAAAACTTGATGGGCAAGTTTGGGGTACCTCTGGCCCCCCCAAAAAACTGAAGGTCCTACCACATGTATCTCCTTCTTAGGGATCGAGTTGGACGCTATAGCTATGGGGCCCAAGCTTCCCCTTGACAAAGTGGTAACTCTTAGACAGCTACTGAAGGAGGTGGGAGGGGCTAGGAAGGTCACACTTTTGCAGCTCCAATCACTATTAGGACACCTTAATTTTGCCTGCTAGGCAGTCAGCCCTGGGCAGCCATTCCTCAGGCAACTGTCTGCTGCAATGTCCGGCCCCACTAATGCCCATCACCATATTCGGGTGTCGTAAGGTCTCAAAGCTGACCTGCTAGTCTTGGAGATATTCCTCAGGGATTTCAATGGTATCAGTATGTGGCAGGACAAAACTCATTGGCAACAGGGCCTGGATATGGTGACTGATGCCTCAGGAGAATTGGGCTATGGGGCTTTCTTTAAGGGTGCATGGTTTGTTGACCGATGGCCATAAGAATGGATTGACAAGGGATTGACCTAAAACATAACTCTGTTAGAACTGTTCCCAATCATGGTGGCACTGCGGGTGTGGGGACACCGACTGAAAGACCAGGCAGTGCTGTTCTTTACAGACAACAAGGCTGTGATTGACATAATTAACTCTCAGACTTCCAGGTCTGAAGATGTGATGAAGGTGCTGTGGGTATTTGTGTTATACAGTCTCGCTCAGAACATTACATTCAGAGCGCGACATTTACCCAGAAAAACAAATGTGGTTTCTGATGCCTTGTCTCGACCACTTCAGGCAGCTGGAACCACACGTAGAACCATCCCCTACACTGATCCTGGAAACAGTACGGCAGCTGGGGAGTCAAGACAGCTACAACTGGCTCGGCTCACTGTTGCCCCCTCAACCTGGAGGAAATATTCAGGTAGCTTCGCCGCATTTTTGAGTTCCATGAACAGGAGGTAAGCAGACTCCTGCATGAAACCCAACAACAGGTACAGGACTACATGTTCCACTTAGTACAGCAGAATAGGACTCCTACGGCAATCTGGTCTCACTTATTGGGCATATGCGACAAGCACTAGGCTTTCCCGATCCCACTAACATATTTATAACATGCAAGATGTTGGAAATTTGGTGCAGATCCTGGGGGAAGAGGCTGGACCACCGGAAGCCCATCAGCCTATTGGATCTATCTGACCTGCTCCTTGCCCTGGGAACCACATGCAGTACAGGGCAGGAAGCAAAACTGTTCAGGGCCCTCTTCTTCTGCACCTTCTTTGGGGCCTTCAGCATCTTGGAACTGGTTCCCGAATAAGTGGCCATGGGTCTGGGGTGTAACCTCCAGTACAGCAACATCCCATGGTTCCCAGACAGAGTCTGCCTCAGATTACAGAGGTCCAAGATAAACCAATGTGGTCCCCCGGCAACCATAACGTTGCACCGTGCAGGGGGCGGGGAGTCATGCCCGTGGTCTTTGTTGTGGGATTACATGGTGGACTGACCAAAGGGCAAAGGTCATTTATTTGTGCATGGCAACAGGGGCCCAGTTACCAGGCGCCAGTTCACAGCAGTCCTGTGGAAAGGCTTATGGTTTACAGGTAAGGACCCTAAGTCTTTCGGTATTCATTCCTTTAGGATTGGAGTGGCTACTGAAGCATCTAGATTAGGCTTGGGGGACAGACAAATTCAGAAGGTGGGCAGATGGTCATCCATGGCCTTCAAGGGATATATCAGGCCACAGATGGGTACAGTGTCTGACCCACCACCACACAAGCAACAGGATTGAGCTGCTGAACTGTTTTAAGAGTAATACATTACTTGGACAAATGACTGACACTTTTTGTTTATATTCCAGCTATGATTGGTACAAGGCCTGAGATATGGATCATCGGCCATTCATATATCCGCGAAGCATACAGCAGAGCCAGAACCCACCCTTGTGGCATGCAGCTTGGGGTCCTGAATCGACAGGCCAGGATTTTCTGGTCAGGAAAAGGGGGCATGAGATGGCACCAGCTCCCCAGCCCGGTGGTGCTGAGGCGCTGGATGCCACACCTCGCGCCATACCGGCGACCCAAGTTCAGGAGTGAGCTAGGGCTCTGGGGGTCGGCAGGGGAGGGAGAAGATTGAGCACCCACTGGGCTGCTCTCTTCTCTCAGGGGGAGGGTTGGGAGTTGTCTGGCTTTCCAGTGGCCCCTGGTGGAGATCGGGGGCACTGCAGAACTTGGACTGCACGTCTAGCAGTGTGGCTGAAGCCGGCAAGGTTGCCATGCACCATGTCATCAGGGGTGCACCACACAAGGGGGGAGGGAGGAAAGGGAGTGAGGAATCACTACAAGGGGAAAAAACCCTCTGGCCTGGATAGGTGACAGCCCCACGTTGTCCACCTGCCACATGCCCAACACTGGACCTCTACCTCCTCCCCTTCGATCTCCTGGCAAGGCTTTGGCCAGAGGGGCTCCGCAGAAGAGAATAATGACTTTGAGGTAGGTGGAGGTCACAGCGGGCGGTAGAGCGGGGGATGAGTCGAGGCCTGAGAGAGTTCCGGTGTCCGGAGACAATAAATAGAGTGGTTAAAAAAAAAAAAAAAAAAGAAATTGAACTAGCTGTTCAAAACAGTTATCTGGCTGGGGCTGCAGAGGCAACCACCTTTGGCCCTAGTACTGCATCTGGTGGGGAAATGACCTGGTGGCGCGTGGGGCACCACGACTCATTGCAGAGATAAAAAAGGGATTGAATCGGCTCCAGGCCCTGCTCCCAACAACCAGGCTGGCTTGGTCAAGGATCACTTCACAGTGGCAGTGGAGTGGACCCAAAAATACAAGGCCATAGAGAAGGCACGCAGGGAGGCCAACCGGGAGGTGTCCCCATTTGCCGCCCCTTGCGGGGTTGCCATACTGAGCCATCTCCTCATTCCAAAGTCATGGAATGCTATGTACAGCAATGACGGGGGTACACTTATCAGGGATTGACAATGATATCTTTAATGGAATGGTTCAAGAAGTTTGTGAGACAGTTTTAAAGCATGGAAGATCCTTTGGGCATTGGTGGGGAAATGTGTAAACACGTTAAGTGGTGGAAATTCATGGCTAATTTGAGATTCTGTACAGTTAAGCTGTGGTGGCATTGGGTGACACAGGGCCTTGTGGCATGACCCTGGGGTGGGTACGCTGCAAAGAAAGGGAAACCGTCACCTAATAAGGGCAAAATGGAACACCGGGGACCATGGCCTGTGGGTGGGGAAGGTGGCACTGGGTGGGCACCAACCTCATACAACAGTTAAGATGATTCCCTTGGTTACCATATATGGGGGGGACTGTCCAAGGGAGAGGCATGGCCCTGGGTGGGTCTGCTCAACCTGAGGGCCAGAGATCTCCTATTGGTAGAAGCTGAATTATCTCTGAATGCCAGTCCATATGAATTTTCTGCCCCAGGGGTCTTTTTAATAACTTTACATATAGAAGTGTATTAATATTGTGTATGTAGATGTATATATTTTCAAACCTCAGCGTGTGACTCAAACAAGTTTATTTTAAGTAAAAGCTGCAGCCTGTTTTTGCCAAAACAAGGTGTTGTGTCCTTTATTTACAATGTGGGTCAATTTGGGCAATGATGCCCCTGGCCTCTCACTGAGGGGGTTCCTTTGTACATGGCCCACTTTGGGAAGGAGGTGGGCTACCAAGGCCATCATGGGCAACCAGTAGCCCAGTACCATGTCGGGCCTATCGGGGCAAGACCCCTGTAGGAAGGGCAAGCCCTGGACTGTGTATTTAGGGGCAGGCTGGATGAAAGCGCTCCCTCTTTGGAGACTGACCCAACCTGATGGAAATCCCATCCTCCCACCCTTGTGTTTAGGCCATGGCAGGACATGATTGGGGTGCACCTATGCTGGCGTAATTTGGGGCATGTTCTTTCTTTTCACAGGTTTGTGTTACTGGTTGCATTATGGTCAAGAGTTACTATCTGGTATACTTTGTGCTGCTAGTCGCAGCTTTGTTTTACAAAAGGAGTGGAAATTCATGGCTAATTTGAAATTCAGTACAGTTAAGCTGTGGTAGCATTGGGTGACACAGGGCCTGGTGGTGCAACCCTTGGGTGGGTACACTGCAAAGAAAGGGAAACCATCACCCAATAAGGACAAAATGGAACACCAGGGGAGCATGACCTGTGGGCAGGGAACACGGCCTTGGGCGGGCACCAACCTTATTCAACAGTCAAAATGATTCCCCTGGCTACCATATATTGGGGGGGGGGGAGAACTGTCCAAGGGAGAGACACTGCCTTGGGTGGGTCTGCCCTTGCTGAGGGCCAGAGTTCCCTCATTGGTAGAATCTGAATTATCTCTAAATTCCACGCCATATGCATTTGCTGCCCAGGGGTCTTTTTAATAACTTTACATATAGAACTGCATTACTATTGTGTATGTATATGTATATATTTTCAAACCTCAGTCTGTGAATCAAACAAGTGTATTTTAAATAAAAGCTGTGGCCTGTTATTGCCAAAACAAGGTGTTGTGTCATTCATTTACAATATGGGTCCATTTGGACAACCTGGATGAAATAGACCCTCTATTGTGCCACCTCACACTTCGTCATAAACAAAGCAGCCACATTGTCACCAGGGGGTGAAGTACCCCTGTGACAGTGTCACTCAACAGTAAATATAAATGAGTAGGTCCAGATGTTAGCAGGGGCACACAGGGAGTGCCCCAACCTACATGCTGGATTGCAAAGCTGCAGGGGCCCAGGCAATGACATAGTGCCATTTGTCTAGTGATATGCCATGGGTGAAGCCATGGGTCTATGAACCTACAGTCATAGTAGTCCTCCACCACCACCACCACTACCCCATACCTTCTGCCTGTGTTGGGGGCTCTTCTTGCCAGCATGGCCCCATGCATTCCTGGCAGTCCAGTGCCTCTCCATCCTAATATAAAGTCATGCCCTGTCCCTGGAGTGCAGTGGAATCAATTGTCTTATTCCCATTCCTTTGACAATCTTCCATCATTGGCCCTGCCCCCTACGAAATCCTTACCCACAAGAACTTTTGTTCCTGTACACCCACATGTACTCTCTGTAGAACTACTTTTAACAATTCTACCAAGGTCAGATGCATTAGAGACTGAGACTTGGGGTGTGGATGCTGGTGAGTTGCTCAGGGGCTCATTAGTTCATGGACACCACATTATGCTGGCTGCCCCACACTTTTCCCTGCACATTCGAATGTCTGTTGTGATACTGCAGGGAAAGGCTTGCAATCACATTGCCTATATCACAACAGAGGGAAATATAAAACTGTGACACAACTTGATTTTTGCAATTACTTTGCGTATATCACAATAGAAGGCAATATAAAGATTTGACAAAACTTGATTTTTGCAATTACTTTACTTATATCACAATAGAGGGCAATATAAAGTTGCGACACAACTTGATTTTTGCATTTACTTTGCACAACAAAACTGCAACTGTGCATGAGGCCCTTAGATGTAAGAAACGTTTTTATTAAACTTTTAAATATTTCCAGGTTTTTAAATAAATAAATGTTTGCACTTTTTTTAGTCCTCCCTCCTCAACACACTCAAATATGTCAAGCCCTTTTTAAAATGTTGTTACACAGTAGCAAGAGAGATGATCCAAGACATTATTTTGCGGTTTAGCATACCACTCCTCCAGTAACACACATTAAGGCATTTTAACTGGAATGTTGTGTGAAAGCAAGCAGCATCTTGTAATATGACAAACAATCAACGTAAAAGTAGATGGGGTAGAAACATGTAACGTGCCGTGGACAGGGAAGAGAATCAAACAACAGCATATTAGAAAGTATTTTATGTTACTACATCAAATGGTAACAGTAATGAAATAAGGAAAAATATTTCTCCCTAAAAGTACATTTTTGTAACGTTTTGCTATAAGATGCATATAATACAGCCCTTGGCAACAGGAACTGTTCAGTTCTAAAGTTCTGTCCAGACAGATCTTATAGTCATCCTATTCAAAATAAAAAATATTTTTGGTTGAATGTTGCTGCTGCTGATCATTGCAGAACTGCAAACCATGATCCGCAGACTCCAGGCCCACTTATACTCAAGGGTTAGATTCTGGAACTCACAAATCTCACTGGCACTTTTGTAGTCTCAGAGTCCATTCTCTTTTTTTAACAGATAGCTGTTGTGAGAAAACAATAGTAAGTTATAAATTACACAACCCTATGAATGAAAATGTGGGAGTTGAACCTTTTGCAAAGACAGGGAATCCCCATCTTGTGAGAAATGGAAGGGGTCTTAATTTTTAAACATAAATATTTTATACAGGTGAGTAACATCAATCCTTTGCAGCTACACAGTGTTTATCTTCCAGGAGAGCTAGTTTGGAATCTAAGCCTATAGAAGCCTGCTGCTCCATTCCTAGATTTTCCATGGACTCCATGGAACTTTACCATGGAAGTGGAAATTGGGAACCATGAAGTGTTTGGGCATATTTCATTTGTGTTGCTATGAAAATCTATTAAATATACATGGTTTCCCACCAATTCTGTGATTAAACTGTGTACACCAAGTAGAGCAGTAGTAAGGGTGAGGGGGAACCACTAGGGTATACAAAAGGGAGTTAGGTAAGATGGACAGACTGAATAGGTCACGGGTCCTTTTCTGCCATCATTTTTCTGTTTCTCAGTTTCCAAGTCAGCATGGAAAGTTTATTTTTTAGTGGAAATCCATGATACTATTATTAATAATTTCTGTGCCCCTTTCTATAAAAGAAATACCAATTAACAGAATTGAAAACATTGCAAATGCTATCATAATTTCCATGTAAACCGTGGAAACTGTTTTCAAATATTCTTTGGTTTCCAAAGTCATATCCCATGGTATAGTCAATGGAAACCTTGGAAGATATATAAAACCATGCAAAATCTACAGATGGGCTAGCAATTTACAGGTATGTCATAACGTAATATGTGCTAACAGTTTGTCTTGATAACGGCCTCTTAGCCAGAAACCAGTACATGCAGAGAAAAATACAGTTTGAAGCAGAACAGCCTTTTTAAAATCCAGCCACTGATTTCTTTACTTTCCTATATATTAAAGGGACACTGTCAACCCCCTTAGTCCTCCAAGTGTCCCTAGTTTTTAAAATACATGTTATGAATGTTCACATTCCGTAGAGACTGCTGATGCAACTGGTAGTTTGTTTCAGATTCTGTTGTTTCTTTTAAAAAGTGAAAACTGAGTGCCCACCATACTGGTGTTACCACACCAAAACATGTTTGTTTACATTTTGTGACTCCCACTTCATCTCTCCTGGACATAGGAGCACCATCAACACAATCTAGCCACTCATTATGCAGTGGAAATAGAGGAGCCTACTGTATCATGAGTGGTTACACTATTTGAGGGTGCTTCTAATGTTCAGGAAGTCTGTAATAAGAGCAGTTCATGGATTTGAAGCAAAATAAGGTTCATTGTAAATATACATTACCATGCCTTTCCGTTCTAATAAGCAAGGAGGCAGACAAACAACCAATGACATCAATGCAATTTAGAGAAGTTAAGCAATCGTAAAATGTGGTTTTTGCATAGAAATAATATGATGCAAACAGTGTCCCTTTAAAGGAACACTGTCAACCCACATAGGCCTAAAAGTGTCCTTAGTTTAAAAAAATCACATTATGATTAGTTACATTCTGTAGAGATTGCTGATTTAACTGGTTGTTTGATTCCAATTTTTTTTCTCTTTTAAAAAGTGAAAAACACACTGTCCACCATACTGATGTTACCAGACAAAAACGTTTTTTACATTCCTTGATCAACTCTCGTTGCATCTTTCCACGACTAAGAACCCTCTCCCCCAACACATTGCCGCTTATGATGCAGTGGGAGTAGTGGAGACTACTGCATCGTAAGTGGCTGCACTGTGTGGGGATGTTGCCAATGTTCAGAAAATATGCAATAAGAATAGATACAAGCTTTGAAACAAAACAATGTTGTTTATACCTGTACGGTAGCATGCATTTCAGTTCTACCAAGCAAGGAGGCAGATAAAACAACCAGGAACATCAATGAATTTTAGAGATGGTAAGCAATCATAAGATGTGGGTTTTTAACTAGAAATAATACGATTCAAAAAAGGTTGACAGTGTTCCTTTAATGAAGTCTCCTAGTTTGAGGCAAATGTCTCCATTTTCAATTTTTATTTGTGTGACTTTGTTGATGTTTAGAAGTTAACATTTCCATAATTCAAAAACACTAAAACAATATTTACACAAAAAGAACATTTGAAGGAAAGTAACATTTTAAAGAGGCAGAAAATCACACATAAACTACTAATGAGAGGCACTATAGGCAACATATGAAAATCACCATGAAGAAATCTGCACTGGCTATGCTTCAAGTAGAACTGTAAGGTAACAAAAGGCAGGGGTGTACAAATCCCATACCCAGACATCAGGAAACTTGGGGCAATGGGCCACTTACAAAGTTTCTCCACTTCAGACTGCTGGGAACTATGGCATGGAGTATGCACTGCCATGTTAATCCAGGAGAAATATTTCCATGGTAGAATGGCAGCATAACAAAAACACAACTATGGAGAGAGTGTATCCTCTATCAGCTAGGGGAAAAAAAAAAAACAGACATCGTCAGCTCCACGTCCCCATTGGCAAGTGCGGAAAAAACACAGTTTGTGTACTCCTTCTAAAATGCCTCAAAAACCATCTGCAACAGCTGAAAACAGCAAACCACAAACATGTTTCATCCTATTTAGAACCAGCCAATGTTGGTAACTCTTTGTGTCACAGTAAGCCTAAAGCAGGAAAGTAATTAAAAGACAAAAACCCAATGCTGATGCTCTGAAGTGAGGGTTACACAAGAAAGGCATTGGCAGTAAAGCTATATTTTAGTAAAACACAAAATTACACATACCTTGCACCAGAAATGCATCATGGGTAATATATGCAAATCACCATGGAGCAATGTATACTGCCCATGGTTTGTGCAAACCTGAAAGGTGACAAAAGATCTAACAAACAATCTGCAAAAGGTAAAACAGCAAAAAACAGAAAAGTGTTCTGTCCTGTTTGCTGTAATAGGACACCTCAATGTGATGAAGCCATGATCTAAGCCTAGCATATGAGGTCAGCTGTCCATTGTTGATAACATTTTGGCTTTTGGGGAGTCTATTCCAGGAAAGTCATTCAAAAGACAAAAACCTCAATACAAAAGCAAGGAAGCAAGGTTTATAAAAAATGTGCCAGGCCAGAATAAACAATATTTAAAAAAGGTACGCAACTGCACATACACCTCTAATGGAAGGCATACACAAATACGTTACCTAAGTATATCAAAAAGTGTCAGTGGCTCAGCAGGCAGCACACTTGCCTCTGAGTAGAGATGCAGCGAAATTTAATTTCGCCAGTGGAATCATGGCGAAATCGCCAATTTCGCCTAGTGAAACATTTTGCGAAATTATGGCCTATTGGGAAATTTCGCCTCCAATTTTGCCTGCTCATCTGAGGTGAAATTAGGCAAAATTGGGCATTTTGCTCTGCTGGTGGTCACATGGTTAAGTATAAACAGGCAGGATACCCCCCCCCCCCTGGCTGTTTCTGAGTCTCTACCTCTGCTTCTATATTTTCTTTGTTTGTTTGTTTGAATCGGTTGTGTTTGTGGATTGTGGATGTAATGGAGAAGGGTGAAGACAGCGGGGCACCTGTACACGCACTTCAGCTAGCCATCACAAATGAAATGCCACAGCAGGAGGATTTTGGTCCAGCACTAGCACCCAGCAGCAAACTGTGCCCTCTCTCCAGCACCTGGAGGATACTGTCCCTCCATCCAGGCAGCAGGAGACTGTGCCCCCTCCCAAGCAGCTGGAGGCGTCAGTGCCTGGGGCATTATCTGTGTCACCCCCCCCCATGGCTCCATCACCCCTGAAGTTCTCCTGTCTAGAATTTTTCTACTTAATATTGGTTGTTGACCCAGTTGGTCACCTGCAATTTATGCAGGCAGGAAGTGCATGGAGGAAAGTGTGGATCATATTTTGGGACAACCGGCCAGCATAGCCACATGGTCCACCACTACCTGCCACAATGGTACCTCAAATTGCAGGAGGTGGCGGCATCATCAAGTGCAGCTGTGGGGAGCAGTGTGGGTGTAAGCACTGAAGGGGGTGAACAGGAAAGAGGCATGGCTGGACCAGTTAAACGTCCTCACTGTGCTTGTTGTACCAGAAAACAGTAACAGTCAATAACATCAAGATCCCTCCAGGGTCCTCCCTGTTCAAAGCCAGCAGTGCCAGTGACACATACGGAGTTATCCGCTATCCTGTCTGCAGTCCAGCATGTCCGACAAGAGTTAATCGATTTCAGACAGGAATTTTGTGATGCCGGGGGAGGGGGATTTCTAAATTGCAGTGTGATGCTGACAAAATCATGTGCATCCTATCAGAACTCCGTGGTGGCCCCACTGGCCCTTAATGTGGCAGCACAAATTAATTTGTCTATGTTGTTTTCATTTTTCTATCTTCCATTCTGTTGTTTGTATGTCCCCCCATAAAAAATATAAAAACAAAAAAAAAGTTATTCTATCCTCTTTAATCTACATCCATTCCTTAAGTCCTATTGTTTCTTTATTTTGTATGTAAAATAATTTTATTGACCATTGCTGCTGTTTGTTTCCATCTTATGCACGTGCTTAATTCAGTCCCTTTTCTTGTTCTCTATTAATTATCCCCGTTCAGTGTTGAATTATCCATGTCCTCCTGATCCTCCAGAATTCCTGAAATGTTTCCCAGAAAATGTTACATTTCATTCAGACAGAAATCAGGTTTCTCACATACAGTTACAAGGTTCACATCCACCATCAGGACACAAATCTGTTGTTTTCTGCACCGTTTCAAATGGTTTGCAGGCCTAACCATGGTGCTGCCACTGCCTAACATGCCCCCATATACAGTAGGGTCAGGTAGTAAACACCAGTGGTGCAACAGGGAGGAAAGGGTTAATATGGTACACAAATTAAACAGAAAAACAGGACTGCTGCAATGCAGAGGCTAGATCACAATTTTAATTTCTGTGAGCAATTCAACAATGCAGTATACCTGCATATGGACAAGTCACGTGGTCAATATACATGAATACTTCCAATAAAAAATAAAGCACAAAAGTGATTAAGCAAAAGGAAACAGGAACAGAACTACTCAGAATGAGTAACTGTTCAGATAAAGTTACCCAAAAAAGGGTCAAAATGTAAGAAAAATATAGCAAATAAGTAGCACCAACAAAAATACTAAGACTTAAAAGAAATTACAGAAACTCACTCACAACTTGTGAGAAATCTGTCAAATATTAGGAACTAGCCTTCTCTGCTTTCACATACACACACAGACACACCACACGGTCGACCCTGCCCCACACTCAACTCCCTCACAGACACACAGAAAACTGAAAACACTACCCAAGTTTAAGTAAGTATTATCCAAACATACCAAAACAAAAAAAGGTCCACTAGCAGTATTAGGAACCAAATTAAGATTTTGGGAGCAATTAACTCTCAAAAATCACAAATTAAGTTTTTTTGAAAGGTTTATTGGCTGTGATGCACCACACTGAACTGCTTTCCGACTCAACAGACAATATACTGGTCAGGAAACAGACTGCATGTGATATTTCTGCTATCTATCCACAATGCATTGCAATTTCACTGGTGAAATTGAAAAATACTAACGAAATTAAGAATAATGGCAAAATTTCGCCTTATGTAAAAGCGAAACTGGGCGAAATTGCGGGAATTATGCGAAATATTTTGCTGGGCGAAATTTTCCAATTTCGCACATCTCTACCTCTGAGGCTGGAAGATCAGAAGGTTGTAGGTTCTAGCCCCACACTGGGAACTTGTAATACATCCTAATACTGACACTGTAGTGCATCATGAGGGGGGTGCTGCACTTCTAAGGTGCCGTCTTTCAGATAAGACATTAAACTGAGGTCCCGTCTACCTACTCTGGTGGTTGTTCAGATGGACGTTAAAGATCTTATGGTACTTCTCAAAAAGAGTAGGCAAATTTCCCCGGTGTCCTGGCCAAATTTCCCCCCATTCACTAAAATACCACCAAATTAATCTGGTTCTGTATGTCAGTTTACGTGTGTACCTTCCCCCTCTCCCTGGGACGAAGCTGAAAAAAGGCAGAATTCCCTAGCTCTCCTTTCCCGGTCAACAAAAACTCAATAAATATTAAATTACTTTCATGATTTGGTTCACCATGACCCTGAAAACTATCGATGCTGACTGACATTTCCCCTTTTGCTGGGCTGAGAACACAGCTATTTTAAAGAAACAGTGCATGTTACAGTGGAAATTTGGATGTATATTTTTATACTCTGTTTTAGATTGCCACTTACCTCTTGACTTATACGATGCCTTTCTTTCAACGGTTTGAGTCTGCAGTGCTACTTTTTATTTGAAATAATAAAAGGACTGCTCCTTTTGCTATGGCTCAGTCTAGGTTTTGATCGGTATTTCTGCGTTGTTTTGGAACACCTATTGCTGAGGATCACTGTTCTTGTAACAAAACAATTGGCATGCAGCAGACAGTGCTCCCTAACCTCATGGTACAAAAAATGTACAAAACAGCTGAGAATTCGGGTGAAAACCTGGTCCAAGCCACAATAAAAGGAGCACTCTTTTAATTTTTTCAAATGTTCAAAAAAGTGTTAAAGTGACTTGAAATGGGAAAAGAAGGATATTATACATAGCAGGAGGGAAGGAGCAATCTAAAACAGTACAAAAAAAGTTTAGGTCAAAATGTTCACTGCTATCATGAACTGTTGCTGAAAATACATTGGTCTTTGATTTGCCATTTACAGCATTTGCAGATTGTGACGTCTTTTGGCAACTAACAGTTCTGCTTAAAGTATAAACAGTCAATTACTTTCTGGAGATTTATATACTGTACATCATCCATGATGCCTTGCAAGTTAGTATCTCAGAAACCACTCTAGAACTGGTTTACACCAAGGTTTCTAAAATGGTGAGGACAGCCTCCCTGGGGAGGCACAAGCAAGTCTGAAAAAGTACTATATGTAAATTTTGAAATTCAGATATTTTGTGTGAAGGGATGGGGTAATCTGAAAGAGTATAATAGGGGGTAGAGAGTAAATATAATTCAGAAGGTAACTATGAAACAGTCGTGCAATACAAAAAGAATAATAGTGCAAACAAATAGAAACAATGAAGAAATAACAAGAAGCAACAATTGACCAATTAGACTGGTGGCAGAACTGCAGCAAAAGCAGGAGGGGAGCAAAAGGATCGCTGAGAAGGTGCTTATGAGCAGAGTAAGAGGAGGGGAGGCAGAGGTGGACATGAAGGTTATTCCAGATAGAGGGGAAATGGACAGAGATAGCAGGCTGACCCAAGAATGTACTGCAACAAGGGATAACAATGGTCCAAGAGTCAAACTAGCAGAGCAAGTAGGCTGGCCTGGGGGGGGGGGGGTGGTTATGGAGGGAAGTTACAATACGTTGAATAAAATAAGAGTCAACTACTCAATGAAATGTCATTTCATTCCTGATATACTCTGTGAAATATGCACATTTTTTTATGGGGAGGCCCAAGACCATTTCAATAGTTGGGGGAGACTCAAGATCTTCTCCATGGCTTGGGCTGCTCACTATGACAACTTCTGAGAACCAATGGTTTAAACAATTATCCATGGCTGTGTGTAGATGTTGATGAGAGGAATGGCTGCAATTATATTCTTACAGTCATTTCATGACTAGTCCTTCTTGTTGTTTGTAACACACTTTGGGATATAATGTGTATGAAAAGTACTATATAAATACAAATTCTTATTTTTCTTCTTTTGCTTCTTATCTTCAGTGTTTTATTCGATACGTCTTCTAACACACAACTACCTGAGATGAAATAGTCTATGAGGTTCTATGGGGCAATCAATTGAGAAAAGTACTTCTCTCTGATGAAGGTCCCGAGTGCCAGGATAAATCGTCCCCTGCTTACGTCTGTGAAGTGTGTCTCAAGGAGGTGCACCCATTTTGAATAATTTCTACATTAGATGATACTATTTATACAATATATAAAACTATTTCAATCCAGTTAAGAATCTTCACCCTGGGTGTAAGGCCCTCTCTTACCAATACATATTGTCTCATATTTGTCGGGTTAAATGGAAAAGGAAGATACTACATTAACTATGACACTGCTTGGGTTCTGCTTTTATGCCGGGTACTAGTGCACAGTACACTGTCAAGACAGCAGACATTAGGGATCATGCCAAAGATGGGTATCATGATATTGTACTTAGTTATGAGGCCCGATTCAAGGTTGCATGGGACTGTTGCAAAAATCACCATGCAACACCTCTGCACCAGTTCCTTTCCTGTTGCTCCCTGAACTATCATCAAAGGAACTGCTTTGTGAACACATGGGGAAAGGAATAAGGGTTGCCATGCACACTGCCTGCAGGGCCATCCATAGAGTATGACAACCCTTGCAAAATGCAGTTGCATCTTTAACAACACATCTAAAGAAGGATTGTTAAAAGAATTTCTATGGCAAAACAAGATGCACAGCAGTAGCAATAGCACTTGCTACACCTGTGACTGGTGTTTTGAAATGAACTTAGGAGTGCTGGGGGTTCTCCAGGTAGAGGAGGATCAAGCATCCTAGCAGATACTCTCCCTCTCTGTGGAAGGAGGGCAGGGGGCTCCATTCTGATACTGATGCCTAGGGATCCTTGGGCAGCAGTGCAGTTAGCAGCTGCTCGAAAGCTGGGAGAATGTTGCCTGATATTGGTGTGTGCATGCATGCATGTATGCACATGCCCTGTATCCTTGGCGCTGATATCCCAGGTGTAAACCTTGAGGAGAAAATGGAGGAAACCCACCTTGCTGCAGCAGGAGGAGGCCCACACTTAGCAGGCCCCATACTGCCAACATGCCTTTTATGCAATAATGACTAAACCACTGGTTATTTCCTGGAGATTAATAACCAGCTGAGGGGGAAGGGTGGCACGAGGTGCAGCTGCAGGCTAACCCCACCAAGCTGATTGTTAATCAAAAGGAAATGACCAGCTGTGAGGTCATTACTGCTATTATAAGTCTACTTGCATTACAAACAGGGAAAGGCATCTTTTTTTTTTTTTAAGAGTTTACAAACGTGTGTACCACTCTGGTCCATACCGGGCATTTCTAAGGGATTAACGCCCAGTATAACAGCCAATCAGAGTGTGTATTTGTCTCAAGAATAATTAATTAGACTTATAATGAGAGCTAAAGCAGCCGCATATTTTACACTAAAAATGTTGCATCTATTCCATTAAATGTTGTTGTATATGTCCCTTTTTGCCTGACTTGTAAGATGCCCAGACCCATTTTCAGTCTGCTTTGGCATTATTTTAGATCTGCAATTATAAAAGCAACACTCATGTAAATGTGGCTATTCCCAGGTTTCCATCAGTATTTGGAGTTGTTTTTCAACATTCATCATTTAGTATAATTTTCCTTGTGACTAAAGTAAACTAGCAGATATTGTTCCCTGAGCATACAAAACAAAACAGGTGTTCAAAAACAGCCGAGAATACTGATAAAAACATGTGTATATCCATATTAAAAGCAGTACTCCTTTAATTATTTCAACTCTAAAAATGCCTCTTACTCTTGAAGATTAATACAGTATATATTTTATGTGGAAAAAGTCCAATGATCTGATTGATCAAGATCATGTGACTGTCATTCTCACTACACACCTGATCAC
Organism: Neoceratodus forsteri; assembly: GCA_016271365.2. Lineage (NCBI taxonomy): Eukaryota > Metazoa > Chordata > Ceratodontiformes > Ceratodontidae > Neoceratodus > Neoceratodus forsteri. Next base: position 24,273,936 of record CM057453.1, on the reverse strand, counting down.
CTCAGATCTAATGACTTTTTAATTATTTCTTTTTCTTTTTATGACTATTGTCTATATGCAGTAAAGACACAAAAGGTTTGTAATGATGGTACAGCAATCACACACTTTGTGTGTGTTGCTAGGCAAGAGGTGAAGCAGAATATCTTTATGCTCCCTGGAGACTGGGATTATTGGCCATAATTGTGCATCTCTTACATGTCTTTTAAACTTCTATAAAGACTTTCAAAAATAAAGGTTGAGAAATACATTTATGAACTGTGTTTTGTAGGTTTGAAGTAAGCCATTTTTTAGTTGGATAGGAAGCCCCACCGCTGTGTTTTTATGGTGAGATAATTGGATTGGAATGTATCATCCAATCAAATGCTTCTGTCTTTTTTAACCATTTTATAAATATATATGAAATGGGCTGGGGAAAGTAATTTACTTTGATTTATGGAATCTGATCCCATAGCCATAGTATATCTGAAAATATAAAAATGAACAATTCTTGCTCAAATAGTTGGAAAAAGCTTAATTTTAAACTTAGAAAAAAATGATCAAACAGCTCTTTTGGGAGGTGTTAAATAAATTGGGAAAAGAACTACCGATTTGAAAAGTATTAAACTGATAAACTGCATGGCTAAACCTTTTGGGAAGAGTTAATCTTTACTTGAAACTTTAAAAATGGATTCTTTGGGTGTGCAATTAAATTGACATTACTGATATCCCTTGATAAAATCATGGTGGATAACTCCTTTCTATTTCCCAGTCTCTTTTTTACTCTTTTTCTCTCTCAACACAAATTCATTTTATGAGTGATAACATACTTTAAGGATTTAAGTATATGCTATGCTATACAAACAGCTTTGGAGTAGGGCTGGACTGGGATACAGGTGGCACATCTGCAAGATTGCTAGAGAGGCCCTCCTGGAACATCAATAAGGGTAGACCTAGGGTGATATCTTCTTACCAATATTCCACATACATTTACTATACTAGCTCTGTGTTTGCATTGTAACTTGTCTTGCAGTGGCCACACTACCCCATTGAATTAGGAAACTGATGACAAATGTAATGATTTTCAGCGTTTAGAAGGTGGATAGCTACCCAACATGGGAGGGGGCCCATCTGGATATTTCCAGATATCCGGGGGCAGGCCAGTCCAACTCTGCTTGGGGGAGATTGTTACTGTAAAGTATGCCATTCCATACACACCCATGACCTACACATTAGATCACCTGCTTGTGAGATCTTTAGTAATGCTCACCTGTGGGTTAAATATCTTGGGACCTGTTTACAAAAGCTGCTTGCCAGAGGCACAAGATGTGAGAAAACCTTTTCAGAGTAATAACTCATAGCTTATTTTGAATTATATGCTGTCCTCTGCTTAGAGAATGTTTGTGGGATCATAGACAAGTCTATACAGTGGTCCAGATAATTTTTAGGATTAGGAAGTATTTACTGCTAGCTTTTTCAACTAGGTAGTATTTTCATCTTAATGGTAGTAATGCTATTTACAGAACTGTCTCAAACCCTTCCACCCAACCACCACCACCATCTCTAAACCAAGTCTCTATACCTCTGAGCACCTGCAGAGACTGAGATTCTCTGCTAATCTGAGAGACTGAGATTTCCTTAATGCTACTTAGTATTGTGACCTCTTTTTTATTTTTTGAAACATACTGCTACATTTTAACAGCACATCTTCAGGTCACTGGCCCAGGTCAGCCAGTGAACAACTGTTGAAACCATCTCCACAATGCATAATAGATGCTGATAATACGGCTACTTCTTCCACTTACCTAGTGTGTGGTGCCACTGCTGCTAGCATCAGATGGTTTTGCCAGTTTTGTGTGCATTTATCAATATATTGTCAATGCATTCAGGGTGGGAAACAAATTCCTAAAATCAGAAAGTGGGAGTAAACCATGCAAAAATGGTAGTAAAATACTTCTTTACTCCCCCTTATCTGTTCCCCTGAGCCCATACATGATATTATCACTCTCTGTAGCCTGTCATTAGAACCAGACAACATTATTAGATTCCAGTTTTTAACACTGTCATAAAATTCCTCCAATTTCCATAGAATTTAGTGAAATCTTGCCAGTGTTTTTCAGCTGGTTGTAACTCAGCCATCTTTTAATTTAGAAACTAGACAATTGGGGGTGCTTAGTCACTGATCACAGTTCTAAGTCATGTCCAAATTTCACAATATGTGGATATATAGTTTTGAATTTACAGGGGTTCAGACTCTTGCAGTTTATTTCTTTGCGTCATTTTGCAAGATGGTGCCAATATTTTCAGTTGGTTATATCTTATCTGCCCCTTCAGTTAGAGGCCTGAAACTTTAAATGCTCATCTATGGAGTAAGGTCTAAGCATCTGCCAAACTGTCAGATATTTTGGTTATGCCATTATGAACCCACAAGGGCTGAAAACCTAGTACTGTAGTTTATTTCTTTATGAAATGTTACTAAACATATTTTCAATATTTTCAGCTGGTTATATATAACTTAGCCATCCTTTACATAAGAGACCTGAGCATTAGTATGCTTACCAAAGGATTACTGCTGTAAGGGCCCCTATTGTCAAAATATATTTTTTACCATAGGTACATTTATTTATTTATCTATTTCAGCTGCAGATTAATATCTTTGAGCCAAGATGGCTCTTTTACAAAGGTTCCATGTCAGGTAGACGATAGACAAAAATTACAAAGGTTCCATGACAATAGGACAAGAGACAAAATTACAGAGGTAGTTTGATGAACATTGCAGGAAGACAGAATATTGACAGGCTGTACAAGTAGGTGAATAGGCAATTACACTGACTACATTACTGCAGATATAAGAAGTGCATTTTGGCATACAGATCAATATATTGTTAAAGGCATAAAAAAGGTGTCAAGGAATCAAGCTGAAGTTAGGCACAGAGTAGCACGGGAGTAGCCAGAGGGGGCATTGTTATAAGGTAGGAAAGAGGGTAAGGGGGAGCAGGAGTAGGGGACAGCCACCAGGGGGCTTTCTCAGGAGGGGGCAGGAGAGAAGGGATGTAGGGAGGGGGAAAAAGGGGGGGGGATAACTCATGTTGGTGATAGCCACTTGCGTTCAATAATTGCAATCACACTGGTTATTTTGGGCCAGAAGGGTTAGCAGGTCTCTTTTAAAGGCGCCAACATGAGAGAAATCTTTTTGATAATAGGGCCCAAAGTGCCTTCCAAACTTGAAAAACATCCAGGTATGTTGTTTTACACCTACAAGGCTCTGGCAATTTATTTCTTTGTGAAATTTTGTGAAAATGTCTAAAATATTTTGCTGCTTATACTTCGGTCAACTGTACCACTACAGGAGCTAACTGAACATTTGTATGCATGACATTTTTGAAACAGTCTTGAAAATTGCTAAATGTGGCAACATTTTGTTAAGTTATTTTTAATTTACAGAGGGTTGTCATTTCATAGTTTAGATATTTGTGACATTTTATAAAATTCCCCCCCCCCACATGGATGCTTATAACTCCACTATGCTTAAAGGTATACTACTTACATTTGACATGCTTATACAATTTAAACAGGCTATAAACATTTCAAATTTAGAGTGATTTTGTTGAGTAGTTTTAAAATTATATGAGAATATCACAGATTACTTATTGACACAATTTTGTGAACATTTCGGAAAGTTTCTAGAAATTTCATGCATGTGGAATTCGTTATGTTGCCACAATTCCACTTATGGAATTTTAATGTAGCAAAGTACTAATCACCCTTGCATCTGTTCTGATTTGGCTTCTCTCCTGATTTCCCCAACCAGCATGGCATGAAGCTCTGCTGAGCTGCTTGGGTCTTCTAGCACATGCTCAGAGTGGCTACTTTGAGCTCCTTTACCACTAGTTAGAAACTAGTTTGTATGCAAAAACTCTATAATGTTTTGTTTGTTAAAGATTTTTAGCGGCTTGCACACTAGATTATGGAAAATGCAACATGTTCTTTGGCACCTTTCTCTCATCACATTTGTCATTAAGAAATATTCTGCATATTAGCCATGTTGACTATTACATCCACTCCAACATCTGACTGTGATGGGCAAACATTCAGTGACAGATGTTCCATGATAGACACTTGTGATGTTATTCAAGATGACACAGCCTTTGAAATACCATACCCTACGTGTTATTTCTCTCATTGCATGGTTTGTTAGCAACGTTAAGCCCATAATTCTGATTTTCATGTCAAATTACTAAAGATCTATTTTTCACCTGCTTGAAAACCTATCAAACTCTCTGCCAACCTCAATTAGCTTGACTTCACTGAGAGTATTCATGCATGACTTTTAACTCATTTTTAGCAGTCCTTAATTCTTACAAACTCTTAGTATTTAAATACTGCCTTTCATACATTCTTTATCCTAAACAGCTTTACAAGACAAAAGCTTAGATATCTGTAATGAAGTGGCTGTATGCAGACAAGTGGGATAGTTGTTATGCACAAACAATATTCCACATTCTTCTGTAAATAATGGCAAAACAAGTTTATTGAATGAGGAAAAGTTGGGCAAGGCATTAGGATTTATTGCCTACTCATAACAAACAGTGCCAGGTGGTTTTTCATTTCTACCTGAAAATCTGTCATGGATGGGTAGAAGAAACCCAGGTTTATTGTCTCATTCAATGGATGGCACCTTTAATAACATAGTGCCCTCCTAATACTGCACTACTGTATAGGAATTGGGTATAGGCCCAATAATGGAGGACTAGCATTCATAATATTTCAGTCTACAGGTGACAGGCACTAGACATAAAATAAATTTGCCACTATAACCAACCACAAAAGAGTAAATGTTGTTCATGAATAATTGTATTAAACCACTGAACAACACCTTTATTGACCATAACACATTTACAACTTTTCTGCTCCAAATTAGATAGAACATCAGCTTTTTCAGCAATCTGAGACTCCCACAGGGGGAAGGACGCTGTCCCACTTTGTACATTCAGGATCAAAAACAGATACTGACAATCAAAGATGGATCCACTCTTAGAATGATTCAACCTGCTTGCATCAGTTCAGCTCAGTTTAAGTTTATTTGATCAGCCATTACTGCCTTTTCAATAAAAACAATACAAAGGAATATATTATTGACAACAGACAAAATGTCCCATCAAGGGTTCTCACAGTTTTCAGAGTTGTCAATTACAGGATGGGTTCAGATACTGTAGTTCCATAGTTCAAGGGTAGAGGTGTTTGTAAATCCTTTTTCAGCTCCTGATCATATTAGCATTTACTATGGCTAAGGTGCTATGCATGGGACATGCTCAAAGTTCCTATAACCAAACATCAAACAGTGTACTTTTCAGATTGCAAAACATAACTTTACAATCCAGAAAGCTCACATTCTTAGATGGACCGGGGTGATGTGCATTTAAAGATTTCCAGCTTCCAGAGAGTTCAGCAGCAGGGTTCTTTCAGGTACCAAACTTCCACAGTTCAATGGTTGAGGATAGGGATAAACTTACTGTATGGAGGCTCTGAACAGGTTGGGTAACTTGTCAGACTCCTGAAGTCTCAGATTCACTGTAGTCAAACACAAGATGCTACACACAGGGAGACAAATAGAAATAGGACATATATTGTGTGGGGCTCCTCTTGCTGCAGTGAATGTGGAAAAAGACCTAGGGGTTATAATAGACAAGAGGATGGAGCATGACCGACAGTATGCAGCCACTGACTGGCAGAATACTGGTGTGCATCTAAAGGGGGAATGATCTGCAGGGCAGGGAAAATAGTCCTGCCACTTTACAAGGGCCTGCACATACTGGAATACTGCATGCAGTGCTGGGCTCAATATGAAAAGGACACCAAGGTTGTTGAGAGGGCACAAAATAGAGCCACCAAAATCATTAGGGGTATGGAGAACAAACTCTGTGACATTAGTCTGATGGCCCTTAACATGTTCATCTTGGAGAAAAGGAGGCTGAGAGGGGACATGATCGCAGCTTTTTCACAGACTCAAAGGCATCTACAAGCTCAGACTGACAGGAAGGTTTGATCTGGTGTCCAGCACAACATAAGGACATGCCCTGAAGCTCAGAGGATAAGAAGACAGTAAAAGGCTTCAGGGTATGCCTGGACAAATTTCTGCTTACCAAGGGAATCACAGGGTACTTTGGTTAGGTCAGCCATATAAATAAGTAAGCATCTGCACAGTGTATTTGCTTCCCCCTGCTTATGGAATTTGTGTGTGTGTCTGTGTCTGTGTGTAATGTGGCGGTGTGGGGGGCTGCTGGAGGAAATTGTGAAAATCTGTTTTATACACTTTACACAAAATTGCAACATTTGTGCACAATTTTGCTGATTGTAACAGTGTGCTTAAATGGGTAGCCTTCCTTGAGACTATGCCATTTTAAAGAATAACATTTTTAAAAATGTGCTGTTTGGAAAAAATGGTACGATTTCATGAAATTACACATTTTTAAACACACATTTTTAAAAATGCTCAACTTGGGGAACAATTGCTCTTTTTAAATGAAAAAAAAAGCCTTAGTGTAATTATGCCAGATTTTGGTGCTATTTTGCACAAATTGTGCAAATTATAAATTGACAATTCTGTGCAATTTTCCAGAGTGCTATAAATTTGCCCAACACTTGAGCATAGTGGGGGGAGGTATGGGCTGAAACGATGAACCTAAAGCCTCTTCCGACCATAAATTTCTAAGTCACTATGTGGTATTTGTAAAACCTCTGCCAGTTCCATACCACATCTGCATAAATCTACAGCAAACATATCAAGCAAAAGACATACTCAAAGTTTTCACAACCCTCCAAGTTATAGGGAACAAGGCCTTCTCATATACTGCAGCTGTCACCTAGAATGCTCTATCGGATGCCAAACAAAGTACATCCTCCCCTCCTCACTTTAATCACAACTAACCTTTACAACCCATTAGATACACCAGGAAAATGTACAGGGTAATTTGTCACTGTATTTTATTTTTTTTATTTTATTGTATTTTTTTCTCATTCAATATACTTTAGCTTTAGGTGAGAACATGACACAACATACACTGACGATATTCAATGGTTCTGCAAAATGAGGTCTATACATGCAATTCACCATACATTTTATGTAGTGAAACAATACCTACTCTACCCCTGCCCCCCTCCCTCTACTACCTCTCCACCCCCCCACCTTATCACCGGAGAATTATATAGTGTCCATTATCTACTATTTCCATACTCATTATTGGATAGATAGAAGGGTATATAAAGGTTCCCATATCTTCAGGAATCTATGATGGTTGTTAGACATACTCATTGTTGATCTCTCAGCCTGTAATGCAAACATGATTTCCTTGTTCCATTCTATATAACGTGGAGTAATCTGGTCCTTCCAGTGTATTAAGATCCCTTTTTTGACACAGGTTGATATAAGTGCCATGTGGAAGCATTGATTACCAACCAGCTGGTCTGTGTACTCTCCAATAATGCAAGCTGCAGGGTTAAATTGTTGGTCTAGGCTTAACAAGGGGTCAAATCTCAGCTGGATAGCTCTCCAGAAAGGAGTTACAGTTTCACACAACCATAGTATATGTAATAAAGTACCCAGTTCCTTACCACATTTGGTGCAGGTATCCACTGGCAAACAACCCATCTTATACAATTTGACAGGGGTATAATATAGGTTGTGGTTTATCTGAAACTGCATGAAACGATAACGATCCCAATGTATCATACAGTACAAGTGCTTCCATATCCTGCACCAATCTCTCGAAGGGCCAGGACTGGGAAGTGCCTGATCCCATCAATAGAAATGTAATTTGTCTCTGTTTTCCGGGGAGTGTAAAAAATGATACGAGTATGAAATTAGGTGGGTAGTAGGAATGGAACTCAGGTAAGGAAAAATGGCACTATAAAGTGGTTTTAGCCATTGGCCATAGCCCAAAGCTTCAGTAAGCATATGAGAGATTTGAAAGAATTTGAAAACTAACCGAGAGGACCAACCATAAATTTTGCATGCTTCTTGAAATGTGATTTTTGGGTTTCCAAATAATGGTTGGGATATGTCCTGTTTCGAGCAAACTTTCAAAAGACTAGTCAACTGAGTTTGAGAGATCAAGGATTCTCCCAGGGGAGTATCCTGCAACTGGTTTGGCAACTGCTTTCTTGAGAGATAAGGTAGAGACGATATTTCTAGGCCCACCTCTGAACAGAGTGCATTTTTGATGTCTATCCACAGAGGCCTATATGATCCTACTGTGGGGACTGGAAAATATTTGTACCAGTGTATGGTTCTAACTAAATGTATAATTAAGTGATAGTAGAAGAAATTGGGAGCTTGAATGCCACCCTCTCTCTTTTGCCTCAATTTGACATAGGCACGCCTAGCCTTTTTATCTTGCCACAAGAAGGAGGCAAGGATTTTATGGATTTGAGAGAACCAAATCTGAGGTAGTGAACCATTAAACATCTGCAGGGGGTATAATATACGTGGTAAAATATTCATTTCAATGATATTAAACCTACCCCCATGGTGATGAAAGAAGTAATTTTCTTCGATTTAAGTCAGTTTTAATGGCCGCTACTACCTAATCCAAGTTATTTTGTTTAAAGTTTTGTAAGGATGTACTGAGAAATATCCCCAAGTATTTCAATTTGTCTTTGACCCAGAGGAATCGCAAATGCTATATATCTGCTCTAATGGTATATTTGTTAAGTGGCATGATTTCAGTTTTATGAAGATTCAGCTTGTAATTAGATAGCATACCAAACTGGGATACAAGTTGCAAAGCAGCTGTTATTGATGTAGATGGTAATGAAATGTGCATCAAAATATCATCTGCAGACACAGACAACTTGTATTCCATACCTCCAACTTTAATACCAACAACTTTGGGTGATGCATTCAGTTTACGAATTAGTGGTTCAAGGAACAAATTAAATAAAAATGGGGAAAGTGGGCATCCCTGTGATGAGTGCTCTGATGGAGGGAGAAAGTGAGGATAAAGAACTGTTACATGCAGCCCTTGCTGTCGGGGAAGTGTACAGTAGTCTCACCCACCGAATATAGACTTCAGGAATATGGAATCTTGATAATGTAGAAAAGAGATGATCCCTTGAAACCCTATCAAATGCTTTCTCCGCATCCAGGGAAACTGCATCCAAGGAGTCCATGGATGCAGAGAAAAGGTAGGCCAGTTTCCAGAAATGGTCAGCCGAGAGCCTGCCCCTCACAAACCCAACGTGTTCCTTACTGATCAGTGACTCCCATACTGAGTTTAATCAGTTTGCTAATATTTTGGCCAATATTTTGATATCTACATTAATTAGTGAGATTGGCCTATAGTAAGGAACTTTAAGGGGGTGTCAGTCTGCTTTAGGAAGTACAATTATTGTTGCGGAAGTTAAGGAAGGGTCCGATAAGCCATTTTCAAATAAATATCTAAAGGTACTCAATAGAATGGGGGAGAGTTGGTCCTTAAATTGATTATAAAAGTTTGATGAAAAACCATCTGGCCCTGGAGATTTATTCAGTGACAATGAGTCAATGGCTAGATGTATTTTGTTGAGAGACAAGGGAGCACTTAATATGGCCACTTGAGCTTCTGAGAGTTGTGGAAAAGGGATATCTTAGAGGAATTGGTTCAGCTGGTTGGCTGCCAAGGAAATTTGTGGTGGAGCATATAGTTCCTCATAATAACATTTAAATGCATTAACTATAGCTTGGGGGTGGTACAAAGCTGGCCATTGTCAGTTAAAATAGAGGGAACTATCCTGTCCATTTCCTGAGATCTCAGTCTTAAGGCTAGCAGCTTCTCAGCCCTCTCTCTTTGATCGAAGTATGTAATCTTGGAGTGTAGCAGCATGTGTTCTGCCCTCTCCCTGATAAGCTGGTTATGCTGTGACCTAAGAGATTCCAAACGTTCCCAGTCTTCTGGAGAGGAGGCAGGAGACAGGCCACTCTCCTCACACTGTATATGCTCTAAAACTGTGGAGATGGAGGCCGTTATTTTCTTTTTATGTCTTGTAGCCCAGTGGATAATTTCTCCCCTAATTCCACATTTACGGACACCCCATAAAAAATCTAGTTTAGCCACAGTAGGAGAATTATGATCCATAAAAGATTTAATAAAAGTTTGAAGATATTCCAAAAAGTCCTCTGATTTTAACAATTGTTTGTTGAATTGCTAGACCTTTTTCTTAGATAAAGTAGGGGCTAAATTAGTCTGGACAATTACTGGATGGTGATCTGATATCACTTTGGAGGTGTAGAAACATGACACTACTCCCTGTAGGAGAGTTGCTCCCACTAAGAAAAAGCCTATTCTGGAGTGTGTGTTGTGGGGCAATGAATAGAAAGAGTATTCTCTCCTGTCTGGATTCAAGACTCTCCAGGGTACAATAAGACCTATGGACTGCATGAATTTGTCCAGTGCTCTTTGACCTGGGGACTTAGTCTGCCGAGGTTTACATGATCTGTCCAACCGATTGTTAAGAAAAAGGTTCCAGTCACCACCCAGTATAATGGGTAGAGCTGTCCAGGAGGAGATGTTGACCACTAAGTTTGAAAAAAAAAATATGGGTCATCCATACTGGGACCATAAATAGATCCCAGTATGACCTAATAGTGCTCTGATTAAAACATATCTCCCCAATGGGTCAGCTATGTCTTGAATGAGATGAAAAGGCAATCTACGGGTTATAATAATGGCCGCCCTCCTCCCTCCTAGAGTCCACACCCACACCAAAACCTGCCCAACCCAGGTTCTCCTCAACTGAATAACATGGGAAGGAGGAAGATGGGTCTCCTGTAAAAAAGCAATGTCAATTTGCAGCTTCTGTAGGTGTAACAGAATTTTCATTCTTTTTACTGGGGACTGGGCCCCTTTAATGTTCCAAGAGCAAAAGCTGAAACAGGCCATTGCTATTTCTGGTTTCCAGGAGATATATGATGTAGGAGGTATATGGGTCCCAACAACTGAAAAAAAAAGAAGTTAAGGTGAATTGAGGTATTGCATTGTATCTGCCCTCTCTGGTGTGATGCCCTCCCTTCCCCCCATTTCCCACCCATCCCCACACATCCCCCAACCTTATGCTCCCATCACCCTGTCTATAGTACCAAATAGGCTTGTCCTAAACAATTCCCCCTCCTCCCAAAAGGCCACACTTACTCAGCTTATTCCCTTAGTACAGCATATCCAAAAAGAATTTAACTCTATGTGGGGCCTAAATCCCACATGTTGATGCATGACTACTTCCCACTAGTTGACCTCATGTCCCCCTGCCCCCACAACATTATAAACAAGTGTAAACTACCTTTATAATATTCAAAATCATTTATGCAGACTGTAATCCCATTGCCTATACTAAAATCTGTCTAAATGCTTTGACCCATTTCCATTAATCTAATAGAAACAAGCAAGTTATATAATAATAGAAAAAAGAGAAAAGTTGCAATGTCTACATACCCACATTTATCATTGGTGAGTCTTTTGTAAGCAAAAGTGTATTCCCCGTGAGTCAGGAAAAAAAAAGTTACCATTCCAGTGTGAAAAACTGTGCCCAGCAATGGTGCAACAGATTTATGCATTCACCAGACCTGTAAAATGGCCCAAAATTAAAGGGGAATAGCTAACGCACTAATCTAATCAAGGTCTCTTTATAACAATATTCAACTTCATATGGCAATAGAAACAAGCGAGTTATATAATAATAAAAGAAAAAGAAAAGTTGCAATGTCTGTATATAGACATTTATCATTGGTGAGACTTATTGTAAACAAAATTATATTCCCCGTGAGCCAGGAAAAAAAGGAAAGAGAACAAGGTCATCTTGACCTTACAGTTGCTATTCCAAAATAAAAAAACGATGCCAGGCCATAGCGCGACAGATTTATGCACTTGCCAGATCTGTAAAACGGCCCAATATTAAAGGGGAGCAACTACCGCACTAATCTAGTCAAGGTCTCTTTATGTCCATATTCAGCTTCATATGGCTTCGAGTAAACCTCAATATAAACCAAAAAGTAAATAAATGATAAACCTTAACGATCAGTTACGTAGTACTGGAAGGTTTTCTCTGGAGGTTTAAGGAGGAATAAAAAGAGATAGGAAGCAAGTTAAGTGTCCAACTAGGACCCAATCGATCGATCAAATCTTTATTTAACCAGGCGATCATCATTGAGCAAAACTCATTTTCAAGATTAACCTGGATAACATCGAAACCAGTGCTCAATACATTTAAACATAAAAGTTCACAATAGTTACAGTATTCAGAGAAAGTGTCAACTATTAAGCAGTAGTATTAGTGTGTACAAAGCATTTAAGCAAATGAAGACAGTATATACACAATAACCAGCACACGAAACATACGCATATGTACAGGCATATTACAGCAGTTGTCCACAACGTATCTTCAACAATCAAGAATAATCAGTAGCACTAGGGGAGCATGGCGGATGAAGAGGAGGGGTAGAACCTGAAGGGGCAGAGGAAGGGGGAGGGTGAAGAATGGGTATATGGGTAATGAGGATGGGGAGAGGGGCATAAGGTGCTGATGCTTGGGATATAAGTTTCAACAACCCATAAAGTGCAGTTCCTGCCAGATTAGCTGTAAATTGGGCAATTAAGCATGACCGTGGGGTATCAACAGTATTTAGGTGTTAATTGCAATGACCAAAAAAAAGAACAATTAGTAAGTTGGGGCTAATGGTGAGAAGATGTATGGGAACCAATGGGCAGGGTAGATGCAAAAGGGCCAGAGAGGATGTAGAAGTGCTTACCTGTAGCAAAACTGGGTGATTAGGAGCGAGGAAAGCATTTGCAGGATTCAGTGTAAGAATGAGCATATACAGTTTTGAATGTAGCCAGATTGGTAGGAATAATGAGTTTCAATGTCTTTTGCAACTTGTTCCACAGAATGGGCAGCATATAACTTATGGTAGCCCTACCAAAGTGTATTTTCACCTTGGGTACTTCCAGAGAGATATACGAGGTGGTACTTAGTGCATAGTTTCCTACTGAGCTTAAAGGAAGGCAGTCAGAAATGTACTGGGGCAATTTTTTGGAAATCGCTCTCTAAGTCCAAAGTGCAGCATTTATTTGATGCCTATAGGGTAGGTAGGTCCACCCAACTGCTGCATATAGGGAAGAGTGGTGTGTTGAGAAGGGGAGGCCAATGATGAACCTTAGGGCTCTATGGTAAAGTGTGTCAAGCTTGGTTAGCATTGCGGCAGGGCACTGGCTATAGAGGAAGTCCGCATAATCTAGCAAAGAAAGGAAAGCAGTTTGTACCAGTTTTAGCTTGGGTTCTTTAGTGAGAAGATGTTTGATCCTAAAAAATAGTCCCAGTCTCTGTCTTAGTGTTTTTGTCAGTTCCTCTATGTGGTTGATGAAGGATAGCCTACTGTCAATCCATACTCCCAAGTACTTGAAATTCGATGCATATTCTAATGGTTCGCCAAGTACTGTGGTGATCTGTTGAACAGATCCAGAGGTATTAGTATTTGGAGCATGAATAGCACTGCTTTTGTTTTTTTAGCATTTAAAAGCAGCTTTTGTTTAGGAGCTGAAACTGCAGCTGGTTGAAGTCAGATTGGAGGTCACAGTTTGCAGCTTCAGGTGTTGGTCTGCTTATGTATAATACAGTATTGTCTGCAAATAGGTGTATATTGGCCTCTTTTATGCTGTATCAATATTATTGATGTAAATTGCAAACAACAAAGGACCCAGTATGAAACCCTGTGGAACTCCTCGCAGAAGAGGTATAAGGGGTAAGAAATCACCTTCGGCCTTTACCTGCTGTAGCCGGCCTGTGAGATAATCGGCAAACCAACTTGAGGAAAGCTGGTCCAGGCCAATGTTCCAAAGGGAAGAGAGGAGTAGGCTATGGTCTACAGTATCAAAGGCCTTGCTTAGGTCCAGAAATATCGCACAGACAAAGTTCTTATCATCTAGGTCCTGTTGCCAATCATTTGTCACCTTGGCCAGGGCTAAGATTGTGCAGTGTTTAGCTCTGAAGCCTGATTGCAGTAGGTTTAGCAGGCTGTTGGATTCCAAATGGCTCTTGAGCTGTGTACTAACAATTTTCTCCTGTAACTTGGATAGTATAGGAAGGAGAGGAACTGGCCTGTAGTTGTTTACATTACATGGGTCACCAGATTTGAAGATAGGGATGACGTGGGCTGTTTTCCAAATGGGTGGTTGAATGCCCAACGATAGAGATAAATTAAAGAGATGTGTGGTTGGCACAGCTAGAACTTTGTATCCAATCTTTATGAAATATGGGTCTATAAGATCAATAGACAGTAGAAGCCCAGCAATAGTCTCTTACAAATGAAAAAGTCCATTACTCCAGCACTCGATACACTGTACTATGGGCTCTGTTAAGTGGATCTAGGGTGCTTATTTCCCATGTGTACTCATGTGCGCATCTACAAATGTTCACACTATCTCAGGAGATGATTGTATATTGCATGATTGAGCCGCTGCAACAGTGCACAAGGTCAAACAGACCAGGGGAAGGGAAGCACATAGTCCCGTCGTATTAGCCGAGACTAGGAAACCAACTTCCAAACTGCTGCCAGGAATCGGTGTTTTGGATGGCATATTCAGTGTTAGTGGTTCAGTAAGTAGCACACTCGCCTCTGAGGCTGGGAGATCAGAGGACTGTGGGTTCAATTCCAACATCTGGCACTTGGGTTAATATCCCAATACTGACAAAGTAGTACAGCATTGGGGGGTGCTGCACTTCTGAGGTGTCATCTTTTGGATGAGACGTTAAACCGAGGTCCCATCTGCCTGGATTGGTGGTAGTTCAAGTGGATGCTAAAGATCTCATGGCACTTATCAAAAAAGAGTAGGGGAATTTCCCCGGTGTCCTGGCCAAATTTCTCCCATTCACTAAAAATATCACCAACAGCTTAATCTGGTTCAATTTCAGTTGCTTGCCATCTATATTCCCCCCTCCCCTGGTCGCCCTTGAAAAAGGGACTTCTAGGCCCAGTGGGCTTACCGGGCTAACAAAATTCAATAAATAAATAAATATCACAACCTACAGGGTAGCAAGGAAGACTAGGTACAATTCTTAGATATTCACTAAGTAGCCCATCATATAGAGGACTTTTTAACAAATGGTAGAATAGCAGTCACCCATGTGTTCCCAAACAGGTCTTCCAGATACTCAACATGGTTTAAAGAGGTCTGGAAATAGTTTCTGAAGCTCAGAAGCTGCTGAGTCAGCTGATTCAAAAGTTTTCAAGGTGCCATTGTGGAGGATCAATAATCTTGCAGGGTACAACATTCGGAATTTTAAGCTTGCAAAGATCAATTTAGTAACTGAAGCCTGATAGGCAGCCCTTTTCTGCAGACTGCTGCAGGTAGGTCTTGAGAAAATCTAAGTGTTGAACCTTCCCACTGAATAGACTGCAGATTTTTTTTTAGTTAAGATGTGCTGCCTAAAATAATTAGGCAGCCTTAAGATGAAGGGTCCAGGTTGTGCTCTGGGGGGAGGTCTGGGCTGCAAAGATTGATGCACTGTTTTCACCATGTACATGGCAGAGTATAGAGGTGGGCCTGCCACTTTAGCTAGCAGCTTTTGAGCAAAAGTCACTGGAGCGGAACCCTCCGCATCTTCAGGGAGGCTGAAAATAATGAGATTTAATTCATCTGCTTCGGCCTTCTAAATCCACTAACTTTAGTTCCATCTTTGATATTTTGTGCCTTAGAGAGACAAGGTCTTGGTCAACTCTGTTTTGCAATGCATCCAGTGAGCTGGTATGAGCTGAAATATCAGTGAGCTTCATATTCATCTCTTTCAGATCAGCTTTTATGGCTTTTATATCCGATGACAAATCTTGAAATATAGCCTTAATCGGAGCGAGCTCTAAGAGAAATTTCTCCTCCGAGAAAAGCACTGAGGCACTAACATTCTGACTGCTCTTAAAAGAGGTGGCACCTTGATTTTTGGCCCGCTTGGAACTTTTGTCCGGTGTCTGAGGTGGCATGTGGGCAGAGAGGGCCTGCTTCATCTCGACCTCCATTCATTTGCTTTTTAAGAACAAAATCCAAGAGTTTTGATGCACCGAGGTACTTCTGATTCTTAGTTGAGTCCCTGAGACATGTGGTTTCTATAAGACCACCAATGTTGATCATAAACTCTGAAGTTTTGTTGGGGTGAAGCAGAAGCAAAGCTGAACACGTCTTCCTAGCAGGAGAACATCACGTGATCCCTCCATTTTTATTGTATTTTAAAATTTTGCATCATATAAATTTTAAACAGGTGAACTTTCATGCAACTAATACGAGTAGGATACCATTTGTCAGTTACATGTGTAAGCTATATATAATAACTAATAAAGGTAAAAGTTTCCAGGTAACAATTTCCAGGAAGAGGGACAGGCAGAGAGCAAGACACGCAGATAAAGAAAAAGAATTAAGGGGTCTGCAGTTGCAAGCTTTATAAAAGAGGTTAAATGGAGGGCATGTGGAAAGGAGAATAAGGAGTTGCAGTCCTTGACTTCATCCAGAATGGAGTTCCATGTAGTGGGGCTACAACACATATGTATATAGGAAAACACTGAACCTAAGTCACCTGATTATTCTAAAGCCACATGAACTACACTGATACAGTATAAGTACATATGCATGTATGTGTAAGATAAAACTAAGTACAGTATATGCTTATCTTTGTTATGTATGTGATCTCACCCTTTTCCCCTGGGGAGTTGTTAGCTTTTCTCTGCTTTTGGTTATATTTTAATGTTATATACTGTTTTTTTCTCCCACTTATGCTCCATTGTATACTGCCTTGCCTTGCCTGAATTATCTTTGCCTTCTACCATTCTTTTTTTCTAAACATTTTTTATTTGCATTTTCCCAAATATTAAAGCGATTTACATAATAAGATTTTAATTACTATAACAGTTTTTGACTAAAACAATTTAGTTTTTCTTGTTAAGTGCTTACAATATTTTATACAAAGCAGAAAAACAATCCTAACTACTCCCTTCCCCCTCCCATCAACGTGTATGTCTGTAATAGTTCAAATCCAAGCAACTTATTTTTAATGGGCATTTTATAAATATAGAAATTCGTAAAACCTCTATGAAACTCTAGGTGGGATAAAGATTTGTCTTATTTATGGTGAGAACTGGGATGCTAATTTAGTCGCATTTCTTAATTGGGGGCATATTATTAATTATAGTTCTCCATGGTGTTCCTTCGGGGTCATCTAAATTGGGATCCATAGTTATTATCAATTCTTCATATTTCAAGGTCTCTATACACTGGTACCATCATGTATAGTAATCAAACTCTAATAAGTTCTCTACTTTCCAATTATCCAAAATGATATGTTTCAAAGCTATTGTTGCCAAAGTAAATGTCTTCCTAGAAGACTGATCCTCAATATAGTATATAATGTTATCGAATAAAAATGTATCTATTTGTAAAGTACCTCTATACCTATTGTTCATTTAATTATCTGCTGCAATTTGACCCACCATCCATGTATCTTAGGGCATGACCACAAACTATGTTAGCGTACCTTTGGCCCAACAATTATGCCAACAATTATGGGGATATTCTGAATTTATTTTATTAATTAAAACTGTGGTCTAATGAGCTCTGTTTATTATCTTGGCTTGAATTGTTTTGTTTCTGGCTGAATCACATATTTTATTATTCATTTTTCTTAATTGATCCTATTGATATATTGGTTTTATATTAGCTTCCGAATTCCAACGGTGATTGATTGTTTTTATCTTTTGCTTGAGAATATCCAATATTAGTTTATAAAACCTTGCTAATAGTTTATCTGTTTCATTCTTTAATAATTCTTGTTTTTGTTTTAATTGTATAAATATATTCTCTTCCTTATTGTTAAATAGTCTATTCATTTTATGAAATGTGGCTAATAATGTAAAATGGATTAACTGATTCCATCCCTTTTTATTGTGCATTTTAATAAATTCCTGAAAGGTTGGTACTCTGTTTTCCACTAATACACTTTCCACTTAGTTATATCATTTTTATACAAAAGCTGAAAATTAAAGCTATGATACTGATCCCAAATTATTTTGTTATAATCTATAGGGAAAAATAACCATGGTAGCTGGAGTTCTGATGGATTATTAATATATTTTCTAACATATTGAAACCAGGTAGACAGTAAATGATACTTCTCCTGATGAAGGTCAGCCCTAAAAAATATATGTTGTAATTTTGCATTTATGTTTGAAGGAAACATCATAGCCTGGTATAGATATTGATCTTCTCTCTGGAAAAAAGTCCATTGACAATAATTAGTCAAAATATTTGCTTCCATATATTTCAATGGATGTGTGCATCCCATTCCCCCCCCCAACAGTTCTAGGCAAGGTTAGTACATTCCATGGAATACGGGGTTCCCCATTCTCCAGAGAAACTTAGGAAAAATCATTTTAATATCTTGAAACCATTTAATACCTGAGGCTCCCAAGATGTTACTGACTACAAAAATATAATGAGGCATTGCCATCATTTTGATAATATTGATTTTACCCCATAAAGATAAAGTCAAATATTTCCAATTCTCCAATAGGGTTTTTATTTTTCTCTCTCATAATTAACTTTAATATTTTGATTTTGGTTGGTGGATAAGTGTATGCCGAAGTATTTAATATGTTGCTGTTTTTTTAAAAACAGTCTCAAAGTTATTGTTTATATTGTTTCCTTTAGAGTTTCATCATAACTAATTTACTTCTATTTAATTGGTATCCAGATACTTTAGAAAATAATTTAGTTAATTCCAAAAAGGAGTTCAGATATGTGTTTATTTCTTCAAGAATCAACAAAATATAATCTGCAAACACACTTACTTTTGTTTCAGAACTTTGCAGAGTAAGTCCTTTAATGGTTAAATCATTTCTAATTGCAGACATAAATGGTTCTATTGCCAGAATGAAGTGTTGGAGAAAGGGGGCATCCCTGCCTAACTCCATTTAACATCATAAACGCTTTTGTTAAAAACCTATTAGTTTGGAATTTTACTGTTGTTTTATGATATAGCTTGTTGATTAAAAGTAGTAATTGAGATGGTATCCCCCATTTTTATAGAGAGTAATATATACAATTCATATTTACTAAATTGAAAGCCTTGCTGGCTTCTATGGCTAATGCATAAAAAAGTCTTTTTTATAATTATTATGAGTTTATTAAGTGGATAATTGTTTTGATTTTGTTATTGGCTTGAAATAATGTTCTGCCTGCCATGAAGCCATATTGGTCTTTATGTATATAGGTTTCAATGTGTGGTTGTCATTTATTAATTTTGGCAATTAATTTATAATCTACATTGAGTAGAGCAATTGACCTATAGCTATCCATTGAATCAATAAGTTTGCCCTCTTTATGTTTTAAAACTACCTTAGCTGTCTGCATAGAGGTGGGGATTTGAATTTGTAGCCTATTATCCAATAATTCTTCAGTCATTTGCTTAATCCATGGTTCAAGTTCATTAGCAAAAATCTGATAAAATTCGCTAGTTAATCTGTCTAGCCCTGGTGATTTGTTCCTTGGTAGGGATTTAATAGTATCTTTAATTTCTTGAGAAGCAATTGTTGTATAGTCAAACAGTGCAGTAGTTATATTTGCTTTATTTAAAAAGGTGTCTAAATTATCTTTTAATGGACAAAAATCATTATGATAATTTTTTTGTAGGTCTCACAACACATTTTAGCAATATCTTCATCAGATATATGAATACTGCCGTTATCCTCTATTATTTTCAATATTAGATGTTTTGGTTTTTTGAGCTTTAATAAGTTGGCTAATAGTTTCCCTGATTTGTCCATATGACGATATTTATATTTTTTTCAGAAAGGCCAAGTTTTTAACTGTTTCTTGATGTATACAATTTTGTTTTCTTGCTTTCATGTCATACCATTCATCTTTATATACTTCATAATCCAATATTATTAATTTATCCAGATGTTCTAATATTTTATTTACAGTTTCTCACTCCTTGTGTTTTATTTTATTCATTTTTATTTGATACAACACTATCTGCCCTCTCAATGTTGCTTTGAAAGCATCCCATAAGGCAGTAACTGAAGTCTGACTTGAATAGCTGAAATACCACAATTTAGCAATTGAATCTCTAACTAACTGAACAAATTCAGGTTATTTTAAAAGAGTGTTATTTAATTACCATGTTTTGGTTGTTTTCCATTAGTTGTCCTGTATATTAATTTGCATTAATGTTTCTGCACGGTCAGATACACATATACTTTCTGTTTGTGCAGAATGAACCATAGTTATCAAATCTTTAGTTAAGAAAAAATAATCTACTCTGGTAAAGATTTTCTGCTTTTTATCATGGTGTGGGCACTGATTATGTAATGGGTTCTTATGTCTCCATATATCAACCATTTGGTTCTTGATCCAGAAAAGAATTCAACTTCTTTGAAGTATTAACATTCCCCTTGTTTGGTGAAGCTGATTTATCTTGTCTGGGATTCTGCAAAGTATTATAATCTCCAGCTAAAATAACACTCTCTGTCTGCAGTTTTTGAAGTCTTTGTACCATTTTAGCCAAAAAGGCTGAATAATTCTCAAAGGGTACATGCACTGAACCAACAACCAGTTCTTTCTTTAATATTTTAATTTTTAATAGTAAGATTCTCCCCTCATTGTCTCTAAAAACAACTAATACCTTTATATCACTATCTTTTGTAGTTGAGATGGCAACACCTCTATTTTTCTTGGCTCCAAATGAGTAATAAATTTGATCTATCCATTTTCTTTTTAATTAACTACTTCCTTTTTTCTACATGTATTTCTTGCATACATATTATCTGAGTGTTTAATTTCTTACAGTAAGTTAACAATCTGGCTCTCTTTATTGGAGAGTTTATTCCATTAATATTTAAATAAATAATTTTCACATTCCCTGTACTATTCATTTTTATAAGACAGTGTTCTCTTAACTGGACATCTTCGGTTCCCACCTGTACTATGCTATGTGAGGCAGCAGGACTAAACTGGAAGGAGAATGTGACGATGGGTACTAGGGTCCATGATAAACAGCTAAAAGGTGAGAGATATAGAATGAGTCAAAGAGGGAAATGGTTTAACCAGAGGGCAGTGAATGTTTGGAATGGTCACCCTAGGCAGGTGATGGAAGCTCGTAGCTTGGCCAGTTTTAAGCACTTACTGGATAGGTATATGGGAGAAAAAAATGGAGCTATGTCCACTAGATTAGTGGCAGGTCCTTTATATGGCTCATGTAGCTTATGGACCTGAATTTACCTATGAACCTATACAGATTTTCCCAATATTGATTCTGAAAAGATAGCAAATACCCCAAAACAATTTTTTACAAGACATACAGGTAAATAACTTTATTCGTGCCATCAATTTAACAAACATTCCTAACAAAATGTTTAAGGACATTCCCTTCTGTTGTACCCTCACTACATGTCTTCCTCCTCCTTCCCCCAACCCCTGGCAGCTATACTTATAATTTCCTATAGATATGCAAAACACTTATCATATTCCGTCATGCCTATTATATTAGTTTAAATCAGGTAGT
The DNA here is from genome assembly GCA_016271365.2 of Neoceratodus forsteri. NCBI lineage: Eukaryota > Metazoa > Chordata > Ceratodontiformes > Ceratodontidae > Neoceratodus > Neoceratodus forsteri. Next base: position 24,252,396 of record CM057453.1, on the reverse strand, counting down.
TTGCTTTTCAAGTCAACCCAGGCATTTTGAACATTTTCATACACAAAGCTTTCTGCATCAATTATCACTTTCATTTTTGCAGGACAGACCATCGTGGCTCTATATCTCATTCCCCATAATTTATGTCTTAACATGTCAAATTTTTTCTGTCTTGTATAATTTGCTGTGCTAAATCATTGCAAATCATTATATTTGCACCCAGAACTGATAAACTTCTTTTTCCTATAGACACACATCATTAGTTTTTCTTTATCACCGGAATTCAAAAAACACATTATAACCAGTCCTGGAGGAGCATCATCACCCCCTTTAGTTCTTAGCCCTCGATGAATTCGTTCCACAACAAAGTCTATGTTCATAGGTTCTGTGCCCAAATAGGCTGCTGCAATGATTTTAATGATTTTAAAAGATTCCTGAAGGGGACTGATAGTGTCCCAATTCTCCGGTATACCAAGGATTCTTACGTTGTTCTTTCTAGCCCTAGCTTCTTGGTCCACCAGTTTTTCTTTTAGTTCGGCACTGGCAGCTTCCAAAGATTTAATTTGCTTTGCTAAGGGGGCTGTTTCATCAGAAAGTGAATTTAGTTGTTTTTTAACTTCTGACATGTCCTCTTTTAGTATTTTATTATCTTTAAGTAAGTCCTGGGTTAGTGAGAAATGCTGTTCAGTCTGATTTTGGTGTTTAAGCATCGATTCTAGTGTGCGAGTAATAGTATTTAGTTTAGAAAACAATCTTCAAGCCTATGGGGGGGACATCCTCCTCTGCCTCAGAAGCTTCTCTTGCTGTCTCGTTTTCTGAAAAGGATTCATAAGAGCTTTCTGAAGTGATTGTATGCACAATTTTCCCCAAATTATTTCCTGGGTTTATCTGTCTCCCTGCTTCTCTCTGATTTGTTTCTGTCATTATTTTTTTTTAATTAGCAGTATCCTGATTCACTTCATGGGAAGACTTAACTTCAGATTGTTCTTTATGGTTAACATTTAGCACATTTAAAAAAGCTCTGTTTCTTACCCCACATCATTATAGAGTAGCTCCTCATTTCTCTGCGCATCTATTTCTTTTCTGAGCCATTCAGTTATTTCTACAGTAGACTCTGAGGTAGACTTACTCACCCCAACCTGGCAGCTCAACTTTACAAAAGTCTCAGTGTTGGCCTTGTCAATTTCATCAGAGCATGGAAATGTAATTTCTCCATCTATTAAACATTTCTCCTGGTGTTGGATGCACTAGTATTCTCTGTGTTGGGCTCTTTAGTCTGTCTCACCTCGATGGGAATTTTTTGTAACAATATGGAGTCCGAGTATCCCGGGATGTTTGCTTCAGGAGCTCCCTGCGGTTCCAGGACTTTGCTCAGGGGACACCCCATAGTTGATTCTCCTTCTTCTGATATTGTAACCTGTTCGATCTTGGAAGAAGCATTCTCTGGATTTGCAGGATGTGTTTCTGTGATGGTTTTTGGCAAGAACTGTACCTCCAGTCTTGGTAACAGGTTTTCTTTATTTTTTTCTGAGACAAAAAGTGGAAAAAACGGTAGTTGAGAGTTATTGCTTATGCCTCCATTTTCTTCTCCTTGATTTAGGAATTGCACTTTACTAGTATGCACCTGCATTTTTCGAGTAGGCATGTTGGACAAAGTTTTACCCAGTTTGTTTTTCACTCCTGTATTCACTTTCCTCGATTCTCTTTTTATAGCCATAATTCCAAAGGCAGAAAACAGTTTAAAGGTTTTCTTCTCAGTAGTAGCTACATTTTCTTCTGAGTATTCCAATTCAGTAAGCATATCCACACCTCTCACCATGTGTACATCAGAGAGCAGAGGTCCTGGAGGAACGATGTAGCTGCTGCTTACACGGACGCTAACATAGTGCCATGTTGCATCTCCCTCCTCATGGGCGGGTCCCCTCCTCCTCCTTGCCTTGTACTATTCTCTGTAATGTATTCTATACTCAAGGCTCCTCGTGCTCTGCGGCAGAATTTTCCGATTTCTGCAGCAGGGTTCCTTGGCTTCTGTGGCAGCATTCTATGATTTCTGTGGCATGATTTATTCATTTCTCTGGCAGAACTGTGTTCTGCCATTGGGTCTAAATATGATGTGATGTCATCGATGACATCACATGCTGAGCATAGAGGAGGAGCTTCATGATGAATGAGACAGGAAAGAAAGCCTGACACTACAGAAAACAGTATATTTTAATGAAAATTCACCAAAAACAGTGAATTCTGTGGCACTATATATATTCTGCAGCATGATGCAAATTCTACAGAAAATTCCACAACCACAAAATTGCAGAATTCCAAGGGCCTTATCTGTACTGTATTCTCCTGAGTCATGCCTGAAAATAGGAATTTGTTTGCCTAGTACACTTACCTAGTCAACAAAAACTAAATGAATGACTGAATAAATAAATAAATGCTTTCATGTAGCCCTATGTAACTCACACTGCTGCTGTTCTTGCTCCCTATGATCCTATTTGATACTAGGTGTTACCTAAATGAAACACAGAAACTAAAATTTGGCAAAAAAAGGCCTTGCTGCCCATCGAGTCTGCCCAGCCCTACCTACCTAATGCTGATTCTGTGAGGACCCTAGGGGCCCATCACTCTCCCATTCCTCCCTCCCCCTTTCACCACTGCCATCATCAGCCCCATATGCCTATTCCACCCATGCTTGAATCCCCCCACTGATTTCACACAGACTACCTCCCTTGGCAGTCTTATTCACCCACCATCCTTTCAGTAAAATAAATGTTTTCCGGCATTCCTGTTAAATCCCACCCCCTCCAAGTTTCTTTGAGTTCCTTGTGGTGCTGGTGTTCCAACTCAGTGTTAATAACTCTCCACTGTGTACTCTTTTAATCTGGTGGAGGTATTTGTACTTCTCTGTCATGACCCCCTTCTCTCTCCTTGCCTCCAGCATGCATATGTTGAGATTTAGTAACCTCTCCATATAAGTCTTTTCCTGTTGGGCCTGGATCATTCTGGTTACACTACTCTGCATCACTTCCACCCTGTGTCTATCTTTTTTCAGGTGTGGGTTCCAGAAATGAGCATAGTACTGCAGGTAAGGAAGAACCAGGGACCTATGTAAAGGCAGAATCTATTCGCTCCTCTGGTTCTAATCCCCCTTCTAAACATCCCAATATCCTATTTGCATTCCCCACTAAACCTGTAATGTTGGGATGCTGTCTTCAAATTGTCCTACATTTTAACCCCCCAGTACCTTTCATCTCTTGCACTCTCCAGTGCAATCCCCAGTGAAGCTATCCTGGTCATAAACAGGTAAAGAAAAAATTTGATTTTTTAAGGGGTCTCCATAGCTCTAGTAATATAAAAAATGTTCTGAAAATAGGACCCCTCTAAGGCCCCACATTAGCATATAAAATGTATGGTGGGGAAGTGGGTAAGGGGTTTTGTGGCAAACTCATGCTCAAAACTCAACTCAGTCTCTCGAGCTCCATGTTACCTGAGGCAAAGTGGGGGGTTGCTGGCCACCTACTGCACACGCAGCTCTTGGAAACCCAAAACACAACCACATTGCTATCTGCTACAGAGGCAACTACTTGCTCACTTTCCTAGCCACAGGAGAGTTGACGAGTCTTAATGATGAGAAAAGGGGACACAAATGGAAAGGCCTGGCTTCAGAAAGAAACTGTGAAATGTATGGAGACCGTATATGTTCCTCTCTTCCAGTCTGTTACCCTATTTGTTACAATAGTCTTTATTTTGACTCCTGGATATTGATGCCAAGTACTAATCACTAATGGAATAGGTGGTGTAAGACAGCTGTGTGCTTCTTTGAAGCTTCTTACTGGAAAGAAGAGCAGATACAGTACCTATTTTTAACAATACTGTTCACTATGGTAACATTTTAAAGAAGGCACCATGCTATTCTGCAGTATGTTCATTGTAGAATTGCTAAGAGCTAATCAAGGGGTATTAGTTTAAAAGCAGGAACCTACTTCAGTACATAGCTTCAAAAACATGCTGTGTTCTGCTAGTACAGTTTAGTAAAAAACACAATTTTTAAAGTAGCAGTATTTGTTAGCAGAAACCTATTTCATCAGGTTTTTTTTTTTTGGTAAGTAATAATGCATTTCTGGCAAAACATTAATATACCCATTTTGCTTTTCATTGTATTTCATTCCTGACCTGGGATATGGGGTTCTCAATTTTTTAAAAGCCCCTGCTCTCTGGCCATGCCCACTATGAATAACTTAAACATTTTTGCGAGAGGATATCACTGTGCTATTTTCCATAAGAACTGTATGCTGACACCCTCCTAATGTGTCCACAGTATGAATACAGCATGTCAAGACAAAAAGTAATCAACAGAAAAGGGACTTTTATAAATTGCTAGTGGCTACCATCTTTTGTTTTTTAATTTGTTTATCCCCCTGCACTGACCAGCCTCTATCCCCGGGTCTCCCCAGCCATGTCACCCCGGCATTATCCAGAATTTACCTCATCTGGCTGTTCCCCCAGGGCTTACCCCCCTGCGGGGTCAGCAGGGTCCACTAAACCCTACCGGAGACAGGATACAGTTCACATGGACTCTTGCCTGGATAGCTGGGTGCAGGGCCACTGGGAAACTATTGTCATCCTACTGGTTAGCAGCATTTTCACATTTTGTTTGCCACTCAGGAGGTGTGGAGATGTAATGCCAATAAGATGCATGCTGCATGCTCTCACTTGATGTGTGTCGACAGCTGCCGCACCTCCCACATGGCTGGGCATGCCCAATCCCTGGTCTCCACAAGGTGGCAGGCAAGTGCCGGGATCCATGTCTTCCCACCCTCTAAGTAGGAGAGCAGATCCTCAGATGCTCAATCCCCCCCCCCCAGTTAGCCCTCCAACTCCTGAGATTGCTACCAAACTCTGGTCACATGCTACCACTGC